>JASDDO010000019.1:630077499-631306939 GCA_030015575.1 Agapanthus africanus
AAGACAGGTTGCAGCTTCAGCTTCAGGTGTGTATGTTATTGAAAACTGTCTTTCAATAAACTCTACTTCCTGGGTATTGGATACCGGATCAGGATCTCATATCTGTAATTCTTTGCAGGCGTTGAGAAACCGTAGGGTTTTGAAGGCAGGTGACATGACCCTCAAAGTTGCGAACGGAGCTAGCATGGATGCTAAAGCCGTGGGGGACTATCACCTGGGAATGTCAGATGGACATGTTTTGGTTTTGCGTAATTGCTTTTTTGTACCCAACGCAACTTGTAATATCATTTCTGTATCTTTAGTTTCTAAAGAAGGTTATGAATTTGCGTTTGTAAGTAATGTTGTAAACATTCACCTTAATCAAGTATTGATTGGGTCAGGTACTCTGAGTAATGGTATATACGTGTTAAACCAACCACAGATTTTTAATGTCCAGAATACACACAAAAGAAAGTCTCCAGAAATAAATCAGACTTTCTTATGGCATTGTAGATTGGGTCACATCAATGAGAGAAGGTTGACTAAGTTACATACAGAAGGATATTTGAATGCGTTCAAATATCAATCGTATGCCACTTGTCAATCTTGTCTCAAAGGAAAGATGACAAAGACTCCATTTACTGGACAAGGAGTAAGAGCGAGCGAGCTCTTGGGACTCGTACATAGTGACGTGTGCGGTCCAATGTCTACACATGCCCGAAGCGGACATTCTTACTTCATTACTTTTACGGATGACTTCTCAAGGTACGGTTATGTCTTCTTAATGAAACATAAGTCCGAGGCCTTTGGAAAATTCCAGGAGTATAAGAATGAAGTAGAGAAACAGACCGGCAAAAGTATTAAGATTCTAAGATCGGATCGAGGTGGAGAATACTTAAGTGCCGAATTCCTGGACTATTTAAAAGAGAACGGAATTCTCTCTCAGCTTACTCCTCCATACACCCCGCAACATAACGGTGTATCGGAGAGACGGAACCGCACCCTATTGGATATGGTGCGGTCCATGATGAGTAACGCTGAGTTGCCGCGATCATTCTGGGGATATGCGCTAGAATCAGCAGCATACCTTTTGAACCGAGTTCCGACTAAGACTGTGCCTACCACCCCATATGAAATGTGGAAGTGGGAAGAAACCCTATCTTCAATATCTGAAGATCTGGGGATGTCCAGCTTTTGTCAAAAAGCAGCATGCGGACAAACTCGAGGCACGCTCAGTACTGTGCAAGTTTGTGGGATACCCAAAGAACACCAGGGGGTATCTTTTCTACTACGCAAAGGAACAAAAAGTCCTTGTTTCTCGTAATGCCCACTTTCTAGAACACCAGTTCTTGGAAAAGGAAATTAGTGGGAGCGCAGTAGAACTAGAAGAAATTCCAGAACCACAGACTATTACTGAAAGGTTAGTGGAACCAGAGGGTTCAACAGAACAGGACATTCCTACGCCGCTCCGCAGGAGTAGTAGGCAGTCTCATCCGCCCGAGAGATACTGCGGTTTTCTCATAGACGGGGATAGAGAGGATTGCATCATAGATTATGATGAGCCTACTAGCTTCCAGCAGGCCGTTCAGAGCGTTGACTCAGTGAAATGGCTGGATGCAATGCGGACCGAAATGGAGTCCATGTACACCAACAAGGTATGGACGTTGGACATTGCTCCAGACGGGGTAAAACCCGTAGGATGCAAGTGGATCTTCAAAAGGAAGATTGGTGTAGATGGACAGGTTGAGACCTATAAAGCTAGGCTGGTAGCAAAGGGTTTTCGTCAAAGACCTGGCTTGGACTACGACGAAACCTTTTCTCCAGTAGCCATGCTGAAATCCATTCGGATCCTTCTTGCCATTGCTGCCTTCCACGATTATGAGATCTGGCAAATGGACGTAAAGACAGCTTTTCTAAATGGAAATTTAGAGGAGTGTGTCTATATGGACCAGCCAGAGGGTTTCATTCAGAGTGGGAGCAGCGGAAAGGTGTGCAAGTTGCTTAAGTCCATCTATGGACTAAAGCAGGCATCGCGGAGTTGGAACATCTGCTTTGATGAGACGGTCAAAGAATTTGGCTTTATCAAAAATCCAAATGAACCATGCATCTATAGTAGATTTGTAGCGAGAACTGTAGTATTCCTCGTTTTATACGTGGATGACATTCTCTTAATAGGAAATGACATTCCTATGCTACAATCTGTCAAGGGGTTCTTGTCACACAGGTTCTCCATGAAAGACCTGGGTGATGCCTCATACATTCTGGATATCCGGATCTACCGTGACAGATCCAAGAGGATATTAGGACTTTCACAGTCCAGGTACATCGACACCGTACTGAAAAGATTCAGTATGGAAGATTCCAAGCGTGGTAACCTACCAGCTTGTCACGGGATCACCCTCTCTAAAGAGATGTCTCCCAAGACTGATTTGGAGAGGGATCGCATGTCTATTATACCCTACGCTTCTGCGGTAGGCTCTATAATGTATGCGATGTTGTGTACCAGACCGGATGTAGCTTATGCACTGAGTGTGGTAAGCCGGTATCAGTCAAACCCTGGGGAGAAACACTGGATAGCGGTAAAGAACATTCTCAAGTACCTGAGAAGGACTAAGGAGATGTTCTTGGTGTATGGCGGAAAAGACCTCCAGATCGAGGCCTTTGCTGACTCCAGCTTCCAGAGTGACAAGGATGATTCCAAGTCCATGTCGGGTTTTGTCTTTACCCTCAATGGAGGGGCGGTGTGTTGGAAGAGTTCCAAACAAGAAACCGTTGCAGACTCGACGATGGAAGCGGAATACATCGCTGCATCTGATGCCGCAAAAGAAGCTGTCTGGATGAGAAAGTTCTTGAAAGAACTTCAGGTGGTTCCGTCCATTGTTGATCCAATACCTCTGTATTGCGACAACAACGGGGCTATAGCATTAGCGAAGGAACCCAGGTCCCATCAGAGATCCAGGCACATCTTGAGGCGGTATCACCTGATCAGGGAGATCGTGGATCGCAAGGAGATCGAGGTTCGGAGAGTCGCTTCAGAAGATAACACTGCAGATCCATTCACCAAGGCCCTGCCCCAGACTCAGTTCGAGCGGCTAATCGAGATGATAGGTCTTCGATACGCCAGTACATGGCCTTAGTGCAAGTGGGAGATTGTTAGTGTATATGCCCTAGAGGCCATTACTGTATCATACTGGTTTGTATATTACTTAATGGATGCTTGGGATATTCACCTTGTATATACAATCTTGCTCAAAATAGTAGTATGCTACTTGGTTTGTTTCTACTTCAATGTGTACTCGTGTTTATTTCAGTATATCACTTATACGCATTAGTGGAGCCCTTAGGATCTTTGCTTGATTACCAGCGTTGTGATGGCAGTCACACTAGTGGGGGCTGGGTAATCTATAAGCACATCCTTATTCAGGTCCCTGGTCGCAGGACTATCGAGACAGGGCATCGATACTCCGGAGTAGACCAGCGCATGCGCTTCTCATCCCAGTGTGGGAGACGGTCTGTCCCACAGCCGTCAGTACGTCGTACTTGAGATAGTATGCGGGTGCTCGTTAGGTTACGGGTACACTGGACAGGACTCGTCGGGAACTGACTAGTTGGTATTATACCTATCGTCAGTTATCAGTTCCCAGGTGACATGAGTACAGCTTAGTCCGCTGACTTGACACTGTCACTCCGCCTCGAGTGTGTTCCCACTGTACTTTGATCACTACCCTACCACGGCTCAAAGGAGTCGTGCAAACAGGTGGTGGTTGGGTGCAGTCCCGAAGCACTTGGAGGCAGTGACGGTTAGACAGGATTCGTCTCTCCCGGTATTGGGGGTTGACATCGCGCTGTGTCTAGGAGAGCCATTACACGAGTAGTCCCTGGCCAGGGCAAACGAGATATACTGGTAGGTTTCCAGTGTTATCTCAGGGTGTATTGGGCTTCACTCCGGCACGACTTGTACCGCTATTGGGGGACTGACGTTTACCGCCCCCTAGGCCCGCCATGCGATGTATCAGACGAACAGACCGGACTGTACGGAGAATGTCACGCTCAGGCTCAGTAGGAGTTCAGATGGGTTTCGCCTCGTCGGTCTTCTTGTCGGCATTACCTGGGGACCGTTACGCACAGCTAGTGCCGCTTGCGGTCTGTGGTTAAACCCACTGCCAGCGTAGCGTCGAGTCTTTAGAGTCCCACACAGAAAGCTTTTCGCCTTTAGGCAAAAGAGTAGAGGTCGCATGGTATTGCGACAGGTCGCATGGTTTTGCGACAGGGTTCGGTCACATCCGTGCACTTGTGCACGTACAGTGTCCGGACAGTTTACACTAGTGGGCTTTGGTTTAAGCCAGATCCTAGTGTACCTTATGGGATTGGATTTATCCAGTTTGCATTCGTGTTCCTCGGAACGCGGATGCGGGTGTGTATGCACAGTTGACAGGGAGGCAGAGGTAGTGGATTCTCATTAGGGTTGTTGACAGTTGACCGTTGACTTTTGACTTTTTGCTCAACCCTAATGAGAATATGATATGTGATTAACTATTATATTAATTAAGTATTATGGTGATATGGTTGTTGACTTGTTGACTTTTGTTGACTTGTTGACTTTGGTGACTTGTTGACTTTTGTTGACTTGTTGACCGGTTGACTAGGCTTGACTAGTTGACCATCATGATAACCATGGTTATCATTTCATGCCAAAGACTTTTTTCTTGCTTGCTTTTTGAGTAAAATGAGTGCATGATATGATAACCTTATGGTTGCTTCTAACCATCACCAAAAGACTTTTTTGATATGATGAGTTATGATCACTTTGGATTATGAGAGGGTGAGAGAGAAAAGAGAGCCTCATTCTTTCTTGCTCATTCTCTCTCTTGTTCTTGAGCTCTCCCCTTGCTCTCACCCTCAACCTCTTGCTCCCTCTCTTGATCTATGGTTCTCTTGTCTCATGAGTTGAGAATCAAGAACCATAGATAAAATCCCATTCTATTTTCCTCTCTACTCATTCTAGTTCACTAGGTTTAGCAAACCAAGTGAACTAGTTTCTTCAAAGACCGAAGAAGGAGCTAAAGGTTGGAGCTTTCAAGTGGATCTATCTTCGGCGTACGGAGACGACGAGAAGGAGCCATCGGACCACCACCGGAGCTTGAAGAGAAGGAGTTCAAGTTTAGGTATAACCATCTTCATCCGAGTAGCTAAATATCTTTAGCTTAGTTTGCTAGTTTTAGTTTAGGTAACGATCCCGACCATAAGTTAGTCCATGTTGCCTCTTGCGATAAAAATTTTGATTTTATACCGTTTCCGCCTCCCCGTAAGAACCGGGGGTCGCAATATGGACTTACATAAACATCATGTTTTGTACAAAAACGGCGAATTGTGCTTGCTAGATTTACGGAAAAATGACTTTTTAAGTGAAATTGGGGTTTTTGTGAGTTTTAACCTAGTTTATATTAAAATTAGTGTTCGTGAATGCGCAAATGAGTGTGATTGGATTTTTCTCGATGGTTTGACGTTTGTACATCGACATCGAGGGTTGGTTTGACTATTCTTGCATGCGTAGGCTATAGGTTTGGACCTATGCGTGATACGCGTGCCGATTTGATTTTCGTATGCCGTTTCGATTTCGAATTTAGTTTTATTGTGATATGGTGCGCTATGATATGTAGGTACCCCCATGTGGACTTCGAGACGACAAGAAAGCGCGTGGCGACGTCGGCACCGGCTAGCGAGGACCAGGTGAGTAGATTTATATCTACGGGGAGAAGTCGGGTGGATGGCGTATAGCACCCCCGCAGTCCGTGGTGGTGTATACGGATGCGTATACACACCAACAATTATTATATATTATTTGGGAATAATAACGATGCTTAGGATGGATATTGGTGTGTTGGATTATTTTAGCGTTGCGAACCCTAGGGTAGTGTTGCACTACACATACACACACACATACACACATACATACTTGCATACATTCCTATTGATATGTGCTCATGGGATTCTTTATAGTTATTTGTTCACATGGGTATGGGACTATGTGTTCACATACGGATTGAGGATGATACTTGGGATTGAGCTGAGTCATTGAGTTTTGATTTGAGGCCGTGAGATCGGTGATATAGCAGGGTTCGTATCTTAAATACGATATGACGTTGTAGCGGGTCCTTGACGTAGTGTTTCACATACGTCCATGCATACTTAGGCGGTATCAGTATGGTACTAGACGTAGATCAGTACCCTGATCATGATATTTGATAAAGAGAATACCAGGTGAATAGTATGATGAATGTGATATTGACCCGTACCCAGATTGGGATGCCGTACGACGGATTTACGTACGAGCTATATTGATGATTGATCCGCACTCTTGACTTGGGATGCCTGATTATAGATATGGTATCGGATATGATATTATTGAGGCGGGATCACCGACTATACATATACAGGTATGTATATGTATCGACTCAGATGATAGGCGGTTCCCTTACCTGTAGTTCAGCTTGTTAGTTCAGCCGTATAGTTTAGTGTAGTTGTTAGATTAGATTAGACTTCTTACCTATTTCAAAAACCAACGAATCGTGGGCATTCTTAAAGACAGCCTAAAGGATCCTACGGATATTTCAAAAGACGTATCTTTTCATAAAAACACCGTAGCCCCTATTTTCAAAACCCATGATTCGTGTTATTTCAAAAGGCACCATTTGTAGGACTTATATTAGATTAATGCAGATTGTTATAGTTGCGTCTAGTTTTCAGCTCCCGCTCTTTTTGTGGTCCACTTCGCATCGCATGCTTATTTTATGTTTCATACTCCATTAGTGATATCATGCTGTTAGGACACCAGCACCATTACCGATGATGCGTAGGTACCACGTACACTCAATTGCCGGCTCACACACATCTTCATCGGTAATTGCCATGTCACGTACACCTTAGAAAATATTATTGCTTAACTTAGCTAGATAGCTAGTAGTTTGACATAATAATAGTGTACTTACCTTATATGCCAGCTTAGATATTGTAGTTATTACTTGACACTTCATGCATACTGTTATTCATCGTTATGCCGTATTCATGGATTCTCATGCATATATTCACTATTTTACGTGTTATTGAGGTTTTGGATTCGGATTTCCATGAGATTTTCTGGATTTGGAGGAAAACCGCAAAAACATAAATAAACCTTTTCTCTCTTTTAAAATAAAAAGTGCGTTTTTCCTATGATGTATGAGTCGTCCACCATGAGTTTGCTGATGGATTTCGAGACCCGATTCGAGGAGTGGAGGAACCATTTCGGGTACATGGTGGGCCCGGTATGGTACCCCGGGGCAAGATGAATGTGGTGTTGACGTTGAGCCTGGCAGGGGACAGATTACCTACCGGTGATATTACCCGACGCGTCGGATATCCGGAGGATACCTTCGTGGTCTTGAGATGGATGGTAGGGGCCGGTCTGGACTGACGGCGCCCTAGATATTGAGATTGAGACATTGATATTTTGAGACATTGAGATTTATGTTTTGTGTCGATGCTAGACACTGTTGATACTGATTTCATTTATGATACCTCAGTTTAAAAATACAAAGGAAATCTCACTAATTTATGAAAACAGTTCTTCATTTACATGTATTCTGTTTTCATGCATTTATACCTCATTCATATGATATATTGCTACCTGAGGCACTGACACGGGCACATGAGATTACACTCGGGTTAGATATTTACCCTAGCCTTGTTATAGGCTACGTGTTATTCATATATTTGAGGATATATTATGATCATTGACTTAGGTTGCGTTATTTATGCGATTTCTTTGCGTAGATGTTTTTCTACTCACGAGTTGGCAACTCACCCCCGTTGTGCCACAGTTCTTGCAGGTTTCGCCGTACAGGTTGTAAGTGCACGGCGGCGCCCCGGCCGTCAAACCGACGGCCAAACGCGGAAACGGTGATAAACTTTAATTTTGCGGACTTAGCAAACCGGCACCACCGCGCACTAAACCCCGGATCGTGCCATTAAACTATATCTAGCTAACTACAAGATGAGAAGAGATGTATACCATACGATCCGAGTCCTCCGGTCTTCATCTCCACTCCGATCTCCTCGCGGGATCTCCGTCCATCTCCTCCTCGTCGGAAAGGGCACCACGAAGCCGGGTACTTTTACGGGCTCCCACCTCAATACCGAGGCAACTCGCGCATGAAGCCGGCAAATCGACATGCTCAAGATATGCTGTAGGAAGTGTAGTGTAGAATCATAGTCTCTTTTGGGGTTTGGTTGCCATTTGTGGATGATGGAGGAAACAAGACAAAAAAAATGGTGCGTGCATTTTTCTTAACATGAAATGAGATCAATCAAATGAAACACTCTCAAGGATGAAGATGAAACTCTTTTCTTTCTCTCTTTCTTTTTCTCAACCATGAACAAAAACCTCTCATCAAGTGAGAATGAAAAATGGTGGAGGAAAAACAAAATGATAACAAGAGGGAGGTGAGTGTAGGATGCAAAAAGTGGTGACCACAACCTAAAACATAATCATCACTAAATCAACATCAAACCTCTTTTCATTTCTAATCTCATAAAGCAAAGAAAAGAAAGAAAAAGGATCTCATCATGAAAAGCCATCATGATGCCACCAATATGCAAGATACCCCCTCCACAAATGTTATTTGCACAATTGCAAATAACACCCTCCATCTGAAAAGTCCGGCCGGGAAAGAACAAAGGAAAACCGGCCGGAACGGAATGCAAACTGGCAACTCCAGAAAACTGGTCCCGTAATAAATTACAGGAAAACCCCCATACTGTGCATACACACCCGCATCTGTATTCCGTCCGGATACAAAAGCAATGAGACAAAATCTACACTGTACTATACTAGGATCCGGCTTAAACCAAAGCCGGCTAGTAATATCCGTCCGATCCTGATCCGTGCAATACCGCACGTATCTGATCGAACGCTGCCATATAACTATACGGCCACTAGTACAAAACCGTCCGATCCTGATCCGTGCAATACCGCACGTATCTGATCGGACCCTGCCATATCTCCATACGGCCTCTACAGCGTTTCGCCCGAAAGCTTGAGTAACTGAAAGTGTGGTGGACTCTAAAGACTCGTCAATACAATGGCTGTGGATTTAACCACTAGCACGTCAGAGGTATAAGCCAATACGTGACGGGCCACCAGCTATTGACTAAAAGGGACGTCGATGAGCGAACTCATCCTGACACCCTACTGAGCCTGTCAGTGACAATATCCGTGCAGTCCGGTCCGTTCGTCTATGAGTATCGCATGGCGGGCCTAGGGGGTTGGTAAAAGTCAGACCCCCAAAAGCGGTACAAGTCGTGTCGGAGTGTAGCCCAGAACACCCTGAGATACTACTGGAATACCTACCAGTAAATCTCCTTGCCTTGGCCAAGGACTTTGTGTAATGGCTCTCCTAGACACAGCACGACCTCACCCCCAATACCGGGAGAGACGAACCCCTGAAGATACGCTCACTGCCTCCATGTGGCTCGGGACTGTACCCAACTAAAACCTGTTTGCACGACTCCTTTGAGCCGTGGTAGGGTAGTAATCAAAGTACAGTGGGAACTCACACGAGACAAATGACGATCCCCAGGTCGATGAACTAACCTGCACACATGTCACCAGGGAACTGCCATCTGACGTCTGGTATATGACCAACTAGCATGTTCCAGGTGAGTCCTGTCCGGTGTACTCATAACCCAATGAGCGCCTGTATACATCTTAGGTGAACCAACAGACACCAGTGGCTTGTGAGACCGGCCACCGCCCCTCGTCGGGGTCTCGACTGTATACACTAGTCTACTAATGGAGTATCGATGCCCAGTCTCGAAACTCCCACGACTAGGGACCTTTTAAGGATATGCTTGTAGACCCCCAGCTCCTACTTATATGATCGCCTTCATACTGCTGGTGGTCAAGCAAGAATCCTAGGGGCTCTATCAACGTGTAATAGCGACGTATCATGTCACCTAAAGCAGTACACGATGATAAAGGTAAACCAGATAGCATACTATCATCTCGAGTAAGACTGTCCTACCGGGATAGGTCCTCCCTCAATCATTACAATCACGTACCTGTGACCTAATAATTGACTCTGAGGGCACTATCTCCAACAATCTCCCACTTGCACTCAAGGCTAATTATTGCGATGTCGCATACTCACAGCCCGTGTGATACCGAACATCCAACTCCTCTACTAGTCAGTCTCACAATGCTCGTTTGCGGAACTATTGCGTTCGAGGAATAGCCTCAGTGAGTGGATCCGCTTAGTTGTTTCTTTCTATGTCTCTCTATATCTCAAGTTCACGGAGAAAGCCATCTCCCGAAAAGAGCAATACCTGTCTTAGAATGTGTCTGGATGTCTGATGGGACCTAGCTCATAAATGAACTCCAAATCCAAACTTCTTAGACTGTATCGTCAACTGAACTTAATCAGTATCCTGCGCGCCATGCCTCCCTCAGTATTGCCTTGGACCACCTGTCCAAAATACTGCCCCTCATCAGAAGGAAAACTATAACTCTGACAACCTCCTTGTCGTCCATGTCACCTTGGAAGCCTGGAATGATAACTGTCTCCTGAATGAGGCTGTCGTTATCATATCCCTAGAACATCCACTTATGTTCTAAAACTGCTTCCGACTGTTTCTCCAGGATTGGATTAATGTCAACTTATTGCATCTAGTGCAAGAACAACATCTGGTGTGGTACTTGACATCTCATGATTGACTCAATTGCCTAAGCAAGTGATCTGCCAATCATGCACGTCCCTCTCCCCTTTAGTCTGTAAGACACCTTTGGAGAGGGTGACTCCATTACCTGCAGGTACACTACCGTGCCAGGAGTCGTCCATCCTAAATACTCTTAGAATGCTGTCAAGTACCCTGATTGGGAAACCACCCAAATCTAGATCTAAAACCATAGATCTAGTAACCAGTATGTCTGATATAATGTCCAAGTCCTGTGTGGAGAAACCACTGTGTGACGACCAAAGTATAACTGATTGTAGTATAGGAGTTTCTTTTCCTATTCTGTGTATGTCATCCAGATACCAGGACATCACACCCTACTACCTTCTCAACAGATCCATCCCCTATTCTGATGAAGTCAAACCCATGACTGTCACGTCAGAAATAGATGATCTATCTCCGCTACATCTGCTTTAGTCTATAAATAGACATAAGCTACCTGTCCACCAATGCTTCCGCTGCTCCCACTGACTACGACAACCCTCTGGCAGAGTCATATAGACGTACACTTCTAAAACTAGTTTAGAACGACGCTATACTCATCCTCCCGCCGGGTCTCGCAGCCTGGAACAACAGCAATGGTAATTGTGGGTAAACAAGAACTTCCCTGTCACCGTCCTTGAGGCTACCGTAGTATCTCTCGGGTGCCTGAAGTTACCCACCTTATCTGCGGAGTGGCCAATGGAATGTCAATCCAGATTGAATCTTTAGGTTCCTTATCAAATCTTCAGTAATCGTTTGTGGTTCTGGAATCACTTCCAGTTCTACCATACTCCCACTACTGTTTTCTGAAAAATCCATTTTTAATAAAACTGTGGCGAGTCTAGAACAATATCGCTATTGTTCGTACAGATAGTAGAAAGTCAACCCTCGTCATAGCCTGGGTCAACCCACAAACAGCCATTACAGAAACGTGCCTTGAGTTGTCCAGTGTCTGGTTTTAATCATAAACCGGACAACTCCCCGTACCTTAACATCATTAAGATATGAACTGTTCTATATCCAATATAGAAACAGAGGCACTGATTTAATTGAACCAGATTCAAATCATGCAGCTGTCCCCAGCGCATGTCAACTAAATGGAAGGAGGCCGATCAGCGTTACTCAACTTAGGAAGCATTTCCAATTGTGAGTAACCTGAAAGAGAAGCAAGTTCTCTTAATCATTACTATCAACTGAACACCATACACAAGTATCTACATCTTCGATCACTTTGAAGAATCCCGATACTTGCAACACCTGGTTCTCTACTTTATTCTTATACCTATAACTTCTCAAAACTTCGACCCTGTGTTTCTACGAAACACCTGTCTAAGAACTAGAGAAGTCATAAGTAAACAGAATACAGTACGAGGACCAACCCCTCTGTCCTAGTGGACACTGGACAATATACAATACTCTGTATAAGTCCACTGAGTCTAACAACTCATTCACTGTGCGTCGTAGGTTGAAAACTGTACTTATGGTTAAGAAGAATTACACCGCTGTTTAATGCTCCTTACCTAACCATCCACTGATATAGGTAAATGTCGTAGACATAATTTCAGAAAGGTATATCTCACTCTATGAAAATAGACGTACAGATATATCAATTTGAAATTGGTGCATAACAGCGGATATTCAAAACCAAATATTTGCCGACCTGCAAACTACCCAGGTGACTTCCTCAAATATCACCGATTACAACGAATCCCGATATAATGAGGATGATCACCCAATTCCCAATAACTTACTCCCACTCATCATCTGTAAAACCATACAGATGTGAGAATCATACCTGGTAAATACATACCCTGGAGTAAGTGTCTAATCGGGAAATCAGTTATCCATTAACAGTACACAGTTGAACTGAAACATTGAAATGTTTCGATGGGGTATCCTGGTATTCCTAGTAATGCCTCTTCCATCATCCAGATTCACAACTATAACCGTATAATTCTTTGCCACCTCTCCATATCCCTTCATATGTCTTTAGTCTTTACCTTCTGTACACCCCTTTAGGCCAATTGGTTTTCTTCCTTCCCTACCGTTCGGCACCAGCCTATGGTTTGGAAGAAGACTATCCAAAAAGCATAAAGGGTGTACTGTCCTAATCCTAGGAGCACTCGCAACGCGAGAGAAGATGAAGATAAAAGACATCTGAATGTACTTTATTCCTATTTCTCCTGAACCAGGATCCATCCCCGAACTGGAACAAGTTCCTTTCGAGTTCGTATATAACCATACGATGGAATATCCAAATAAACTGTGGATCTTCGTAGTGATACGGAGTGTCCTGGAGAAATACAAAGGTGATGTGGGAGTGGTAACGAAATATTTGGTTTGGTCGTGAATATCTGTTGCAATTTACTTTGCCCTCTTACTGATCCCTTGTTTTGTCTGAACTTAATACCTTCTGCACACCATCGTTATGCTAATTGGTTTTCTTCATCCCCTACCGGTCGGCACCAGCCTAAGGTTTGGAAGAAGACTATCCAATTTGCGTAATAGGTGTACTATCTCCTAAACCAAGGAGTACTCACAACTTGAGAGAAGGTAAAAGGAAAAAACAACTGAATAATCCTATCCGTTTTCTCCAGAACCAGAAACCATCCTCGAAAACCTTCGAGTTCGTATATAACCATACAATGGTTTTGTCCAATGGAAGTGGACGTTCGTAGTAATACGTGGTGTCCTGGAGAAAAGGGTAAAAGTAGGAGTGGCAATGAGGTCTGCAACTTTGACAATCCAAAAGCCAGTGTTAAGTAGGTTCGGTCAACTTGGTCACTGAGTCATAGTCTAGGATCGGGTCAACGGTCGCTGCCAGAGAGAGAGAGAAAAGAAACACTCAGCGTGCACTCTAACCTAGATCAGAATGGTTACCAATTTATCTAATCTGGAAACCTCCCACTGTACCTCAAATTCTCCTCCAAACCTGAAAGAAGAATTAGTCGGGGTAACCCGAGGAGTAAACCAACTCATCAGTGGGAATCGGGATCCAACTCTCATCGCATGACAACGTGACGGAATCCGCTCACGGTATCACACTCCAGAAGGTATGCGCATATCTGGCAAGTTTCAGTACTTTTGAAACTCCCGATGTGATTTCTGCCCCATGCTCTTATGACCTTGACTAAGGCCAACAAATCATAAGTCACATGTCAAGTTCTACCCGTCATTGTCCAGGTTGATTTGAACCCACCCGTACAAGCCCTTGACTAAGGCCAACAAGGCTATACGACTGTCCCAAACCAACGCATCTATCTATGCAGCATATGAATACCCAATAGCTACCAAACACTGTGCCTTGACTAAGGCCAACAAACACAGCTTGAATACTATTGACTACCCATATGAAACGACGGAGGGCTACGAATGGTTTCTGGCGAAAACCTTTAACGTAGTGAACTTGATATCGTTGAAGGAACGGATAGCTTTTTAGAAAATATAGTGACGAAAACCTTTACTAAAGAGGTCACTCCCGGTGAAGGGATCTCGGCTCTTTCCCCGTAGAATGGGGTGCAGGATATTCATAACCGAATATCACTGTGCAAAGCAAAAGTAATCGGCTATAATGAAGTTAATGCCCTGACGCAAACTTCTGTCCAAGGGGTCACTCCCGGTGAAGGGATCTCGGCCCTTGCCTCGTCGACTGAGGAGCAGATATTCTAAATGAATACCGCGATGCAAAACAAAAGTGAACGTCCTTGCAATAACAGCTTTTTGAAAAGTGTTCCAACAACATCAGATTAGGTTTGTTTAACTTGCATTGATCCGAATCAATGCAGTCCCACCAATTGATCACACCACAAAGAACGAAAATATACTGACGTACGTATATGCCATTCGCATTCGCCACTGGGTCCCGTCATCACCCGTTAGGTTAGCTTACTAACGGCAGAGCGGGGACTGGACTAGCGCGGATGAAAAACATATACAACATCTACTAATATATATACCAATATATTATATTTCGCTCTAGGCGTGAAAAGAAATGCAACATTACAGAAATGTACAGCATCACAGAACAATACAGATATCTGGGATCCCCGGGTTTCATAGAGCCACTACTGAAACCCGACGTTCCCCTGGTCGTGTGGATAGCCTGTGCAATGAAATCCTAGACCCCTACGGGCGCGGCAAGTCACCCGCCAAAACCTGAAGCGAGGCAGCCCCCTTCAGCACCGTGAATGGACCACCCAGCACTTCACGGAATCCGGTAACTTGGGCACCCCTCCTGGGTCAACCTGTACCCCTTACGAGTGCGGCGAATAGCCCGCCAATTCCAGACTGAAGCCCCTCCGTCTCAATGCCCTGAGATGCGGGCCCGTTGCCCTCTAGAACCCGGCTATCAGTGCACCCCTCCACGGGGTAACCCTAGTACAGAAAGTAAAATATACATACACCGGGTACATCGACCGCAACCAGGTCGTGCCCCAAAAAGAATAATACAAACAGGCAGTGACGGCAGTCCACATGTCGGACGCTCGCCCCGCAATATCAAATGTACATAATACAACAAAACTGTACTAGCATTGCATCCAGGCTATCCCCACGACCGATCCGCAACATCACAGCAAATACATAGAACATCAACGTGAAAGTCACGTTCGCAAATCCGTCTAACCGGGCTATAGCAGTTAGACCGGATTTACCGATCGAGTGACATTCACGGTCGCAGATATAATGTAAATACTGTGAAAAATGTGTTTAAAAAATTTCCGGTTGATCAAACAATTAACAAGTGGGCCCCAAAGAAAACTGTAGCACTCACAGAAACAATTGGCCCAACTTTAATATTCCAAAGCCCATATTATAAGCCCAGAAGGCCTCTGTAAAAAAATGGTGAAGTGATGTGAATAGTGCGCGGCGGAAGGGCCGCACAAATGGGGTTTTCGCGGCGGTTCCGCGCTCCAACTGTGGAGTTACTTCGTCAAATTTTTACAGAACTCTTAGATTTTCCAGTACATCAATATTTTACAACCTGAAAAAATTTTCGAGACCAAAAATTTTCAACAGAAACTGATGCGAACTAAAATGCAGTTTTGGAACTTTTTGATCGATCGGAAATGCAAACACATTACACAAAGCTAGACTAAGTTAATGGCGAGGCTCTGATACCACTGTAAGTGCACGGCGGCGCCCCGGCCGTCAAACCGACGGCCAAACGCGGAAACGGTGATAAACTTTATGTAATTTTGCGGACTTAGCAAATCGGCACCACCGCGCACTAAACCCCGGATCGTGCCATTAAACTATATCTAGCTAACTACAAGATGAGAAGAGATGTATACCATACGATCCGAGTCCTCCGGTCTTCATCTCCACTCCGATCTCCTCGCGGGATCTCCGTCCATCTCCTCCTCGTCGGAAAGGGCACCACGAAGCCGGGTACTTTTACGGGCTCCCACCTCAATACCGAGGCAACTCGCGCATGAAGCCGGCAAATCGACATGCTCAAGATATGCTGTAGGAAGTGTAGTGTAGAATCATAGTCTCTTTTCGGGTTTGGTTGCCATTTGTGGATGATGGAGGAAACAAGACAAAAAAAATGGTGCTTGCATTTTTCTTAACATGAAATGAGATCAATCAAATGAAACACTCTCAAGGATGAAGATGAAACTCTTTTCTTTCTCTCTTTCTTTTTCTCAACCATGAACAAAAACCTCTCATCAAGTGAGAATGAAAAATGGTGGAGCAAAAACAAAATGATAACAAGAGGGAGGTGAGTGTAGGATGCAAAAAGTGGTGACCACAACCTAAAACATAATCATCACTAAATCAACATCAAACCTCTTTTCATTTCTAATCTCATAAAGCAAAGAAAAGAAAGAAAAAGGATCTCATCATGAAAAGCCATCATGATGCCACCAATATGCAAGATACCCCCTCCACAAATGTTATTTGCAAAATTGCAAATAACACCCTCCATCTGAAAAGTCCGGCCGGGAAAGAACAAAGGAAAACCGGCCGGAACGGAATGCAAACTGGCAACTCCAGAAAACCGGTCCCGTAATAAATTACAGGAAAACCCCCATACTGTGCATACACACCCGCATCTGTATTCCGTCCGGATACAAATGCAATGAGACAAAATCTACACTGTACTATACTAGGATCCGGCTTAAACCAAAGCCGGCTAGTAATATCCGTCCGATCCTGATCCGTGCAATAC
The DNA here is from genome assembly GCA_030015575.1 of Agapanthus africanus. Classification (NCBI taxonomy): domain Eukaryota; kingdom Viridiplantae; phylum Streptophyta; class Magnoliopsida; order Asparagales; family Amaryllidaceae; genus Agapanthus; species Agapanthus africanus. Next base: position 630,094,403 of record JASDDO010000019.1, read on the forward strand.
CGCACGTATCTGATCGAACGCTGCCATATAACTATACGGCCACTAGTACAAAACCGTCCGATCCTGATCCGTGCAATACCGCACGTATCTGATCGGACCCTGCCATATCTCCATACGGCCTCTACAGCGTTTCGCCCGAAAGCTTGAGTAACTGAAAGTGTGGTGGACTCTAAAGACTCGTCAATACAATGGCTGTGGATTTAACCACTAGCACGTCAGAGGTATAAGCCAATACGTGACGGGCCACCAGCTATTGACTAAAAGGGACGTCGATGAGCGAACTCATCCTGACACCCTACTGAGCCTGTCAGTGACAATATCCGTGCAGTCCGGTCCGTTCGTCTATGAGTATCGCATGGCGGGCCTAGGGGGTTGGTAAAAGTCAGACCCCCAAAAGCGGTACAAGTCGTGTCGGAGTGTAGCCCAGAACACCCTGAGATACTACTGGAATACCTACCAGTAAATCTCCTTGCCTTGGCTAAGGACTTTGTGTAATGGCTCTCCTAGACACAGCACGACCTCACCCCCAATACCGGGAGAGACGAACCCCTGAAGATACGCTCACTGCCTCCATGTGGCTCGGGACTGTACCCAACTAAAACCTGTTTGCACGACTCCTTTGAGCCGTGGTAGGGTAGTAATCAAAGTACAGTGGGAACTCACACGAGACAAATGACGATCCCCAGGTCGATGAACTAACCTGCACACATGTCACCAGGGAACTGCCATCTGACGTCTGGTATATGACCAACTAGCATGTTCCCGGCGAGTCCTGTCCGGTGTACTCATAACCCAATGAGCGCCTGTATACATCTTAGGTGAACCAACAGACACCAGTGGCTTGTAAGACCGGCCACCGCCCCTCGTCGGGGTCTCGACTGTATACACTAGTCTACTAATGGAGTATCGATGCCCAGTCTCGAAACTCCCACGACTAGGGACCTTTTAAGGATATGCTTGTAGACCCCCAGCTCCCACTTATATGATCGCCCTCATACTGCTGGTGGTCAAGCAAGAATCCTATGGGCTCTATCAACGTGTAATAGCGACGTATCATGTCACCTAAAGCAGTACACGATGATAAAGGTAAACCAGATAGCATACTATCATCTCGAGTAAGACTGTCCTACCGGGATAGGTCCTCCCTCAATCATTACAATCACGTACCTGTGACCTAATAATTGACTCTGAGGGCACTATCTCCAACACAGGTTTCATTACGGCTTGCTGGCACTCTTTCCATTTCCGGGTTACTTGCTAGTAGGTGGGTTATTTGTATCTTACCCATCATTATATCTTGTATATCATTATTCTGTTGTATCTAGAAGTTCCATCAACCAAACATGTATCTATTTTGAGATAGAGACCAGTGTTGTTTATTCTTTCGACCTTAGAGTCGCTCGTTATATTTCTGGTGGTTTTGAGTTTCCTTTTGAGTTTTGATCCTCGCCGTTGGCGTTGTATATTATATTGCTTGTGTGGTTGTGACCGTCGATTGACGAAGAGCTAGCTCCCGCTTGGGGATGCCTTTTTATTGATTTCGTATACTATTCATGTTGTATCCCGTTTGGGAGCCAGTATTTACAAAGGAGACTCTGCCGAAATTTTCAGTAAATTTTGATGTTCTTAAAAACCGCAAAATTCGGCTTATGCTATTAAAACTACTTGTTTTAAATTGGTTTTCCTTCACTCTACTTCTTTTCTTGGTTTGGATTTCTGGGTTTTCGGTTTACTTAGATTACGTACGCCTCGAGACATTCGTAGTTTAAGTGCGGGTCATGTTCCGTACTTTCGGGTCGTGACAGTAACCTCTTTTCCCTGTGGGCGTAGCCCCGCTAACACCTTTCTAGACACCTACTAGGTTTATAGCATTGATCGTTAAGCGAGAGTTTTCCCGAGGAGTAGCATATACTCACAGTAGGATCGGGATCCAAATATCATTGCGTGATAAAACCGAAGGAATCCTACCAGAATCATCACACTCCAAATGGTATGCAGCGCTAGCAAGTTTCAGTACTTATGAAACTCCCGATGTGGATTTTTTCCCCATGCTCTTATGACCTTGGCGTGAGGTCAAAATGTCATAAGTCACATGTCAAGTTCTTCCCATCATTATCCCGGTTAATTTGAACCCACCCGTACCTACCCTTGACGTAGGCCAAAATGGCAGTACGATTGTCTCAAACCAACGCATTCTATCTATGCAACAGATAAATATCCGGCAGCTACCAATCACTATGCCTTGGCATGAGGTCAAAATATATAGCTTGAATACTACCGAATATTTAACTGAAATGATGGAGGGCTACGGATGGTTTTGGCGAAACCGTGAACGTAGTGAACTTGATATAATCGATGGAACGAGATAGCTTTTAAAAGGAGCGGTTCAAGCTCCGCGTTAAAAAGTTTAGTTTTGAAAAGAACCGAGTGGTTTTCAAAGTGTTCCAATCGACTTTTACTTGGTTTATTTTCTTGCATTAGTTCTTTTAATGCGTCCCATCATTTAATCCTACCATTGCAGAAAACAACCAAAATATGACGTACGCTTATGCCATTCGCATTCGCCACGGGGCCCCGTCATCACCCGTTAGGTTACTTAGCTAACGACTGAGCGGGGGCCGGGCTAGCGCGGCTGTAAAACATAAGCAACACCTAAATAGTTATCATATATAAATATATAGCAATGATAGACATTACAGATCACAGATGAATACATTGGATATACTAGGAATCCGCAATCCGTTCGAGCCTGCAACGAAAAGCGGATTACACGGTCGCGGTGAATAGCCAATACCCCACCCAAGACCCCTACGGGTGCGGCAAACTACCCGCCAAGTACCCGAAGCGAAGAAACCTCTCTCACCATCATGAGTAGGCCACTCGGCACTTCGAGATACCCGGTAGTTTGTGCACCCCCTCCATGGGTCTATCCTAGGAGAAAAAACAGTAAAAAGAATTATACAATGACGGCTACAACCCCGACCCGGTTGCACGGCCATACAAATAATATTACATCAATTTACATGTTACACTGAATGAAAGAAAAAGAAACACTCATCTCACATCCACTCCGGCTATTCACCCGCGACAATCCAACGTATTCATATACACATACAATCATCAAACACAGATCACAGATATGTATAACCCCGACTAATCGACATATAGCGATTAGCCGACGTTCAATACATATAAACATCACAGATATAACCCTTATAGTCAAAGTGTAGTGAAGTTCGAAAAAAATACGGATTTATACGCCCCCAAAAACAAATTTCTATTCTGGAAAATCTGGGCACATATAAACCATCTTAAAAATACCAAAACCAAGCCAGAAAAACACTGCACCAAACTCGACCCAGAGCCGAGCCAACTCGGCCGCGGTTGCGCGGTAATAGCTTGCTATTGCCGCGGAACCGCGGCGCTTTGGTCGATTCACTGGACCGGGTTTGGTGGCTTTCTTCACAAAACCCTGAGACGATTTTTGGAGTATGAATTATTTCATTTTGAACAGAAAAAATTTTAACAGAAAGTTTGGGTTTTGAAAACTCGGTTTTGCGATTTTTCCGATTCGAACTTCCATACACTTTACTACCTAGCTAGTTTATGTTTAGTTAGGCTCTGATACCACTGTAAGTCCACGTTGCCCACCCCGGTACTTGCGGGGAGGCGGAAAACGGAATAAAAATCAAATTTTTATCAACTTAGGCAACATGGACTAGATAAAGAAGGATCTTTGCTAAACAAAAACAAGTTAAAGCTAACTAGAAACTAGCTAAGTGTTAGAAAGGTTATACCTAGGGCTTTATGTCCTTCTCTACTTGCTCCTTCGAGTAGTGGAAAGAGGTCACATTTGTCGTCTTCTCACGTCGAAGAAAGATCCACCCGAAAGCCTCAACCTTTGGCTTCAACTCCAAGCTAGAAGTAACTAGGGTGCAAGAAGTGCTAATCCTTAAACCCTAGATGAGAGTAGAGATTATCAAGAAGGGGTTTTTCTCAAGCTCAAGTGTTTCTCAACACATGAGAGGGGAGAGCTTGAGGGAGAGGAAGAACAAGAGAGAGAAAGTGAATGATAGAATGAGAGAAAATATGAAGCATTCTCTCATATATGTGTGAATTATTGTAATTAGATAATTAGCTAGATAATTGTCATGGTTAATCAAGACATGACCATTATCATTTCATTTTTAATGCAATTTGCAAGGATCAAAGAGCATCTTCCAAATGAAATGATGATGGTCAAAGTGTCAACCTAGGTCAACAAGTCAAGGAGGTCAAATGGTCAACAACCATAACCATGCACAATTATATTAAACTAATATCAATTAACCATAATTCACACATAAGCATTAGGGTTAATAAAATGACCATAGTCATTAACCCTAATCAAAGTCCTCTCCCTCTGTCTCAAGCAACTGTGCATACGCACCCGTATTCGTGATCCGAGGAACACGAATACAATGAGAAAAACCAATCCCAAATCATATACTAGGATCTGGATTAAAACAAAGCCCGCTAGTATAAGCTGTCCGGACAGCAAACGTGCACAAGTGCGTGGATGTGAACGAACCCTGTCGCAAAACCATGCGACCTCTACTCATTTTGCCTAAAGGCGAATAGCTCTCTGTGTGGGACTCTAAAGACTCGACACTACGCTGGGAGTGGGTTTAACCACAGAACGCAAGCGGCACTAGCTGTACGTAACGGTCCCCAGGTAGCTGCCGATAAGAAGACTGACGAGGTGAACCCCATCTGAACTCCTACTGAGCCTGTATGTGACAGTCTCCGTACAGTCTGATCTGTTCGTCTGATACATCGCATGGCGGGCCTAGGGGGCGGTGAACGTCAGTCCCCTAATAGCGGTACAAGTCGTGTCGGAGTGTAGCCCAGAACACCCTGAGATAACACTGGAAACCTACCAGTATATCCCGCTTGCTCTGGCCAGGGACTACTCGTGTAATGGCTTTCCTAGACACAGCGCGATGTCAACCCCCAATACCGGGAGAGACGAATCCTGTCTAACCGTCACTGCCTCCAAGTGCTTCGGGACTGCACCCAAAAACTACCTGTTTGCACGACTCCTTTGAGCCGTGGTAGGGTAGTAATCAAAGTGCAGTGGGAACACACTCGAGGCGAAGTGACAGTGTCAAGTCAGCGGACTAAGCTGTACTCATGTCACCTGGGAACTGATAACTAACGATAGGTATAATACCAACCAACAGTTCCCGACGAGTCCTGTCCAGTGTACTCGTAACCTAACGAGCACCCGCATACTATCTCAAGTACGACGTACTGACGGCTGTGGGACAGACCGTCTCCCATGCTGGGATGAGAAGCGCATACGCTAGTCTACTCCGGAGTATGATGCCCTGTCTCGATAGTCCAACGACCAGGGACCTGTATAAGGATGTGCTTATGGATTACCCAGCCCCCACGAGTGTGAGCGCCATCACAACGCTGGTAATCAAGCAAAGATCCTAAGGGCTCTACTAATATGTATATAAGCGATATGCTAAAAGAAACACATGCACATATTGAAGTAGAGACAAACCAAGTAGCATACTACCATTTCGAGCAAGCTTGTATATACAACTGTGAATATCCCAAGCTTCCATCAAGTAATATACAAACTAGTATGATACAGTAATGGCCTCTAGGGCATATACACTAACACAGACAGTTAACACTAGCGGGCTTTGGTTTAAGCCAGATCCTAGTGTACGTTTTGGGATTGGTTTTATCTCGGTTGTATTCGTGTTCCTCGGAACGCGGATGCGGGTGTGTATGCACAGTTGACAGAGAGACAAAGGTAGAGGATTCTTATTGGGGTTGTTGACTGTTGACTGTTGACTGTTGATTATTGACTTTTGACTAAACCCTAATGAGAATAAGATATATATATAATTAAAATTAATATTAATTAAGTATTATAGTGACATGGTTGTTGAGGGGTTTAATTTGTTGACTTGTTGACTTTGTTGACCGGTTGACTAGGTTGGACTAGTTGACCATCATCATGACAATGGCTATCATTCCATGGCAAAGACTTTTGCTTGCTTGTTTATTTATGCAAAATGAGTGCTTGAAATGATATAGCCATTTTGACTTAAACCATCACACAATACTTGATTACTATTTTTGTTATGATGGCTTTGGATTATGAGTGCAAGGATGGCAAAAGAGTTATTTATTCTCTCATTTCATTTCTCTCTCTTGCCATCACTTGCTCAAGCTCTCCCTCTTCCTCTTGCTCTCTCTAGCTCAAGGCAAACCATTCTCATGTGTTGAGACTCATTACCTTAGAGATAAAAAGACACCAAAACAATCCTCTACTCATTCTAGTTTACAAGGCCTGGCAAGCCAAGTGTTCTAGTTTCTTCAAAGTTCGAAGAAGAAGCCAAAGGTAGAAGCTTTCGGGTGGATCCATCTTCGACGCAAGGAGACGACGAGGTGAGGCCGATCCGTACACCGGGAGGAGTTGAAGACGAAGGAGTTAAAGAAAGGTATAGCCCCTAACCGAGTAGGTAAAACTCAAGTTACGTTGTTAGTTAGTTGTTTAACAAAGATCCGTATTATGAGTCCATGTTACCACCCTCTTGAAAATCGTTTTTCACCACTTCCGCAACCCCGTAAGTACCGGGGAAGGGTAGCATGGACATACAGTAGCCGGATTATTAAATCAAGTGTTGATTTTATAATTTAATGTATAATTATATATTTGATATATTAACTTACATTAACTAATATTTGCTCAGTAAACATTTCTTTTTCTCACTTGTGTGCATATAGTATATATGTGATATATATTAATCAACATATTTTGTGTCATGCTAGATGCCACATGCCACATGGGTGTATGAGACTCACACCATGCAAATAATAAAGAAGGTTTTTTATTTATTTAAAGTAAATCAAAATTGGTTGGAAATTGTCACATGGTTGAAGCTTGTAGAAGCTTTTGGAACCATTGACCCTGTCCACTCTTTTTGTTTTACTTGAAGATATTTATTAACCAAACCATTATTGTTTAGCCATGGTTTATTCTCTACATGAGTTAGTGTATGACACTAAGTCACCCATGGTTACTATTCTCTCCTCATGAGTTCATTTCTCTTCATCACTTCATCTTCTTCCTCATAAGAAAAAGCTTGCTAGCTTTTTTCTAAGTGGTGAAATATTGAAAGAAAAAGAAATCTAAAGAGAGCCCAATTCCTACTTCATCATCCTCTATTATTAGTCATTTAGTTTAGGGTGTTTGCTTCAATAATCTACCATTAGAGAAGAGGTAACATGAGCTTGAGTCTCCTTGACGTAGATCATCTTCGGCCTCGAAGACTTCGAGCAAGCTTGTTCATTTCTTCATGTGAACCATTATTAGAGTTTGGGTGTTCACTACTTGGAGCGAAGGGACTACTACACGGAGCTTTAGAAGTGAAGGACAAGTCTACAAAGGTTGTATTCCTCATTCACTTAGATGTAAAGTTGTTTGAATTGCTTGTTCGTCTAAATCTCTAGTTAAGATTCTAGGTTAGGGTTCTTTAGAATGGCAAAAAATTGAAATTGGAATGGACGATCCCGAAACCTTGCTGCCGCCCTAGGTAACCCAACATATGGGGCGCGGCTATCTAGTAAGGTTACCCGGCGAGTATCCACGTACACTACGTAATTGCGACGGACTTTTGATCCTCATCAAGATTCCGTGGCAACCGATCAAATGAGACTAACCTGCTTGATTTATAAAATTCAAACTTTTTATCACATAACTAAATTTGTGGATTCCAAATATTGTATCACAATCACAGATAGCTAGATGATGTTAAACTTTTGACCGAAAAAGCAAATGCCCAAAATTTCTTAAAGAGCTCAACACTTGAGCGGAGTTCAAAAAGTACCCAGAACATGCCACAACTCCTAGAACCATCCGTAGAAGGGCAGACCCATGCCTAACTCATGTCGCCGCGGAACTGCCGCAAATCCTAGGGTATGACCGTGGTTCCGCGATCTTAAAAGTCGAGTTTGGGTATTGTTCTTCTAGAGGGTCCACAGAATCGCTTGCATGATTTTCTGAAGATTTTAAACTTGAAAAAATCCAACTCTTGGAAAATTTCCAGCGAGGGAAAAAATGGGTTATTGATATCCGTTCGAACTTTTTAACGTCCTCTAAATAACCCAAATAGATGTTAGAATTACGACTACGAAACACGCCGAATTGCTTTTGCACAAAGATAACATCATATGCAAATTTAGCAAAAACAAGAAACACCTAAAATACTAAAACCCAGAGACTGGAACACAGGAAAAATTTGAAGCCAAAATTCCCCCCAACAACCGGTGAGCTCGGATTTTTAAGCCTTGTGGCCAGCCAAAAATGGGTGGGGAGGGTTCAAATTTCTACCGTGTTCATGTTACATCTCATATAACATTCTGCAGTTGCTTAAAAAAAATTTTGGAGGCCATTTAAAATTCGACAGAAACTAGGATTGTATATCGGGTGTTTCGGAGTTGTTTCGGTTTTGTAATTCTAGAAACATCGTATAATTATCTAGCATGGCTCTGATACCACTGTAGGGATACCTAGCACGAATTCGGGAGGCATCGTCCATGCTAATTTCAAAAATTTGCCATACTAAAGAATCCTAACCCTAGAATCTTAACTAGTGATTTAGACGAAACAACATGTAAACAACTTTACATCTTAGTGAATGAGGAATACAACCATTGTAGACCGGTTCTTCACTTCTAAAGCTCCGTGTAGTAGTCCCTTCACTCCAAGTAGTGAACACCCGAACTCTAGAGAGGGTTCACATGAAGAAATGAACAAGCTTGCTCGAAGTCTTCGAGGCCGAAGATGATCTACGTTGAGGAGACTCAAGCTCATGTTACCTCTTCACTAATTGTAGATTAGTGAAGAAAACACCCTAAACTAAATGGGTTATATAGTAGAGGATGATGAAGTAGGAATTGGGCTCATTTTAGATTTATTTTTCTCACAATATTTCATCACCTTGAGAAAAGCTAGAAAGCTTTCACATGAGGAAGAAGAAGATGAAGTGGAGATGAGAATTCTCATGACCTGAAATTTTGCACGTGACGACACTTAAACCACGTAACGTCTACAGGCGTAATGCAATTCAAGCAGAAAACCCAGAAATCTAAACCATCAAAAGTAGTACATGGTAAGAACATTGTTAAAAACTTTTGGGAATCTCAAGTAAAAATCTTTAACTTAAGTTTCTTTCATAAAATTTTGGCAGCACCTCCTTGTAAAAACTAGCCCCGAAAAGGGTACAAACATAAGATATAAGTATAGCATCCCCAAACGGGAGCAAATCTCGCCCAAAGGCGGAAACAACCACCACAAGCATATATACGACGCCGTAGCGAAGAAATGGACGATATTAAGTGGAAACAACATAAAAGATAAAACTGCATAAGAAAAGGCCGGCTCACACGAGCATGACACGCAGAGTCACAAAATAATATACAATATCGTCCTCACATCTCGTCTCTAACTCAATACATGAAAGAAGTAGATGGAGAGTACTAGATACAATAAGATATACATTGAACATCATCGGATAACTGCAAAACCCACCTATAGCAAAACTGCTCACAGTCAGCCGTAGAGGTATCCGCTGCAAAAGATGATACGATAAGAAGAAGCCCTGCCGCGAGTGCTCTGAGGGACAACCTGCAAAACACTGTGGCACAACAGGGGTGAGATTCTAACTCGTGAATAGTAAATAACATCATGCAGGTATTCGCAGGTATGCACGTACTGCGATAATCTATCACATGCAAACTGATAGTATAATATGGCAATATGTATATGCACCAGTCACGAAAGGAAATCTATCAGGTACTACTAATACATGAAGCAATGCATATCAAATGAAAGCTGAGTATGGGATAAAACATATCATCATCACGAAATCCTCATCGTGGAAAAACCAGTGTCCATCAACGACACTCCAAATCCCAATACCTCAGGCACCGCATCCTCAGATCGGCCCTCATATCCTGTAAGTCTCATGGAACCTGAGTGTCCAACATCGACACTCAAAAACATCATGAAAACTAGTGCCCAATATCGACACGTAAATACTCATATCATGGGCTCCGTCTGCGGGATCGGACCGCGGGCTCCGGCAGATCGGTCGGTCCATGTCTATCTTATAACTCCGGTCGGTATCCTCCAGATATCCGCCAAGTCCAAATACTATCACCGGTAGGTAGTACTCCTTCGGCCAGGCTCATCTTCTACGCCACGAAAATCACCTCTTGCTCCGGGGGACCATATCGGGTCCACCATGTACCCGCAGACGGTGCCTCCCGCTCTTCGAATCGGGTTTCTAACACAAGTCTCAGAACCGAGAAAACTCATGGTGGACGCATCGAAATATCATATCAAGAGAAACCGGGTTTTTCAAACAATGTATAATTTCTTGAAATACCATGGCCCTCAAATCCATAAAATCACATGAAATCGATATCTCAATGCGTAAATCCATGAAATAAGATATATGCAGCATAAACAGTAATAAGAGCATAACAAGGGAAAACCGCTATTTAAATGCATCAAGTTATTAAATATATCATGCTGTTCCAAATTTCTTTAAAGTCAAATGCAACATCATATAAAGGTGAACATGTAGCTATAGCAAGGTACATGTGTAAGCATATTGGTATAGCAAGGTATATATGTATGTTGTATTTCATATGCACAATAGAATGAGAATCAATGTCTCAATGTCACTAACTAATACAAAATCACATATATATAGGTGTTGTGTGTGTCATGAAAATTACCGACGGTGTGTGTGTAGCATACAATTTATGCTCGTGCAAAATGAACCGTCAGTAATGGTGTTGTGTCTCATTAATTCTATGTCCATATGCAATAGGAAAATGAGGTATGCAACATTGGTACACAAGCACAATCGATGTCCATATACTTATAACTAATAATCATATCATTGAATCTAGCCCAGACGCATAACGCCATACGGGCGATTCCCCTATAGATGTTAAATCTACTCACCGATGACCTTGGGCTAAGTAAAGCCAACTACTTGCTTTCCCTTCTCTACAGCGTCCGAAGTCCCCGCTTGCGATCCTAAAATCATATAACAACATAACAAGTTCATATTAGAAATTGATCAATAACACGTACAAACTACGTTTGACCGACACACCAACTCCAAACTAACTCTCAAGTGTTTGTCTAGTGGTTAACGTGCGTAGCGACACTAAGAAACCATCCCAAGAGCAACATCTACACAAAAGTACACGAACTATGTCGGATAATGTAACACGCGTAGTCAAAACACTAGAAACAAGCATAGTAATCCCAGATTTTTCTACAGAAACAATTGGTGAAAGTTGCAAGTTCCACGAGACCACATACAACCCCAGAGACCCATAGACCAATACAGAACCCATCACTCCCCAGTCTGGCCATAAATTGCGACCAGAAGCAATAAAATTGCGGCCGAGTTTGTAGGGAATGGTCTTAGGTTTTTAGGGTAGCTTCTGTAGGGTCCCTAGGCACCCTAGTGAGGTCTCGCAAGGCATCGAACATGCCAATTTCAAAAAAATCTAGGTGCCGAGAAACCCGACTACGGATCGTCGGCTAGAAAACTAGGCGAAAAAGCTAACTAGTTAACACTTAACTATGAGAATACGGAAATACAACCTTTGTAGATCCGGTGCTCCACCTCCACGGCTCCGCAATGAAGTCTCCTCGCTGTCCAAGACGGATCCCGGGCTCTAGCGTCGGCTTCATCGGAGAATAAGCGAGCTAGGTCGTCGATGTCCATGCCGAAGATGATCTACGTCGAAGCATCGCAAGATCAAGCTCTCACTTCACCAAGTCAAGAAACTTGTGAAGGAAACACACTCTACTACTTGGCAAGAGGTAGAGGATGAAGAAATAGGAAGTGGGTAGACTTTAGTTTTGGATTTCTCACTCAAATTCATCACTTGCCATTGATGGAGGCAAGCTTTCTTCACTTGAAGCAAGGAAGAAGAAGAAGAATAATATGATAAGTTTTTTTAGAAAAGAAAAGAAAAACCAATCCTTATCATATCTTGAACCATGGTTAGATGTAGAGAGTTAACTAAGGTTTAAGTGAGTGGTTAGGGTTAAGCATGAGACAAAATGGTCATTTGGTCAAAGTCTTCATGAAGGTTCATGAATGAACAAAAGAAAGCAACCATTTTCCTCATTTTGCCTTTTCTTTTTCCAAAAAGATAAATGAATAAAATGAAATCAAAAACCCTAATCACCCACTTAACTATAGTTTAATTCTTAACACATAACCATAAGGCATGTATCATCAAACATGATACAAGCAAGTGCACAAAACTATATCGAATATACAATGTGCACACCCGAGCGAGAAAATCCATTTAAAGTGAACCGATACTAGTTAATGCAAAGTAATATATCAAATATATTATTATGCATTAAATCATTAAATCAACACTTGATTTAACGATCCGGTCATATCGCATATAACCGACTAGTATCATTAGTAACAACTTATCGAATCAACACTTGATCCGATAACCCGGCTATATCGCATATAACCGATCAATGTCACATCGCGAGAATCGAATACAGTATCACATACTGGTATTATTCTCGGTCCCGCACATATCTCATATGCGCTCCTATTTCGTTTCGCTTGAGTCAGGAAACCTCTGTGTAGGACTCTAAAGACTCATCAATACGCCGACAGCGGATGATGATCATATCAAACATCCACAAGCCGCAAGCGGTCTGCTAAACGTAACGGCCACCTGAGTATTGAGCGATCTGAAGATCGACGAGCAAGCCCGCTCACACTCCAGTGAATCCAACCAGTAACACTACCGTACAGTCCGGTCTGATCGTCTGATATGTCGCATATCTTGCCTAGGGGTGGTATACGTCAGACCCCAATAGCTCGATAAGTCGTGTCGATATGAGGTCTATAACAATTCGAGAAACTACTGGTAACACTTACCAGTAAATCTCAGCAACCCTGGCGAGGGATTTCCTGTTATAGCCAATCGAACACAGCGCAACATCAACTCCCTATACCGGGAGAGACGAATCCCCTCCTATCGCTCATTGCCTCCATGTGACTCGGGACTGTACCCAAAAACCACCGTTTTGCACGCCCTCTTGGACGTGGTAAGATGGAAATCAAAGCACGGTGGGAACCACACAAGACTCTATGACGATCTCGGGTCAACAGACTACTCTGTACCAGTGTCACCAGAGAACTGCCATCTGACGTGAGGTATAATACCATCTGGGAGTTCTCGGCGAGTCCGTCCAGTGTACCCAGTCTCTACTGAGCACCCGTATATCATCTCTGATGTCAAACACCAATGGATATGGGATCATCCATCGCCCATCTGTATGGGTCGAGAAGGTATACGCTAGTCTACTCTGGTATATCGATGCCCCGTCTCGATACACCCACGACTAGGGACTTTGAAGGATGTACTTATGGACTACCATGTCCCCACTAGTATGATCCGCATCATAGTCCAGGTAGTCAAGCACACATCCTAAGGGCTTTACCAACATGTAACAGAGAGACAATCAGTATACACGTTAAGGTAAAGTTCAACCAGATAGCATACTATCATGTCGAGCAAGAAAGTCCTCCCTATATATGTCCCAGCATCCACTACAATATACATCCTATGTACAGTAATGGCCTCTAGGGCATACATATAACTAACAATCTCCCACTTGCACTAGGGTCATCTGTAGCAGTGGTTGTAGTATCTCATACTCAACCATCCCATAAAAGTCTCTCTCTTGGAACAGGCCTTTGGGAGTGGATCCGCTGTGTTGTCCTCTGAGTCTACTCTCCAAACCTCGATCACCCTGGAGATCAACTATCTCCATGATCAAGTGATACTGCCTTAGAATATGTCTGGATCACTGATGGGACCGGCGTTCCTTGGCATAAGCCACAACTCCATTGTCACACAATGGGAGGAACTAAGTTCATCTCATGAACCAATATACACCCAGACTGCCTCTTTGGTAGCATCTTAAGTAGCGATGTATCCTGCCTTTATCGTCTAGTATGTCACGGTATCTAGCTTTGAACTCTTCCAACATACCGTCCCTTTACTGAGGGTAAAGACAATGCCTGCGACTGACATTCAGTCGTCTTTATCACCCTGGAACCCTTCCAGTGATTCTCCCCAGGATCGGTTGATACCGTCTCACTACAACTAGTGAGAATCCTAACATCCAATTAAGTCTATCTCATAGATCTAAAACTCAGGATTTAGGAGGCATGACTTTGATCCTATATGGAGAATCATTGTGATAAGCGGAGATTGATCGAGCGTAGCATAAGAAACTCCTTCCCTATCAAGAGTATGTCATCCACGTACTCTACGAGGATCGTTACCATACTCCCTACTACCTTTTTGTTTATACAAGGTTCATCTACCATTTTGATGAAGTCAAACTCTTTGACTAATTCATCAAAACAGATGTTCCAACTCCGCGATGCCTGCTTTATCCTATAAAGCATCTTGCACACGTTTCCGCTGCTCCCACTGTCTACGAAGCCCTCTGGCTGTGTATTTATAGACGCTCTCTTCTAAATCATCATTTAGAAAAGCAGTCAAGACACCCAACCACCAGATATCGCAGTCATGGTATGTAGCCGTGACAAGTAGGATCTGGATGGACTTAAGCATAGATCCTTAGAAAAAGGTTTCATTATGATCCATATCTGGTCAATTATGCAAACCTTTAACAAGTCTAGCTTTGAAAGTCTCAACTTTTCCATCTACACCAAGTAATCTTCTCAAGATATACTTGCTCCTGATGGGGATTTAACCCTTCAGATATAGCAACCAAAGTCCATACTTTGTTGGTGTATAAGGATTCCATCTCAGATCGATAAACATCCAGCCATTCTTACAGAGTCTTACTCCTGATGGCCAGCTCGAAACTAGTTGGGTCATCATCTCATGATGCAATCCTCGCTCCCACTGTCATAGAGAAACAGAAGTATCTCTCAGGTGGGTGAGGAACCGTACTAGATCGGCGGAGAGGCTGAGGTTCGTTGGTATCTACTGAATCCTTTGGTTGTACCAAATCATCAGCTGTAGTTTGTATAGCTGGAACCTTTCCAGTTCTACATAACAGACTTTGCCTCGAGCTTGTCCGGATTTTGCTTTTAGACATAGGCCGGACAACCCCAAATCTTAACTAGCTTAAGACATGGGCTCTTCCCATACCATATCTCATATGAAGTGGTAGGTAACTGACTTGATTCGAACCCTATTCAATAGGTATGCAACTTCATAAGTGCATAA
Organism: Agapanthus africanus; assembly: GCA_030015575.1. Taxonomy (NCBI): domain Eukaryota; kingdom Viridiplantae; phylum Streptophyta; class Magnoliopsida; order Asparagales; family Amaryllidaceae; genus Agapanthus; species Agapanthus africanus. The sequence goes on from JASDDO010000019.1 coordinate 630,109,748, forward strand.
CTCCCAAAAGGAAATAGGTAACTCAGTAGTACTCATCATAGAACACACCATATCAAATAGGGTGTATCTGCTCCGCCCCGATATACCATCGTGCTATGGTGTATACGGAGGAGTAATTCTGAGAGAGAATCTCATTCTCCTTTAGAATAGTTCAGGAATTTCCGTGCTCAAGTATTCTCCTCCTTGATCTCATCAAAGGACATAATATTTTTACCCGTATTTTGGTTCTCTACTTCTAACTTATATTCTGTGAATATCTCAAAAGGTTCGAACTTGTGTTTCAACAGGAACATATGTCTGAATCTTGAGAGATTATCAGAGAATGTAATGAAGTATAAAGAACCAGTTCTGGCATGTGTAGACAGGGGACCTACATACATCAACATGTATCATCCCAAGAGTTCACTAACTCTTTCTCTGTTTCCAGTAAATGGAGCTATGGTCATCTTATCTTTGTGACATGACTGGCAAGTTTCATAAGATGTAAATTCAAACAGATTTAAATATGCATCTACATGTAACTTCAGCTAGTCGGGTCACATTGATATGACCTAGTCTACAATGCCTCAAGAAGGATTCGTTCATTTCTGAACTCTTCCTCTTATGTGTGTTCCATATACTAAGAACTGTAGTTTGATTTAGAACATCAATGCTTTTAGATAACGTGCCTGAACCGATTAACTTTTGATATAGGAAATGTTCAAAACATTATCCAACAATACAAAATTTTATCATTTCTTTACTAATAAAGAGATAGATATGATTTTGTATATCAGGTTCGGTATCTAACAACATTCGTTCAGAATCAATGTATTGGTAATACAGGGTGACAGTGACCAACAGACTTGGCTGCAACTCTTGCCCCGTTTTCTGCCTCATGAAACTTATCACCCGTTCTCAGTTCTCTGCCTTTCTGTAGCCCTATGTAACTGATTACATATCTGGGATCCTGATCTGGTATCACATGCCCAGGACGTAAAGGATACTGAGAAACAGTTCTCTGTAATGAACACACCCGAAGATGATGCATCAGCATGCACTCTCTTCGTTTGGGCGGCACGGGAATTCTGGTAATCCCCAATTTCCTGCTCTGTCTTATAACAATTATAAGTTGGAGCGGGACCAACGTTCCCCAGCTCAGTATAACAAGCGGGTTCGGTCAAATATCCGTATTATTATCTTGATTAAGGCGTGATATGGTCGCTACCTGGAGAGAGAGAGAAGAAAACACTCAGCGTGCGCTCTTGCAAGAATAGATTGGTTATTATTTTATCTAATCAGGATGGCTCCCACTGCATTTTATCAAATCTTCCTTCAAACCCTAAAAGGAAAGACTAGCCGGGATTAATTACACACTACAAGTTCGCCAATCTTTCAGCCAGGCCAGTGTCGGTACTTTGAGGGAGGTCCCCCGTGCTTTCGCACGAACCTAATTAATGTAAACCTCGTTTTCCCAGAGGCGTAACCTCGTTAACACCTTTCTAGACACCTACTTGATCGGCTAATTGTAATGTATAAAACTCTCCCAAGAGTAACTCTTACTCGCAGCGGGTATCGGGATCCAACTATCTCATAGAAGGTATGCAATCTCATTGCAAATTTCAACACTTGAAATTCCCGATAATATTTTGCCCCTAGCGTCCTATGACCTTGACAGAGGTCAACAAACCATAGGCTGCTAGTCAAGTTCAACCCGTCATTTCCTGATTGAAGTAAACCCACCCGCACGACCCTTGACAGAGGTCAACAAGGTCGCACGACTACCCTAAATCAATCACATCATATGCTTATGCAGATAAGCACTAATTAGCTACCGCACACTACGCCTTGACAGAGGTCAACAAACGCAGCACGAATACTAACCAGTACATATCTGAAATGACGGAGGGCTACGACAGGTTTTTCTGAAAACCTATTGCATAATGAACTTGATATCGTTGTAGAATCAAATGAATTTTAAAATGGAGTGTTTTTTAGGCTTTTCTAGTTTTGCTAAAGGAGTCACTCCCGGTGAAGGGATCGTCGGTCCTTTCCTCGTCGAATGAGGTGCGGGATATATATATATCGCTGTGCAAAGCAAAATCACTTAAAAGCTATCAAAAGACAAACCGAGTGTGTAGCATCTGCCAGTTATTGCTAAAGGAGTCACTCCCGGTGAAAGGATCTCGGTCCTTTCCTCATCGAATAAGGTGCAGGATATATCACATATACCGCTATGCAAAGCAAGAACTGTAGCTACCTGTTTTATTTTGAAATTCGATTCTACAACATCTTAGGTTTCTTTTATTTCATTAATCACATTAATGATGTCCCATCATTTAAGTGCCTAAACATCACAGATAAATACGACGTACACTTATGCCATCCGCATTCGCCTCGATGTCCCCTCGTGCACCGTTAGGTTAGGTAACTAACGGCAGAGCGGGGCAGGGCTAGCGCGGGTGTAAAACATAAGTAACGCCTATATAATATATCATATATACTATATACTGTATCTATCATAGAACATCACATGATCAAATCACAGATATCGCAGCAGAAGAATCATATGAAATATTGGATATACTAGGACGTCCGTGTTTTCAATACGAGCCAGTATAAAACACGGATTCCACTGTCGCGATGAATAGCCAAACCCACACCCCTAGACCCCTACGAGAGCGGCAAGCAACCCTACCAATTCTGGAGTTAGGAGACCCGGACTCGACTCCTCGAGTTGGTCTCCCACTGGACTCCAGAACCCGGTTACTTGTGCTCTCCTCCTTGGGTCTATCCTAGTGCGGAAAAGTAAATAATATACAAACGGTGACAACTTCCGCAAACTGAAAGTGTCCCAATAAAAGAATATTACATACAAGTTTTTACATGAATGAAAATGAAAAACACTCATCTCACATAAAAAACCCCGGCTATTCAAACACGACGATCCAATATAACATATCCAGCAACACATAACATCACATGTCATCAACGTAAGTAAATATGCGCATCCCAATTGTCGTTGACATATAGCAACGAAACCGGCGATATCACATATTACACTTACGGTAACAGAAAAGAAAGTGTAAAACTACAACAGTTGGAATCCGCAACCACCTCAGACATCGCATGTCTGACCAAATGAATTACTTAGACATCGCATGCCTAACAATTATAAACCCCGCATTTTAGTCTCAAAATCGAAAACACTTTTCAATGTCAAGTCGGGTAATTCAACAAGATTCCCGACATCCTGATCGAATGCTCGTCGCAAACTTCAGTAGACGGCCGCACCCCAGATACCGTCGACGAAGTGCACCAAGGCGGAACACCGCTGCCGCGAGCACCCGAACGGATGCTTTCGGCGACGGGGTTCTCCTACAGTCACTTGGTCGGGGCTATGGAGTGAGGCTGTCTGTTAAGTTTACCCGGCGAGTCTCGACGGACTTTTGATCACATCAAAATTCCGTGGCAACCGATCAAGTGAGACTAAACTGCTATGTTTATAACATTCATTCAGTTATCTCATAACTTCTTATGAATTCCAATTATTGTATCCCATTCCGGATAAATAGAAAATGTTAAACTTTCCGATCGAACAATCGAACACCCATGTTTTCCCGATACAGATCAACACATGAAATAAGTCTAACAACATTCAGTTCGTGCCTCAGTACCAACGGTCCAGCCGTAGAAGGGTCAAGCCAACGCCTCACATGTGGCACGCCGTACTGCCCCAAACCCGAAGGTTCAAAGGGCAGTTCAAGACGGTCACATAATCGAGTTAAGGTTTGTTGTCTTCTAGAGGGTCCATCGCGTTACTTGCACGACTTAGAACGTCGTTAAACTTCGGAAAAATCCAACACTTGGAAATTTCCCGACAGGGGAAAAATTGGGTATTTATATCCGGTCGAACTTTTTAACATATTCTAAAATTTATCCGGAAAGCCACACAGACAAAATTTGATAATCCGATCGAACATACGAATCCCCAAAACAACTCCTGAAAATTAAAACTCTGGAAAAATATCAAAAATACCCAGGAAAAACAGCACTGCATATTATGAATTACTGTGCAAATTTGGATCCCAGAAAAGACAAAACGGCCGCGGATCCCCCGCACGAGCCAAGCTCGTGCCGCGGAAACGCGGCGCATTGAAGGAATTGGGTGCACGAATTTTACAGTATCCCTTAGAATTGCCTGCTGATTTTTCTGCATATTTTTAACGTTGAAAAATCCCAGATTTTAGAAAAAGGACAGAGAGCTATTTTGGGTTCGTGTTTTCGGTTCGTCCGGGTTTCAAACTCCGTCTAGACTTCGTCTAAGGCTCTAGCTAGGCTCTGATACCACTGTAGGATCCCTAGGCACCCTAGTGAGGTCTCGCAAGGCATCGAACATGCCAATTTCAAAAAATCTAGGTGCCGAGAAACCCGACTACGGATCGTCGGCTAGAAAACTAGGCGAAAAAGCTAACTAGTTAACACTTAACTATGAGAATACGGAAATACAACCTTTGTAGATCCGGTGCTCCACCTCCACGGCTCTGCAATGAAGTCTCCTCGCTGTCCAAGATGGATCCCGGGCTCTAGCGTCGGCTTCATCGGAGAATAAGCGAGCTAGGTCGTCGATGTCCATGCCGAAGATGATCTACGTCGAAGCATCGCAAGATCAAGCTCTCACTTCACCAAGTCAAGAAACTTGTGAAGGAAACACACTCTACTACTTGGCAAGAGGTAGAGGATGAAGAAATAGGAAGTGGGTAGACTTTAGTTTTGGATTTCTCACTCAAATTCATCACTTGCCATTGATGGAGGCAAGCTTTCTTCACTTGAAGCAAGGAAGAAGAAGAAGAAGAATATGATAAGTTTTTTTAGAAAAGAAAAGAAAAACCAATCCTTATCATATCTTGAACCATGGTTAGATGTAGAGAGTTAACTAAGGTTTAAGTGAGTGGTTAGGGTTAAGCATGAGACAAAATGGTCATTTGGTCAAAGTCTTCATGAAGGTTCATGAATGAACAAAAGAAAGCAACCATTTTCCTCATTTTGCCTTTTCTTTTTCCAAAAAGATAAATGAATAAAATGAAATCAAAAACCCTAATCACCCACTTAACTATAGTTTAATTCTTAACACTTAACCATAAGGCATGTATCATCAAACATGATACAAGCAAGTGCACAAAACTATATGGAATATACAATGTGCACACCCGAGCGAGAAAATCCATTTAAAGTGAACCGATACTAGTTAATGCAAAGTAATATATCAAATATATTATTATGCATTAAATCATTAAATCAACACTTGATTTAACGATCCGGTCATATCGCATATAACCGACTAGTATCATTAGTAACAACTTATCGAATCAACACTTGATCCGATAACCCGGCTATATCGCATATAACCAATCAATGTCACATCGCGAGAATCGAATACAGTATCACATACTGGTATTATTCTCGGTCCCGCACATATCTCATATACGCTCCTATTTCGTTTCGCTTGAGCCAGGAAACCTCTGTGTAGGACTCTAAAGACTCGTCAATACGCCGGCAGCGGATGATGATCATATCAAACATCCACAAGCCGCAAGCGGTCTGCTAAACGTAACGGCCACCCGGGTATTGAGCGATCTGAAGATCGACGAGCAAGCCCGCTCACACTCCAGTGAATCCAACCAGTAACACTACCGTACAGTCCGGTCTGATCGTCTGATATGTCGCATATCTTGCCTAGGGGTGGTATACGTCAGACCCCAATAGCTCGATAAGTCGTGTCGATATGAGGTCTATAACAATTCGAGAAACTACTGGTAACACTTACCAGTAAATCTCAGCAACCCTGGCCAGGGATTTCCTGTTATAGCCAATCGAACACAGCGCAACATCAACTCCCTATACCGGGAGAGACGAATCCCCTCCTATCGCTCATTGCCTCCATGTGACTCGGGACTGTACCCAAAAACCACCGTTTTGCACGCTCTCTTGGACGTGGTAAGATGGAAATCAAAGCACGGTGGGAACCACACAAGACTCTATGACGATCTCGGGTCAACAGACTACTCTGTACCAGTGTCACCAGAGAACTGCCATCTGACGTGAGGTATAATACCATCTGGGAGTTCTCGGCGAGTCCGTCCAGTGTACCCAGTCTCTACTGAGCACCCGTATATCATCTCTGATGTCAAACACCAATGGATATGGGATCATCCATCGCCCATCTGTATGGGTCGAGAAGGTATACGCTAGTCTACTCTGGTATATCGATGCCCCGTCTCGATACACCCACGACTAGGGACTTTGAAGGATGTACTTATGGACTACCATGTCCCCACTAGTATGATCCGCATCATAGTCCAGGTAGTCAAGCATACATCCTAAGGGCTTTACCAACATGTAACAGAGAGACAATCAGTATACACGTTAAGGTAAAGTTCAACCAGATAGCATACTATCATGTCGAGCAAGAAAGTCCTCCCTATATATGTCCCAGCATCCACTACAATATACATCCTATGTACAGTAATGGCCTCTAGGGCATACATATAACTAACAGCTTCTAGGTCACAAAACTAGGTCACTATGATGGCAACTTTTCCAACAAACACTTGGTTTGATAGCAGATTCATCCGAGATACAAATCTATACCAAAATAAGATATGTGCACAAAAACTATACCTTTTGTGTTCTAAACAACAACTACAAGGCAACACATCAATAAAAACACCTATTTAACAGTTTAGAGGTTATACCTATCTACACTTGCTCAAAGATCCTAGCATTCCAAGCTCCAAGGGATCCTAAAGGCTAAATGAAGACTTGAGAAGTGTTTTAGTGAGGTTTAATGACTGTTTTGCAAGGTTTTAGTGATGAGATGGTGAGGGTTTCAATTGAGAGTGAATGAGATGAAGAATAATTGAGAGTGAGATAGAATGAGAGTGTGATGTGTGATAAGGATAAAGGGTGAGTGTAGGGTGATTGTACCCTTACTCTTACCCTCTCCCTCTCCATCATTAATGCAAGAATTAATGCCCTCATGACTCACCTAGCCACCTCCCTCAATCCAAAACACAAGGATAACTCTCACAACAAATATCTTAGGGCAAGTTAATCATGGCATGGATTTGTTTAAAGCGCCATGGCCACTAAACAAGGTTAACACTAAACAACACCCATGTTAACATGCACAAGTGTGTGCAAGCCAAAACAAATAATAATAAAATATTAATTAATCTTAATAAAATGCGAGAAAACTATTCTGGTAAACTTTTTACTAAAAACCCGCATTATCGCTTAATAAACACTAATCGCTTTCTAAGCTGTTACAATCTCGCCCCTTAAAGAAATTCGTCCCCGAATTTAAAATTCTTACTATGCTTACCTTCCTAGAGATGAGGGAATTTCTTCAGCATCCGCTCGCAGCCACTCAAGTGATCTCCTCACTAGACGGGCTACGCAAAAGAACCTTCACAGATGGAATGACCTTGACCGATGTTTCTCCACCTGCCAATCCAATAACTATCGGCCGCTTGGTGAACGAAAGATTGCGTCCTAGTTAAATGGTCTGATGCTGAATCATGTGAGAAGGGACATAAAGCTAATTGCGAAGTATCGACACAAGGAATGCGGGATGAACATCCGGAAATCTGGGTGGAAGTGCAAAACGATAGGAAACGGTACCAACTCGCTCAAGGATCTCAAAAAGACCTACAATTCTGGAACTAAGTTTCCCCCTTCTTCCCAAAACTCATCACGGCCTTCATCAGAGAAATCCGTAGGAATACATGATCCCCCACTGCGAACTCAAGTCTGCGACGACGACGGTCGGCATAATACTTCTGTCTGCACTGGGCGGCTCTCATCCTGTCCTGAATCAACTGGATCATCTCTGTAGTCTCTTGACTAGCTGGGGTCCAAAAATCCTGCTCTCGCAGAGTCGGTCTAACAGACTGAAGATCGACACAATCTACCATACAAAGCCTAAAAAGTTGCCATCTGAATCGTCTCCTGATAACTGTTATTATAGGAGAATTTTATCAATGGCAAGTGACGATCCCAACTGCCAACAAAATTAAGCACGCACGCACGAAGCATATCCTCCAGAGTCTGTATAGTCCGCTCTGACTGACCATCGGTCTATAGATGGAAAGCGGAGCTAAAGCTCAACCAGGTACCCAAGGCTTCTTGAAGCTTCTGCCAGAGAAGGCTAGTGAACTGGGTGCTTCTATTCGATACAATGCATGAAGGAACTCCGTGCAAACGCACAAACTTATCGTTGTACAATAGAGCTAACTGAGCATAACCGAAAGAGGTCTTCACTGGAAGAAAGGGAGCCGCTTTCTTTTACCGGACAACAAAGTCACCCAAATGGAGTCATACCCTTAACTAGACCTAGGTAGACCCACAACAAAATTCATGGAGATTTTCTCCCATTCCCACTTCAGAACGGTTAAAGATTGAAACTCTCCTGCCGGTCTCAAATGCTCAACCTTAGCTCACGGACAAGTCAGGCACCTCGAAACGAAATACGAAACTACACTCTTCATCCCTGCCCACCCGTAACTACCTCTCAAGTCACGTTATATCTTGGTAGAACTTGGGTGAACACTAACAGCTGACTGATGTGCCTACTCTAGGATCTCACATCTCTACCAATCAGTATCAGGTACAGAAAAATGAGTCCCTAAACGTAGCACACCCTGGTTGTAAATCAAGAACTCTGAATCTCTACCCTGTCGAACATGCCCAAGAATCTCAGACAAATGGGCATCGACGGGCTGTGCCTAACGAAAACGATTAAGTAGAAGTGGACGGGCGTGGACATGGGCAAGCTGTCCCCCAGTAGAGGTGAACTTAAACTGTACTCAGCTGTCGCACAAGAACTGTAAATCTGTAGAAGACTGTCTCTGAACTACGCTCAACTGGAACAAGCTACACCCGGGCCTACGACTCAAGGCATCAGCTACCACATTCGCTTTCCCGGGTGATAAAGGATCTCACAATCATAATCCTTCACAATCTCCATCCAATGGCGCTGTCTAAAAATCAGATCCCGTTGCAGAAATATGTACTTAAAGCTCTGGTGGTCCATGAAAATCTGACACGACTCTCCGTATAAGCAGTGTCTCCAAATCTTCAGCGCAAGACCACCGCGGCCATCTCAAGATCGTGAGTGGGATAATTCTGCTCGTGCTTCTTCAACTGTCGTGAAGCATAAGCAATAACTCTATCATGCTGCATCAAAACACAATTGAGTCCCACTCACGAAACATCACAGTAAATGACAAGGTCGCCCGATCCAGAATGCAAAGATAGAACTGATGCAGTCTTCAACCGTGTCTTCAACTGCTGAAAACACAGATCACATGCCTCAGTCTAAAGAAAAAGAACCCCTCCCCGTTCCTGGGCAGTCCAGTAAGCGGTGCAGCGATACTCGAGAAATCCTGCACAAAACGGCAGTAAAAACCAGCTAAGCCCAAAAGAAGCGGACCTTAGTCACTGATACAGGTCTGGGCCAAAACTGTACGGCATCGATCTTCCTCGGGTCCATACGAATACCGTCTCCCGTAACCACATGACCTAGGAAGTCAACACAATCAAGCCAGAAGGAACACTTCGAGAATTTAGCAAACAACCGGTGCTCTCTCAATGTCTGCAAAACCATCCTCAAGTGTTGCTTATGTTTCTTACGACTCTTGGAATAGACCAGAATGTCATCAATAACACAATAATAAACTGGTCGAGGAACGGCCTGAAAAATCTGGTTCATCACATCCATGAACGCTGCTGGGGCATTGGTGAGTCCAACGACATCACAAAAAACTCATAAGGCCTATAGCGTGTACGAAAAGCAGTCTTCGGAATGTCATCATTCCGAACCCGCAACTGATGATGACCTGATCTCAAATCAAACATAGAAAAATGTCTCGCACCCTGGAGCTGATCAAGGAAATCGTCAATGCGAGGTAAAGGATACCTATTCCGCACCATAACTCGCTTCAATTGACGAAAATCAATGCACAAGCTCAATCTGCCGTCCTTCCTGACGAACAGAACAGGAGCTCCCCAAGTCGAAACACTTGGACGTACAAGTCCCCTAACAAGCATCTTTTGCAGCTGATCCTTAAGCTCCCTAAGCTCTGCCGGCTCATCTGGTACAACGTCAGGAAACTCTCGCACAATAGGAACCCGGTCCAATGAATCTACTGTGGCTCCGGTATCATGAATGAATGTCAAGAATACCCGACATCCTCTGCTCAAATGCCAACTAGCGAAAAAGGCTAAAATCAAGCTGTGAGGGGCGGCACCACGATCCCCGTGCACAACATGAACTGACTCGCCGGGAAAACAAAACTTGACTGTCTTCTCGCGGCAGACCACAGACGCATAGCACGTACCTAACCAGTCCGTGCCCAGAAGAATGTCAAAGTCCAACATATCTAGAAGGATCAAATTGACGGACGAATCTCTATCTTATATCCGATTGGCACTCGACCGAAACACGTGTCGCGCAACAAAAGAATTGCCAACAGGAGTAATCACAATAAACAGCTGATCCAGCAGACACAACTCTCGGCCCAACCTCGGGACGAAGTGTGTAGAAACATACGAGTGCATAGATCCCAGATTAAACAAAACATGTGCAACAAAATAACTAACGAAAAAGAATACCTGAAAACTCTGCATTGGACGCCTGCGCGTCCAGAAGAGTCAAAGCAAATGTTCGTGCCTGACCTCTACCTGCAACTAGCTGTCCTCCTCCTCTACCATCCTATTCTCTATGAACAAACCCTCCGCAACCACGACCTCTTAAAGCATAAGTATGACGCGGATCAACAACAGGCGCAAAAAGCAACTCTCCCTGAGGTGATGGTGGTAGGGTAACATATGGTACGGCTGCCTTTCTCTGGCGTACCACAGTACAATTCCTGACGAGGTGATGGAAACTCCCGCATCGGAAACATCCATACGTTGACTGCTGACCCTCCTGAGGATAAGAGCTAAACAACTGACCTCGTCCTAAGCCTCTGCTACTCCCGCGACCTGAACGAAATCTGTCACGACGTCTAAACATCTGTCTCTGGGCTGATACACCTGTACGAGCCCTCCTGGGTCCTGAAACTTCCAAAGTTTCGGAAAGACGCTCCTCATCTAGTATGGTTGCGTCCACTGTTGCTGTATACGTAACACAATGCTTTGTGCTGATAGCAAGGAATAACTTGGTAACAGGAGTGGCAACCTTCTGTCGCTGCTCTCGACTGGCCTCAACCAATGATCCCACCATCTGGCGCAAATCCTGCATATCTGCCTCGAGCCTAGCGATACGATCTATCGAAGGCGGATCAATCTGCTCCAGTATAGCGAGCATACCGTCCTGGTCAGCCCTTGTCTCAGACGAGCCAACTCTGACCTCGGCTCTCGCTACTGCTCTCTGAGCCCTCGTAGTCTTCGGCGGCATAATGGCTAGAAATGGAAACAGGACTCGATAAGAACACGGAAATCGAATCACAAAGATGTATATAATCATAGAAGGAATTCCAAGCAATAAGTCCTAAGGTCACTTAGGCGTCGTAAGTATGCCGCGGACATACTCACGCTACGTCACTCTGCTTAATCTACCTACTCCATCATACCAAGGTTATTCTACACTCCGAAAGGTAAAACCTAACGCTCTGATACCAACTTTATCACGACCCGAAATTTGGAACATGACGGCACTTAAACCACGTAACGTCTACAGGCGTAATGCAATTCAAGTAAGCCGGAAACCCAAAAATCTAAACCATCAAAAGTAGTAAGTGATAAGAACATTGTTAAAAACTTTTGAGAATCTCAAGTAAAAATCTTTAACTTAAGTTTCTTTCATAAAATTTTGGCAGCACCTCCTTGTAACAACTTGCCCCGAAAAGGGTACAAACATAAGATATAAGTTTAGCATCCCCAAACATGAGCAAATCTCGCCCAAAGGCGGAAACAACCACCACAAGCATATATACGACGCCGTAGCGAAGAAATGGACGATGTAAAGTGAAAACAACATAAAAGATAAAGCTGCATAAGAAAAGGTCGGCTCACACGAGCGCGACACCCAGAGTCAAAAATAATATACAATATCGTCCTCACATCTAGTCTCTAAGTCAATACATGAAAGTAGTAGACGGAGAGTACTAGATACAATAAGATATACAATGAGCATCATAGGATAACTGCAAAACCCACATATAGAAAAACTGCTCACCGTCAGCCGTAGCGGTATCCGCTGCAAAATAATGACACGATAAGAAGAACCCCTGTCGCGACTGCTCTGAGGGACAACATGCAAAACACTATGGCACATCGGGGGTGAGTTTCCAACTCGTGAATAGTAAATAACATCATGCAGGTAATCACAGGTATGCACGTACTGCGATAATCTATCACATGCAAACTGATAGTATAATTTGGAAATATGTATATGCAACAGTCATGAAAGGCACTCTATCAGATACTATTAATACATGAAGCAATGCATATCAAATGAAAGCTGAGTATGGGATAAAACATATCATCATCACGGAATCCTCATCGTGGAAAAACCAGTGTCCATCAACGACACTCCATATCCCAATACCTCAGGCACCGCATCCTCAGATCGGTCCTTATATCCTGTAAGTCTCATGGAACCTGAGTGTCCAACATCGACACTCGAAAACATCATGAAACTAGTGTCCAGCATCGACACGTAAATTCTCATATCATGGGCTCCGTCTGCGGGATCGGCCCGCGGGCTCCGACAGATCGGTCGGTCCATGTCCTTTCCATAACTCCAGTCGGTATCCTCCAGATATCCGCCGAGTTCAAATACTATCACCGTTAGGTAGTACTCCCTATACCAGGCTCATCGTCTACACCACGAAAATCACCTCTTGCCCCGGGGAACCATACTGGGTCCACCATGTAGCCACAGACGGTGCCTCCCGCTCTTCGAATCGGGTTTCTAACACAAGTTTCAGAACCGAGAAAACTCATGGTGGACGCATCGTAATATCATATCAAGAGAAACCGTGTTTTTCAAACAATGCATAATTTCTTGAAATACCATGGCCCTCAAATCCATAAAACCACATGAAATCGATATCTCAATGAGTAAATCCATGAAATAAGATATATGCAGCATAAAACAGTAATATGAGCATAACAAGGGAAAACAGCTATTTAAATGCATCAAGTTATTAAATATATCATGCGGTTCCAAATTTCTCCAAAGTCAAATGCAACATCATATAAAGGTGAACATATAGTTATAGCAAGGTACATGTGTAAGCATATAGGTATAGCAAGGTATATGTGTATGTTGTATTTCATATGCACAATGGAATAAGAATCAATGTCTCAATGTCACTAACCAATACAAAATCGCATATATATAGGTGTTGTGTGTGTCATGGGAATTACCAACGGTGTGTGTAGCATACAATTTTTGCTCGTGAAATATGAACCGTCAGTAATGGTGTTGTGTCTCATTAATACTATGTCCATATGCAATAAGAAAGTGAGGTATGCAACAATGGTAAACATGCACAATCAATGTCCATATACTTATAACTAATAATCATATCATTGAACCTAGCACAGACGCATAACGCCATGCGGGCGATTCCCCTGTAGATGTTAAATCTACTCACCGAAGGTCTTGGGCTAAGTAAAGCCAACTACTAGCTTTCCCTTCTTCGCAGCGTCCGAAGTCCCCGTCTGTGATCCTAAAATCATGTAACAACATAAAAAGTGCAAAATAGAAATTGACCAATAACACGTACAAAATACGTTTGACCAACGCACCAACTCCAAACAAACTCCAAGTGTTCTTCTAGTGGCTAACGTGCATAGCGACACAACTCCAAGCAAAATGATCCCAGATTTTTCAACACTAACAATTGGTGAAAGTTGCAAGTTCCACGAGACCACATACAATCCCAGAGATCCCTAGACCAAGACACAACCCATCACTCCCCGGTCGGGCCACAAATTGCGGCCAGAAGCAATAAAATTGCGGCCAAGTTTTTAGGGAATGGTCTCGGGTTTTTAGGGTAGCTTCTAGGTTACAAAACTAGGTCACTGTGATGGCAACTTTTCCAACAAACACCTTCTTTGATAGCAGAATCATCCGAGACCTAAATCCATACCAAAATACGATATGTACACAAAAACTATACCTTTAGTGTTCTAAACAACAACTACAAGGCTGCACATCAATAAAAACACATGTTTAACAGTTTAGAGGTTATACCTATCCACACTTGCTCAATGATCCAAGCATTCCAAGCTCCAAGGTATCTAAAAGGCTAAATCAAGACTTGAGAAGTGTTTTAGTGAGGTATAATGAAGGTTTTGCAAGGTTTTAGTGATGAGATGGTGAGGGTTTCAGTTGAGAGTGAAGGTGATGAAGAATAATTGAGCGTGAGATGAGAATGAGATAGAATGAGAGTGTGAGGTGTGATAAGGATGACAGGGTGAGTGTAGGGTGAGTGTACCATTACTCTTACTCTCTCCCTCTCTATCATTAATGCAAGCATTAATGCCCTCATGACTCACCTAGCCACCTCCCTCAATCTAAAACAAAAGGATAACTCTCACAACAAATATCTAAGGGCAAGTTAATCATGGCATGGATTTGTTTAAAGTGTCATGGCCACTAAACAAGATTAGCACTAAACAACCCCCATGTTAACATGCACAAGTGTGTGCAAGCTAAAAAAATAACGACAAAATATTAATTAATCTTGATAAAATGCGAGAAAACTATTTTGGTAAAGTTTTTACTAAAACCCCGCATTATCACTTAATTAACTCTAATCACACGCTAAGGTGTTACAATCTCCCCTTAAATAAATTCGTCCCCGAATTTAAAATTCTTACTATGCGTACCTTCCAAGAGATGAGGGAATTTCTTCCGCATCCGCTCGCAGCCACTCAAGTGATCTCCTCACTAGACGGGCTACGCCAAAGAACCTTCACAGATGGTAAGACCTTGACCGAAGTTTCTCCACCTACCAATCCAATAACTATCGGCCACTTAGTGAAAAAAAGATCGCGTCCTAGTTAAATGGTCTGGTGCTGAATCATGTGAGAAGGGTCATGATGGTAATTGCGAAGTATCGACACAAGGAATACAGGGTGAACATCTGGAAATCTCGATGGAAGTGCAAAACGATAGGCAATGGTACCAACTCGCTCAAGGATCTCAAAAGGACCAACAATTCTGGAACTAAGTTTCTCCCTTCTTCCCAAAACTCATCACACCCTTCATCGGTGAAATCCGTAGGAATACATTATCCCCCACTGCGAACTTAAGTCTGCAACGACGACGGTCGGCATAAGACTTCTGTCTGCATTAGGCTGCTCTCATCTTGTCCTGAATCAACTGGATCATCTCCATAGTCTCTTGACTAGCTAGGGTCTAAAAATCCTGCTCTTGTTGAGCCGGTCTAACAGACTGGCGATTGACACAATCTACCATACAAAGCCTGAAAAGTTGCCATCTGAATCGTTTCATGATAACTGTTATTGTAGGAGAATTTTATCAATGGCAAGTGACGATCCCAACTGCCAACAAAATTAAGCATGCACGCATGAAGCATATCTTCCAGAGTCTGTATAGTCCGCTCTGACTGACCATCGGTCTATAGATGGAAAGCGGAGCTAAAGCTCAACAAGGTACCCAAGGCTTCCTAAAGCTTCTGCAAAAGACAGCTAGTGAACTGGGTGCCTCTATTGGATACAATGCATGAAGAAACTCCGTGCAAACGCATAAACTTATTGATGTATAATAGAGCAAACTGAGCATACTTAGCATAATCGAAAGTGGTCTTCACTGGAAGAAAGGGAGCCGCTTTCGTTTACCGAACAACAAAATCACCCAAATGGAGTCATACCCTTAACTAGACCTAGGTAGACCAACAACGAAATTCATGGCCGAAACCAGCAGCCCCCTCCCCTTCATCTCTTTTCTTTTCATCTTCTTCAAAATTCTTCAAAGTTTGCTTCAAAAATTGCAACTTAAACCTCACAATTTAAACCCCATCCTTCATCCCTTTTTCCTTCACCTCCCTTGCTTGGATCATGATGCTTGAGGCCATCAATTGAAGCAAATTTCTTCTTGCTAGATCCATAGATTTGAGGTATAATTTCTACTCTTTTAAGTTGCTATGGTTAGAATTCTTTAATCTAGTTGTTTAGTGTTAATTTTAGTGTTAATCCTAATCTAGTTTTCTTTTTAAAGTTAATGGTTGAAAATTAATCTAGGGTTTCTTGAAACCATGTTTTAGTTAATTAAATCTTTTTAATTAACCTAGTTGTTTACTTAACCAATCTATATGGTTACTTTGCTTAAGTGGCTTGATGTTATGCTAATCTAAGTTAACTTGTGTGAAATTTTCATTGTTGTTGCTAATTACCAAAAATCAAGAGAAGGGTTTGTGTTGGAATTATGGTTTGATGCATAGTTAATGGTTTAAAATTAGTGTAATGGCTAGCAAGTGGGTTAGTTTGGATTGTTGTGTTGGATTGTGTTAACTTTGTCGCTAATTTTCGATGTTTGCACTAAATTTGCAAACTTCTAGCTTACTAGGTTTTTATTTTATTATTGTGGCGAATTAATTGCGATATCCAGAGTATATTGTTGGCATATCCTATGACATTTAGGATGTGTGAGTGCGGATTTTTGGGTAATCGGGTTTTAGTTTTTCCGGGCGACCAAATCGGCGATTTTTGTAGTTTTTGCGATTTTCGCGTGTGTTCCGCGCACCTTGTGCACGTTGTACCTAGCTTGTGAACGTTAGTATTTTCGTTTGGGTTTTGCGTCATTCTTGATATGTAACCTTATATTTGGTATTGATGTAAATTCTAGGTTCGGTCGCGGAGACGTCAGACGCGGCTCGAAAGGGGAAAGCGGTGATTGGACACAGCTAGCTAGGGATTCCGGTGAGTAGATGTAACATCTACGGGGGACTATCGTTGGATGGCGCAAGCCGCCCGATAGTTTTAGTAACTTAAAAGATTCTTAGTGATGTTAGTAATTAGGGGTGTAATACTCATATGATTATTTGCTGCATCCATGCCTTATATTGACATACATATGCGAACCCATTTTATAGGACACCTGCACCATTGTCAGGGTTTTTATATGCAGCACGAGCACTATTCATGCTTACACACACGCCCTGGTAATTGCCATGCCACCACACTAGATAACCTATAATTTGAAACCTTTTACTAATTGATGCTTAAACCTGTGCTATTGCCTTTAATTCCTTAAAATGAAATCGTAGGATTGCTATTCATGTGCATGTACCTCATCATATTATTTGTTCATGCCTAGTCTATTAATCAAACATCGTAGCTTAATTATTGATACCATATGCATTCATCACCATTGATATATGCACTTATGAGGATTTCTTGAGATTTTATTATATTTCTGGATTTCGGGGGAAAGCCGCAAAATTTCTAAACTTGTTATGTTTTTAAAATATGTAATTGCGGTTTTCTAGTGATGTAAAGTGTCGTCCAACATGAGTTTGCTGCGGTTTTCGAGATCCGTGTCGAGGAGTGGAGGAACCGTCACGGGTACATGGTGGGCCCGGTATGGTACCCCGGGGCAAGATGAATGTGGTGTTGACGTTGAGCCTGGCAGGGGACGGATTACCTACCGGTGACTGTTTGGCACGGCGGATATCCAGAGGATACCGACCGTGGCCGCGAGATGATGAGATTTTGATATTGAGCTGGGTCAGCCGGATGGCTGAGGCCAGAGATACTATGACATGGATATATGAGATTTGTGATAGTTTTGAGGTGTCGTTGCTGGACACAGGTTCTTGTTGATTCTATTGGTATTGTGCTGGTATTTCAAAAGAGATTCTTAAAGGGAAAAACATGATTTCTTATACTTACACATTCAGATCACGAGTTGACTCGCATTGCATTCATACCTGCTAGTATATTCATATTGCATACATACTTGCCATTATGTCCTGCCTTACCTGTATTTAGATGCTAGGATGCTTGTGTGCATGCATACGATAGCCTGTGCAGATGTTATTTATTACTCACGAGTTGGCAACTCACCCCCGTTGTGCCATAGCCTTTTGCAGGTCCGCTCCGTCAGTGCAGTAGCGGCGGGCGCTCTTGTTTCTTTTGCCTGGACTCGAGGTTTTGCCCTTAGGTGGGTTATATCATTATTTTGTACCACCTTGTATATTCTAGTATCTAGTGTACTCCATCTACTGTATCTACCAGTATTATTGTATATTGACCTAGAGATGAGACTGTGAGGTTTGTGGACTTTTATGCTGTATTTTGGGGTCGAGCTCACTTGAGCCGACATGATGTTTTTCTTATGCTTCATTATGATTATTTCTCATGTTGTTGCTTTATATTGCGTGGGATTTGTGACCGCCTTGTGGCGAAGAGCTAGCTCCCGCTTGGGGACGCCTTATTTGTTGGATTCATATATATTCTTGTTGTACCCATTTTGGGGGCCAGTATTTACAAAGGAGACTCTGCCGAAATTTTCGGAAAAATTGGTATTGTTTTTAAAAAGGGTTTTACATGACTTATTTGATAAACTCGCTTTCAATTGATTGGGTTTTCTTCACTCTTTTGCTTATTTGGTTTTGGTTTCTAGGTTTTGGCTTACTTATTTTACGAACGTCTTGAGACGTTTCGTAAACTTAAGTGCCAGTCACGTTCCGTACCCTGCGGGTCGTGACAAAGTCGGTATCAGAGCGATAGGTTTTACCTTTTTGAGTGTAGCATGACCCTTGGTAGATGGAGTAAGTGACTTAAGCAGGGTAACGTAGCGTGCGTATGTCCGCGGCATACTTGCGATACGGTACTCCGCCTAAGTGACTTTAGGATATACTTGCTTGAAAATTCCTTCTTCAATTCCGTGTATCCTATGATCCTATTGCACTGTTCTTACTATCCGTTTTCCTGTAACAGCCACTATGCCGCCGAAGGCTACGAGGGCGCAGAGGGCTGCCGCCCGAGACGAGATTCGAGCTGGCTCGTCCGAGACTAGGACTGAGCAGGGTGGTATGCCTACGCCGCAGGGACAGACCGATCCACCTTCCCCAGGCCGTATGGATAGGCTCGAGACTGGTATGGAGGAGTTGCGACAGATGATGGGGGGTATGCAGGAGCTATGTCAGATGGTAGGATCCCTAGTTGCAGCCAGTCGTACACCGAGGCCGGATGACGTACCTACTACAGCACAGACGACCATGATACCTGCTCCTACTACTACCACCGTGGCCATTCCGGTTTCACTACAGGATTTCATGAGGCTGAGACCTCCAGTATTCACCGGCACCGAGGCAGCGGAGGACCCACAGACGTTCCTTGACAGTTTAGCCAGGATCTGTCGTTCGCTGAGATGTTCGGATGATTGATGGGTAGAGCTTGCAAGTTTTCGACTAGAGGGTCTCGCGCAGACATGGTGGGAGTCAGTCTTGAGAGGTCGAGCTGCAGGTCTACCGCCTATGACTTGGGCCGAGTTTATAGCGGTCTTTCTAGCTCGTTTCCTCCCAGAGAGCGTTCGTGACGCCAGAGCTCGTAGCTTCGAGGCCTTAGTCAAGACACCTGGGATGACGGTGTCTGAGTATGACATCCAGTTTACACAGTTATCCCGATATGCTCGGTATTTGGTGGATACCGAAGAGAAGATGGTGAAGAGGTTTGTACAGGGACTTGATGCCCAGCTATATCTTGCCATTGGCGCCCAGCACTACGACACTTATTCAGCTGCTATAGATACGGCATTGCGGATGGTGGCACGCATATCACAGACTTCGGCCGTTTCTGGGCCGAAGAGGATTCGCACCGATGTACCGTCTCGGAGGCAGCGCGCCAGATTCTTTCCGAGAGATAGGCCTGGCAGAGGATTTGGGCGTGGACAGTTATATGGTTCTTATCCCCAGGGGCAGCAGCTGTCGCCAGGGTGTTTTGGGTGCGGGAGTCCGCACTATCTTGTCAGAGACTGTCCGACGAGACGACAGGGAGCACCGACAGTTCCGCATGTGACCCTACCACCATCACCACCCCCTCCTCAGAGAGCCCTACTTCCTATCACTGGCGATGCTCCACGCCAGTTAGGTGCACCCAGAGGCCGTGGACGCGGCGGTCCTGTTCAGAGAGGACGAGGAGGCAGAGGCCGAGGTCGAGGTCAGCCCGATATCGGTGGAGGACAGGCCCGAGTATTTGCTTTGATACCGTAGGATGTGCAGGCATCCAATGCCGTTGTGACAGGTACCTTGCCAGTTTGCTCTTTCGACGCACGGGTATTATTTGACCCAGGTTCCACACATTCGTACGTCTCTGCACACTTTGCACCGATGTTGGGCCGTGAGTCGTCGTCGTTAGATCATCCGCTTGTTGTTAGTACTCCGGTAGGCGAGTCGTTTGTCGCTCGTTTTGTATTTCGTTTGTGTTCCGTTCGTATCGGGGAGAGGGATTCATCGGTTGATTTGATTCTCCTCGATATGTTGGATTTTGATGTGCTTTTGGGCATGGATTGGCTAGCCACTTGTTATGCTTCGGTGGACTGCCGTGAGAAGGCAGTCATATTTAGCTTTCCGGGAGAGCCAGTCCTTGTTATTCAGGGAGACCGCAGCGTCACCCTTCCCAGCTTGATTTCGTCTCTTCGCGCTGGTCAGCTCTTGCGGAAGGGATGTCAGGGATTCTTAGCGTATATTTGTGATACTCGAGCTGCAGAGGTTCCGTTGGACCGGGTCCCGGTTGTTTGTGAGTTCCCTGATGTTTTCCCTGATGAGCTACCTGGGCTACCGCCTGAGCGCGATGTTGAGTTCTGCATTGATTTGATTCCCGGCTCGGGGCCTATTTCTATACCGCCTTATCGGATGGCCCCGGCAGAGCTTCGAGAGCTGAAGGATCAGTTGCAGGATTTGTTAGATAAGGGGCTTATTCGACCTAGTGTTTCTCAGTGGAGTGCTCCGGTCCTGTTTGTCAAGAAGAAGGATGGAAGTTTGCGCTTATGCATCGACTACCGCCAGCTGAACAAAGTCACCGTTCGGAACAGGTATCCATTGCCACGCATTGATGATTTGTTCGACCAGCTTCAGGGTGCAGGGTATTTTTCGAGGATCGACTTACGATCAGGATACCATCAGCTGCGAGTTCGACAGGAGGATATACCGAGGACAGCTTTCCACACGCGCTACGGCCACTAGGAGTTTTTGGTGATGTCGTTCGGACTCACCAAAGCCCCAGCAGCATTCATGGATTTGATGAACCGTACATTCAGTCCGTATCTTGACTTGTTCATCATCGTGTTTATTGACGATATCTTGGCGTACTCCCGGAGCAGAGAGGAGCACGAGCAGCACTTGCGGATTACGTTACAGACTCTGAGGGAGAACCAGCTGTTCGCAAAGTTCTCCAAGTGTGCTTTCTGGCTGGACAGCGTCCGATTCTTGGGTCACGTGGTTACGAGAGACGGCATATGTGTGGACCCGAAGAAGATTGAGGTTGTTCAGCAGTGGCCCCGACCTACATCGGTTACTGAGATCCGTAGTTTTCTAGGCCTGGCAGGCTACTACAGGCGTTTTGTTCAGGACTTCTCCCGTATAGCTGCACCTTTGACCGGTTTGACCCGGAAGGGAGTTCCTTTCGTTTGGACAGAGGAGTGCGAGCGCAGTTTTCAGCAGCTACGGACTTGTTTGACTACGACGCCGGTATTATCTTTGCCTTCGGGATCAGGCGGATTTGTGGTCTACTGTGATGCTTCGCGAGTGGGGTTAGGATGCGTATTGATGCAGCATGGCCGGGTGATCGCTTATGCTTCTCGGCAATTGAAGAAGCATGAACAGAACTACCCCACTCACGATTTGGAGATGGCTGCAGTGGTCTTTGCACTGAAGATTTGGCGACATTACCTATACGGCGAGTCGTGTCAGATATTCACCGATCACAAGAGCTTAAAGTACATATTTCAGCAGCGAGACCTGAACCTCAGACAGCGTCGTTGGATGGAGTTGGTGAAAGACTACGACTGCGAGATCTTATATCACCCAGGCAAGGCGAATGTGGTGGCAGATGCGTTGAGTAGGAGGCCCGGGGGTAGTCTATCCTTTTTGCTCGCAGTGCAGAGGCAGTCGTCAGCAGATTGGCAGATGTTATGCGACAGCCGAGTTGAGTTCGAGTTCACTCGGTCAGGGGGACAGCTCGCGCATGTTCGTGCACGCCCACAGTTGCTTGACCGTATATATGAGGCACAGCGCAGTGACGACCGTTGCTCAGAGATCATGGCACAGATGGGACAGGGCAGATTTTCCGAGTTCGTGATTGACGATCAGGGGATTTTACGCTATGGATCTAGACTGTGCGTACCAGATGCTCATGGATTGCGGCGCGACGTTCTTGAGGAGGCACACCGATCAGTGTATAGTGTCCACCCCGGTTCTACCAAGATGTACCATGATGTGAGAGAGACCTACTGGTGGGACGGGATGAAGAGGGACATTGCGGAGTTCGTTTCGAGATGCTTGACTTGTCAGCAAATCAAGGCCGAGCACCAGAGGCCCGCAGGAGAGCTACAGCCGTTGCCCATTCCAAAGTGGAAATGGGAGCAGATTTCGATGGATTTTGTTGTGGGTCTACCCAGGACCAGTCGAGGGTATGACTCCATCTTGGTGATCGTAGATCGATTGACGAAAGCGGCTCACTTCCTACCAGTGAAGACCACTTTCAGCTTCGCTCAGTATGCTCAGCTCTACATTGACGAGATCGTGCGACTACAAGGCTTACCGACTTGTATCCTGTCAGATCGAGGCACCCAGTTCACCAGCCGACTTTGGCAGAGACTCCAGGAGGCTTTAGGCACTCGTTTGAGCTTCAGCACAGCATTTCATCCGCAGACCGACGGACAGTCAGAGCGGACCATTCAGACTCTCGAGGACATGCTCAGAGCGTGCATTTTAGACTTCGGCGGTAGCTGGGATCGTCATTTACCTCTAGTGGAGTTCTCCTACAACAACAGCTTCCAGGATACTATTCAGATGGCACCTTTCGAGGCATTGTATGGGAGGAGATGCAGAACGCCCGTCTGTTGGACAGAGCTCAGCGAGAGCAGTATTTTGGGGCCGCAGCTTGTTGAGGAGACGACAGCGAAGATACAGTTGATTCGAGACCGGATGAGGGCAGCTCAGAGCAGACAGAAATCCTATGCAGACAGGCGCCGTCGCAGATTAGAGTTCGCAGTTGGCGACCATGTTTTTCTGAGAGTCTCTCCGATGAAGGGCGTGATGCGTTTTGGGCGAAAGGGGAAGCTTAGCCCTAGATTCGTAGGTCCCTTCGAGATCCTCGAGCGTGTCGGCGCTGTTGCATATCGTTTGGCCCTTCCACCTAGCTTTCCCGATGTTCACCCCGTCTTCCATGTTTCGATGCTCCGCAAGTACCTTCACGACCCTTCGCATGCGATTCAGCACCCGACAGTCCAGCTAGAGCGCGACCTTTCTTTTGCAGAGCAGCCGGTGGCCATCCTGGATCGGCAGGTGAAGAAGTTGAGATCGAAAGTTATACCAACCGTCAAGGTCCTTTGGCGTAGCCCGAGCAGCGAGGAGGTTACCTGGGAGACCGAGGGCGAGATGAGGAAGAAATATCCCCATCTCTTTGAAGGTACGCGTAGCTATATTTTTAAATTCGGGGACCGAATTTTTTTAAGGGGGAAAGATTGTAACGCCTTGAAAAGTCGTTTTGGAGTTTTCCTGAAAATCGGTGAAAATTCGGTATTTTTCCGAAAACCGTCCATTTTGTTATTTTGCAGTTTAGGACTAATTATACCTAATTTGGATAGGTAATTGCTAGTTTTTAGGAGCAAATGAGTTAATTATGAAATTCTGGTCGTTTAAAAAATTTCCCTAATTTTTCAAATTTTAATATTATTTTAATCCGGTAAGAAAATACATTAAATTAGCGATAAATACAAATTTAAATGGGCTAAATTTAAGCATTAAAATCATATTAATTAAAATCTAGTTGTAACATAAATTTTTAGTATTTTATTCCAAGTTTTAACTAATTTTCATGTTGGAAAACGAAATTTATTGAATTTAAGCTTAAACTTGCAATTTTGGACTTGTAGGGGGTCTTTTTGCAAAAAAAATTTTGTGCACTCTCACACACACATCCTCACACCTCCTTGGCTGGCCCAAACTGCAGAAATTCTCCCCCTCTCTTTTGTTTTAAAAACTCTTTTGTTAAGAAAGAAGTGAGTTGATGTGTAGGTTTTAAAATATAGTATGTTGAAGGTATGGTGCTTTGACTTTGGGGGAGTTTGACTAGTGACCATTCCCACAGCCCACACCACTCCCCTCTCCCTTTGCTCTGGCCGAAACCAGCAGCCCCATCCCCTTCATCTCTTTTCTTTTCATCTTCTTCAAAATTCTTCAAAGTTTGCTTCAAAAATTGCAACTTAAACCTCACAATTTAAACCCCATCCTTCATCCCTTTTTCCTTCACCTCCCTTGCTTGGATCATGATGCTTGAGGTCATCAATTGAAGCAAATTTCTTCTTGCTAGATCCATAAATTTGAGGTATAATTTCTACTCTTTTAAGTTGCTATGGTTAGAATCTTTAATCTAGTTGTTTAGTGTTAATTTTAGTGTTAATCCTAATCTAGTTTTCTTTTTAAAGTTAATGGTTGAAAATTAATCTAGGGTTTCTTGAAACCATGTTTTAGTTAATTAAATCTTTTTAATTAACCTAGTTGTTTACTTAACCAATCTATATGGTTACTTTGCTTAAGTGGCTTGATGTTATGCTAATCTAAGTTAACTTGTGTGAAATTTTCATTGTTGTTGCTAATTACCAAAAATCAAGAGAAGGGTTTGTGTTGGAATTATGGTTTGATGCATAGTTAATGGTTTAAAATTAGTGTAATGGCTAGCTAGTGGGTTAGTTTGGATTGTTGTGTTGGATTGTGTTAACTTTGTCGCTAATTTTCGATGTTTGCACTAAATTTGCAAACTTCTAGCTTACTAGGTTTTTATTTTATTATTGTGGCGAATTAATTGCGATATCTAGAGTATATTGTTGGCATATCCTATGACATTTAGGATGTGTGAGTGCGGATTTTTGGGTAATCGGGTTTTAGTTTTTCCGGCCGACCAAATCGGCGATTTTTGCAGTTTTTGCGATTTTCGCGTGTGTTCCGCGCACCTTGTGCACGTTGTACCTAGCTTGTGAACGTTAGTATTTTCGTTTGGGTTTTGCGTCATTCTTGATATGTAACCTTATGTTTGGTATTGATGTAAATTCCAGGTTCGGTCGCGGAGACATCAGACGCGGCACGAAAGGGGAAAGCGGTGATTGGACACAGCTAGTTAGGGATTCCGGTGAGTAGATGTAACATCTACGGGGGACAATCGTTGGATGGCGCAAGCCGCCCGATAGTTTTAGTAACTTAAAAGATTCTTAGTGATGTTAGTAATTAGGGGTGTAATACTTATATGATTATTTGCTGCATCCATGCCTTATATTGACATACATATGCGAACCCATTTTATAGGACACCTGCACCATTGCCAGGGTTTTTATATGCAGCACGAGCACTATTCATGCTTACGCACACGCCCTGGTAATTACCATGCCACCACACTAGATAACCTATAATTTGAAACCTTTTACTAATTGATGCTTAAACCTGTGCTATTGCCTTTAATTCCTTAAAATGAAATCGTAGGATTGCTATTCATGTGCATGTACCTCATCATATTATTTGTTCATGCCTAGTCCATTAATCATACATCGTAGCTTAATTATTGATACCATATGCATTCATCACCATTGATATATGCACTTATGAGGATTTCTTGAGATTTTATGATATTTCTGGATTTCGAGGGAAAGCCGCAAAATTTCTAAACTTATTATGTTTTTAAAATATGTAATTGCGGTTTTCTAGTGATGTAAAGTGTCGTCCACCATGAGTTTGCTGTGGTTTTCGAGATCCGTGTCGAGGAGTGGAGGAACCGTCACGGGTACATGGTGGGCCCGGTAAGGTACCCCGGGGCAAGATGAATGTGGTGTTGACGTTGAGCCTGGCAGGGGACGGATTACCTACCGGTGATTATTTGGCACGGCGGATATCCAGAGGATACCGACCGTGGCCGCGAGATGATGAGATTTTGATATTGAGCTGGGTCAGCCGGATGGCTGAGGCCAGAGATACTATGACATGGATATATGAGATTTGTGATAGTTTTGAGGTGTCGTTGCTGGACACAGGTTCTTGTTGATTCTATTGGTATTGTGCTGGTATTTCAAAAGAGATTCTTAAAGGGAAAAACATGATTTCTTATACTTACACATTCAGATCACGAGTTGACTCGCATTGCATTCATACCTGCTAGTATATTCATATTGCATACATACTTGCCATTATGTCCTGCCTTACCTGTATTTAGATGCTAGGATGCTTGTGTGCACGCATACGATAGCCTGTGTAGATGTTATTTATTACTCACGAGTTGGCAACTCACCCCCGTTGTGCCATAGCCTTTTGCAGGTCCGCTCCGTCAGTGCAGTAGCGGCGCGCGCTCTTGTTTCTTTGGCCTGGACTCGAGGTTTTGCTCTTAGGTGGGTTATATCATTATTTTGTACCACCTTGTATATTCTTGTATCTAGTGTACTCTATCTACTGTATCTACCAGTATTATTGTATATTGACCTAGAGATGAGACTGTGAGGTTTGTGGACTTTTATGCTGTATTTTAGGGTCGAGCTCACTTGAGCCGACATGATGTTTTTCTTATGCTTCATTATGATTATTTTTCATGTTGTTGCGTTATATTGCGTGGGATTTGTGACCGCCTTGTTGCGAAGAGCTAGCTCCCGCTTGGGGACGCCTTATTTGTTGGATTCATATATATTCTTGTTGTACCCATTTTGGGGGCCAGTATTTACAAAGGAGACTCTGCCGAAATTTTCGGAAAAATTGGTATTGTTTTTAAAAAAGGGTTTTACATGACTTATTTGATAAACTCGCTTTCAATTGATTGGGTTTTCTTCACTCTTTTGCTTATTTGGTTTTGGTTTCTGGGTTTTGGCTTACTTATTTTACGAACGTCTTGAGACGTTTCGTAAACTTAAGTGCCAGTCACGTTCCGTACCCTGCGGGTCTTGACATCAAGCTATGTTTGTTGGCCTACGTCATGGCATAGTGTTTGGTAGCTGCTGAGCATTCGTTTGTTGTATAGATAGATGCATTAACTTTAGGACAGACGTACAGCCTTGTTGGCCTACGTCAAGGGCTTGTACGATGTACTAAATTAATCCGGACAACGACGGGTAGAACTTGACATGTGGCTTATGATTTGTTGGCCTACGTCAAGTTCATAAGAGCATGGGATAAAAAGTTACATCGGGAGTTTCAAATATACAGGAAACTTGCCAGGCATGCGCATACCTTCTGAAGTGTGATAACTTGAGTGGCTTCCTTCACGTTATCATGCGATGAGAGTTGGATCCCGATTCCCACTGATGAGTTAGTTGACTCTTCGGGTGACCCCGACTAATTCTTCTTTCAGGTTTAGGGGAGAATTTGATATTACAGTGGGAGGTTTTCTAATTAAATAAAGTGATAACCATTCTGATTTAGGTTAGAGTGCACGCAGAGTGTTTTTCTTCTCTCTCTCTCTTTTGAAGCGACCTTTGACCGGCCCTAGACTATAACTCAGTGACCAAGTTGACCGAACCTTCTTAAAAATACAGGCTTTTTGGATTGTCTATAGTTGCATAAGTTATTACCGCTCCTTCTTTTACCCTTTGTAGTTCTCAGAACAACCCGTATCACTACGGACATCCATTTCCACTGGATAGATCCATCGTATGGTTATATACGAACTCGAAGGGACTTCTTCGAGGATGGATCCAGGTTCAGGAGAAATAGAATTGATTTATTCAGTTGTCTTCTATTATCACCTTCTCTCAGGTTGCGAGGGCTCCTTGGTTTAGGAAAGTACACCCTATTACGCTTATTGGATAGTCTTATTCCAAACCATAGGCAGGTGCTGAAAGGTAGGGAATGAAGAAAACCAATTAGCCTAAGTAGGGTGTGCAGAAGGTAATATGTAAAGACAAATAAAGGAATTAGAAAGAGGGCAAAGTAAATTGCGACTACTAAGATTCACGACCAAACCACGTGTTTCATCGCCATTCCTACTTCACCTTTGATTTCTCCAGAACAACCCGTATCACTACGAACATCCAATTCCATTGGATAAATCCATCGTATGGTTTTATACGAACTCGAAGAATATTTTTTTGAGGATGGATTCGGGTTCAGGAGAAATAGGAATAAGGATTATTCAGTTGTCTTTTATCATCACCTTCTCTCAAGTTGCGAGAACTCCTAGGATTAGGAGGGTACACCTATTATGCTTACTGGACATTCTTCTTCCAAACCATAGGCTGGTGCCGAACGGTAGGGAAGGAAGAAAACCATTTAGCCTAATGATGATGTACAGAAGGTAACGACTAAAGACAAATAAAAGGAATTGGAAAGATGGCAGGGAAATATACGGTTAAAGTCATGAATTAGATTATGGAAGAGGCATTACTAAGAATACCAGCACACCCCTTCGAAACATTTTCATGTTTCAGTTACACTGTGCATTGTTAATTGAAAACTGATTTCCCGATTAGAAACTTACTCCAGGGTATGCATTTACCAGGAATGATTCTCACATCTATATAGTTTTACAGATGTTGAGTGGGAGCAAGTTATTGGGAATTAGGTGATCATCCTCATTATATCAGAATTCGTTGTAATTGGTGATATTTGAGAAAATCGCCTGGGCACAGTTTTCAACCTACGACGCACAGGTTTTGAGTTATTCAACTCAGTGGACTTATACAGAGTATTGTATGTTGTCCAGTGTCCATCAGGACAAAGGGGTTGATCCTCGTACTATATTCTATTTACTTATGACTTCTCTAGTTTATAGATAAGTGTTTCGTAGAAATACAATGTCTAAGTATTGAGAAGTTGTGGGTATAAGAATAAAGTAGAGAACCATGTATCGCAAGTATCGGGATTCTTCAAAGAAATCGAAGATGTAGATTCTTGTGATTAGTATTCAGTTGATTGTAATGGTTTTGAGAAACTTGTTTTTCTTTCAGGTTACTAATAATTGGATGGATTCCTAAGTTGAGTAATGCTGATTAGCCTCTCTCCATTAAGTTGATATGCACTGGAGACAGCTGCATGATTTGAATCTGGTTCCAATTAAATAAGTGCCAAAGTTTCTATATTGGATATAGAATGGATCATATCTTAACGATGTTAAGGTAAGGGGAGTTGTCCAGCTTATCCTTAAAAACAGACACTGGATAACTCAAGGCACGTTTCTGTAATGCCAGTTTGTGGGTTGACCCTAGCTTTGACGAGGGTTGATTTTCTACCATCTGGAAAATCAATAGTGATATTGTTCTTGGCTCGCCACAGTTTTAGTAAAATGGATTTTTTCAGAAAACATTCGTGGGAGTATGGTAGAACTGGAAGTGATTCCAGAACCACAAACGATTACGGAAAATTTAATAGGACCTATATATTCAATCAGGTTTGGCATTCCAATAGCCACTCCGCAGATAAGGTGGGTAACCTCAGACACCCGAGAGGTACTCCGGTAGCCTCAAGAACGGTGACAGGGAAGTTCTTGTTTACCCAGATTTGACACTACTGTTGTTCCAGACTATAAGACCCGGCAGGAGGATATAGCGTCGTTCTAAACTAGATTTAGAAATGTCCGTATATATTATTCTGCCAGAGGGTTGTCGTAGTCAGTGGGAGCAGCGGAAGCATAGTGGGCAAGTAGCTAATGTCTATTTATATACTTGAGCAGATATAGCGGAGATAGATCATCTAATTTTTGATGTGACAGTCATGGGTTTGACTTCATCAGAATAGGGGATGGATCTGTAGAGAAGGTAGTAGGGTATGATGTCTTGGTATTTGGATGACGTACACAGAGTAGGAAGTAAAATTCCTATACTACGATCGGTTATACTGTGGTCGTCACACAGTTGTTTCTCCACAAGAGATATGGATATAATATCTGACATTCTGGTTACTAGATCTATGGTTTTAGATCTAGATTTGGGTAGTTTCCCAATGTAGGTACTTTGACAGTATTCTAATAGTATTTTAGAATAGTTGACTCCTGGCATGGTGGAGTACCTGCAGGTGATGGAGTCACCCTCTCTAAAGGTGTCTTACAGACTAAAGGGGAGAGGGACGTACATGATTGACAGATCACTTACTTGGGCAATTGAGTCAATCATGAGATGTCAAGTACCATACCAGATGTCATTTTTGCACTAGATGCGATAAGTTTATATTAATCCAATCCTGAACAAACATACGGAAGCAGTTTTAGAACATAAGTGAATGTTCTACGGATTTGATGACGGCAGCCTCCTTTGAGAGACGGTTATTATTTCAGGCTTCACAGGTGACCTGGATGACAGAGCGATTGTCATAGTTATAGTTTTCCCTCAGACGAGGGACAGTATTATGGACAGGTGATCCAAGGGGATACTGTGGGAGGCATGGTGCTAGGCACTGATTAGTTTCAGTGATTGATACAGTCTAAGAAGTTTGAATTTGGAGTTCATTTATGTACTAGGTCCCATCAGATATCCAGACATATTCTAAGACAGGTATTACTCAATTCGGGAGATGGTTTTCTCCGCGAAGTTGAGATATAGAGAGATACAGAAAGGAACACCGAAGCGGATCCACTCACTGAAGCTATTTCTCGAACACAATAGTTTTGCAAACGAGCTTTGTGAAACTGATTAGTAGAGGAGTTGGATGCTCGGTATCACACGAGCTGTGAGTACACGACATCGCAATAATTAGCCTTGAGTGCAAGTGGGAGATTGTTGGATATAGTGCCCTCTAAGTCAATTATTGGATCGCAGGTACGTGATTGCAATGATTAAGGGAGGACCTATACCGATAAACAGTCTTACTCAAGATGATAGTATTGTATCTGGTTTGTCTTTATCATCATATAGATGTTGATAGAGCCCATAGGATTCTTGCTTGACTACCAGCAGTATGATGGTGATCATATATGTGGGAGCTGGGGTCTATAAGCATATCCTTAAAGTGTCCCTAGTCATGGGAGTTTCGAGACAGGACATCGATACTCCAGAGTAGACTAGTTTATACAGTCGAGACCCCGACGAGGGGCGGTGGCCGGTCTCACAAGCCACTGGTGTAAGTTGGATCACCTAAGATGTATACAGGTGCTCATTAGGATATGAGTACACCGGACAGGACTCGCCGGGAACATGCTAGTTGGTATTATACATATCGTCAGATAGCAGTTCCCTGGTGACATGTGTACAGATTAGTTCATCGACCTGAGGTCTTCATTTGTCTCGTGTGAGTTCCCACTGTGCTTAGATCACTACCCTACCACGCTCAAAGGAGTTGTGCAAACAGGTTTTAGTTGGGTACAGTCCCGAGCCACATTGGAGGCAAGTGAGCGGATCTTCGGGGATTCGTATCTCCCTATATTGGGGGTGAGATCGCGCTATGTTTAGGAGAGCCATTACACGAAATCCCTGTCCAGGGTAATCGAGATATACTGGTAGGTATACCAGTAGTATCTCAGGGTGTTCTGGGCTGCTCTCTGACACGACTTATGCAGCTATTGGTGGTCTGACGTTTACCGACCCCCTAGGCCTAATATGCGATACTCATAGACGAACGTTCCGGAATGTACTGATATTGTCACTGTCAGGCTCAGTAGGGTTTATAGATGAGTTCTCTCGTCAGCTTCCTTTCCAATCAATACATAGGCAAACCGTTACGTACAGCTTGTACCTCTGACGTGCTAGTGGTTATACCCAGTGCCAGTGTATTGATGAGTCATTAGAGTCCCCCACAGACACTTTCCCTAGTTCTGGCGAAACGTTGTAGATGCCGTATGGGATTATGGCAGGGTTCGGAAAAAGCACGTGCGTTTTTCGCACGTGTCATTTTTCGGGCAGATAATACTGGTAGGCTTTGGTTTAAGCCGGATCCCAGTATTATACTGTGTAGATATAATAACTTTGTCTCAGTTGCATTTATATTCGGTCGTAATATAAATGCGGGTATGTTTATACCCATACGGGGTTATCCTGAAATTCGTTTCAGGATCACTTTTGGAAGTTGCCAGTTTCCAGTTTTCTATCAGCCGTATTTTGACATTCGGTTAAATACGGATTTATCTTTTCTTGATGAGGTGAGTCAGTGTTCTAGAAGGTTCTAGAGAGGGTGATTAGGCTTGTGACTCACTTGTTCATTAATGGTGCATTTATTGTGTTCATACTTTGTGTTCACACTTTGTGTTCACACTAGATATTTTCTCTTAAGCTCACCCTCCCCTCTCCTACACTCACCCTCCCTCTTCTATATAGTGGCCGACCCCCTCTTGTGAGGAGGGTATGGGATTTTGATGGTTTTTCATTTGCATGAGAGAAAAGATTATGATAGTTTAGGGTATGGAAATGTCATATAGTTCAATTTCCATTTACCCGACTCCAATTGGCAACTTCTATTAACCGTTCGTCCATAGCCTTGGACGTAACAGGACAAAGTATTCTACTCATTCTCTACTTCATCTTGGTCGTCTCTTTTAGCAAACTTGACGACCAAGTTGCCTCGGTTCAGAAGCGGGATCCCGTTTAAAGATCCGTCGACGTGGTGCCACCTGGACGACGAGACTGGAGTTTCAGAAGATCGAAACTGCCGCAACAAAGCGTGGGATGATGGTTAAAGACCGAAGGACTCGGATCGTTCGGTATAACAATTCTACCCTCTTTACAATATGTTAGATTAGCTTTAATGGACGATCCGGGATAAAGTACGCGATGGCGCCAGTCGTAAAAGTTTTGTTCCGCATATTGGCGTCTGTTAGACTGTCGGGGCGCTACCGTGGACTTACAGTGCCGAGTGGCCTACTCACTTTGTTGAGGGTGGTTGCTTCACTTCGGATATTTGGCGGGTAGTTTGCCGCACTCGTAGGGGTCTAGGGTGGAGTTTGGCTATTCATCACGACCGTGGAATCCGTCTTTCGTTACAGGCTCAAACGAAACGCTGAATTCCTAATATATCCAATGTGTTCATCTGTGATCTGGAATGCCTATCATTGCGTCTGACGAATGGATATTATTATATATGTATTATATAATAGACATTGCTTATGTTTTGCATTCGCGCTAGTCCAGCCCCCGCTCTATCGTTAGTTAAGTAACCTAACGGATGATGACGGGGCCCCATGGCGAATGCGGATGGAAAAAGCGTACGTTGTATTTTCGTTGTTTTCTGCAATGGTAGGTTAATTGATGGGACCACGTTAAAATAATGCAAAGCAAACAAACCAAAGCTGAATCGTTGGAACAAATTTTAATACCACTCGGTTATTTTAAAAACAACAGACATTGAAATGCGGAGCTTAAACCACTGCTTTTAAAAGCTATCAGGTTCCTTCAATTATATCATGTTCACTACGTTCACGGTTTCGCCAAAACCATTCGTAGCCCTCCGTCATTTCATATGAATAGTCAGTAGTATTCAAGCTATGTTTGTTGGCGTTCGTCAAGGCATAATGATTGGTAGCTGTCGGGTGTTCATATGTAGCATAGATAGATGCGTTAGTTTAGGACAGTAATATTACCTTGTTGGCCTTCGTCTGTCACGACCCAAAAGAGCACGTGACTGCACCTTGAACCATATGAAGTCTATAGGACTCCATCTGATCCAAGTAAGCCAAAAGCCCAGAAATCTAAAACCATTTTAAGAGTAAAGAAACATATCTTGTAAATTATTTTCCCTTTAGGCATTTTGTCTAACACTTACTACGCACAAACAAAGAGCACAACCCACGCAAGCAATATAATATACAACGCCGAAGGGCGAGGATCAAACTTAAAAGAAACTCACAATAACATGAAAACCTTAACACTACTAAGCGCGACTCGAAGGTCGAAATAATACATCACTAGTGTCTGAGTCTGAAACAATATACAAGTTTTGGTTGATGGAATTTCTAGATACAAAGAATAATACATATACAAGGGTGGTTCTGATGCAAAGAACCCACCTACCAAGCAAATCACCAGCAAAGGAAGCAATGTGCCGGAAATGCCGCTATGGAATCTGTACGGCAAAACCTGCAAGAACTGTGGCACAACGGGGGTGAGTTGCCAACTCGTGAATAGAAAATATCTACAAGCAGAAATTGAAAGCATGACATAATCCTAAGTCAAACGATCAGATATAATATAAACCTCAAATGAATAAGTCTGAATAATAGTAAAGTGGCAATGTAACATCTGAACATAAGTGTAGTGCCAAGTACTCGTGCCAGTGCCTCATTTAATAATATATCATAAGTATGATGTATGTATGCGGTAAAATGAAAACAGAAGATATCATGAATGAAATCATCAGAAAATCAACGTCGAGCATCGACACAAACTATATATCATGTATCCAATATGTATGCAGCACTCATGAAGGTACTCTATCAGGTACTACTAATATGTGATGCAATGCATATACAATAAATGTGGGGTAGGGGAGATATAATATGCCATCGACCGTAAAGGCCCCGAGCACATAAGCTCCTCTCAAATCGAGCTCATAGGCTCCGAGCACATAGGCTCCTCTCACATCGAGCTCATAGGCTCCGAGCACATAGGCTCCTCTCACATCGAGCTCATAAGCTCCGAGCACATAGGCTCCTCTCACATCGATCAAATAGGCTCCGAGCACATTGGCTCCTCTCACATCGAGCTCATAGGCTCCGAGCACATATGCTCCTCTCACATAATGCATATGTAAATTTGCATAGATCATCATGATGATATATTAAGTATGCGTATATATATATATCAGCGTCCCATACCACCAATATATATATACTCTATGGGTATACATATATATTACAGCGTCCCATACCACTGATATATATACGCAGGAGTAAAATAATCCAGAATCATCATATGCAACCATATCACAGTGCGAAATCCATGAATTATAATACATGCAACAAGAACACTAATATAAGCATGCAACTATGTAAAGGCATATGCACAAGGAATATGAATCAATAAGTAATGAGCATGCAATGCAATGCGAGCCGTAGAATAAATGGTAAATGAATAATAATGCAGCTTGCCATTTGAAATAAGACAAATCGGGGTTTTCGTAATGGGTAAGACTGGGGTCTAGTCGAACATCTATTATGAAAACCACAAATCTAAGTATCAAGTCAACCGGGAGGGGTATGGAATCCACCTAAATCTAAGTCAATATAAATATATATACATATAATAGTCGGTGATCCCGCCTCAATAGTATCGCGTACAATACAGTATATCATATGACAATCCTCAAGTCATGAGTGCGGATCTATCATCAATATAAAGCTCGTACGGTAAATCGTCGTACGGCATCCCAATAGCTGGGTACGTGTCAATATGACACTATCTCATCAAGTACCTGGTATTCTTATCATCATAACACATAATCTGGGATATTGAATCTAAGTCTATTACAAATCGATACCATCTATATAATTATGAATGCGGGGGTAAAACACATGCCCAAAGGCCCGCTAAGAATCACATATCGTATCCCAAATACGAATCATATCAAATCACCGATCTCGCGGCACCAAGCCCAATATCATCAACTCATCTCCAAAGTCACCCAATATCATCATCAACACAGTGTAAGTATAGTAAATATGCAAGGGTGTGCTTGTGGGTGTAAACCTATTCTAGGGTTCGTGGCTATGAACTACACTAGTTACTTCTAAGCCTAAACTATCCATGAAACACCTAACACAGTATCCATGACACACTATAACTATCAAATATAGTATATCAACTACGGACTGCGGCGGTGCTATACGTCATCCCCCGACTTCCCCCTGTAGATATAATCTACTCACCTTGCGTCTTCATTGTCGACGTCACCACGCGTTTGCTTGTCGTCCCGAAGGCTGCATGGGGTACCTACACATTAACAAATCGCAAATGCGTATCAAAACCAATTCCGAACTAAAACGGCATATGAATCTCAAAACGAAACGCTAAGATATATGGGTTAGAAACTATGGACAACGCCTTCCAAAACCATCAACAACCCTCGATATCGTCGTATAAACGCCAAACAGTCGAGGTAAAACACCAAACACAAATTCAGAATTAAGAATACGGAATACGGAAACACGAATCCAAAACAGCAACTTAGGAGATATGTTCCAGATTTCACCCTAGGTCAAATTGGACAAATCTATATATACCAAGGGTCTAATCTATGCATGTAGGGGCTACAGAACCAAAACGAGAAGGTTTGGTGCAGGTATGGCCGCAAATTGCGGCCAATTGGAATAAATCTGCGGCCGGCTTGATGAGTTAGGGGTTGGGGTCTTGGTGGTAGCTTCCTCGGTGCCTGCACATGTCACTGTCCAATCAATTTTAATTTAGGATGTCTCGGGTGATAGCAGATTCTATATACCCTTCACAGATTCCACAATTTCTCCGATACCGGTTTCTAAATCCATATTTCGGGTTTCAACTCTCAGGTTGGGGTCTCAATTAATGCACTAGGGTGTTGGTGTAGCCTCTACTGAACTCAATTTCACATCACAACTCATAATTTCCTCAATCCCTAACTAGGTTTTCCTTAACTCCACAATATCAAACAATATCGGTTCAATCTAAACATGGGGGTAAAGGAAATGCTAAAACTAAGTGAATGATCCAGAAAATACCTCATTTGGCAACTCATGAATTTTCTTGAGTTGCCCCTAGTGGCCAAAATCCTTGCTTCTTTAGTCCAATGTGTAGATCTTGAGCTTGTGCACACTTTTAATGAAATGGAGATTGGGTTTTGGGATTGTATTTGAGATGATTTAGGGCTTTGAAGAGGGGAGGGAGGTGAGGTGCAGGAGCAGCAGCAGCAGCAGCATTGGAGGGAGAGGGAGGGTAAATGAATGTGGAATGAAGAGAATAGCTAAGTCCAAAGTCAAAGAAAACCCATACCTTTCTCTCTCTCACCATACCTCATTTCTTTATTCTTTTCCCATTTTCTTTTTCTTATTCTCTCAAAATCCTTCTCCCAAGAATAGTAAAACCAAAGTGAACCATGGCAAGAAAATGCACAAGTGTGAAAAAGAATGATATGTGCATGTTTTGCACAAATTGCTAAAAAACCGATTAGCGATTATTAATCGCGATTAGCACTAATTTAGCATATAACTAATCAATTAAACTTAGAAAAGGCATAATTCTCTAATTTACCCTATTTTTTAGAATTTTCCATAATTTTCCCCTATTTATTGTATTTAATTATACCGAATTATTAAAATATTCAATAAAATAATATTAAATTATTAATTTCCCAAAAATAATATTTTTATTATTATCGAAATGTTACAATCTACCCCCATTAAATAAATTCGGTCCCCGAATTTAAATTTAAACCCCCAACTACAAAACATTCAGTCAAAATCCAAGTTGTCGGATACGTGATCATCGAATCACAAACTCACCAATCGTCAATACCGTCGTCGGTAGTCCCTCCTTCAAAGTCGAGAAGGTGCCAGTGCATCCAATGCTAGCAGTGCAAGATATCTACTTGCCCCTTACTCACGGTCTGGCGTCCTCTGTCTCTGGGTCCTTATCTTCTCTGGGGATTACCAATTTCACAATCGATCGGCTCATCGGCCCTGTCAGGTGTGCTAACGGGGACGATTCCGTTCTGGCACTTATCTGGTCATCTTTCGATCAATCCTCATGACCACTCGTAAAGCAGCATGTCACTGGCGTCGGCCTCTGCCTCTCTGAATGCACATCACACATCTGATCCTGAGTGTAAACATCATTGCAGCAATGTCCTGGAAGGGATCCTACTCAAGGTCTCTTTCGATCTTGCCTATGCCGAACTATACGGAGGCTGGCTCTCTTGCATAATCTCTTCTCACTCGATAGACATCTCTGTCCTCGGCACAACATTTTCTCGGAAATTGGTCGCATCCCAACGCCTCTGTAAGCATATCAGGTCTCTAGTCTCGACGGGAAGTAATGACAGCCCGTCAGCGTCTCGCCCGAACCTCTGGTTCCACCTGTCTCTATCGTCGTCCACTATGACGTCACACCATGCTATCTACACACTTCACTGTTCTCGGCCACGGTCAATCCGAAGTCTCTCGCACGAACTCGAAATCGCGTACTCTGTAGCTTCACCATTCTATAAAAGATGTCTGGCCGAACAGGTCCTCGGGAACGCGTCCCAACCATCGGAGGAATGCTAAATACTCTTTCGTCCTCGATCAATTTACAACGCATCTGGGTGAGGTCCTTTATCCGAACCTGGTCAACTACCTTGTCGACAATGCCGAACTCTGGCCTGCTCGGTGTGCGCAATATGACCACCCCTGGGTCTAGGTCTTCTCGTATCGTATTCCAGAAAGGTCCTGTCGAGGTCTCTCTCTCAAATCTCATTCCTGAAGGATTGCCCGGAAGTCATCATCCATTGGTGAGTAGATTATTTCGGTCACGACCCGCCACCGATACAGAGATTATTATCCGCTCTGGCCGAAGCCGCACGGTTTTGTCCTTCGGAGTGAATTGGACCCGACCAGGGGCCACTTCCCAGGAGGTCACCCCGAGCACGGTTAACTACGGAGTTCTCAAACTCCTGTAGCGCCAGTTCACTTAAAAGGCGCCTCTTTCTGGGAGATATATCCATATACAACGCCTCTACGTGTGTATCGCATCTCTGATGTCAGCGGAGTGGGACGTCATCTCGTCGAAATCTCTTGCGAACTCATTACTTCACTCTGCTTCAATGTCGGCTGCTTCGGACTCGTCTCATCGTGGCTGCACGGACTGCGCTCCAACGGCTATCCTCTTATCTGGAGTCTTCCAAGAAATGCATCTCACCACCTAGCATCCGAAGGAAGTCGGACCATTCGATCGATTCGTGAAAACCTCATAATCCCCCAAGAGCTCAACATCTTAGGTACAGTTTAACAGCATCGAGTACATACCACAGCATCAATGATCCAGCCGTAGAAGGGCAAACCCAAGCCTCACTAATGGCGCCGCAGAACTGCCGCAAACCCTAAGGTTCAAGAGCTTTCACACGGTCATTAAGTCGAGTTAGGTTTTCGTTCTTCTAGAGGGTCCATAGAATCACCTGCATG
Source organism: Agapanthus africanus (assembly GCA_030015575.1). Lineage (NCBI taxonomy): Eukaryota > Viridiplantae > Streptophyta > Magnoliopsida > Asparagales > Amaryllidaceae > Agapanthus > Agapanthus africanus. Next base: position 630,149,006 of record JASDDO010000019.1, read on the forward strand.
TCTTTCCGAATACCTTAAACTTGGAATGGCAGGTTCCTGACATTCGATCGTCTCTGTCGACTCTCAATGTATCCGCGTGAAGTCGTTTCTAGCTGGAAGCAACCTATTTGATGACCTCGCATCGGTAAGCGAAAGAATCGCACGCCCTAGTCATCCACCCTCGGTGACTAGCGACCTTCCATCATATCTCTAAGTATATACTCATGCTGCAGTAGCTCCAATCATCTGAGCGTTATCTCGTCATTTGCAGCAACAACTGGCTCATTCGCCTGTACGCCGAACAGCGTCTCAATTCTCCAAGAAAGGCAATACATTGGCGGTCATCTCTAAATCGGTCTGCTCTAGATCTGAGTGAAACTCTCCGCACTGGAAATCTTCAATTCAACTGGGCCTGCTCTGGCGCATAAATCGGACGAATTACCTTCGTCTTTCAAATCGGGTAGACTAGCTATCATCTGTCTCATATCTGCCTGGAAGCTCCGGCGATCTCAGCTCGTATGCTCCGGAAGCGACATCCTATGAATCTCAGCAGCCGCTGGTCCATTTGTCTGCACGGTAGGCGACATTATAATCTCTGAGGTATGCTGTACATCAACAGTCTTCTCTCAACTGGCAGCTCTAACAATGGCCTGATCATCCGGTGCAAAACCAAGCACTCGCCTCCACTAGAGTTCACAGTCACCAATACTAACTCGAAACGTTCCCATGTCATCAGAAAATACAATGGTCGGCCTTCGTACCAGACGAGCTCGCACTGACCGTAACCCTAGCAGCAGCCCAAGCTGTGCTCAACATGGCGACAGGAACCTCAATCGAGTATCGAAGAGAGCAGATCAATGGCAAGAAAGAGAACAACAGATCCAGAATGGATACATGATCATAAGAAGGAACAACATCAATAAAGGTATGATCATGAAACTAATAGAATCGGGGATCTCAAATTGATGTATAATCATGGATATGAAGAGAATCACTGATATCGAAAATATGTACATCCTAAGGTTCCTTAAGCGGAGTGGCGTGTCGTAAGTATGCCGGGGAACATACCCACAGTACGTCACTCTACTTTAGTCACCTATTCCATCAGCCAAGGGTCATCTTACACGACAAAAGTTCGGGTCTAATACCCCCCGACTAAGTTTAAGTTCCGTAAGGTCAAGCCAAAGTTCCATATATATATAGACGCCCTAGGCTCTACATTGTCAAACATAGACTCGAACCAAGGTCAACCTAGCGCTCTGATACCAACTTTGCCACGACCCAAAAGAGCACGTGACTGGCCCTTGAACCATATGAAGTCTATAGGACTCCATCTGATCCAAGTAAGCCAAAAGCTCAGAAATCTAAAACCATTTTAAGAGTAAAGAAACATATCTTGTAAATTATTTTCCCTTGAGGCATTTTATCTAACACTTACTACGTACAAACAAAGAGCACAACCCACACAAGCAATATAATATACAACGCCGAAGGGCGAGGATCAAACTCAAAAGAAACTCATAATAACATGAAAACCTTAACACTACTAAGCGCGACTCTAAGGTCGAAATAATACATCACTAGTGTCTGAGTCTGAAACAATATAAAAGTTTTGGTTGATGGAATTTCTAGATACAAAGAATAATACATATACAAGGGTGGTTCTGATGCAAAGAACCCACCTACCAAGCAAATCACTAGCACAGGAAGCAATGTGTCGGAAATGCCGCTATGGAATCTGTACGGCAAAACCTGCAAGAACTGTGGCACAACGGGGGTGAGTTGCCAACTCGTGAATAGAAAATATCTACAAGCAGAAATTGAAAGCATGACATAATCCTAAGTCAAACGATCAGATATAATATAAACCTCAAATGAAACAGTCTGAATCATAGTAATGTGGCAATGTAACATCTGAACATAAGTGTAGTGCCAAGTACTCGTGCCAGTGCCTCATGTAATAATATATCATAAGTATGATGTATGTATGCGGTAAAATGAAAACAAAAGATATCATGAATGAAATCATCAGAAAATCAACGTCGAGCATTGACATAAACTATATATCATGTATCCGATATGTATGCAGCATTCATGAAGGTACTCTATCAGGTACAACTAATATGTGATGCAATGCATATACAATAAATGTGGGGTAGGGGAGATATAATATGCCATCGACCGTAAAGGCCCCGAGCACATAGGCTCCTCTCAAATCGAGCTCATAGGCTCCGAGCATATAGGCTCCTCTCACATCGAGCTCATAGGCTCCGAGCACAAAGGCTCCTCTCACATCGAGCTCATAGTCTCCGAGCACATAGGCTCCTCTCACATCGAGCTCATAGGCTCCGAGCACATAGGCTCATCTCACATAATGCATATGTAAATTTGCATAGATCATCATGATGATATATTAAGTATGCGTATATATATATATATATATATATCAGCGTCCTATACCACCAATATATATATACTCTATGTGTATACATATATATTTCAGCGTCCCATACCACCGATATATATACGCAGGAGTAAAACAATCCAGAATCATCATATGCAACCATATCACAGTGCGAAATCCATGAATTATAATACATGCAACAAGAACACTAATATAAGCATGCAACTATGTAAAGGCATTTCCACAAAGAATATGAATCAATAACATATGAGCATGCAATGCAATGCGAGCCGTAGAATAAATGGTAAATGAATAATAATGCAGCTTGCCATTTGAAATAAGACAAATCGGGGTTTTTGTAATGGGTAAGACTGGGGTCTAGTCTAACATCTATTATGAAAACCACAAATCTAAGTATCAAGTCGACCGGGAGGGGTATGGAATCCACCTAAATCTAAGTCGATATAAATATATATACATATAATTGTCGGTGATCCCGCCTCAATAGTATCGCGTACAATACATTATATCATATGACAATCCTCAAGTCATGAGTGCGGATCTATCATCAATATAAAGCTCGTACGGTAAATCGTCGTACGGCATCCCAATAGCTGGGTACGGGTCAATATCACATTATCTCATCAAGTACCTGGTATTCTTATCATCATAACACATAATCTGGGATACTGAATCTAAGTCTAGTACAAATCGATACCATCTATATAATTATGAATGCGCGGGTAAAACACATGCCCAAAGGCCTGCTAAGAATCACATATCGTATCCCAAATACGAATCATATCAAATCACCGATCTCGCGGCACCAAGCCCAATATCATCGAATCATCTCCAAAGTCATCCAATATCATCATCAACACTTTGTAAGTATAGTGAATATGCAAGGGTGTGCTTGTGGGTGTAAACCTATTCTAGGGTTCGTAGCTATGAACTACACTAGTTACTTCTAAGCCTAAACTATCCATGAAACACCTAACACAGTATCCATGACACACTATAACTATCATATATAGTATATCAACTACGGTCTGCGGGGGTGCGATACGTCATCCCCCGACTTCCCCCTGTAGATATAATCTACTCACCTTGCGTCTTCATTGTCGACGTCACCACGCGTTTGCTTGTCGTCCCGAAGGCTGCATGGGGTACCTACACATTAACATATCGCAAATGCGTATCAAAACCATTTCGAACTAAAATGGCATATGAATCTCAAAACGATACACTAAGATCTATGGGTTAGAACCTATGGACAACGCCTTCCAAAACCATCAACAACCCTCGATATTGTCGTATAAACGCCAAACAGTCGAGGTAAAACACCAAACACAAATTCAGAATTAAGAATACGGAATACGGAAACACGAATCCAAAACAGCAACTTAGGAAATATGTTCCAGATTTCACCCTAGGTCAAATTGGACAAATCTATATATATCAGGGGTCTAATCTATGCATGTAGGGGCTACAGAACCAAAACGAGAAGGTTTGGTGCAGGTATGGCCGCAAATTGTGGCCAATTGGAATAAATCTGCGGCCGGCTTGATGAGTTAGGGGTTGGGGTCTTGGTGGTAGCTTCCTGGGTTCCTGCACATGTCACTGTCCAATCAATTTTAATTTAGGATGTCTCGGGTGATAGCAGATTCAATATACCCTTCACAGATTTCACAATTTCTCCGATATCGGTTTCTAAATCCGTATTTCGGGTTTCAACTCTCAGATCGGGGTCTCAATTCATGCACTAGGGTGTTGGTGTAGGCTCTACTGAACTCAATTTCACATCACAACTCATAATTTCCTCAAACCCTAACTAGGTTTTCCTTAACTCCACAATATCAAACAATATCGGTTCAATCTAAACATGGGGGTAATGGAAATGCTAAAACTAAGTTAATGATCCAGAAAATACCTCATTTGGTAACAAAAGAATTTTCTTGAGTTGTCCTTAGTGGCCAAAATCCTTGCTTCTTTAGTCCAATGTGTAGATCTTGAGCTTGTGCACACTTTTAATGAAATGGAGATTGGGTTTTGGGATTGTATTTGAGATGATTTAGGGCTTTGAAGAGGGGAGGGAGGTGAGGTGCAGGAGCAGCAGCAGCAATGGAGGGAGAGAGAAGGAAAATGAATGAGGAATGAAGAGAATAGCTAAGTCCAAAGTCAAAGAAAAACCATACCTTTCTCTCTCTCACCATACCTCATTTCTTTATTCTTTTCCCATTTTCTTTTTCTTATTCTCTCAAAATCCTTCTCCCAAGAATAGTGAACCCAAAGTGAACCATGGCAAGAAAATGCACAAGTGTGAAAAAGAATGATATGTGCATGTTTTGCACAAATTGCTAAAAACCGATTAGCGATTATTAATCGCGATTAGCACTAATTTAGCATATAACTAATCAATTAAACTTAGAAATGGCATAATTCTCTAATTTACCCTATTTTTTAGAATTTTCCATAATTTTCCCCTATTTATTGTATTTAATTATACCGAATTATTAAAATATTCAATAAAATAATATTAAATTATTAATTTCCCAAAATAATATTTTTATTATTATCAAAATGTTACATCGTCAAGGGTATATATGGGTGTGTACAAATTAACATGGACAATGATGGGTAGAACATGACATGCGACTTATGATTTGTTGGCCTTCGTCAAGGTCATAAGAACATGGGGCAAAAATCCACATCAGGAGTTTCTAACGAAACTGAAACTTTCTAGTGCTTCATACCATTTAGAGTGTGATAATGTTGGTAGGATTTCTTCAGGGTTATCACACAATGATATTTGGATTCCGATCCTACTGTGAGTATCCGCTACTCCTCGGGTCATTCTTCACTTAACGATCAATGTTATAAACCAGGTAGGTGTCTAAACCAGTGTTAGTGGGGCTACTCCTCCAGGGAAAAGAGGTTATTTAATTAAGGAACTTCGCGAAAAAGTAGTAAAACCTCTCTCGATGTACCAACACTAGCTTGGCTGAATGGTTAAGCAAGTATTGTACGGTGAGATCAATCGTGACTAATTCTTCTTTTATGGTTTGAGGAAGGATTCGAGAAACAGTGGGAGCCATCTTGTTTAGATAAATTAAAAACCAATCTAAACTTGCAAGAGCATCATGCTAAGCCTTTTCTTCTCTCTCTCTTGTAACGACCTAGTGACCAGACATAGGTTACATCTAGATAATAAAATGACTAAATCTAACTATAATGACTGGCAAAGGTCTGTCCAGATATTCATTGCCCATGACAAGCTGGGACATCTCTTTACTACTCAAACCCCCGCCGTCTAAGGTCCATTTTCCACCGTCGCGGATATTGGCATCCGTACGACAAAGGAAAAGGATAGTGCGAATGCCAAGTACCTCGTGTTAGCCTCAGTAGATGGTGTAAACCAGAGGCAGCATGAGAAGATGGACTTAGCTTCCATCTTCCTCCATAACAAAGATTTATATGGAGAGCAATCTCGTATCGCAAGATATGAGACCTCGAAGGAATTGCTTCAAGCGAGGTTGGCTATCGGGTCATCTGTAGGGGACAATGTCCTTACGATGACTAGCTATATTGATGAGCTCACGGACCTGGAGACCACGTTGGGAAACAGGTCATATGCTTACTTCTTTCTAAAGTCTTACCATCTACTTTTTCCCAGAGGAAGAAAGTTATACTTCCAGTTGAGGGCACCCTGAAGGAAACCAGGGTGACACCCACTCAGCTTATTGGGGAATCTTCCTCTTCTGCATCCAAGGAGAAAGCAAAGGTTGAAAAGAAGAAGACCTCCACAAAGCCGATATGTGGTGTCAGTAAGGTAGAAGGACAGGGAAGGGCAAAAGTTTCTGGGCTAAACTAGGGAAGGAGGGATATTCCTATTGTCATGGGAATGGGCATTGGCAGAGGGATTACAGGGCTTTGAAAGCCAGAATCCAGGATCTGAAGCATGTTGTGGCTTCGACTACGGGTGTGTTTGTAATAGAAAACTGTATGTCAATTAACTCTACTTCCTGGGTACTAGATACCTGATCAGGACCTCATATCTGTAATTCATTACAGGCATTGAGAAACCGTAGAGTTATCAGGTTAGGTGATATGACTCTCAGGGTTGCTAACGGAATGAGCATGGACGCTAAATCCATAGGGGAATATCACCTTGGATTTACAAGTGGGCAGATATTGATTCTACGTAACTGTTTGTATGTACCTAGTCTAGCTTATAACATCATATCTGTATCATTACTTTCCAAGGAAGGATATGATTTTACATTTGTAAGCGATGTGGTCCATATCCATCTGAATCAAGCTCTGATTGGATCAGGTACATTAGATAACGGCATATACGTATTAAATCAAGCTCAGGTTTTCACTGTCCAGAACACACTTAAAAGAAAGTCACCGGAATTAAATCAGGCTTTCTTATGGCATTGTAGACTGGGTCACATCAATGAAACACGATTGACGAAGCTATATATAGAGGGATATTTGGATCCGTTCGAATATCAGTCTTATGCAACTTGTCAATCTTGTTTCATGGGAAAGATGACAAAGACTCCGTTCACTAGACACGGAGTAAGAGCGAGCAAGATCTTGGGACTCATACACAGCGATGTGAGTGGTCCAATGTCTATACATGCACGAAGTGGTTATTCCTATTTCATTACTTTTACGGATGATTTCTCTAGGTATGGACATGTCTTCTTGATGAAACATAAATCCGAGGCCGTTGAGAAATTCCAGGAAAACAAGAATTAAGTGGAAAAACAAACAAGCAAAAGTATCAAGACACTGAGATCTGATCGAGGTGGTGAATACATGAGTGCCGAGTTCCTGGATTATTTAAAAGAGAATGGAATTATCTCTCATCTTACTCCGCCATACACACCACAACACAACAGTGTATTGGAAAGGCGGAATCAAACCCTATTGGATATAGTTTGTTCCATGATGAGTAACGCTGAGTTGCCCAATCCGTCTGGGGTTATGCACTAGAATCAGCTGCATATCTTCTAAATAAGGTTCCTACCAAGACTGTTCCTACCACACCATATCAGATGTGGAGTAGGAAGAAACCCTATCTTAAGTACCTTAAGACATGGGGATGCCCATCTTTTATTAAAAATCAGCATGCAGAAAAACTCGAGGAACGCTCAGTACTGTGTAAGTTTGTGGTATACCCAAAGAACTCCAGAGGTTATTATTTCTATTGCGCAGAAGAACAAAAAGTATTTTTTTCGTCATGCCCACTCCTTGGAATCTGAATTTTTAGAAAATCAGAAAAGTGGGAGCGAAATAGAACTGGAATAAATTCCAGAACCACAAGCTATTACTGAAAGCATGGTAGAACCAGAGGTTTCAGGAGAACCGGACATTCCTGTGCCACTTCGCAGAAGTATTTGCCAGTTTCATCCTCCCGAGAGATACTACGATTTTCTCATAGACGGGGATCGAGAGTATTGCATCATACACAATGATGAGCCTATCAGCATCCAGCAAGCCATTCAGAGCGGTGACTCGGTAAAATGGTTGGATTCAATACGGACCGAGATAGAGTCCTTGTACACCAACAAAGTATGGACTTTAGACATTGCTCCAGAAGGGGTAAAACTCGTAGGCTGCAAATGGATCTTCAGAAAGAAGATTGGTGTAGATTGACAGGTTGAAACCTATAAGGCTAGACTTGTTGCAAAAGGTTTTCGTCAAAGACCTGGTTTGGACTATGATGAAACCTTTTCTCCAGTGGCTATTCTCAAATCCATTCGGATCCTTCTTGCCATTGCTGCCTTCCACGATTATGAGATCTGGGAGATGGACGTAAAGACGGATTTTCTAAATGTAGATTTGGATGAGTGCGTCTATATGGATCAGCCAGAGGGTTTCATTCAAAGTGGGAGCAGCAGGAAAATGTGCAAGTTGCTTAAGTCCATTTATGGACTAAAGCAGGCATCGCGGAGTTGGAAAATCTGTTTTGATGATACAGTCAAAGAATTCGACTTTATCAAAAAATCCAGATGGACCATCCATTTATAGTAAGATTGTAGGGAGAACTGTGGTATTCCTTGTCTTGTACGTGGATGCCATTCTCTTGATAGGAAATGACATTCTTATGCTACAATCAGTCAAAGGATTCTTGTCACAAAGGTTCTCCATGAAGGACCTGGGTGATGCCTCCTACATTCTGGGGATCCAGATTTATCGTGATAGATTTAAACGGATAGTGGGACTTTCACAGTCAAGGTACATCGATACCATACTGAAAAGATTAAGTATGGAAGATTCTAAGCGCCGTAATCTACCGGCTTGTCACGGAATCACCTTCTCCAAAGAGATGTCTCCAAAGACTGATTTGGAAAGGGATCGCATGTCAATTATACCCTACGCATCTGCGGTAGGCTCTATAATGTATGCGATGTTATGTACCAGACCAGATGTAGCATATGCATTGAGCTTTGTAAGCCGGTATCAGTCAAACACAAGGAAGAAGCACTAGATAGCAGTAAAGAACATTCTCAAGTACTTGAGAAGGACTAAGAAGATGTTCTTGGTGTACGGCGGAAAGGACCTCCAGATCGAGGCCTTTGCTGACTCCAGCTTCCAGAGTGACAAGGATGACTCCAAGTACATGTCGGGTTATGTCTTTACCCTCAATGGGGGGCGGTTTGTTGGAAGAGCTCCAAGCAGGACACCGTTGCTGACTCGACGATTGAATTGGAGTACATAGCTGCTTGCGATGCCGCAAAAGAAGCTGTCTGGATGAAGAAGATCCTTACAGAACTTCAGGTGGTTCCGACCATTGTTGATCCAATACCTTTGTATTATGACAACAACAACGCTATAGCTTTAGAAAAGGAACCCAGGTCCCATCAGAAGTCCAGACACATTTTGAGGCGGTACCACCTAATCAGGGAGATCGTAGATCGCCGAGAGATTGAGGTGAGGAAAGTAGATACGGAGAATAACATTGCAGATCCACTCACGAAGGCCATCCCTCAGACACAGTTCGAGCGGCTGATCGAGATGATAGGTCTACGATACGCCGGTACACGGCCCTAGTGCAAGTGGGAGATTGTTAGTGTATATGCCCTAGAGGCCATTATTTTATCATACTGGTTTGTATATTACTTAATGGAAGCTTGGGATATTCACAGTTGTATTGACAGTCTTGCTCAAAATGGCAGTATACTACTTGGTTTGTTTCTACTTCAATATGTGCATGTGTTTCTTTTAACATATCGCTTATACATATTAGTAGAGCCCATAGGATCTTTGCTTGACTACTAGCATTGTGATGGCAGTTACACTAGTGAGGGCTGGGTAATCTATAAGCACATCCTTATACAGGTCCCTAGTCATAGGATTATCGAGACGGGGCATCGATACTCCAGAGTAGACTAGTGTATACGCTTCTCAACCCAGCAGGGGAGATGATCTGTCCTACATCCATTAATACGTCGTACTGGAGATAGTATGCAGGTGCTCGTTAGGTTACGAGTACACCGGACATGACTCATCCGGAACTGTTTGTTGGTATTATACCAATCGTCGGGTAGCAGTTCCTAGGTGACATGAGTACAGCTTAGTCCGTCGTCTTGACACTGCTACTTCACCTCGAGTGTGTTCCCACTGTACTTTGATTAGTAACCCACCACGGCTCAAAGGAGTCGTGAAAACAGGTAGTAGTTGGGTGCATTCCCGAAGACTTGGAGGCAGTGGCGATTAGATAGGATCCGTCTCTCCCGGTATTGGGGGTTGATATCGTGCAGTGTTCGGAGAGCCATTACACAAAGTCCCTGGCCAGGGAAAGAGAGATTTACTAGTAGGTATTCCAGTAGTTTCCAAGGGTGTTTTGGGCTACACTCCGGCATGACTTATGGCGCTATTAGGGGTCTGACGGTTACCGCCTCTCTAAGCCTAATATGCGATACTCTTAAACGAATAGACCAGACTGTACGGAGATTGTCACATTCAGGCTCGGTAGGAGTTCGGATGGGTTTTCCTCATTAGCCTTCTTATCGACATCTACCTGGGGACCGTTCCGTACATCTAGTACCGCTTGCGGCCTGTGGTTAAATCCAATGCCAGCGTAGTGTCGAGTCTTTAGAGTCCCACACAGAGGGTTTCCCTACTTCAGGCTATTGATGTAGACGTCGTATGGTTTTACGACCTGGGTGATTGGTATGTCAAAAACTATTTCTAAACCGCAATCAAGAAAGGCGTCGCTTGAAGCTAGCCGGTGAGTACGGGTCAGTCCACAGGGATGTTGTGAATCTCCTAGTCGCGCTAACGAGTTAATTCCGAAGGATGTTCGGATTGATTATTAAATCTATAAACCTAATTATTCTATACTACGATTATCTAGATCTAGTCTTCCTAGGGTTAAGTTTAGGGATGGTTTGGAAATGCAAGTAAATCTCAACGCTTTCTATACCCGAATGAAGATCTATGAGGAGTTATGGTAATTATCAATAAAGAGGATTAGATCCATTCGGGAAGGTGTTCCTTCCTCTAGGTTCTTGTCCTTCCTTTAGAGATTCTTACCCTAACCTCCATGGAAAACGCGTGCAACCGGGCTTTTACACTGGTATCACCGCTACCTCGAGGGATAGGGTGCTGTAGGGCGCGGTGTGTGCGTGTATGCATGGAGTCCTATTGAAAATATATTATGGGTAAGAAAGGGATGAGAGATCTCATCTCTCAAAATTCTTCCCCAAAGCTAACTCTAAACAATTTATCTACGGCAAGAAATTAAATCTACCTAGGGCAAAGAATTGAAATCTAAACTAGGGCAATGAATTAAATCTACTTACAGATACATTTCTCCAATCATCAACGCAGGGTTGTCAGATCTGAATTTCTGAATTGAAGAGAGGCACCGATGCTCTCCATTAAGAATTCTGGAATTTATTATTAAACGGAGGCCTAAAAAGAATGCAATGATTTGGGTTCTATTTATAGGAGATAGAAACCCTAGATTACATTTTGATCCGCATGTCTAAATTTACAAAAATAGCTCTAGGTCAACTTTTCAGCGCCGCTAAACATTTTGGTAAAAAAGTATCCGCATACGGGCACAATATGGCCGCGGAACCGCGGCAATAGCAGGCTTGGGCCGCGGTTCCGCGGCCCTTTAGAAAGATTGGGTGCTGAAAATTTTGGGTTTTGTTCTTGGTCTTATTGGGCTTCTGGTTCTTTGGTTCTTTTATCAATTGGGCTTCTACATTGGTTCCAAATCTTCAGTGAACAATTTGCAATGGATTTTTAACAGTTCTCTTTGTAATTTTGGACCTTGCGTTGCCTTGTTAATTGTAAACTGTCTTTCGTCTAGGCTTGACTAAGATCCTCCTATTTGTTGGTCAAAAGTCCATTTTTTCATCGTCTTTACATCGTTTTCACTGTTTTCTGTCCAAGAACCTGTAACCTGTAACATGTAGCAGACATGGGTCAAAAGCACCTATTTTTATTGTAAAATGCATAAGAATGGGGAACAAAAAATGCAATATTATGTTATGAACAAATACCCCCAAACTTATCTTTTGCTCGTCCTCGAGCAAACTTATTTTATAAAAATCTAACCTAGCCGCACTTTCGCAGGGAAACGCGATTGCACTGAGCACGTGCAACAAGCCGTTAAACCTCTAGGTGTCCCTAGTAGGAGGAGTGTTGTCTCCTGAGGGTTTTCAGCGGATACTACCCACAAAATCCAATCAATTCGGCTTTTCGACTTTTGTTCTCCAATTAGGTTTTCTAACAAAGAATTCTATTACCGTCGACCCGTAAATTATCCACCCATATTCTTCACACTTCCTCATCATTTAACATAAGATTATATATGTTCTGCAGACTTACTTAGCTTTCGGCATTTCTTAAGTTTTCCTTCTAGGGTTCCATCTCCACTTAGGAGTTTCTATCAACTTTACTAAAGATACAAGTTCTATTCTTCACTCCTTTCTCTCATCTACACTCCAATCACATACCCCTACGTGTGTGTATAAATCACCCCTACACTTGGAAATTCAAATCAAGCAATCATACCCTTGTCCGTTGTCCAAAGTACTAATTTGTTGGTGAATTTTTAATTGAATTTTTCTTACACATCCTTCATGCGACCGTTAATACTTCTTAAGGTACCAACGGCCGATTACAAGATGCGTTTGCACTTTAAAGCGTAATTCCTAGTCTTGCAACACCCAAGGGTTTTTAGCAGTGACTCCCAAACCAGTTGGTCTAAGGCACTAGGTGATGAAGCACCCTCGCTAAATATTTTTCTATTTTTGCAGCCTTAAGTAATCACAAAAACCAGTGTCCATTTTTTTTTATTCTTTATTCACACTTTTTTTCTTTTATTTTCTTCGTACTAAGGACATTAGACAAGAGCATTTCAAGGTCTCTTCTACTATTCCAAGTTTCAAGATGCGTGATTGTGCAAATTGTAGGGTATACATTATCAGAATCTAGACTTAAGCTAGGAACTATTTTTCAAACTTATACTCTAATAAAAGCATCAATACTTTTCCTTTGTTTCAACTTAGCCCAAGAACTGAACCCAAAATTTGCCTATTTCTAAATAAACTACAAGGCATATACTTTCTTCCGTTAAATTTTAAGAAATGTTATTTTTAGGGTTTTTAATTCACTAAGTCTAAGATCTAGTTGTTCCTAGCCAGTTAACCTATTTGTCAAACTCAAGTCAACTAGCCAAAATTGAATACATTAATTTTTATAATTTTTGAAAATTTTCAATTTTTATGGGTTTTCAAATAAGTATGCAAATGCAAAAATATGTACAAATGAATGCGAAGGAAGAAGACGTACCGAGCATACCCCCAAACTTGAACTTGACAGTGTCTTCACTGTCATACTAAACCAAGAGGGTTGAGAATGTCGGCACTCCCCTGTTTATTTATTTAAAAAAAAATTATATTTTTTAATGTTTTGAATTTTTTTTTTATTTTTTTATACAAAAAGAAAACAAAAAATATATACATATACACAACAAGGTTCCCCCCAAACTTAAGCTTGGCCTTACACAAGCCAAAGGTTAGCACCAACCATTCAAAAATCTTATCGTGGTAATGGTATAGTTGGTGCAAGATACTGTGGTACAACGGGGGTGAGTTTCCAACTCGTGAGTAGTAAGTAACATCTAATAAGTCTATCGTAAGAATCCATGCAATTGCGTCACAGCCTACATATACTAATATGATGCGATGCAAAAGTATGAATGGAACATGAATGTATAATCAACACGAAATCATGATATATCTTATATGAGAAGATCTGTATCTTTAACTTAGTAAAACCTTTTGTGAAATAAACTGGAGTGTCATCAACGAAAATCAACATAAAATCCGTGTCAAGTATCGACACAATATGTATATCTCAATATCTCAATATCTCAATGTCTCAATATCTCAAAATCTCGAGCTCTGTTAGTCCGGATCAGCCCATATCATCAAATCTCACGACTACGTCGGTATCCTCCGGATATCCACCGCGTCAGACATCACCGGTAGGTAGTGTCTTGGGTCCGACGTGATGTTTTCTTATTTTCGTGCTTTTATATGCTTATTTTGCTCTATTATGATATATATTGCGTATGGTTGTGATTCCGCCATTGGAGAAGAGCTATCTCCCGCTTGGGGATGCTGTTATCCTTTACCTGTGTATTTTCATGTGTTGTACCCGTTTGGGGCTAGTATTTACAAAAGGAGACTCCGCCGAAATTTTCGGGAAAATTTGATGCATTAAATTGTTTTAAGGTGACTTTATTTTTACAAAATCATATTTTTAAGTAAGTTTTCCTTCACTCTATTTCTTTAAACGGTTTAGATTTTTGGGCTTTAGCTTACTTAGCATACGTTACGCCTTTAGACGTTTCGTAATTTAAGTGCCAGTCACATTCCGTACCTTCGTGTCGTGACAAAGTTGGTATCAGAGCAATAGGTTTTACCTTCTTAGTGTAGGATGACCCTTGGTAGATGGAGTAAATGACTTAAGCAGAGTGACGTAGTGTGTGTATGTTCCGCGGCAGACTTACGATACTGTACTCCGCCTAATTGACCTTAGGATATATGATTGCTTTTATTTCCTTTCTTGATTCCATATGTCCTCTTGTTTCGATCGCAATGTTCCAATCAATCTTGTTTCTTTTTCCAGCCACTATGCCCCAAAAACTACGAGGGCCAGAGGGCTGCCGCCAGGGATGAAATTAGAGCGGCCTTGTATGAGATGAGGACCGATCAGGGCGGTATGCCTACCCCCTCAGGGACAGAGTGATCCGCCTTCTCCAGGACGGATAGCTAGGCTGGAGTCGAGTATTTAGGAATTACGACAGATGGTTGGATCGTTAGTTGAAGCTTGCCGAGCTCCGAGAGCCGATGATGTCCCTCCTACTGCGGGGACTGTGATTGTACCTACTGCTCTGGCAGCTGTTCCTGTTGTTATCGAGATTATTTCTGTATCCTTGTATGAGTTTATGAGGCTGAAGCCTCCAGTTTTTGCCGGCACGGATGCAGCGGAGGATCCGCAGACATTCCTCGACAGGATGGCTAGGATTTGTCGTTCGCTAAGACGTTCTGACGAGAAATGGATTGAGCTTGCGAGTTTTCGTCTAGAGGGTCTTGCTTAGACGTGGTGCGAGTCAGTTGAGAGAGGCCAAGCTACAGGTCTACCTCCTATCACTTGGGATGAGTTCACAGCTGTATTTCTTGCTCGTTTCCTTCCGAAGAGCGTTCGAGATGCTCGAGCCCGTGGTTTTGAGTCTTGCGCAAGACTCCTGGGATGACAGAGTCTGAGTACGACATTCAGTTACTCAGCTGTCCCGATATGCTTCTTACCTGGAGGACACTGAAGAGAAATGGATAAAGAGGTTTGTGCGGGGATTGGACATGCAGTTATTTCTTGCTATCGGCGCCCAGCATTTTGACACTTACGCCGCTACTATGGATGCGACCTTACTATTGGAGGAGCGCATTTCTGAGACTTTGGTCGTTTCTGGACCGAAGCGGCTTTGTACCGGTATGCCAGCTTAGAGGCGGTTAGGTAGACGCCGTGGTAGGTTCTTTCTGGGAGACGGTGGTGGCAGAGGCAGAGGACAGCCGGCTACAAGTTGGGGACGGGCCGAGTGTTCGCTTTGACTCCTCTGGATGCACAGGCATCCAACGCCGTTGTGACAGGTATTCGTTCGGTGTTTTCATCCGATGCATATTTCTTTCTGGTGATGTTTGAAATGGTATCCACATATTTTGTATCGAGGTTTAGCCGATAGAAGTCCTTGCTTGATCTGCTGCTTGTTGTGATTTATCCCGTAGGCGAGTCTTTTGGTCGCTCGATATGTTTTTCGTTCGTGTTTGTTTTGTTCATATCGGAGATAGGGATTCTTCCGTCAATTTGATTCTTCTCGATATGTTTGACTTCGAAGTTCTTCTAGTCATGGATTGGTTAGCCACGTATTATGCGTCCGTGGACTGCCGTGAGAAGGCAGCCAGCTTTATCTTTCCGGGTGAGCCAGTTCTTGTTATTCAGGGAGACCGTAGCGCCACCCTTCCCAGCTTGATTTCTGCTCTTCACACTACTCCGTTCTTGAGGAAAGGATGATAGGTATTCTTAGCGTATGTTCGAGTTGTTGGAACCGTAGAAGTCCCGTTGGACCAGGTCCCGATTGTGAGAGAGTTTCCCGATGTCTTTCCTGACAAGCTGCCTGGTTTGTCGCCAGAGCGCGATATTGAGTTCTGCTCTGACTTGATTCCCAGCACGGAGTCTTTTTCTATACCGCCATATCGGATGGCCCCGGCAGAGCTGAAGGATCAGTAGCAATACTTATTGGATAAAGGGCTTGTTCGTCCGAGTGCGTCACCTTGGGGAGCTCCTATCCTGTTCATCAAGAGGAAAGATGGTAGTTTGCATTTATGCATCGATTATCATCAGTTGAATCGGGTTACTGTACGGAACAAATATCCTTTACCTCACATCGAAGATTTATTTGATTTGCTCCAGGGTGCGGGACATTTCTCGAAGATTGACATGCGATCAGGTTACCATCAGTTGCGGGTTCGAGAGGATGATATTCTGAAGACTGCTTTTCACACACGTTATGGGTGTTATGAGTTCTTGGTGATGTCGTTCGAGCTCACCAATGCCCTAGTAGCGTTTATGGACTTGATGAACCATATATTCAAGCCGTTTCTTGATCAGTTTATCATCGTGTTTAATGAGGACATCCTAGTATACTTTTGGAGTCGAGTAGAGCCTGGGCAGTAATTGAGGATTTCATTATAGACCTTTAGAGAGCATCAGCTATTCGTTAAGATCGCTAAGTGTGCCTTTTGGCTTGTCAACGTTAATTTCTTGGGTCACGTGGTTACGGGAGATGGTATACGTGTAGACCCGAAGAAGATCGAGGCCGTTCAGCATTGGCCCAAACCAGTAACTGTTACAGAGGTCCGCAGCTTATTGGATTTGGCCGGATACTATCGACGTTTCTTACAGGATTTTCTCGTATAGCTGCGACGTTGACCGGGTTGACACGGAAGGGAGTTCCGTTTCTTCAGACCGAGGCATGCGAGCAAAGCCTTCAGCAGTTGAAGACTAGTTTGACTACGGTGCTAGAATTATCTTTGCCTTCAGGATCAGGAGGTTTCGTTGTTTATTGCGATGCTTCTCGGTAGTTAAAGAAGAATGAGCAGAATTATCCCACTCATGACTTAGAGATGGCTGCGGTGGTTTTTGCACTCAAGATCTGGAGACATTACTTATACGGCAAGTCGTGCAAGATATTCACGGACCATAAGAGCTTGAAGTACATCTTTCAGCTGCGAGATCTAATTTGAGACAGTGTCGTTGGATGGAGCTAGTGAATGACTATGACTGCGAGATTCTTTATCATCCGGGCAAGGCGAATGTTGTGACAGATGCTTTGAGTCGGAAGCCCGGAGGTAGCTTTTCTTGTTTGAGCACAGTTTAGAGACAGTCGACGGCAGGTTGGCAAATTCTATGTGACAGCCGAGTACAGTTCGAGTTTACTTCGACCGGGAGACAACTTGCCCATGTCCATGCACATCTACAGTTACTTAATCGCATTAGTGAGGCTGTAGCGTCTTGAAAAGTCGTTTTGGTGTTTTCCTGAAATTCGGTGAAAATTCGGTATTTTTCCGAAAAACCGTCTTTCTCGATATTTTGCAGTTTAGGGCTAATTATACCTAAAAAGGATAGGTAATTTCTTGTTTTTAGTAGCTAATGAGTTATTTATGAAATTTTGGTCATTTAAAAATTTTTCCCTATTTTTCAATTTTTTAATATTATTTTAAGCCGGTAAGAAAATACATTAAATAAGCGATAAATACAAATTTTTCCGGGCTAATTTTAATCTCTAAAATTATGATAATTATAATCTAGTGATAACATGAATTTTTAGTAATTTATTTTGATTTTTAACAAATTTTTGTGATTTGAAACGAATTTATTGAATTTTGGGCTAAAACTTGCATTTTTTGAGTTGTAGGGGGCCTTTTTGCATAAAATTTCTTTTGTAAAATCCCTCTCTCTTTTTCCTCAGCCCTAGGACAGCCCCACCTTGTGTGAGACCAGAAATTTCTGGCCTCATTTTCTTTGGTTGCTTTCTTGAGTTGTTTTGATGGTTTATGGTTTTATTTTAATTAAAATGGATAAAGTATGATACTTTGACTTTGTGGACTTGACCCATGACCTTCCCCACTTGCCCACACCCTCCCCCATCCCTCTTCTGGTCGAAAATTCCAGCAGCCCTCCCCCTTCACCTTCCTCTTTTCATTTCCTCCAAAATTTCATCAAAATTGCTACAAAAATCCATATAAATCCACAAATTTGTTTACAAAACCAAAACAAATCCTTGTGCTACCTCTTCTCAAGCCTAATATAGTTGAAAACATGTGGAAAGGAGGCATTTTTGGAGCAAACTTTCTTGCTTGATCCATTGATCAAGAGGTATAATTCCTATCATGTTAAATTCTTTGTTTAAGTGCTTATGTTTTATGGTTTAGTGTTAAATTAGTGTAGTTTAATCTAGTTTTCTTAGATTTTGTTTGAAAATTCTAACTAGGGTTTGAAAGCCATAATAGTTAATTAAGTTATTGTATAGTTAATCTAGTTGTTAGTAAACTAATCTATATAGTTACCTTGTTATGTAGTCTTTAATTTTGCTAAATTAGTTAATTTTAGAAGGGTGGAATTGTTGTTTTGAAATTTCAAGAGAGGGTTTATGTTGGTATTGGTTTGTGAAGCTTGATTAGTGAGTGGATTAGGTTTTTGAAAGCATTATTTAAGTGATTAAACCTAATTTGCTATCTAGTATTTTGCTAACCTTAATCTAAGTGGTTAATTTGCTTATTAGGCTAAAATATAGTGTTAAATTAAGGTTTTCATTTATAGTTTGGTTTATGTTTGCTAAGTACAAAAATCAAGAGAAGGTTTTGTTATGTAAATTAGGTTTTTAAGCTTAGTTAATGGTTTAGAAATTGTGTTTTGGCTAGCTATTTGGTTAGTTTGGATGTTGGTGTTGGGTGGTGTTGACTTTGTCGCTAAATTGTCGATGTTTGCATCATATTGCAATTTCTGCTTACTAGATTTTTATAAAAGTTATGTGATGAATTAATTGTGGCATCTTGATGATTGTAATGGCTTGTCCTACGACTTTTAGGATGCGTGAGTGCGGTTTTTGGGTAGTCGGGTTTTAGTTTTGCCGGGTGACCCAAATCGGCGTTTTTGGCAGTTTTTGCGATTTTCGCGTGTGTTCCGCGCACTTTGTGCACGTTGTACCCAGCTAGCGAACTTTAGTAGTTTCGTTGGGGTTTTGCGTCGTTCTTGATATGTAACCTTATATTTGGTATTGATATAAATTCCAGGTTCGGTCGCGGAGACGTCAGACGCGGCGCGAAAGGGAAAGGCGGTGATCGGACACAGCTAGCCAGGAATCCTGGTGAGTAGATTTAACATCTACGGGGGACGATCGTTTGGATGGCGCAAGTCGCCCGATAGATTTAGTAAACTGGAAAATAGTAAACTGGATAACCACTTGTGACATTAGAATAATAATACTGGCATGATAATTGCTGCAATTAGATCAATAGGTTATACCCATATACGCAAACTCAATTGTAGGACACATGCACCATTACCAGGTTTTTATATGCAGCACTAGCACTATTCATGTTTACACACACACCCTGGTAATTGCCATGCCACCACACTAGATAACCTTTAATTTAAACCTTTTACTAATTGATACTTAAATTGTGCTATTTCCTTAAAATGAAACCGTAGGATTGCTATTCGTGTGCATGTACTTCATCATATTAATTGTTCATGCTTAATCCATTAATCACACATCGCAACTTGATTATTGATATCATACGCATTCATTATCATTGATATATGCACTTATGTGGATTTCTGGAGATTTTATGATATTGCTGGATTTCGGGGGAAAGCCGCAAAATTTCTAAACTTATTATATTTTTTAAAATATGTAAAATTGCGGTTTTCTAGTGATGTAAGTGTCGTCCACCATGAGTTTGCTGTGGCTTTGGAAATCCGTGTCGAGGAGTGGAGGAACCGGCACGGGTACATGGTGGGCCCGGTAAGGTACCCCGGGGCAAGAGGAATGTGGTGATGACGTTGAGCCTGGCAGGGGACGGATTACCTACCGGTGACTGTTTGGGACGGCGGATATCCAGAGGATACCGACCGTGGCCGCTAGATGATGAGATATTGATATTTGAGATGGGTCAGCCGGACGGCTGAGGCCAGCGATACATTTATGAGATTTGAGACAGCTTTTGGGGTGTCGTTGCTGGACACCGGTTTTCGTCGATTCATTGACATTTGCTGGCATTCTAAAAGAGTTTCAAAAACAACATCTGATAAAATATTTTTATATATAAACCTATTGAGACCTCAGATATTCATGTTGCATACATATTCGTATACTGATGTTGTATACACACCTGCTAGTATATCCATATTGCATACATACTCGCCATTATGTCCTGCCTTACCTGTATATAGATGCTAGGATGCTTGTGTGCATGCATTCGATAGCCTGTGTAAATGTTATTTATTACTCACGAGTTGGCAACTCACCCCCGTTGTGCCATAGCCTGTTGCAGGTCCGCTCCGTCAGTTCAGTAGCGGCGGGTGCGCTTGCTTCTTTTGCCTCTTTTGCCTGGACTCGAGATTTGCTCATAGGTGGGTTATGTTATTTTTTGTACCACCTTGTATATTCTTGTATCTAGTGTACTCCATCTACTGTTTCTACCAGATTATTGTATATTGACCTAGAGATGAGACTGTGAGGTTTGTGGATTTTATGCTGTATTTTGGGGGTCGAGCTCACTTGAGCCGACATGCTACTTTTTCATGCTTCCTTATGCTTTATTATGATTATTATGCTTGTCGTCATTTACATTGCGTGGGATTTGTGACCGCCTTATGGCGAAGAGCTAGCTCCCGCTTGGGGATGCCCTTTTTTGTTGAATTCATGTATATATTTTGTTGTACCCATTTTTGGGGGTCAGTATTTACAAAGGAGACTCTGCCGAAATTTTCGGAAAAATTAGTATTGTTTTTAAAAAGGGTTTTACATGACTTATTTGATAAACTTGCTTTCAAATGTTTGGGTTTTCTTCACTCTTTTGCTTAATTGGTTTTGTTTTCTGGGTTTTGGCTTACTTATTTTACGGACGCCTTTAGACGTTTCGTAAACTTAAGTGCCAGTCACGTTCCGTACCCTGCGGGTCGTGACAAAGTTGGTATCAGAGCGATAGGTTTTACCTTTGTGAGTGTAGGATGACCCTTGGTGGATGGAGTAAGTGACTTAAGCAGTGTAACGTAGCGTGCGTATGTCCGCGGCATACTTACGATACGGTACTCCGCCTAAGTGACTTTAGGATATACTTGCTTGAATAATTCCTTCTTCAACTCCGTGTATCCTATGATACTATTGCACTGTCCTTATTATCCTTTTCCTGTACCAGCCACTATGCCGCCGAAGGCTACGAGGGCACAGAGGGCTGCCGTCAGAGACGAGATTCGAGCTGGCTCGTCCGAAACTAGGACTGAGCAGGGTGGTATGCCTACGCCGCAGAGACAGACTGATCCGCATTCCCCAGGTCGCATGGATAGGCTTGAGTCCGGTATGGAGGAGCTGCGACAGATGATGGGAGGCATGCAGGAGTTACGACAGATGGTGGAATCGTTAGTAGAGGTCAATCGAGCACAGAGATCGGATATTACTCCCCCTGCAGTCGTTTCGAGACCGAGTCGGATTCGCACTGATATGTTAGCACCTAGGAGGGTTCGCAGAGGCCGTGGTGGATTCTTTAGGGGCCAGTTATATCGCCTTCACCTATATGGTCAGCAGCCATGGTTAGGATGTTTTTGGTGTGGTAGCCTGCATCATCGTATCAGAGACTGTCCGGTGAGACGACAGGGAGCAGCGACAGTTCCGCATGTGACCCTACCACCATCACCACCCCCTCCTCAGAGAGCCCTACTTCCTACCCCAGGCGATGCTCCACGCCAGTTAGGTGCACCGAGAGGCCGTGGACGCGGCGGTCCTGTTCAGAGAGGACGAGGAGGCAGAGGCCGAGGTCGAGGTCAGCCCGCTATCGGTGGAGGACAGGCCCGAGTTTTTGCTTTGACACCGCAGGATGCGCAGGCATCCAATGCCGTTGTGACAGGTACTTTGCCAGTTGTTCTTTCGACGCACGGGTATTATTCGACCCAGGTTCCACACATTCGTACGTCTCTACACACTTTGCACCGTTGTTGGGCCGTGAGTCGTCGTCGTTAGATCAGCCGCTTGTTGTTGTTACTCCGGTAGGTGAGTCGTTTGTCGCTCGGTTTGTATTTCGTTTGTGTTCCGTTCGTATCGGGGAGAGGGATTCATCAGTTGATTTGATACTCCTCGATATGTTGGACTTTGATGTGCTTCTGGGCATGGATTGGCTAGCCACTTGTTATGCTTTGGTGGACTGCCGTGAGAAGGCAGTCAGATTTAGCTTTCCGGGAGAGCCAGTCCTTGTTATTCAGGGAGACCGCAGTGTCACCCTTCCCAGCTTAATTTCGTCTCTTCGCGCTGGTCAGCTCTTGCGGAAGGGATGTCAGGGATTCTTAGCGTTTGTTTGTGATACTCGAGCTGCAGAGGTTCCGTTGGACCGGGTCCCGGTAGTTTGTGAGTTCCCTGATGTTTTCCCTGATGAGCTACCTGGGCTACCGCCTGAGCGCGATGTTGAGTTCTGCATTGATTTGATTCCCGGTTCGGGGCCTATTTCTATACCACCGTATCGGATGGCCCCGGCAGAGCTTCGAGAGCTGAAGGATCAGTTGCAGGATTTGTTGGATAAGGGGCTCATTCGACCGAGTGTTTCTCCGTGGGGTGCTCCGGTCCTGTTTGTCAAGAAGAAGGATGGAAGTTTGCGCTTATGTATCGACTACCGCCAGCTGAACAAAGTTACCGTTCGGAACAGATATCCGTTGCCGCGCATTGATGATTTGTTCGACCAGCTTCAGGGTGCGGGGTATTTTTCGAGGATCGACTTGCGATCAGGATACCATCAGCTGCGAGTTCGACAGGAGGATATACCGAGGACAGCTTTTCGCACGCGCTACGGCCACTATGAGTTTTTGGTGATGTCGTTCGGACTCACCAACGCCCCAGCAGCATTCATGGATTTGATGAACCGTACATTCAGGCCGTATCTTGACTTGTTCATCATCGTGTTTATCGACGATATCTTGGTGTACTCCCGGAGCAGAGAGGAGCACGAGCAGCACTTGCGGATTACGTTACAGACTCTGAGGGAGCACCAGCTGTTCGCGAAGTTCTCCAAGTGTGCTTTCTGGCTGGACAGCGTCGGATTCTTGGGTCACGTGGTTACGAGAGACGGCATTTGTGTGGACCCGAAGAAGATTGAGGCTGTTCAGCAGTGGCCCCGACCTACATCAGTGACTGAGATCCGTAGTTTTCTAGGCTTGGCGGGCTACTACAGGCGTTTTGTTCAGGACTTCTCCCGTATAGCTGCACCGTTGACCGGTTTGACCCGGAAGGGAGTTCCTTTCGTCTGGACGGAGGAGTGCGAGCACAGTTTTCAGCAGCTGCGGACATGTTTGACTACGGCGCCGGTATTATCTTTACCTTCGGGATCAGGCGGATTTGTTGTCTACTGTGATGCTTCGCGAGTGGGATTAGGATGCGTTTTGATGCAGCATGGCCGGGTGATCGCTTATGCTTCTCGGCAGTTGAAGAAGCATGAACAGAACTACCCCACTCATGATTTGGAGATGGCTGCAGTGGTCTTTGCACTGAAGATTTGGCGACATTACCTTTACGGCGAGTCGTGTCAGATATTCACCGATCACAAGAGCTTAAAGTACATATTTCAGCAGCGAGACCTGAACCTCAGACAGCGTCGTTGGATGGAGTTGGTGAAAGACTACGACTGCGAGATCTTATATCACCCCGGCAAGGCGAATGTGGTGGCAGATGCGTTGAGTAGGAGGCCCGGGGGTAGTCTATCCTTTTTGCGCGCAGTGCAGAGGCAGTCGTCAGCAGATTGGCAGATGTTATGCGACAGCCGAGTTGAGTTCGAGTTCACTCAGACAGGGGGACAGCTCGCGCATGTTCGTGCACGCCCACAGTTGCTTGACCGTATATATGAGGCACAGCGTAGTGACGACCGTTGCTCAGAGATCATGGCACAGATGGGACAGGGCAGATTTTCCGAGTTCATGGTTGACGATCAGGGGATTTTATGATATGGATCTAGACTGTGCGTACCAGATACTGATGGATTACGGCGCGACATTCTCGAGGAGGCACACCGATCAGTGTATAGTGTCCACCCCGGTTCCACCAAGATGTACCATGATATGAGAGAGACCTACTGGTGGGACGGGATGAAGAGGGACATTGCGGAGTTCGTTTCGAGATGCCTGACTTGTCAGCAAGTCAAGGCCGAGCACCAGAGGCCCGCAGGAGAGCTACAGCCGTTACCCATTCCAGAGTGGAAATGGGAACAGATTTCGATGGATTTCGTTGTGGGTCTACCCAGGACCAGTCGAGGGTACGACTCCATCTGGGTGATCGTGGATAGATTGACGAAAGCGGCCCACTTCCTTCCAGTGAAGACGACTTTCAGCTTCGCTCAGTATGCTCAGCTCTATATTGACGAGATCGTGCGACTACATGGCATACCGACTTGTATCGTGTCAGATCGAGGCACTCAGTTCACCAGCCGACTTTGGCAGAGACTTCAGGAGGCTTTGGGCACTCGTTTGAGTTTCAGCACAGCGTTTCATCCGCAGACAGACGGACAGTCAGAGTGGACCATTCAGACTCTCGAGGACATGCTCAGAGCGTGCGTTTTAGACTTTGGTGGTTGCTGGGATCGTCATTTACCTCTAGTGGAGTTCTCCTACAACAACAGCTTCCAGGATACTATTCAGATGGCACCTTTCGAGGCATTGTATGGGAGGAGATGCAGATCGCCCGTTTGTTGGACAGAGCTCAGCGAGAGCAGCATTTTGGGGCCGCAGCTTGTTGAGGAGACGACATCGAAGATCCAGTTGATCCGAGACCGGATGAGAGCGGCTCATAGCAGGCAGAAATCCTATGCAGACAGACGCCGTCGCAGATTAGAGTTCGCAGTTGGCGACCATGTTTTTCTGAAAGTCTCTCCGATGAAGGGCGTGATGCGTTTTGGGCGAAAAGGGAAGCTTAGCCCTAGATTCGTAGGTCCCTTCGAGATCCTCGAGCGTGTTGGCGCTGTTGCATATCGTTTGGCTCTTCCACCCAGCTTTCCCGATGTTCACCCCGTTTTTCATGTTTCGATGCTCCGCAAGTACCTTCACGACCCTTCGCATGCGATTCAGCACCCGACAGTCCAGCTAGAGCGCGACCTTTCCTTTGCAGAGCAGCCGGTGGCCATCCTGGATCGGCAGGTGAAGAAGTTGAGGTCGAAGATTATACCAACCGTCAAGGTCCTTTGGCGCAGCCCGAGCAGCGAGGAGGTTACCTGGGAGACCGAGGGCGAGATGAGGAAGAAATATCCCCATCTCTTTGAAGGTACGCGTAGCTATATTTTTAAATTCGGGGACCGAATTTCTTTAAGGGGGGAAGATTGTAGCGTCTTGAAAAGTCGTTTTGGTGTTTTCCTGAAATTCGGTGAAAATTCGGTATTTTTCCGAAAAACCGTCTTTCTCGATATTTTGCAGTTTAGGGCTAATTATACCTAAAAAGGATAGGTAATTTCTTGTTTTTAGTAGCTAATGAGTTATTTATGAAATTTTGGTCATTTAAAAATTTTTCCCTATTTTTCAATTTTTTAATATTATTTTAAGCCGGTAAGAAAATACATTAAATAAGCGATAAATACAAATTTTTCCGGGCTAATTTTAATCTCTAAAATTATGATAATTATAATCTAGTGATAACATGAATTTTTAGTAATTTATTTTGATTTTTAACAAATTTTTGTGATTTGAAACGAATTTATTGAATTTTGGGCTAAAACTTGCAATTTTTGAGTTGTAGGGGGCCTTTTTGCATAAAATTTCTTTTGTAAAATCCCTCTCTCTTTTTCCTCAGCCCTAGGACAGCCCCACCTTGTGTGAGACCAGAAATTTCTGGCCTCATTTTCTTTGGTTGCTTTCTTGAGTTGTTTTGATGGTTTATGGTTTTATTTTAATTAAAATGGATAAAGTATGATACTTTGACTTTGTGGACTTGACCCATGACCTTCCCCACTTGCCCACACCCTCCCCCATCCCTCTTCTGGTCGAAAATTCCAGCAGCCCTCCCCTTCACCTTCCTCTTTTCATTTCCTCCAAAATTTCATCAAAATTGCTACAAAAATCCATATAAATCCACAAATTTGTTTACAAAACCAAAACAAATCCTTGTGCTACCTCTTCTCAAGCCTAATATAGTTGAAAACATGTGGAAAGGAGGCATTTTTGGAGCAAACTTTCTTGCTTGATCCATTGATCAAGAGGTATAATTCCTATCATGTTAAATTCTTTGTTTAAGTGCTTATGTTTTATGGTTTAGTGTTAAATTAGTGTAGTTTAATCTAGTTTTCTTAGATTTTGTTTGAAAATTCTAACTAGGGTTTGAAAGCCATAATAGTTAATTAAGTTATTGTATAGTTAATCTAGTTGTTAGTAAACTAATCTATATAGTTACCTTGTTATGTAGTCTTTAATTTTGCTAAATTAGTTAATTTTAGAAGGGTGGAATTGTTGTTTTGAAATTTCAAGAGAGGGTTTATGTTGGTATTGGTTTGTGAAGCTTGATTAGTGAGTGGATTAGGTTTTTGAAAGCATTATTTAAGTGATTAAATCTAATTTGCTATCTAGTATTTTGCTAACCTTAATCTAAGTGGTTAATTTGCTTATTAGGCTAAAATATAGTGTTAAATTAAGGTTTTCATTTATAGTTTGGTTTATGTTTGCTAAGTACAAAAATCAAGAGAAGGTTTTGTTATGTAAATTAGGTTTTTAAGCTTAGTTAATGGTTTAGAAATTGTGTTTTGGCTAGCTATTTGGTTAGTTTGGATGTTGGTGTTGGGTGGTGTTGACTTTGTCGCTAAATTGTCGATGTTTGCATCATATTGCAATTTCTGCTTACTAGATTTTTATAAAAGTTATGTGATGAATTAATTGTGGCATCTTGATGATTGTAATGGCTTGTCCTACGACTTTTAGGATGCGTGAGTGCGGTTTTTGGGTAGTCGGGTTTTAGTTTTGCCGGGTGACCCAAATCGGCGTTTTTGGCAGTTTTTGCGATTTTCGCGTGTGTTCCGCGCACTTTGTGCACGTTGTACCCAGCTAGCGAACTTTAGTAGTTTCGTTGGGGTTTTGCGTCGTTCTTGATATGTAACCTTATATTTGGTATTGATATAAATTCCAGGTTCGGTCGCGGAGACGTCAGACGCGGCGCGAAAGGGAAAGGCGGTGATCGGACACAGCTAGCCAGGAATCCTGGTGAGTAGATTTAACATCTACGGGGGACGATCGTTTGGATGGCGCAAGTCGCCCGATAGATTTAGTAAACTGGAAAATAGTAAACTGGATAACCACTTGTGACATTAGAATAATAATACTGGCATGATAATTGCTGCAATTAGATCAATAGGTTATACCCATATACGCAAACTCAATTGTAGGACACATGCACCATTACCAGGTTTTTATATGCAGCACTAGCACTATTCATGTTTACACACACACCCTGGTAATTGCCATGCCACCACACTAGATAACCTTTAATTTAAACCTTTTACTAATTGATACTTAAATTGTGCTATTTCCTTAAAATGAAACCGTAGGATTGCTATTCATGTGCATGTACTTCATCATATTAATTGTTCATGCTTAATCCATTAATCACACATCGCAACTTGATTATTGATATCATACGCATTCATTATCATTGATATATGCACTTATGTGGATTTCTGGAGATTTTATGATATTGCTGGATTTCGGGGGAAAGCCGCAAAATTTCTAAACTTATTATATTTTTTAAAATATGTAAAATTGCGGTTTTCTAGTGATGTAAGTGTCGTCCACCATGAGTTTGCTGTGGCTTTGGAAATCCGTGTCGAGGAGTGGAGGAACCGGCACGGGTACATGGTGGGCCCGGTAAGGTACCCCGGGGCAAGAGGAATGTGGTGATGACGTTGAGCCTGGCAGGGGACGGATTACCTACCGGTGACTGTTTGGGACGGCGGATATCCAGAGGATACCGACCGTGGCCGCTAGATGATGAGATATTGATATTTGAGATGGGTCAGCCGGACGGCTGAGGCCAGCGATACATTTATGAGATTTGAGACAGCTTTTGGGGTGTCGTTGCTGGACACCGGTTTTCGTCGATTCATTGACATTTGCTGGCATTCTAAAAGAGTTTCAAAAACAACATCTGATAAAATATTTTTATATATAAACCTATTGAGACCTCAGATATTCATGTTGCATACATATTCGTATACTGATGTTGTATACACACCTGCTAGTATATCCATATTGCATACATACTCGCCATTATGTCCTGCCTTACCTGTATATAGATGCTAGGATGCTTGTGTGCATGCATTCGATAGCCTGTGTAAATGTTATTTATTACTCACGAGTTGGCAACTCACCCCCGTTGTGCCATAGCCTGTTGCAGGTCCGCTCCGTCAGTTCAGTAGCGGCGGGTGCGCTTGCTTCTTTTGCCTCTTTTGCCTGGACTCGAGATTTGCTCATAGGTGGGTTATGTTATTTTTTGTACCACCTTGTATATTCTTGTATCTAGTGTACTCCATCTACTGTTTCTACCAGATTATTGTATATTGACCTAGAGATGAGACTGTGAGGTTTGTGGATTTTATGCTGTATTTTGGGGGTCGAGCTCACTTGAGCCGACATGCTACTTTTTCATGCTTCCTTATTCTTTATTATGATTATTATGCTTGTCGTCATTTACATTGCGTGGGATTTGTGACCGCCTTATGGCGAAGAGCTAGCTCCCGCTTGGGGATGCCCTTTTTTGTTGAATTCATGTATATATTTTGTTGTACCCATTTTTGGGGGTCAGTATTTACAAAGGAGACTCTGCCGAAATTTTCGGAAAAATTAGTATTGTTTTTAAAAAGGGTTTTACATGACTTATTTGATAAACTTGCTTTCAAATGTTTGGGTTTTCTTCACTCTTTTGCTTAATTGGTTTTGTTTTCTGGGTTTTGGCTTACTTATTTTACGGACGCCTTTAGACGTTTCGTAAACTTAAGTGCCAGTCACGTTCCGTACCCTGCGGGTCGTGACAGAGGCACAGTCCGATGAAGTTCGTTTGTCAAAGATCATGGAGCAAGTTCGACAGGGCAGAGATTCAGAGTTCGTGATCGATGATCAGGGAGTACTACGATTTGGGACTCAACTATGTGTGACAGATTCCGAGGGGCCGAGACGCGATATTTTTGAGAAGGCATATCATTCGACATATAGTGTTCATCCGGGTTCCACCATGATGTATCATGACTTGAGAGATGTTGTCCAGTCGAAATTATTGCTATTTTTAACATAACAATTTCCTCACTTTTCTAATCATCTAAGAATGTTTGATATAAATATAACACATATTTCAAGTTTATCTGGAAAATATCAATTACCATGTGCTATACATAATAATCCATATTTTTGAAGGAAATTGTATGTTTATTATTTCACGCATAATATGGTATATCTTTAATATTCTTCATTGAGATCTTGTGCAGAAATTAGCTCAGATCAGATATCGGAATCAGAAATTCACCGATAAAAATACAGGAAATCAAAGAGTTAAATTCTGTCAGAGATTCATAAGGGATAAAAAGATTCCAGATGTCAAATATAAACCCAGAGACCAACAACAGAAGGCTCAAGAGAATTGAAGACACAAACTCACCAATCGGTCGCGGAACCACGGCCGAGTCGGCCCGAGTCGCCGCGGTTCCGTGACCGAGTTAGGGGATCGGCGATCAAGAATTCTCCAGAAGCTTCATTGCAATGTCCTAGCTTGTTGAGGATGCTTCGTTGTAACAACCTCATTCTGGAAACTTCTCTATAATAACCTAGCTTGTTGAGGAAGCTTGATAACTACCTAGCTTATTCTAGAAGCATCCTTGTAACAACCTAGCTTATATAGGAAGCTTGATTAGGGGCTATAAAAAGGGACATAAGCCTACATTAAAAGGTTGGTTGATTTCTTTTAGTCCAACACTTTTGATCCAAAAACCAAATCAAGATCCAATTCCAAATCAAGATCCAAGATCAAGAATCATGAGAAATTCATCGAGCGAGATCATTCAAGATCCTTTATGCGAAGACGATCGTCATCAACGAGCATGTGATCCTTGATAGATCCAAGACTCACGGTGATAGAGCGAAGCGAAGATCGACGGAGAAATTACCTCTTCAATGGAGTGATCGAGAGCAATTCTTCTTGTAATCTCGGATTGGAGAAGTTATAATTTGAAGTTGAATAATAAAGGTGAGCATTACTTTTAATCTCGCTTTCTTTAAATTTTTGCATTATGAAATCTCTAATTATTGATTCTTCTATTTTCATAATGTGTGAGTGAATCTCCGCTTGCTAAGGATTCGAAGGAATTTGGTAGATCACATGGTGAGAGAATTCTATATTCATCTTAAGTCTTATGGAGATTATAAGCTTTAGCAAAAAGAATCATTAATGTCCAAATTGTGATAGAGATCAATTTATTGAGAATTTCGTCACAATTTGGGGATTAGATCGATAATCTTTCTTTTTAAAAGCTAGATAAGAATGGCTATCAATGAAAGGACAAGGGGCAATGAAGGAAAAAACCCTAGTTTCTTCAATGGGTCCCTAATTCTCATTGGTAGCCATCGATCTAGTGTTAATTCTACCAATAGATAAGATGAATCATTTCGAATAATCATCCATGGCTAGTAAATCCATCCGAATCCTACAAGCCTTCTACAATTTTCTTGATAATTAGATCTTGACATCTTCTTGATTTCCTTTCTCGAAAACGATTTCTTGAATTTCTTGAAATGATTACTACAACCAAATCTTAAACAACTTCTTGTATTTTCTTTACTATTTCTTTTGACTCAACTAAATCAAGAAATTACGTGTTGATTGATTCGTTTCCGTGTCGTGTTTAGAAATGTTTCACAACCAACGAAATTTATACCGCAATCAATTGACGGTGTCTATTGTAGTTTCGTCGGTGAATGCGGACCGTCCACTGAGAAAGTGTGATTTGATCGATCTTGTTTTAGTTGAGTTGAAAATTAAAAGAATAATGGAAAATGATTCAAAAGTTGATTCAAGATTTGTGAGTTTTTATTTTCAAGAAACTTAAAGAAAGTAAAGATCTAAAATCAAGAATCAAGAAATGTTCCCAAATTGTTTGAATTATCAAGATTTGTAAAGAGTCTTGTAGGAATCGATCCAATCGATAGTGATGATAAATACTTATGATAACAAATTCTTATCTATTGAAGATTTGTTGCTAGATCGATGACAATCAACGAGGTTTAATTAGGGATTTATTGAATAAACTAGGGTTTCTTCATCATCATCCCTTGTCCTTTCGTTGATTAGCATTCAAATTCCAGCCTTTAGGAAATTCAATCATCGATCGTTGATCTCTAATTTAGAGTGAGAACATTCAAGAAAGCATCTCGCTCAAAACTAGGTCATCGTTGATTTAATTTTCTAAAGTTTACACAACTCATAAGACTTAAGAATCGTTCAAGAATTTAGTCATCATCATCTACCTATTTTGTCGATTTCTCCACAAGCGGAGTTTTTACTCAAACATCATGAAAAAGATAACAATCAAGAATCGATAACTCTTCATAATGCTCAAATGTAAAGAAAACAAGATCAAGAATTTTCACCTTTTTTTATTCAATGTTTCATTACAATACACTCAAAGACTACAAGAATTGAGGAGGAACTAAATCATCGAACTAGCTTTGCATCGTCTTCTTGAGTCGCGGATCGCCGTGGATCACTTTCTCGGATGAAGATCGGTGTTGCTTCAAAATGGCTCGTTGGATTCTTGCTCAATTTGGTCCTTGATGAATCTTGATTTGAATCAAATTGTGTTTGGGGCTAGGGTTTTGAGTTACAAGTTGTGTCACTCAACTCGCGGAATTTTTGGCTCAATATTCAACAACCTTTTTAATGAAGCATTAGGTCCCTTTATATAATTTTCCCTCAAGCTTCCCCTAGAAGCTAGGTTTAGCTTCCTTTGGAAGCTTGGTTTTTATGAAGCTTGCATAGGAAGCTTGGTAGTTATAGAGAAGCTTCTAGATTAAGGTAGTTAGCTAGCTTCCATGAGAAGCTTGGTACGTATTAAGCTTGCATAAGAAGCTTGGCTATTAGAAAGGAAGCTTCTGGAGATCTCAAGGGACTGAAGTGTCTTGAAGAAGTTTTCCATTTAAAGAGAAGACTTTTGGAACATGAACAACCGTCAACAAGTCAACGCGACCGCGGATCCGCGGCGGATCGGCCAACTCGGCCGCGGATCCGCGGCCGTTTGGTAGGCTTGGTGCATGAAAATTCCAGTGTATTCTGTTGTTGGCTTTATGGCACTTTTCTGATGTCTGGAATATTTTTATACTTTCTTGTTCACTGCCAGATTTCAAGTCTTGGACTTGGCGTATTTTATCAGCACTTTTATCTGTTCCGGTTCTTTTACCTGGAGAATTTCCTGCACACAATCTCGAGACAAGTGTTTGATATACAAAAGATCATGCGTGCAATAATAAACACTCAATTTCCCTCTAAATGCCGGTTATAATGTATAACACATGTTATTTGGTATTTTTGCCGACAAATTGCTAATATGTGCTATATTTAAACCAAACACCTTTAGATGATTGCAAAGAGTAGGGAAATTGATTTGTTAAAAATGCAATATTTTTGACTGATCAAATTCCCTCAAACTTAATTTTGGTCGTCTCGAGCAAACATCTTTTATTAGAAAGAGAAGGAGAAAATAAAGAAAAAGAAAAACTAACTTGCACACTTTCGTAGGCAACACGATTGCACTGAGCATGTGCAACAAGCCTTTAAAACTTTAGGTGTCCCTAGTAGGAGGAGTGTTGTCTCCTGAGGGTTTTCAGCGGATTGCACCCACAAAATCCCATAATAAAAGGAAGACCGTGAAAGTTACATGTAAAGATAAGAATTATAAAAGAAAGACTTTGAAAATTAGTGTCACATCCCGAAAGTACGGAACATGACCGGCACTTAAACTACGAAACGTCTCGAGGCGTACGTAATCCAAGTAAGCCGAAAACCCAGAAATGCAAACCAAGAAAAGTTGTACAGTGAAGGAAAACCACTTTAAACAAGTAGTTTTAATAGCATAAGCCGAATTATGCGGTTTTTAAAGAAAACATCAATATTTCCCGAAAATTTCGGCAGAGTCTCCTTTGTAAATACTGGCTCCCAAATAGGATACAACATGAATAGTATACGAAATCAATAAAAGGCATCCCCAAGCGGGAGCTAGCTCTTCGTCAATCGACGGTCACAACCACACAAGCAATATAATATACAACGCCAACGGCGAGGATCAAAAACTCAAAACCACAAGAAAACCACAGAAATAAAACGCGCGACTCTAAGGTCGAAAGAATAACATCACTGGTCTCTATCTATGAAATAAATACTTGTTTGGTTGATGGAACTTCTAGATACACAGAGTAATAATATACAAGTTATATAATGGGGGGTACAATACAAGTAAACCCACCTACTAGCAAATCACCCGAAGGAAATTATGCCCGCAAGCGGTAAAGAAACCTGTACGGCAAACCTGCAAGAAACTGGGGCACAACGGGGGTGAGTTGCCAACTAGTGAATAGAAAAACATCTACGCACAGAAATCGCATAAATAACGTAACCTTGGTCAATGATCATAATATATCTTCAAATATATGAATAACATGCAGCCTATAACAATGGCTAGAGTAATATCTAACCCGAATGTGATCTCATGTGCCCGTGTCAGTGCCTCAAGTAGCAATATATCATATGAATGAGGTATGAATGCATGAAAACAGAATACATGTAAATGAGGAAACTTTTTTCATAAATTAGTGAGATTTCCTTTGTATTTTTAAAATGAGGTATCCTATATGAAATCAGCATCAACAGTGTCTAGTATCGACACAAAACATAAATCTCAATGTCTCAAAACCTCAGGCTCCGGCTATCCGGACTGGCCTGTATCATCAAATCTCAGTACCTCAATATCTCGAAATCTCAATGTCTCAATCTCAATATCTAGGGCGCCGTCAGTCCAGACCGGCCCCTACCATCCATCTCAAGACCACGACGGTATCCTCCGTATATCCGACGCATCGGGTAAAATCACCGGTAGGGAGTCTCCCCCTGCCAGGCTCATCGTCATCACCACGAGCTTCTTGCCCCGGGGTACCTTACCGGGTCCATCATGTACCCGAAACGGTTCATCCAACTCCTCGAATCGGGTCTCGGAATCCATCAGCAAACTCATAGTGGACGACTCATACATCATGGAAAAAAAAACCGCGCTTTTCATTTAAAAAGAGAAAGAAGAAGTTTGTATATGTTTTGCGGTTTTCCCCAAATCCAGAAAATCTCATGGAAATCCGAATCCAAAACCTCAATAGCACGTAAAAAGTGAATATATGCATGAGAATCCATGAATGCGGCATAACAATGAATAACAGTAAGCATGAAGTAGCAGGTAATAACTACAATGTCTAAACTAACATATAAGGAAAGTAAACTAATATCATGCCTAAACTATTAGCTAACTGGCTATGTCAAGCAATAATATTTTCGAAGGTGTACGTGACATGGTAATTACCGATGAAGATGTGTGTGAGCCGGCAAGTAAGTGTACGTGGTACATACGCATCATCGGTAATGGTGCGGGTGTCCTAACCACAAGATATCAACAGTAGAATATGAAGCATAATATAAGCATGTGATGCGGAGCGAACAACAATAATGACCGGGAGCTGAAAACTAGACGCAACGATAACTAATCTGCATTAACCTAATATAAGTCCTACAATGGTGTCTTTTGAAATAACTCGAATCGTGGGGTTTTGAAAATAGGGGCTACGGTGTTTTTAAGAAAAGATACGTTTTTTTTTTGAAATATCCGTAGAATCCCTTGACTTGTCTTTTAAAATACGCACGATTCGTAATCTTTGAAATAGGTAGGAACCGAATCTAATCTAACAACTAACTAAACTAAAGGGCTAAGCTATAAGCTAGACTACAGGTAAGGAAACCGCCTAACATCTGAGTCGATACATATACGTACCTGTATATATACTAGTCGGTGATCCCGCCTCAATAATATCATATCCGATACCATATCTATAATCAGACATCCCAAGTCAAGAGTGCGGATCAATCATCAAGATATAGCTCGTACGTAAATCCGTCGTACGGCATCCCTAAATCTGGGTACGGGTCAATATCATATTCCTCACACTATTACTCTGGTATCCTCTTTATCCAAGATAATAGTCTAGGGTATTGACCTATGTCTAGTACAATACTAATATCCTCAATATACTCATGATCTGACTACTGATCGACAATCTCGTACAAACCGATATCGTCAGCACATATAATCATCAAGGGGTATACATCGCCCGATACGGCCTAATATCAATATCCTAGCATATCATGCCTCATATCACGATCACATGTCGACCATTTTATTTATAACACTATTCACCGTATCGCCGCCCCAAGATTCGCTATAACACCAGGACGTACCTCAAGTACGAATCCTGCCATATCACCGATATCACAACCACAAAACAAATCTCATCGACTCAGCTCAATCCCAAGTATCATCCTCAAATCCGTATGTGAACGCATAGTCCCATACCCATGTGAACACATAACTATAAAGAATCCCATGAGCACATATAAATAGGAATGTATGCAAGTATGTATGTGTGTATGTGTAGTGCAACACTACCCTAGGGTTCGCAACACCAAAATAATCCAACACACCAATATCCATCCTAAACATCGTTATTAAACCCAAATAACATATAATAATTGTTAGTGTGTATACGCATCCATATACACCACCATGGACTGCGGGGGTGCTATACGCCATCCACCCGACTTCTCCCCGTAGATATAAATTTACTCACCTGGTCCTCGCTCGCCGATGCCGACGTCGCCACGCGCTTGCTTGTCGTCTCGAAGTCCACATGGGGTACCTACATATCATAACGCACCGCATCGCAATAAAATCCGACACATGACCAAAACGACACACGAATCCCACATAGGTCAAAACCTATGGTTGCTTTCACAAATCGACCCAAAACCCTCGACGTCGGCGTACAAACGCCAAACCATCGAGAAAACTCCCAACACACTCATTTGTACAGTTACAAGCACTAATTATAATATAAAATAGGTTAAAATTCACAAAAACCCCAATTCCACTTAAAAAGTAATTTTTCCGAAAATCTAGCAAGCACAAATCACCGTTTTAGTACAAAACTCGATGTATAAACGAATCTAGCGGCCACAATATTCACTAAATATCTTAAATAAGTCGTAAAAACAATTCCCATAATTTAATCTCGTTAAATTCCAAAAACCCTAAAATTCTAGTTTACAAAATACCTAAATTTTAATAATTTTATAGCAAAATGCACAAACAACAATTTAGGTTGGATTTGCAAGATCTAAGTTGCTAAACAACAAATTAAGATGTTAATAATGTGATAAAAACCCTAACCATAATTTAATCTCACCTATATATGCATTTCATAAAAACCTAGTTTGCATAAAAAGCTTATTTATTGCAAATTTTAAATTAACAAATTGCAACTAGAACCTGGATTAGGTTTTACATTCATTAAGATGTTAAACTAACATTGCATCCCTAATGATATAATAAAAACCCTAATTGAAATCACAACTCTTACTAGATTTTTCAAAACATTCAATTAATCCCAAACTATTAACTAATTATGCTTGATTTAAAGTATTCAAACAATAATTAGCCATAAGGTTAAGAATTTACCCCACAATCATCTTGAGATCTAGCACAAATCTAGCCTCCCAAACATACTTCCCTTCACCAAGATCCATACTAGAATGGTCAAGTATAAATGGGTAGGGATTCGATTTTGATTTTGTGGAATTTTTGAGGCATTTTTGATGGAATTTTGAAGAGAAAAGAGAAGAAGAAATGAAGTGGGGCTGAAGAAGAGGGGAGGAACGGTCAAGTGCAGGTGGGGGAAGTGTGGGGGGTGTGTGAGGTGGGGAAAAGTCAAGTGGGGAAGGTTCAAGTGAACACAAAAGTCAAAAGTCCATACATTTATCTATTTCTTTTTATTTCCCTTTTCTTTTCATTTGTTTTGCTTCTCTCATTTTTTTTATGGGAACTTGGGTAATGGGCTGCCATGGGCTCAGCCAAGGAAGGGAAATTGGGTTTGTGTGGGTGAGGGAAAAATAATAAATGATATACCCCAATTTCCATTAACACTAAATTCACCGGAAAAAACCTTTTTCTTCGATATTTTCTAAACCGTTTTGGCAAACGATTTCATTTCAAAAACCACATGATAAAATTTTATTTAATATGTCATGATGCACAAAATTTGTTTCAACTCATTCCAATTTGTAATTTTCCCTAATTAAATGTATTAGTGACGGCTTAAAATAATAATAAAATAATATTTTTTTTCAGAAAATTTGAAATTTCACCAGTGGCTCAATAAACACCAAATACTAGCAATTACATAGCTAGAATATGTATATTTAATTTTTATAATAAGATATTTGCATTTTGATTTTTTACAGAAAAACCCCCTTATTTTACCGATTTTCCGAAATTTCACCGAAACGATTTTCAAAACGCTACAATTAGAGTTTCCAACTACACTAGCTTTTCAGTTGTCATGAGCCCTATCTTAATAGTCATGAAAAGATATTAGAAATCACATAATCCCTCAATAAAATATCGTCTTTATTCTTCATTCCTATCTTTCTTCCAAACACCGATCATATAACCCTACGTGTGTGTAAAGAACATCCCTACACTCGGAGAATTCAATTCAAGCTATCATACTCTTGTCCATCTACCTCAGTACTTTTTAATCAATGAATATTTAGATGAGATTGCTCACACATTTTTCATGAGACCATTAATACTTCTTGAGGTACTAACCGACCGATTACTCATGTGCTTGCTGATTAGGTGTATTAGTATTTTCCTCATCTTGCACCACCTAAGGCTTAGCAGTGACTCTCAAACCAGTTGGTCTAAGGCACTAGGTGATGAAGCACCCTCACTATATTTTTTTATTGCTTCCTTGGTGATAACAAAACCAGTGTTCATTTTTTTCTTAACACCATTTTATCTTTTTCATTTTTTATTTTCTTCATACTTTGGCTTTTAGACAAGAGCATTTCAAGGTATCCTCTGCTATCCCGAGCTTAAAGATGTGTGTACGTGCATATAGTAGGGCATCAACGTTCAAATGTTTGGCTTTCAGAATAGGAACTATTTTTCAGGCTTATTTTTATCCTTAGATTAGTGTCTTCTTTCATCTTACTAACCCTTGGGACAACGGCTCATAACTACTTATTACTAGTTTCGTTTAAGAAAACTTCTAATTTTCTAGGTTATCTTAAATTTTTCCAATCTTTTGAATGTAATTTTTTCACTATGTAGTCTTTTATTATAAAATTAAATATAAAATATTTTTATCTTTTGAAATTTTTAAATTTTTATATATTTTAAATGTTTTGTGCTTATGCAAAGTATGATGCAAAATAATGCGAAAATAAGCACAAACCTCCCCCAAACATGTTTTGAACAGTGTCCTCACTGTTGCCATCCGCTAGATCACAAAAACCTGTAAGCCTGGAAGGAAATTTATTAATGGGGGCAATAAATATGATCGTGAAAAATCCTCCCCCAAACTTATTTTTGGCTCACAATTTTAAGTAAAAATTTTTATTTTCAAGAGCCAGATTATACCCCACCCCCAAACTTGAGTTAAACAATGTTAAGCTTTGAAAATCACAAGAGGGGGTCAAAGTTATTGGTCAATGCCAAACTTTGCAAAGAACCAAAGTCAACACCAACCATTCGAAGATTTTATCCGTGTAGTGCACCGGTTAGTGAAAGAACATGTTGTAAAAAGACAAGAAGAAGTGGGGAAAAGTTAAGTGGTGTGAAGGAGAGGGTTTGCGTCTCGTTTTGGAGAGACGACACAGTGATTGTGATGGATTACACGGATTCTCTTTATAGTCCAGAAGAAGGGGTGGAGGTTCAATTTCTTTGTTTTGGAGATGATTCATCTCAACACCCGTGTTTTTTTAAAATGCGAGTTCATCAGCGAAAATTTCCTCAAAACTCTCATCGATACCCCGAAGAATAATGTTATCAAAAAGCGCGGGGTGATCTTCAGACTCCAAAAACAGTTCATAATTAGTGTTAGATGTTGACCCGGACAACTCGGTGGAAGAGTCCATATGTGTATGATACATAGTTGGGTCAAACAACAACATATGAAAAGAGTCTAGATCAGTATCAAGAGGCTGATCAAATTCGCTACTATCGACATCCATTAATTCGACAGAACAAGTATGAGAAGTAGGTTCGGAGGGTAAACTTCTCAACTCTTATATGTTAAGCTCAATTGACATCTTTCCGAAGAATAGGGTCATAGAGCCATTACGACAGTTGATTATAGCATTGGAAGTG
This sequence comes from Agapanthus africanus, assembly GCA_030015575.1. Classification (NCBI taxonomy): domain Eukaryota; kingdom Viridiplantae; phylum Streptophyta; class Magnoliopsida; order Asparagales; family Amaryllidaceae; genus Agapanthus; species Agapanthus africanus. The sequence continues at coordinate 630,188,714 of JASDDO010000019.1, forward strand.
GAAAAAAAAGGGCGACCAAGAATCATCGGAATTTGATTCCGTGGGTTTGCTACAGGCTGTGTATCGAGTATAATTTTTAGTTATATGTATGCCCTAGAGGCCATTACTGTACATGAGATGTATATTGTAGTGGATGCTGGGACATATATAGGTAGGACTTTCTTGCTCGACATGATAGTACGCTATCTGGTTGCTCTTTATCTTAACATGTATACTTACTGTCTCTCTGTTACATGTTGATAAAGCCCTTAGGATGTGTACTCGACTTGCAGGACCATGATGTAGATCATACTATTGGGGCCTGGGTAGTCCATGAGTATATCCTTCAATGTTCCTAGTCATGGGAATATCGAGACGGGGCATCGATATTCATGAGTAGACTAGATATATATGTTCTCGACCCATGTGATGGGCGATGGATGATCCCATATCCATTGGTGTTTGACATCAGAGACGGTATGCGGGTGCTCAGTGGAGACTGGGTACACTTAACGGACTAGCCGAGAACTCCCAGATGGTATTATACCTTGCGTCAGATGGCAGTTCTATGGTGACACTGGTACAGCTTAGTCTGTTGACCAGAGATCGTCATAGAGTCTTGTGTGTCTCCCACTGTGCTTTGATTTACACCCTACAACGGCTCTGCTAAGTCGTGCAAACAGGTGGTTTTTGGGTACATTCCCGATTCACATGGAGGCAATGAGCGATAGGAGGGGATTCGTCTCTCCCGGTATTGGGAGTTGATGTTGCGCTATGCTCGACTGGCCATAACTGGAAATCCCTGGCCAGGGTTGTAGTGATTTACTGGTAAGTGTTATCAGTAGTTTCACGCTCGTTGTGGACCTTATATCGGCATGACTTATCAAGCTATTTGGGTCTGACGTTTACCACCCCTAGGCGAGATATGCGACATATCAGACGGACAGACCGGACTGTGCGGTAAGTGTTACTGATTGGATTCACAGGAGTGTGAGCGGGCTTGCTCGTTGATCTTATGATCGCTTAATACACGGGTGGCCGTTACGTTTAGCAGACCGCTTGCGGCTTGTGGGTGTTTGATATGATCATCACCTACTGCCGGCGTATTAACGAGTTTTTAGAGTCCTACACAGGAGCTTCCTGGCTCAAGCGAAACGAAATTGGAGCGCATATAAGATATGTGCTGGACCGAGAATAATACCAGTATGTGATACTGTATTCTATTCTCGCGATTTGTATCATCGGACGGTTATATGAGATATAGCCGGGTTACCGAATCAAGTGTTGATTCGATACATTGATACACTAGATATTAGTCGGTTATATGCATTATGACCGGATCGTTAAATCAAGTGTTGATTTAATGATTGAATGTATAATTATATATTTGATATATTACTTTACATTAGCTAGTATTAGCTCACTTAAGATTTGTTTTCTCACTAGTTTGTGCATAAGTGTATATATGATATATATTTGTGTACATATGTTTGTGTCATACTTGATGAAACACACAAGATGGGTGAGACTTGTATCAAGATTAGGTTTAAGATTAGGGTTATTGTTTTATCAAGAGATTTAACAAAAGTGTTGAACTTAGTCAAAGTTGTCAAGCTTGAAGAAGCTTGGAGAAACTTTGACAAAGTCCACTCTTTTGTCATTTCTCTTGATATACTATAACGTAACCCTTAACCTAAAACCTTGGTTAATTCTCTACATGAGTTAAGCATGAGGACTTAACTCAACCCTGGTGCTATAATTAAAAGGATAAGTTTCATTTGGATATTATTCATTCTTCTTCTTCTTCTTCATCAAGCTCCATCAAAAGCTTGCTAGCTCCAATGGAGCCATGAGAAAAAGTGTGAGAAAAACAATTATAAAGTGAGCCCACTTCCTATTTCTTCATCCTCTACTTCTTGCCATGTAGTTTAGGGTATTCTCTTCACAAAGTTCTTGACCAAGTGAAGGAATAGCTTGAGTTTGAGTCTCCCAGACGCAGATCATCTTCGGCCTCGAAGTGAACGACCTAGCCCGCTCATTTCTTCGAAGAAACCATCGCTAGGGTCCGGGATCCCAATGATCACAGCGAAGGGACGTCAACACGGAGTTTTAGAAGTGAAGGACCGGATCTACAAAAGTTGTAATCCCTTTCACTTACTAGTAAAATAGTTTACTTGCTTATAGTTTCGCCTTACCTCTAGTATAAGATCTTGCATAGGGTTGTTCGGCACATAAAAATTTAATTTTGGCATGGTTGATGCCTTGTAGAACCTTATAACTGTGCCTAGGAACCCTACAGTGGTATCAGAGCCTAGCTAGAGTTTTAGGCGAAGTGTAGACAAAGTTAGAAACCCGATCGAACCCCGAAACCCTAATTGATATCCTTCTCTGTACATTTTTTGAAACTGTGGATTTTTGTGAATTAAAAATACTCAAAAAATCCAGCAGGGTTTTCTAAGAATTACCGTGCAGCACGTGACCCCAATTCGATCAAGGCGCCGCGGAACCGCGGCCGTACCCTATGTCACGCGGCGGTTCCGCGGCCATACAGTGGCTTCTTACTTCACTGTTTGCACGGTAATGTCTTTATTTAATTCCTGTGTTTTATGGGAATTTTTAATTTCTACTCAACAGTTGAGTTTTCTGGGTTGTTTTGGGGACTCGATGATTCGATCAGATTATTTAACTTTGTTTCTTGTTTCCGGATAATTTTAGAATGTGTTAAAAAGTTCGACCGGATATCAACAATTCACTTTTTCGCGACTCGGAAAATTTCCAAGTGTTGGATTTTTCCGTAGTTTAAGAACGTCTAAGTAGTGCAAGTAACGTGATGGACCCTCTAGAAGACAACAAACCTTAACTCGATTATGTGACCGTCTTGAACTGCCTTTTGAACCTTAGGCTTTGCGGCAGTACGACATGCCACATGTGAGGCGTTGGCTTGACCCTTCTACAGCTGGACCGTTAGTACTGTGGCATGAAATGGATTTTTTTAAACTCCCCTCAAGTGTTGAGCTATTTGAGAAACCTTCAGTGTTTGATTATTCGATCGGAAAGTTTAACATTGCCTATTTATCTGGAATGTGATACAATATTTGGAATCCATAAGTAGTTACGAGATAACTAATTTGAATGCTATAAATCTAGCAGTTTATTTTAGTTATATGTATGCCCTAGAGGCCATTACTGTACATTGGATGTATATTGTAGTGGATGCTGGGACATATATAGGTAGGACTTTCTTGCTCGACATGATAGTACGCTATCTGGTTGCTCTTTATCTTAACATGTATACTTTCTGTCTCTCTGATTACATGTTGATAAAGCCCTTAGGATGTGTACTCGACTTCCAGGACTGTGATGCAGATCATACTAGTGGCCCCTGGATAGTCCATGAGTACATCCTTCAATGTTCCTAGTCGTGGGAATATCGAGACGGGGCATCGATATTTCAGAGTAGACTAGCGTATATCTTCTCGACCCATACGATGGGCGATGGATGATCCCATATCCATTGGTGTTTGACATCAGAGATGGTATATGGGTGCTCAGTGGAGACTGGGTACACTGAACGGATTCGCCGAGAACTCCCAGATGGTATTATACCTCACGTCAGATGGCAGTTCTCTGGTGACACTGGTACAGCTTAGTCTGTTGACCCAAGATCGTCATAGAGTCTTGTGTGTCTCCCACTGTGCTTTGATTTCCACCCTACCACGGCTCTACTGAGTCGAGCAAACAGGTGGTTTTTGGGTACAGTCCTGATTCACATGGAGGCAATGAGCGATAGGAGGGGATTCGTCTCTCCCGGTATTGGGGGTTGATGTTGTGCTATGCTCGACTGGCCATAACAGGAAATCCCTGGCCAGGGTTGCAGTGATATACTGGTAAGAGTTATCAGTAGTTTCACGAATGTTATGGACCTCAAGTAGGCATGACTTATCGAGCTACTGGGGTCTGACGTTTACCACCCCTAGGCAAGATATGCGACATATCAGACGAACAGACCGGACTGTACGGTAAGTGTTACTGGTTGGATTCACAGGAGTGTGAGCGGGCTTGCTCGTCGTTCTTCTCATCGCTCAATACCCGGGTGGCCGTTACGTTTAGCAGACCGCTTGCGGCTTGTGGATGCTTGATATGATCATCATCTGCTGCCGGCGTATTGACGAGTCTTTAGGGTCCTACACAGAGGTTTCCTGGCTCAAGCGAAACGAAATAGGAGCGCATATGAGATATGTCCGGGACCGAGAATAATTCGAGTATGTGATACCGTATTCCATTCTCACGATCAATGTATCGATTGGTTATATGCGATATAACCTAGTTATCGAATCAAAGATTGATTCCATAAGCCGATACATATGATACTAGTCGGTTATATCCGATATGACCGGATCGTTAAATCAAGTGTTGATTTAATAATTTAGTGCATATTTATATATGTGATATATTACTTTGCGTTAACTAGTATTGGTTCACTTTAAATGGATTTTCTCACTTGAATTGTGCAAGTTGTATATGTGATATACATTTGTGCACATGATTGTATCATGTTTGATGATACATGTTTACTTGGTTAAGTTTAAAGAATTGACCATGGTTATAAGTTTATGATTAGGGTTTTCTTTATTCTTATTTATTTATTTATTTATTTTGGAAAAGGATGAGAAAAGAATGGTTGCTATTTTTGTTTGCTAGTTGAAGATTCTTGAAGCTTTGAATTAGTCCACCATCCTTGTCTTATACTTAACCCTAACCATTCTAGTTAACCATGGTCCATTCTCTACAATTAACCAAGGGTTAATTCATGATAAGTATTTGTTTTATTTATCTAATAATTCAAGACTTATCATAACTTCTTCTTCTTCTTCATCTTCTTCTTCTATGAAGAAAGCTTGCTACTCCAATGGCAAGTGATGAAAACTAGTGAGAAATCCAAAACTAAAGTCTACCCACTTCCTATTTCTTCATCCTCTACCTCTTGCCAAGTAGTATAGGGTGTTTCCTTCACAAGTTTTCTTGACTTGGTGAAGTTGGAGCTTGATCTAGCGATACTTCGACGTAGATCATCTTCGGCATGGACATCGACGACCTAGCTCGCCTATTCTCCGATGAAGCCGACGCTAGAGCCCGGAATTTGTTTTGGACAGCGAGAGGACTTCATTGCGGAGCTATGGAGGTGGAGCACCGGATCTACAAAGATTGTATTTCTGTATTCTCTTAGTAAAGTAGTTTACTAGTTGCTTTTTCACCTATATATCTAGTTAACGATCCGTATTAGGGTTTGTAGGCACTTGTAAAATTTCAATTGGCCATGTTTGATCACTTGTGAGACTCCATTAGAGTGCCTAGGAACCCTACAGTGGTATCAGAGCCTAGCTAGAGCATTAGGCGATGCGTAGACGGAGTTAGAAGTCCGATCGACCCGAAACCCCGACTTGAAAGTGCTCTCTGGACATTTTCTGTTTTCGTGGATTTTTGAGAATTAAAAATATGCAGAAAAATCAGCTGGAAATTCTAAGAATTACGATGCAAAAAGTAACTAATGATCCCTCAAAAGTGCGGCGGAACCGCGGCATTAGCATGCTAATGCGGCGGTTCCGCGGCCGTTTTGTCTTATTAGGCAGTCAATTTTGCACAGTAATTCCTATTTTGCAGTGCTGGTTTTCCTGGGAATTTTTTTTTTATCTGAAATCAAGAGTTGAGTTTTTTGGGTTGTATTAGGAGTTCGTACATTCGATCGGATTGTCTAATTTTGTCTATGTGTTTTTCGGATATTTTAGAATATGTTAAAAATTTCGACCGGACATAAATACCCACTTTTTCCCCTGCCGGAAAATTTTCAAGTGTTGGATTTTTTCGTGGTTTAAGGACGTTCTGAGTAGTGCAGGTAACACGATGGTCCCTCTAGAAGACAACAAACCTTAACTCGATTATGTGACCGTCTTGAACTGCCCTTTGAACCTTAGGGTTTGGGGCAGTACGGCGTGCCACATGTGAGGCGTTGGCTTGACCCTTCTACGGCTGGACCGTTGGTACTGAGGCATGAAGTGAATGTCTTTGAACTTATTTCATTCGGTTGATCGGGAAAACTTGGGTGTTCGATTGTTCTATCAAAAAGTTTAACATTTTCTATCCTATCCGGAATGTGATACAATAATTGGAATTCACAAGTAGTTATGTGATAACTGAATGAATGTTATAAATATAGCACTTTAGTCTCATTTGATCGGTTGCCACGGAGTTTTGATGTGATCAAAAGTCCGTCGCAATCACGTAGCGTACGCGGATCCTCGCCGGGTAAACTTCATAGACAGACTCACTCCATAGCCCCGACAAAGTGACTGTAGGAGAACCCCGTCGCCGAACGCATCCGTTCGGGTGCTCGCGGTAGCGGTGTTCCGCCTTGGTGCACTTCGTCGACGGTATCGGGGGTGCGACCGTCTACTAAAGTTTGCGACGAGCATTCGATCAAAATGTCGGGAATCTTGTTGAATTGCCCGACTTGATATTGAAAAGTGTTTTCGATAATGAGACTAAAATGCGGGGTTTATAATTGTTAGGCATGCGATGTCTAAAGAATTCATTTGATCAGGCATGCGATGTCTGAGGTGGTTGCGGATTCCAACTGTTGTAGTTTTACACTTTCTTTTCTGTGACCGTAAGTGTAATATGTGATTTCGCCGGTTTCGTTGCTATATGTCAATGACAATTGGGATGCGCATATTTACTTACGTTGATGACATGTGATGTTATGTGTTGCTGGATATGTTATATTGGATCGTCGTGTTTGAATAGCCGGGGGGTTTTTTATGTGAGATGAGTGTTTTTCATTTTCATTCATGTAAAAACTTGTATGTAATATTCTTTTATTGGGGCACTTCCAGGTTGCGGATGTTGTCACCACTTGTATATTATTTACTTTTCTGCACTAGGATAGACCCAAGGAGGGGAGCACAAGTAACCGGGTTCTGGGGTCCAGTGGGAGACCAACTCGAGGAGTCGAGTCCGGGTCTCCTAACCCTAGAATTGGTAGGGTTACTTGCCGCTCTCGTAGGGGTCTAGGGGTGTGGGATTGGCTATTCATCACGACCGTGGAATCCGTGTTTTATACTGGCTCGTATTGAAAACACGGACGTCCTAGTATATCCAATATTTCATATGTATCTTCTGCTGTGCGTTATCTGTGATGTGATCATGTGATGTTCTGTGACAGATATTATATATAGTATATATGATATATTATATAGACGTTGCTTATGTTTTACACCCACGCTAGCCCTGCCCCGCTCTGCCGTTAGTTACCTAACCTAACGGTGCAGACGGGACATCGAGGCGAATGCTGATGGCATAAGCGTACGTTATATTTATCTGTGATGTTTAGGTGGACTTAAATGATGGGATATTCATTAATGAGATTAATGAAAGAAAATAAACCTAATTGATGTTGTGGAATCGAATTTCAAAATAAAAACAGGTAGCTACAGTTCTTGCTTTGCATCGCGGTGTTCATTATAGAACATCCTGCACCTTATTCGATGAGAAAAGGACCGAGATCCCTTCACCGGGAGTGACTCCTTTAGCAATAACTGGCAGATGCTACAACCCTCGGTTTGTCATTTGATTGCTTCTATAGTTTCTGCTTTGCACAGTGATATATATGATATATCCCGCACCTCATTCGACGAGGAAAGGGCCGACGATCCCTTCACCGGGAGTGACCCCATTAGCAAAACTAGAAAAGCCTCAAAAACATTCCATTTAAAAACCATTTGATTCCGCAACGAGATCAAGTTCAAAGCGTTAAAGGTTTTCACAAAAACCATTCGCAACCCTCCGTCATTTTAGGAAGTAGAGTACTTAGTATTCGTGCTATGTTTGTTGACCATAGTCAAGGCACAGTGTACGGTAGCTAAGTGATGTCTTCCTACACCGCATATGATGCGATTAGTTAGGACAGTCGCGTGACTTTGTTGACCTTAGTTAAGGGTCATGTGGGTGGGTCTAATTAATCACGAAATGATGGGTAGAACTTGACTAGTACTTATGATTTGTTGACCATAGTTAAGGTCATAGGTGCTAGGGGTAAAAACCTTTATCGGGAGTTTCAAGTGTTGAAATTTGCAATGAGATTGCATACCTTCTATATGATAGATGGATCCCGATACCCACTGCGAGTAATTGTTACTCCTGGGAGAGTTTTGCACTTTGCAATTAGCCGATCAAGTAGGTGTCTAGAAAGGTGTCAACGGGGTTACGCCTCTGGGAAAACGAGGTTAACTGTAATTAGGTCCGTGCGAAAGCACGGGGAACCTCCCTCAAAGTACCGACACTGGCCTGGCTGAAAGATTGGCGAACTTGTAGAGTGTAATTAATCCCGGCTAGTCTTTCCTTTTAAGGTTTGAAGGAAGATTTGATAAAAACAGTGGGAGCCATCCTGATTAGATAAAATATATAACCAATCTGATCTTGCAAGAGCGCACGCAGAGTGTTTTCTTCTCTCTCTCTCCTGGTAGCGACCATATCACGCCTTAATCAAGATAATAAAATGGATGTATTGACCGAACCCGCTTGTTATACTGAGCTGGGGAACGTTGGTCCCACTCCAACTTATAATTGTTATAAGACAGAGCAGGAAATTGGGGAATACCAGAATTCCTATGCCGCCCAAACGAAGAAAGTGCATATGATGCATCTCCTTCGGGTGTGTTCATTACAAAGAACTGTTTCTCAGTATCCTCTGCATCCTGGGTATATGATACCGGATCAGGATCCCAGATATGTAATCTGTTACATAGGGCTACAAAAAGGTAGAAAAACTGAGAACGGGTGATAAGTTTCATGAGACAGAAAACGGGGCAAGTGTTGCAGCCAAGTCTGTTGGTCACTGTCACCCTGTATTACCAATACATTGATTCTGAACAAATGCTATTAGATACCGAACCTGATATACAAAATCATATCAGTCTCTTTATTAGTAAAGAAATGATAAAATTTTGTATTGTTGGATAATGTTTTGAACATTTCCTATATCAAAAGTTGATCAGTTCAGGCACGTTATCTAAAAGTATAGACGTTCTAAATCAAACTACAGTTCCTTGTATACAGAACACACACAAGAGGAAGAGTTCAGAAATGAACGAATTCTTCTTGAGGCATTGTAGACTAGGTCATATCAATGCGACCCGACTGGCTGAAGTTACATTTAGATGTATATTTAAATCAGTTTGAATTTACATCTTGTGAAACTTGCCAGTCATGTCACAAAGATAAGATGACCATAGCTCTGTTTATTGGAAACAGAGGAAGAGTTGGTAAACTCTTGGGACTGATACATGATGATATATGTAAGGGCTCCTGTCTACACATGCCAGGACTGGTTCTTTATACTTCATTATATTCTCTAATAATCTCTCAAGATTCAGTCATATGTTCCTGTTGAAACATAAGTCCGAACCTTTTGAGTTATTCACAGAATATAAGTTAGAAGTAGAGAACCAATAACCGGGTATAAGTATTATGTCCTTTGATGAGATCAAGGAGGAGAATACTTGTGCATGGAATTTCTGGATTATTCTAAAGGAGAATAAGATTCTCTCTCAGCATTACTCCTCCAAATAACCATAGCACATTAGTGTATCGGGGCGGAGCAATCACACCCTATATGATAATGTGTGCTCTATGATGAGTACTACTGAGTTACCTGTTTCCTTTTTGGGAGTTATGCGCTTGAGAAGCTGCATACCTATTGAATAGGGTTCGAATCAAATCACTGCCTACCACTCCATATGAGATATGGTATGGGAAGATCCTATCTCTTAAGTAAGTTAAGATTTGGGATTGTCCGGCCTATGTCAAAAGCAAAATCCGGACAAGATCAAGGCAAGGTCTGTAATGTAGAACTGGAAAGGTTCCAGCTATACAAACTACAGCAGATGATTTGACAGAACCAAAGGATTCTATAGTCCCCGACGAACCTCAGCCTCTCCGCAGATCTGGTAGGGTTCCTCGCCTGCCTGAGAGATACCTCGGTTTCTCGATGACAGTGGGAGCAAGGATTGCGTCATGAGATGATGACCCAACTAGATTCGAGCAGGCCATCAAGAGTAGGGACTCTGTAAGAATGGCTGGATGCTTAGCAATCTGAGATGGATTCCATATACACCAACAAAGTATGGACTTTGGTTGCGATATCTGAAGGGTTAAATCCCCATCAGGAGCAAGTATATCTTGAGAAGATTACTTGGTGTAGATGGACAAGTTGAGACTTTCAAAGCTAGACTTGTTAAAGGTTTTCGTCATCGACCAGGCACGGATAATGATGAAACCTTTTCCAGGGACTATGCTTAAGTCCATCCAGATCCTACTTGCCACGGCTACATACCATGACTACGATATCTGGTGGTTGGGTGCCATGACAACTTTTCTAAATAATGATTTAGAAGAGAACGTCTATAAGTACACAGCCAGAGGGCCTCGTAGACAGTGGGAGCAGCGGAAACGTATGCAAGATGCTTTATAGGATAAAGCAGGCATCGCGAAGTTGGAACATCTGTTTTGATGGATTAGTCAAAGAAGTTGACATCATCAAAATGGTAGATGAACCTTGTATAAACAAAAAGGTAGTAGGGAGTATGGTGACGATCCTCGTGGAGTATGGTGACGTACTCTTGGTAGGGAAGGAGTTTCCTATGCTACGCTCGATCAATCTCCGCTTATCACAAAGATTTTCCATATAGGATCAAAATGATACCTACTAAATCCTAAGCTTTGGATCTATGAGATAGATCTAATTGGATGTTGGGATACTCACTAGTTGTAGTGAGATGGTATCAATCGATCCTGGGGAGAATCACTGGAAGAGTTCCAGGGTGATAAATACGACTGAATGTCAGTCACAGGCCTTGTCTTTACCCTCAGTAAAGGGACGGTATGTTGGAAGAGTTCCAAGCTAGATACCGTGGCAAACTAGACGATAAAGGCTGGTAACATCGCTATTAAAGATACTGCTAAAGAGGCAGTTTGGGTGTATATTGGTTCATAAGATGAACTAGGTTCCTGCCATTGTATGACAATGGAAGTGTGGCTTCGGCCCTGGAACCCTGGTCCCATCAGTGACCCAGACAAATTCTGAGGCAGCATCACCTGATCATGGAGATAGTTGATCTCCAGGGTGATCGAGGTTAGGAGAGAAGACTCGGAGGACAACACGGCGGATCCACTCACGAAGGCCTTTTCCCAGAGAGAGACTCATATGGGATGGTTGAGTATTAGATACTGCGACCACTGCTACAGATGGCCCTAGTCCAAGTGGGAGATTGTTAGTTATATGTATGCCATAGAGGCCATTACTGTACATTGGATGTATATTGTAGTGGATGCTGGGACATATATAGGTAGGACTTTCTTGCTCGACATGATAGTACGCTATCTGGTTGCTCTTTATCTTAACATGTATACTTTCTGTCTCTCTGATTACATGTTGATAAAGCCCTTAGGATGTGTACTCGACTTCCAGGACTGTGATGCAGATCATACTAGTGGGCCCTGGATAGTCCATGAGTACATCCTTCAATGTTCCTAGTCGTGGGAATATCGAGACGGGGCATCGATATTCCAGAGTAGACTAGCGTATATCTTCTCGACCCATACGATGGGCGATGGATGATCCCATATCCATTGGTGTTTGACATCAGAGATGGTATACGGGTGCTCAGTGGAGACTGGGTACACTGAACGGATTCGCCGAGAACTCCCAGATGGTATTATACCTCACGTCAGATGGAAGTTCTCTGGTGACACTGGTACAGCTTAGTCTGTTGACCCAAGATCGTCATAGAGTCTTGTGTGTCTCCCACTGTGCTTTGATTTCCACCCTACCACGGCTCTACTGAGTCGTGCAAACAGGTGGTTTTTGGGTACAGTCATGATTCACATGGAGGCAATGAGCGATAGGAGGGGATTCGTCTCTCCCGGTATTGGGGGTTGATGTTGTGCTATGCTCGACTGGCCATAACAGGAAATCCCTGGCCAGGGTTGCAGTGATATACTGGTAAGAGTTATCAGTAGTTTCACGAATGTTATGGACCTCAAGTCGGCATGACTTATCGAGCTACTGGGGTCTGACGTTTACCACCCCTAGGCGAGATATGTGACATATCAGACGAACAGACCAGACTGTACGGTAAGTGTTACTAGTTGGATTCACAGGAGTGTGAGTGGGCTTGCTCGTCGATCTTCTGATCGCTCAATACCCGGGTGGCCGTTACGTTTAGCAGACCGCTTGTGGCTTGTGGATGCTTGATATGATCATCATCTGCTGCCGGCGTATTGACGAGTCTTTAGAGTCCAACACAGAGGTTTCCTGGCTCAAGAGAAATGAAATAGGAGCGCATATGAGATATGTGCGGGACCGAGAATAATTCGAGTATGTGATACCGTATTCCATTCTCGCGATCAATGTATCGATTGGCTATATGCGATATAACCTAGTTATCGAATCAAGGATTGATTCGATAAGCCGATACATATGATACTAGTCGGTTATATCCGATATGACCGGATCGTGAAATCAAGTGTTGATTTAATGATTTAGTGCATATTTATATATTTGATATATTACTTTGCGTTAACTAGTATTGGTTCACTTTAAATGGATTTTCTCACTTGAATTGTGCAAGTTGTATATGTGATATACATTTGTGCACATGATTGTATCATGTTTGATGATACATGTTTACTTGGTTAAGTGTAAAGAATTGACCATGGTTATAAGTTTATGATTAGGGTTTTCTTTATTCTTATTTATTTATTTTGGAAAAAGATGAGAAAAGAATGGTTGCTATTTTTGTTTGCTAGTTGAAGATTCTTGAAGCTTTGAATTAGTCCGCCATCCTTGTCTTATACTTAACCCTAACCATTCTAGTTAACCATGGTCCATTCTCTACAATTAACCAAGGGTTAATTCATGATAAGTATTTGTATTATTTATCTAATAATTCAAGAGTTATCATAACTTCTTCTTCTTTTTCATCTTCTTCTTCTATGAAGAAAGCTTGCTACTCCAATGGCAAGTGATGAAAACTAGTGAGAAATCCAAAACTAAAGTCTACCCACTTCCTATTTCTTCATCCTCTACCTCTTGCCAAGTAGTATAGGGTGTTTCCTTCACAAGTTTTCTTGACTTGGTGAAGTTGGAGCTTGATCTAGCGATGCTTCGACGTAGATTATCTTCGGCATGGACATCGACGACCTAGCTCGCCTATTCTCCGATGAAGCCGACGCTAGAGCCCGGAATTTGTTTTGTACAGCGAGAGGACTTCATTGCGGAGCTATGGAGGTGGAGCATCGGATCTACAAAGGTTGTATTTCCGTATTCTCTTAGTAAAGTAGTTTACTAGTTGCTTTTTCGCCTATATATCTAGTTAACGATCCGTATTAGGGTTTGTAGGCACTTGTAAAATTTCAATTGGCCATGTTTGATCACTTGTGAGACTCCATTAGAGTGCCTAGGAACCCTTCAGTTTAGTCTCACTTGATCGGTTGCCACGGAATTTTGATGTGATCGAAAGTCCGTCGCAATCACGTTGCGTACGCGTGTACTCGCCGGGTAAACTTAATAGATAGCCACACCCTATAGCCCCGACCAAGTGACAGTAGGAGAATCCCGTCGCCAAAAGCATTCGTTCGGGTGCTCATGGCAGCGGTGTTCCGCCTTAGTGCACTTCGTCGACGGTATCTGGGGTGCGGCCGTCTACTAAAGTTTGCGACGAGCATTCGTTCAGGATGTCGGGAATCTTGTTGAATTGCCGGACTTGATATTGAAAAGAGTTTTCGATAACGAGACTAAAATGCGGGGTTTATAATTGTTAGGCATGCGATGTCTAAGGAATTCATTTGGTTAGGCATACGATGTCTATGCAGGTTGCGGATTCCAACTGTTGTAGTTTTACACTTTCTTTTCTGCGACCGTAAGTGTAATATATGATATCGCCGGTTTCGTTGCTATATGTCAATGACAATTGGGATGGGCATATTTACTTACGTTGATGATATGTGATGTTATGAGTTGCTGGATATGTTATATTGGATCGTCGTGTTTGAATGGCCGGGTTTTTTTTATGTGAGATGAGTGTTTTTCATTTTTCATTCATGTAAAATTCATTGTATGTAATATTCTTTTATTGGGGCACTTCCGGGTTGAGTATAATGTCACCATTGTATATTATTTACTTTTCCTCATTAGGATAGACCCAAGGCGGGGAGCACAAGTAACCGGGTTCTAGGGTCCAGTGGGAGACCATCTCGAGGAGTCGAGTCCGAGTCTCCTAACTCTAGAATTGGTAGGGTTGTTTGCCGCTCTCGTAGGGGTCTAGGGGTGTGGGATTGGCTATTCATCACGACCGTGGAATCCGTGTTTTATACAGGCTCAAAATAAAACACGGGCGTCCTAGTATATCCAATATTTCATATGATATTTTCTGCTGCGTTATCTGTGATGTGATCATGTGATTTGTTCAGATAGATATTGTATATAGTATATATGATATATTATATAGACGTTGCTTATGTTTTACACCCGCGCTAGCCCTGCCCCGCTCTGCCGTTAGTTACCTAACCTAACGGTGCAGACGGGACATCGAGGCGAATGCGGATGGCATAAGTGTACGTTATATTTATCTATGATGTTTAGATGGACTTAAATGATGGGACATTCATTAATGAGATTAATGAAAGAAAATATACCTAAAAGATGTTGTGGAATCGAATTTCAAAAATTAAGGTAGCTCTAGTTGTTGCTTTGCATAGCGGTGTTCCTTGTAGAACATCCAGCACCTTATTCGATAAGGAAAGAGCCGATATCCCTTCACCGGGAGTGACCTCTTTAGCAATAACTAGCAGATGCTACAACCTTCGGTTTGTCTTTTGACTGCTTTTTTAGTTCTTGCTTTGCATAGTGGTTTTGTGTATATCCTACACCTCATTCAACGAGGAAAGAGCCGAGATCCCTTCACCGGGAGTGACCTCTTTAGCGAAACTAGCAAAAGCCTAAAAAACACTCCATTTAAAAACCATTTGATTCTGCAGCAAGATTAAGTTCAAAGCGTTAAAGGTTTTATTAAAAACCATCCGCAACCCTCCGTCATTGTAGGAAGTAGAGTACTTAGTATTCGTGTTGTGTTTGTTGACCATAGTCAAGGCACAGTGTACGGTAGCTAAGTGATGTCTTCCTACACCGCATATGATGCGATTAGTTAGGACAGTCATGTAACTTTGTTGACCTTAGTTAAGGGTCATGTGGGTGGGTCTAATTAATCACGAAATGATGGGTAGAACTTGAGTAGTGCTTATGATTTGTTGACCATAGTTACGGTCATAAGTGCTATGGGTAAAAACCTTTATCGGGAGTTTCAAGTGTTGAAATTTGCAATGAGATTGCATACCTTCTATATGATAGTTGGATCCCGATACCCACAGGAGTAATTGTTACTCCTGGGAGTGTTTTGCACTTTACAATTAGCCGATCAAGTAGGTGTCTAGAAAGGTGTCAACGGGGTTACGCTCATCGGAAAATGAGGTTTACTTTAATTAGGTCCGTGCGAAAGCACGGGGAACTTCCCTCAAAGTACCGGTACTGGCCTGGCTAAAAGATTGGCGAACTTGCAGAGTGTAATTAATCCCGGCTAGTCTTTCCTTTTAGGGTTTGAAGGAAGATTTGATAAAAACAGTGGGAGCCATCCTGATTAGATAAACTATATTACCAATCTAATCTTGCAAGAGCGCACGCAGAGTGTTTTCTTCTCACTCTCTCTAGGTAGCGATCATGTCACGCCTTAATCAAGATAATAATATGGATGTATTGATTGAACCCGCTTGTTATACTGAGCTGGGGAACGTTGGTCCCACTCCAACTTGTAATTGTTATAAGACAGAGCAGGAAATAGGGGAATACCAGGATTCCCATGCCCCAAACGAAGAAAGTGCATGAGATGCATCTCCTTCGGGTGCGTTCATTACAAAGAACTGTTTCTCGGTATCCTCTGCATCCTGGGTATTTGATACCGGATCAGGATCCCAGATATGTAATCTGTTACATAGTGCTACAGAAAGGTAGAGAACTGAGAACGGGTGATAAGTTTCATGAGACAAAAAACGGTGCAAGTGTTGCAGCCAAGTCTGTTGGTCACTATCACCCTATATTACCAGAATACACTGATTCTGAACGAATGTTATTAGATACCGAACCTGATATACAACATCATATCAGTCTCTTTATTTACTAAAGAAGGATATAATTTTGTATTGTTGGATAATGTTTTGAACATTTCCTATATCAAGAGTTGATCGGTTCAGGTACGTTATCTAAAAGCATTGACGTTCTAAATCAAACTACAGTTCTTAATATACAGAACACACACGAGAGGAAGAGTTCAGAAATGAACGAATTCTTCTTGAGGCATTGTTGACTAGGTCATATCAATGCGACCCGACTAGCTAAGTTACATTTAGATGTATATTTAAAACAGTTTAAATTTACGTCTTATGAAACTTGCCAGTCATGTCACAACAATAAGATGACCATAGCTCCGTTTACTGGAAACAGAGAAAGAGTAAGTGAACTCTTGGGACTGATACATAGTGATATATAAAGGTCCCCAGTCTTCATATTCCACGACTGGTTCTTTGTACTTCCTTACATTCACTGATGATCTCTCAAGATTCGGACACATGTTCCAGTTGAAACACATGTCTGAAGCTTTTGAGAAATTCAAAGAATATAAGTTAGAAGTAGAGAACCAATACAGGTATAAGTATTATGTCCTATGATGAGATCAGGGAGGAGAATACTTGTGCACGGGATTCCTTGACTATAATAAAGGAGAATAAGATTCTCTCTCAGCATTACTCCTCCATATACACCACAACATGTCAGTGTATCGGGGCGGAGCAATCACACCCTATGTGATATGGTGTGCTCTATGATGAGTACTACTGAGTTACCTATTTCCTTTTGGGGGTTATGTACTTGAGAAGCTGCATACCAATTGAATTGGGTTCGAATCAAATCAGTGCCTACCACTCCATATAAGATATGGTGTGGGAAGAACCCATCTCTTAAGCAAGTTAAGATTTGGGGTTGTCCGGCCTATGTCAAAAGCAAAATCCGGACAAGATCGAGGCTAGGTCAGTTCTGTAGAACTGGAAGGAGTTCCAGCTATACAAACTACAGCTGATGATTTGACAGAACCAAAGGATTCTATAGTCCCCGACGAACCTCAGCCTCTCCGCCGATCTGGTAGGGTTCCTCATCCGCCTGAGAGATACTTCGGTTTCTCGATGACAGTGGGAGCGAGGAATGCATCATGAGATGGCGACCCAAATAGTTTCGAGTAGGCCATCGAGAGTAGGGACTCTGTAAGAATGGCTGGATGCTTAGCGATCTGAGATGGAATCCATGTACACCAACAAAGTATAGACTTTGGTTGCAAGATCTGAAGGGTTAAATCTCCATCAGGAGCAAGTATATCTTGAGAAGATTACTTGGTAAAGATGGAAAGGTTGAGACTTTCAAAGCTAGACTTGTTAAAGGTTTTCGTCATCGACCAGGCGTGGATAATGATGAAACCTTTTCCATTGGCTATGCTTAAGTCCATCCAGATCCTACTTTCTATTGCTACATACCATGACTACGATATCTGGTGGTTGGGTGTTGTGACTATTTTTCTAAATACTGATTTAGAAGAGAACGTCTATAAGTACACAGCCAGAGGGCTTCGTAAACAGTGGGAGCAGCGGAAACGTGTGCAAGTTTCTTTACAGATTAAAGCAAGCATCGCGGAGTTGGAACGTCTGTTTTGATGTGGTAGTCAAACTGTTTGACTTCATCAAAATGGTAGATGAACCATGTATATACAAAAGGGTAGTAGGGAGTATGGTGGTGATCCTCGTATTGTGCGTGGGTGACATACTCTTGATAGGGAAAGAGTTTCCTATGCTATGCACGGTCAATCTCCTCTTATCATAAGGATTCTCCAAATAGGATAAAGGTGATACCTACTAAATCCTGGGGAGAATCACTGGAAAGGGTCCAGGGTGATAAAGACGACTGAATGTCAGTTGCAGGCATTGTCTTTACCCTCAGTAGAGGGATGGTATGTTGGAAGAGTTCCAAGCGAGATACCGTGGCAAACTAGACGATAAAGGCTGGTGACATCACTATCAAAGATATTACCAAAGAGGCGGTTTGGGTGTATATTAGTTCATGAGATGAACTAGGTTCCTACCATTGTGTGACAATGGAAGTGTGGCTTTGGCCCAGGAACCCCGGTCCCATCAGTGACCCAGACATATTGTGAGGCAGCATCACCTGATCATGGAGATAGTTGATCTCTAGGGTGATCGAGGTTAGGAGAGTAGACTACAGAGTACAACACGGCGGATCCACTCACAAATGCCTTTTCCCACAGAGAGACTATTATGGGATGGGTGAGTATGAGATACTATAACCACTAGTACAGTAGGCCCTAGTGCAAGTGTGAGATTGTTAGTTATATGTATACCCTAGAGGCTATTACTGTACATGAGATGTATATTGTAGTAGATGCTGGGACATATATAGGTAGGACTTTCTTGCTCGACATAATAGTACGCTATCTGGATGCTCTTTATCTTAACATGTATACTTACTGTCTCTCTGTTACATGTTGATAAAGCCCTTAGGATGTGTACTCGACTTGCAGGACTATGATGTAGATCATACTAGTGGGGCCTGGGTAGTCCATGAGTACATCCTTCAATGTTCCTAGTCGTGGGAATATCGAGACGGGACATCGATATTCCAGAGTAGACTAGCGTATATCTTCTCGACCCATGTGATAGGCGATGGATGATCCCATATCCATTGGTGTTTGACATCAGAGACGGTATGCGGGTGCTCAGAGGAGACTGGGTACACTTAACGGACTCGCCGAGAACTCCCAGATGGTATTATACCTTACGTCAGATGTCAGTTCTCTGGTGACACTGGTACAGCTTAGTCTGTTGACCCGAGATCGTCATAGAGTCTTGTGTGTCTCCCACTGTGCTTTGATTTACACCCTACCACGGCTCTGCTGAATCGTGCAAACAGGTGGCTTTTGGGTACAGTCTCGATTCACATAGAGGCAATGAGCGATAGGAGGGGATTCGTCTCTCCCGGTATTGGGAGTTGATGTTGCGCTATGCTCGACTAGCCATAACTGGAAATCCCTGGCCAGGGTTGCGGTGATATACTGGTAAGTGTTATCAGTACTTTCACGCTCGTTGTGGACCTTATATCGGCATGACTTATGAAGCTACTGGGGTTTGACGTTTACCACCCCTAGACGAGATATGCGATATATCAGACGAACAGACTGGACTTTGCGGTAAGTGTTACTGATTGGATTCACTGGAGTGTGAGCGGGCTTGCTCGTTGATCTTCTGATCGCTCAATACCCGGGTGGCCGTTACGTTTAGCAGACCGCTTGCGGCTTGTGGGTGTTTTATATGATCATCACCTACTGCAGGCGTATTGACGAGTCTTTAGAGTCCTACACAGGGGCTTCCTGGCTCAAGCGAAACGAAATAGGAGCGCATATGAGATATGTGCGGGACCGAGAATAATACCAGTATGTGATACTGTATTCTATTCTTGCGATTTGTATCATCGGACGGTTATATGAGATATAGCCGGGTTACCGAATCAAGTGTTGATTCGATATATTGATACACTAGATATTAGTCGGTTATATGCATTATGACCGGATCGTTAAATCAAGTGTTGATTTAATAATTTAATGTATAATTATATATTTGATATATTACTTTACATTAGCTAGTATTAGCTCACTTAAGAATTTTTTTCTCACTAGTTTGTGCATAAGTGTATATATGATATATATTTGTGTACATATGTTTGTGTCATACTTGATGATACACACAAGATGGGTGTATGAGACTTGTATCAAGATTAGGTTTAACATTAGGGTTATTGTTTTATCAAGAGATTTAACAAAAGAGTTGAACTTAGTCAAAGTTGTCAAGCTTGAAGAAGCTTGGAGAAACTTTGACAAAGTCCACTCTTTTGTCATTTCTCTTGATATACTTTAACCTAACCCTTAACCTAAAACCTTGGTTAATTCTCTACGTTAGTTAAGCATGAGGGCCTAACTCAACCATGGTGCTATAATTAAAAGGATAAGTTTCATTTGGATATTATTCATTATTCTTTTTCTTCTTCTTCTTCATGAAGCTCCATTAAAAGCTTGCTAGCTCCAATGGTGCCATGAGAAAAAGTATGAGAAAAACAATTCTAAAGTGAGCCCACTTCCTATTTCTTCATCCTCTACTACTTGCCATGTAGTATAGGGTGTTCTCATCACAAAGTTCTTGACCAAGTGAAGGAATAGCTTGAGTTTGAGTCTTCCCGACGTAGATCATCTTCGGCCTCGAAGTGAACGACCTAGCCCGCTCATTTCTTCGAAGAAACCATCGCTAGGGTCCGGGATCCCAATGATCGCAGCGAAGTGACGTCAACACGGAGCTTTAGAAGTGAAGGAACGGATCTACAAAGGTTGTAATCTCTTTCACTTAGTAGTAAAATAGTTTACTTGCTTATAGTTTCGCCTTACCTCTAGTATACGATCTTGCATAGGGTTGTTCGGCACATAAAAATTTAATTTTGGCATGGTTGATGCCTTTTAGAACTTCATGAGTGTGCCTAGGAACCCTACAATAATAAAGTCCACAGGGAATACAAATTCCCCGATTTTGATCAACACATCCTCTAGTTCACCCCTAGGTTTGGTGATTGATCGGCCGGCCATCTGGAAAGTGCAGTGAGCTAGTTTCAACTCTCTGATCCCTAACTGGTCATAAACTGAGTACGAAAGTAGGTTAACACTTGCGCCAAGGTCAAGTAGAGCACGGTTAATGTGTTTATGCCCAATAGAAATAGAAATAGTAGGATAGCCAGGATCCTTACGTTTCCTAGGTAATTGTTGGGGAAAAGCTGTGTCTACAGTCTTTGACATGAATACCTTCTTTAGCACTTGAGTCTTCCTCTTCCTAGTGCACAAGTCTTTGAGAATTTTCGCATAAGCGGGGAATTGTTGTATTGCATCTATAAGAGGGATGTTGATGTTAACCTGTTTAAAGATTTCAGTGATCTTCTCCATTTGCGGACTTGGTCTGTTTCCCCTTAACCGTTTCGGATAAGGAGGTTTAGCAATAAGAGCGGGGTCCAACATTGGAGAAGATCATGTGGGTAGGAAAGATCCAAGAATAGGAGTGGGGATTGTCTTTGGTGGACTAGAAAAGGTGTGCTGAGGGTTTGAGCCTTGGGAAAAACGGAGCATAGGCTCGGAAGAAAATGGTGGGGTAGACGAACTAGGGTCAGAGGTAGAAGCAGAAATGGAAGGAAATGTCTCCGCCGGGGTATCATCGATTGATTCTTTATTATTATCAATCTCTTCACCGACATGGTTGTCAAGCATTCTTCCAGATCTCAACGTGGTGATAGCATTCACATGATATGAATAGCCAGGATTTGGTAAGGGTTGAGCTGGAAGTTTCCCTTTCTCTCTAGCACTCAATTCGGCATTTATACGGGCAATTTGTGCTTCCATCGATTTAATAATATCACTTTGGGAGTCAGAGTTTTTCTGGATTTTATCGACGGAAGACTAAAAATTTGCCGTAACTTGCATGAAATTTTTCAGAAGCAAATTCATGGTTTGTTCGAGTGAAGAGGAGTTATCTGAGCCGACCGTTTGGAAAGAATTATTCCCAGGTACAAAATTTGTGGCCGAATTTTGAAAAGTTTGTGTTTGGTAGGGGTGCTGACTCAGTTGAAGTGATTGCTGTTGTGGTGGAGGAGCCCTTTGGAAAGTGTTTTGATTTGGAACCATGTTTTGAGTTTATGATTGGTTCCAAGCAAAGTTAGGGTGGTTCCTTCAACCCTGATTATAAGTGCAAGAATACGGATCGTTTCTAGGTCTTTATTGGAAAGCAGCATTGGTATGCTCGTGACCTTGAAACGGAGAATTCAATGGACATTCTTCCGTAAGATGAGATGGATCAGAACAGCATCCACAGACAGTTTTGGAGAGTGACATCTGATTTAGGGCGGCTGCTAAAAATTTATGTTCCATAGTTTCGAGTTTCTTTTGCATTGCTGCCATTTCAACTCTAACTCCTATGGAAACATCAGATTGGTGAACCCCTAGACGATGACTGGTTTACACTCTCCCACTGTAAAGATATTTCGATGAAATCTTCTAAGAATCTCCAGGCTTCACCACCATCTTTAGTCATGAAGGTGCCTTGACACATGGATTCAAGAATCTGTTTTGTGGAAGGATTAATGCCCTCATATATGATTCTGCACAGATCCCATCTAGGAATTCCGTGATGTGGACATTGAACTAACAGATCCTTGAAGCGTTCAAAACACTTCGAGAATGGTTCATTTAGAAGCTGAGTAAATTGATTTATTTCGCTACGGACTCGAGCTATTTTATGATTGGGGTAGAATTTCTTTAGGAAAGCTGTTACGAATTCTCCTCAGTTTGAGATAGAATGTGCGGCTGTGTTATAAAGCCACTTCTCGGCTATATCGCACAAAGTAAATGAGAGTAGACGTAGACGCATAGCATCCACAGAAAGCTGTGAAGTACCCATCATAACGCATACATTTTCAAATTTGCTAATAAAGACATATGCGTCTTCAGACTCGAGACCGTGATATTTGGGTTGAAGATTGATGTATTAGGGTTTGATTTCAAAATTTTCCCCATTGGCTGGTGGAATGGTAAGACAGGTTGAAAGAGGACCTCTTATAGGGTAACATCTCTCTTGGAGAGAGATGCGGGGTGGATTCTGCTCACCTGCGGACGGTGGCAGAGTAGTGTTAAAGAAGTTCGATGGAGAACCGTCCATCAAAGTGGGTGTGGTAGTGGGTGAAGATAATGTAGACGTAGAAATACCGACTTCGGAGTCGATAGGAGGAACGCGGACAAGACGGGCACTAGAATCCCGTGTCCAGCCGAGCATGCACTAAATGGTTTAGCACAAGTGGCAGCGTTGTGATAATTAAGGAAAAGATGAGTTTGGTGTTTGTTTTTAAAAAAATACGGATTTTTTGAAAAATCGCACAAAAAATGCACATGCAACCCTAATTCTAGTGGTCACCTAGGTCAAGTCTCTAGACCGCTCCTAGACTTCCAGAAGACAAGTCGCAAGATAAATCCTCTACTGCCTCTTTGCCCCTTTTGTGGCCAGGTAAGTGGGAGGTTCTCCACTACGTAAGTAGTGGGCCTTATTAAGTAACCACTTGTCTTAGAAGCACTTGCCTTAGACACCAAAAAAGAAACGCGGATAAGCAAGAGATTACCCACGACCTCCTTCTGTCCTAAGTGAGCGCGACGGTCCTTAGAGTGATGTCTAGATATTTTCTTAGTTAATGAGGGTGATGCGGATGCAGTTTTGTGATTTTTGGGGCTTAGGAAGGGAAATGAACTCCCCACCTAATCTGAATTTGGTATTTTCCCCTTAATTTTCGTGTTAAAAAATGCAAACAACCAAGATCAAACACGCACAATTTTTCTTTTTGCGGCGCTGCGAATTTTTGCAAAGAAACCTGCAGAAATTGGTTAATAGAGCAGAGCAGGGAGGAGATAAGAAAGACAGAAGTATACCTGAGAAGATTGGTACAGTGAAACCCTCAGATAGCCGCGGAACCGTTGCAAGAATCACACTATGGCCACGGAAGCGCGGTCTTCTGATACGATCTCTGCACAAAAATTCGTGCAGATGCTCCTGTTCACTCACTGAACTCTCTGGAATGTCTTGAAAATTTTTCCTATTGCTCCACAGATTCCAGATCTCCTTGCAACAAATCACAACAAATCGTTAAGCGCTTGTGCGAATTTTGATCTGAAAATTCTGATGGAATAATAAATCTTTCAGCTCAAATTACAAAAACGAACAAATTAGCATACGATCCCCGGCAACGGCGCCATTTGATTGATTCATTTCCGTGTCGTGTATAGAAATGTTTCACAACCAAAGAAATTTATATCGCAATCAATTGACGGTGTCTATTGTAGTTTCATCGGTGAACGCGGATCGTCCACTGAGAAAGTGTGATTTGATCGATCTTGTTTTAGTTGAGTTGAAAATTAAAAGAATAAAGGAAAATGATTCAAAAGTCGATTCAAGATTTGTGAGTTTTTATTTTCAAGAAACTTAAAGAAAGTAAAGATCTAAAATCAAGAATCAAGAAATGTTCCCAAATTGTTTGAATTATCAAGATTTGTAAAGAGGGTTGTAGGAATCGATCCAATCGATAGTGATGATGCATACTTATGATTACAAATTCTTATCTATTGAAGATTTGTTGCTAGATCGATGACAATCAATGTGGTTTAGGGATCTATTGAAGAAACTAGGGTTTCTTCATCATCATCCCTTGTCCTTTTGTTGATTAGCATTCAAATTCTAGCCTTTAGGAAATTCAATCATCGATCGTTGATCTCATATTTTGGTTTTGCATAACTGTTTTTGTTTACCTAGTTTAACGTGTAATATCATATCAGTTTCCTTATTATCGAATAAAGGTTATGATTTCACGTTTGTAAGCGATGTTGTTAACATCCACCTAAATCATAGTTCGATTGGGTCCGGTACGCTGGATAACGGTATATATGTCTTAAACCAATTACAGATTTTCAATGTCCAGAACACACTAAAAAGAAAGTCTCCAGATTTAAATAAGGCTTTCTTATGGCATTGTAGAGTGGGTCACATCAATGAGACAAGGTTAACTAAGTTCATAGAGAAGGATATTTGGATTCGTTCGAATATCAAACTTATGCCAGTTTTCAATCATGTCTCAAAGGAAAGATGACAAAGACTCCCTTCACTGGACATGGAGTAAGAGCGAGCGAGCGCTTAGGACTCATACACAGCGATGTATGTGGTCCAATGTCTACACATGCAAGAGGTGGTTTTTCCTATTTCATTACTTTTACGGATGATTACTCTAGGTACGGATTCATTTTCTTGATGAAACATAAATCCGAGGCTTTTGAGAAATTCCAAGAGTATAAGAATGAAGTAGAAAACCCAAACCGGCAAAAGTATCAAGACACTGAGATCTGATCGAGGTGGTGAATACTTAAGTGCCAAGTTCCTAGGTTACCTAAAAGAGAAAGGAATTCTCTCTTAGCTTACTCCTCCATACACTCCACAGCATAACGGTGTATCGGAGAGAAGGAATCGAACCATATTAGATATGGTACGTTCCATGATGAGTAATGGTACGTTCCATGATGAGTAATGCTGAGTTACCGCGATCTTTCTGGGGTTATGCGCTAGAATCAGCAGCATATCTTCTGAACAGGGCTCCTACCAAGACTGTGCCTACCACGCCATATCAGATATGGAGTGGGAAGAAACCCCATCTTCAGCATATGAGGATATGGGGATGTCCAGCTTTTGTTAAAAAGCAGCATGTGGACAAACTCGAGGCACGATTAGTACAGTGTAAGTTTGTGGGATATCTAAAGAACTCCAAGGGGTATTATTTCTGTTACGCAGAGGAGCAAAAGGTTTTTGTTTCTCGTAATGCCCATTTTCTAGAACAGCAGTTTATAGAAAACAAAAAAAGCGGGAGCGAAATAGAACTGGATGAAATTCCAGAACCACAAACTACTACTGATAGTTTGGTAAGACCAGTAGTTCAAGAAGAACAGGACATTCCTGCACCCCTCCGCAGGAGTAGTAGGCCGACTCATCCGCCTGAGAGATACTACGGTTTTCTCATAGATGGGGATAAAGAGGATTGCGTCACGGATGATGATGAACCTACTAGCTTTCAGCAGGCCATCCAGAGCAGTGACTCGGTACGATGACTGGATGCAATGCGGACCAAGATGGAGTCTATGTACACCAACAAAGTATAGACTTTGGACTTTGCTCCAGATGGGGTAAAACCCATAGGATGCAAATGGATCTTCAAGAAAAAGATTGGTGTAGATGGACAGGTAGAAACCTATAAGGGTAGACTAGTTGCAAAGTGTTTTCGTCAAAGACCTGGTTTGGACTATGACGAGACTTTTTCTCCAGTGGCTATGCTCAAATACATTCGAGTCCTTCTTGCTATTGCCGCCTTCCATGATTATGAGATCTGGCAGATGGACGTAAAGATGGCTTTTCTAAATGGTA
The DNA here is from genome assembly GCA_030015575.1 of Agapanthus africanus. Classification (NCBI taxonomy): domain Eukaryota; kingdom Viridiplantae; phylum Streptophyta; class Magnoliopsida; order Asparagales; family Amaryllidaceae; genus Agapanthus; species Agapanthus africanus. The sequence goes on from JASDDO010000019.1 coordinate 630,214,943, forward strand.
ATTTGGAAGAGTGCGTCTATATGGATCAGCCAGAAGGCTTCAATCAGAGTGGGAGCGGCGGGAAAGTGTGCAAGTTGCTTAAGTCCATTTATGGACTAAAGCAGGCATCGCGGAGTTGGAACATCTGTTTTGATGAAACGGTCAAAGAATATGACTTTATCAAAAATCCAGATGAACCATGTATATGAAAGGTTCCTAGGCACCCTATAGAGGTCTCACATGACATGGAACATGCCATTTTACAAAAATTATGGTGCCGAGAAACCCTAACACGGATCTTAGACTAGAATTCTAGGCGAAAAACTAAACTAGTTAGCAAATTAACTAAAGGTCGGAAACTACAACCTTTGTAGATCCGGATTTCCACCTCCTTAGCTCCACGTGGTCATGCCCTCGCTGTCCATCATGAATCCTCGACTCATTCGTCGGCTTCATCGGAAAAGTGAGCGGAATAGTTCGTCGGCTTCGTGTCAAAGACGATCTACGTCGAGGTTGCACTAGTTCAAGCTCCGACTTCACCAAGTAGTGAAACTTGTGAAGAAAACACCCAAAACCACTTGGCAAGAGGTAGAGGATGAAGAAATAGGAGGTGGGTTCACTTTTAATTTGGATTTCTCTCACTAAAACTCAAGTTGCCATTGATGTAGCAAGCTTGAAGAAGAAGAAGAAGATGATGGTTATGATAAGTTCTATGTAAAAGAAAATAGAAAATCAAATACTTATCATAACTTAAACTAGGGTTAAGTGTAGAGAATTAACCATGGTCATTTGGATGGGTTAGGGTTAAGCATGAAGACAAGAATGGTTAGCAAAGTCAAAGCTTCATGAAGCTTCGACATAAAACAAATAAAGCCACCATTCTTATCTTAAACTTATCCAAATAAATGAATAAACAAATAAATGAATAACTAAATATGCAAAACCCTAATTATCATAATAACCATGGTTTAATTCTATTCACTTAACCATATGATCAAGTATCATCAAACATGATACAAAAAAGTGCACAAAAAGTATATCACATATACAATGTGCAATCCAAGTGAGAAAAATCCGTTTAAAGTGAACCAATACTAGTTAATGCAAACTAATATATCAAATATATAATTATACATTAAATCATTAAATCAACATTTGATTCAATGATCCGGTCATGTCGCACATAACCGACTAGTATTCATTGTATCGATTTATCGAATCAATGATTCGATAACTAGGTCATATCAAATATAACCAATCGAAACATTTATCGTGAAAATGAAATGCGGTATCATATACACGCATTATTCTCGGTCCTGCACATATCTCATATGCGCTCCTATTTCGTTTCGTTTGAACCAGGAAACCTCTGTGTAGGACTCTAAAGACTCGTCAATACGCCGGTAGCAGATGATGATCATATCATGCACCCACAAGCCGCAAGCGGTCTGCTAAACGTAACGGCCATCCGGGTATTGAGCGATCAGAAGATCGACGAGCTAGCCCGCTCACACTCCTGCGAATCCGACCAGTAACACTTACTATACAGTCCGGTCTCTTCGTCTGATACGTCGCATATCAAGTCTAGGGGTGGTATACGTCAGACCCCAATAACCCGATAAGTCGTGCCGATGTGAGGCTCATAACGGGTCGAGAAACTACTGGTAACACTTACCAGCAAATCTCTGATCAGCCCTGGCCAGGGACTTCCCTGTTACGGCCAATCGAGCACAGCGCAACATCTACCCCCAATACCGGGAGAGACGAAACCCCTCCTATCGCTCATTGCCTCTATATGACTCGGGACTGTACCCAAAGACCACCGTTTTGCACGCCCTCATGGACGTGGTAAGGTGGAGATCAAAGCACAGTGGGAATCACACAAGACACTATGACGATCTCGGGTCTACAGACTAACCTGTACAAGTGTCACCTGAGAACTGCCATCTGACGTGAGGTATAATACCATCTGGGAGTTCTCGGCGAGTCCGTCCAGTGTACCCAGTCTCCACTGAGCACCCGTATACCATCTCTGATGTCAAACACCAATGGATATGGGATCATCCATCGCCCATCACATGGGTCGAGAAGCGTATACGCTAGTCTACTCTGGTATATCGATGCCCCATCTCGATACACCCACGACTAGGGACCTTGAAGGATGTACTTATGGACTACCATGTCCCCACTAGTATGATCTGCATCATAGTCCAGGTAGTCAAGTACAAGTCCTAAGGGCTTTACCAACATGTAACTATAAGACAGTATAAAGAGACTAGTGTACATGTTAAGATAAAGAGCAACCAGATAGCATACTATCATGTCGAGCAAGAAAGTCATCTCTATATATGTCCAAGCATCCAATATAATATACATAATCTGTACAATACTGGCCTCTAGGGCATACATACAACTAACAATCTCCCACTTGCACTAGGGCCAGCTGCTGTAGTATCTCATACCGAGCATCCCGAAGAGTCTCTCAAACTGTATCTGGGGAATGGCCTTCGTGAGTGGATCCGCCGTGTTGTTCTTCGTGTCAACTCTCCTGACCTCGATCTCCCGGCGATCAACTATCTCCCGGATCAGGTGATACCGCCTCAGAATATGCCTGGATCGCTGATGGGACCTGGGTTCCTTGGCCAAAGCCACCGCTCCATTGTTATCGCAATACAAAGGTATTGGATGCTCAATGGATGGAACCACTCCAAGTTCAGTAATGAACTTCTTGATCCAGACAGCTTCTTTAGCAGCATCGTTGGCAGCGATGTATTCAGCCTCCATTGTCGAGTCTGCCACGGTTTCCTGCTTGGAACTCTTTCAGCTAACCGCCCCTCCGTAAAGGGTAAAGACAAAACCCGACTGCGACTTAGAGTCGTCCTTATCACTCTGGAAGCTGGAATCTGTAAAGGACTCTACTTGGAGTTCTCCGTTACCATACACCAAGAACATATCTCTAGTCCTTCGCAAGTACTTGAGAATGCTCTTCACAGCTGTCCAGTGACTCTCTCCAGGATCAGCTTGATACCTACTCACTACACTTAGTGAGTATGCTACATCGGGTCTGGTACATAGCATCGCATACATGATAGAGCCTACTGCCGAAGCATAGGGTATCCCTTGCATGCGAGCTCTCTCCAAATCAGTCTTGGGAGACATCTCTTTGGAGAGAGTGACTCCAGAGATCGTGGGCAAGTTCCCACGCTTGGACTCTTCCATACTAAACCTCTTTAGTATGGTGTCAATGTACCAGGATTGGGACAATCCCAGTATCCGTTTGGATCTATCTCTATAGATCCTGATTCCCAATATGCAGGAGGCATCACCAAGATCTTTCATCGAGAATCTTTGTAATAAGAAGAGCTTGACCGATTGCAGCATAAGAATATCATTTCCTATCAAGAGTATGTCGTCCACGTACAATACGAGGAAGACAACCTTACTCTCTGCCACCTTCTTGTAGACACAAGGTTCATCTGGATTTTTGACGAAATCAAACTCTTTGATAACGACGTCAAAGCAGATGTTCCAACTCCGCGATGCTTGCTTTAATCCATAAATGGATTTAAGCAGCTTGCACACCTGCCCGCTGCTCCCACTGTCTACGAAGCCCTCTGGCTGAGTCATGTACACGCACTCTTCTAAATCACCATTTAGAAAGGCGGTCTTAACATCCATTTGCCAGATTTCGTAGTCATGAAAGGCAGCAATGGCAAGCATGATTCGGATGGATTTAAGCATAGCCACTGGAGAAAAGGTTTCGTCATAGTCTACACCTGGTCTTTGACGAAAACCCTTTGCTACAAGTCTAGCTTTGAAAGTCTCCACTTTCCCATCTACACCAAGTTTCTTCTTAAAGATCCACTTGCTCCCAATTGGTTTTACCCCTTCAGGAGCAACTTCCAAAGTCCATACTTTGTTGGTGTACATGGAATCCATCTCGGACCGCATAGCATCCAGCCATTTCACCGAGTCCCTACTCGTGATGGCCTGCTCGAAGCTAGTTGGGTCATCATCCTCCATGATGCAATCCTCGCTCCCACCATCCATGAGAAAACCGTAGTATCTCTCAGGTTGGCGAGGAACCCTACTAGATCGGCGGAGAGGCTGGGGTTCATCGGGAACTACGGAATCCTCTGGTTCCACTAAATCTTCTGTTATGTTTTGTTCAGCTGGAACCTCTTCCAGTTCTACCTCAGAGCCACTAATCTCTTTTGCAAGAAATTCCTTTTCTAAAAAGGTGGCATGTTGAGCAACAAATACTCTTTGTTCCTCACTGTGGTAGAAGATATACCCTCGCGAATGCTTGGGATATCCAACAAATTTACACAAAACAGACCTTGTCTCGAGTTTGTCCGGTTTTTGTCTTTTGACATAAGCCGGGCAACCCCATATCTTTATAAAATTTAGATATGGTCTCTTCCCCTCCCATATCTCATATGGGGTGGTAGGCACTGATTTGGTAGGAACCCTATTCAGTAGATATGCTGCTGTTTCCAGTGCATATCCCCAGAAGGAAATAGGTAACTCAGCTGTGCTCATCATTGAGCGCACCATATCTAATAGGGTGCGGTTTCTCCGTTCAGATACACCGTTGTGCTGTGGTGTATAAGGAGGAGTCAGCTGAGATAGAATCCCATTCTCTTTTAGGAAGTCCAGGAATTCATTGCTCAAGTATTCACCTCCTCGATCAGATCGAAGAATTTTAATACTTTTTCCGGTTTGGTTCTCAACTTCTTGTTTATATTCCCTAAATTTCTCAAAAGCTTCTGATTTGTGTTTCATCAGGAACACATACCCGAACCTAGAGAGATCGTCAGTGAATGTAATGAAGTATGAAGAACCATCCCTGGCATGTGTAGACATAGGACCGCATACATCACTATGTATCAGTCCTAAGAGTTCGGTAACTCTTTCTCCGTGTCCCGTAAACGGAGTTTTGGTCATCTTGCCTTTGAGACATGACTGGCAAGTGTCATAAGATGAAAATTCAAACGGATTTAAATATCCATCTTTATGCAACTTAGCTAGTCGTGTCGCATTGATGTGACCCAGTCTACAATGCCACAAGAAGGATTCGTTGAGTTCAGAACTCTTCCTCTTGTGTGTGTTTGTTATACTCAGAACTGTTGATTGATTTAGAACATAAATGCCATTGCATAACGTGCCTGATCCAACCAACTTTTGGTTACGGAAAATGTTCATAACATTGTCCTGTAATACAAAATTATATCCCTCTTTACTTAATAAAGAAACCGATATAATGTTGCATATCAAGTTCGGCATGTAATAGCATTCGTTCAGAACCAATGTATTTCTAGTTGGTAATACAAGGTGATATTCTCCGACAGTCTTAGCTGCAACAATTGCACCATTTCCAACTCTAATGTCTTTATCACCTTCTCCAAGTTCTCTACCTTTCCTAAGCCCATGTAACTGATTACATATATGGGATCCTGACCCGGTATCTAATACCCAGGACGTAAAGCAAATGGAGAAACAGTTCTCAGTAACGAACACACCCGAAGAAAATGCATCAACATGTACTTTCTTCATTCGGGTGGCATGGGAATCCTGGTATTCCCCTATATCCTGTTCATTCCTATAACTCTTATAGGAAAGAACGGAACCAACGTTCCCCAGCACAGTATAACATGCGGGTTCGGTCAATACATCCATATTATTATCTTTATTAAGGCATGAAATGGTCGCTACCTGGAGAGAGAGAGAAGAAAACACTTTAGCGTATGCTCGTGCAAGATCAGATTGGTTATTATCTTATCTAATCAGGATGGCTCCCACTGCTTTTTATCAAATCTTCCTTCAAACCCGAAAAGGAAAGACTAGCCGGGATTAATTACACCCTACAACTTCGTCGATCTTTCAGCCAGGCCAGTGTCGGTACTTTGAGGGAGGTCCCCCGTGCTTTCGCACGAACCTAATTACTGTAAACCTCGTTTTCCCAGAGGCGTAACCTCGTTAACACCTTTCTAGACACCTACTTGATCGGCTAATTGTAATGTGTAAAACTCTCCCAGGAGTAACTCTTACTCGCAATGGGTATCGGGATCCAACTATCTCATAGAAGGTATGCAATCTCATTGCAAATTTCAACACTTGAAATACCCGATAATATTTTGCCCCAAGCATCCTATGACCTTGACGGAGGTCAACAAACCACAGGGTGCAAGTCAAGTTCAACCCGTCATTTCTTGATTGAATCAAACCCACCCGCACGACCCTTGACGGAGGTCAACAAGGTCGTACGACTACCCTAATCCAATCTGCATCATATGCATAAGCAGACAAATACTAGTTAGCTATCGCACACTACGCCTTGACGGAGGTCAACAAACGTAGCACGAATACTAAGTAGGATCTATCTGAAATGACGGAGGGCTACGCCAGGTTTTTCTGAAAACCATGAGCGTAATGAACTTGATATCGTTGTAGAATCAAATGAAGTTTTAAAATGGAGTGATTTTGAGGCTTTTCTAGTTTTGCTAAAGGGGTCAGTCCCGATGAAGGGATCGTCGGCCCTTTCCTCGTCGAATGAGGTGCGGGATATATCATATATATCGCTGTGCAAAGCAAAAACCCAAAAGCAGTCAAAAGGAAACCGAGTTTGTAACATCTGCCAGTTATTGCTAAAGGAGTCACTCCCGGTGAAGGGATCTCGGTCCTTTCCTCATCGAATAAGGTGCGGGGTATATCATATATACCGCTATGCAAAGCAAGAACTGTAGCTACCTGTTTTATTTAAAATCTGATTCTACAACATCTTAGGTTTCTTATCTTTCATTAATCACATTAATGAAGTCCCATCATTTAAATACCTAAACATCACAGATAGATATGACGTACACTTATGCTATCCGCATTCGCCTCGATGTCCTCTCGTGCACCGTTAGGTTAGGTAACTAACGACAGAGCAGGGCAGGGCTAGCGCGGGTGTAAAACATAAGTAACGTCTATATAATATATCATATATACTATATACTATATCCATCACAGAACATCTCATGATCACATCACAGATATCGCAGCAGAATAAACATATGAAATATTGGATATACTAGGACGTCCGTGTTTTCAATACGAGCCAGTATAAAACACGGATTCCACGGTCGTGATGAATAGCCAATCCCACACCCCTAGACCCCTACGAGAGCGGCAAGCAACCCTGCCAATTCTAGGGTTAGGAGACCCGGACTCGACTCCTCGAGTTGGTCTCCCACTGGACCCCAGAACCCGGTTACTTGTGCTCCCCTCCTTGGGTCAATCCTAATGCGGAAAAGTAAATAATATACAAAGGGCGACAACTTCCGCTACCTGGAAGTTCCCCAAATAAAAGAATATTACATACAAGTTTTTACATAAATGAAAATGAAAAACACTCATCTCACATAAAAACCCCCGGCTATTCAAACACGACGATCCAATATAACATATCCAGCAACACATAACATCACATGTCATCAACGTAAGTAAGTATGCATACCCCAATTGTCGTTGACCTATAGCAACGAAACCGGCGATATGAACATACTACACTTACGGTCACAAAAAAAGAATGTGTAAAACTACAACAATTGGAATCCGCAACCTCTTTAGACATCACATGCCTAACGGTTATAAACCCCGCATTTTAGTCCCATTATCGAAAACTCTTTTCGATATCCAATGAAACTAAACCGCTAGATTTATAACATCCATCCAGTTATCTCATAACCGTTTGTGAATTCCAATTATTGTATCCAATTCCGGATAAATAGAATATATCAAACTTTCTGATCGAATATTCGAACACCCAAGTTTTCCCGACACCGATCAACACATGAAATAGGTTCAAAGACATTCACTTCATACCTCAGTACCAACGGTCCAGCCGTAGAAGGGTCAAGCCAACGCCTCACATGTGGCACGCCGTACTGCCCCAAACCCGAAGGTTCAAAGGGCAGTTCAAGACGGTCACATAATCGAGTTAAGGTTTGTTGTCTTCTAGAGGGACCATCGCGTTACTTGCACTACTCAGAACGTCTTTTAACCACAGAAAAAGCCAACACTTGGAATTATTCCGGCAGGGGAAAACCTGGGTTTTTATATCCGGTCGAACTCTTTATAACCCCATATTCTACAGTTATCTGGAAAAACACTTAGACAAAGTTTGATATTCCGATCGAATCGTCGATTCCCATTATAACCCCAGAGCACTCAACCCTTAAATCAATTTAAAAATACCCAGAAAACTCACCAGAATTTATCAGGTATTACTGTGCAGTGAAACATGGCTGACGTCACTATATGGCCGTGGAACAGCGGCAGAAGGCATGCTTCTGCCGCGTTTCCGCGGCTCATTGAACTGTTCATGGGAAACGTTTTACACAGTAATTCTTAGAATTCTTTGGTGAATTTTTTAAGCATTTTTAATATCAAAAATTCTCAGATTTCAGAAAATATCCAGAGAGCTCACGGGTATATGGGTTTCGGGTTCGTCCGGACTTCAAACTCCGTCTAGACTTCGCCTAAGGCTCTAGCTAGGCTCTGATACCACTGAAAGGTTCCTAGGCACCCTATAGAGGTCTCACATGACATGGAACATGCCATTTTACAAAAATTATGGTGCCGAGAAACCCTAACACGGATCTTAGATTAGAATTCTAGGCGAAAAACTATACTAGTTAGCAAATTAACTAAAGGTCGGAAACTATAACCTTTGTAGATCCGGATTTCCACCTCCTTAGCTCCACGTGGTCATGCCCTCGCTGTCCATCATGAATCCTCGACTCATTCGTCGGCTTCATCGGAAAAGTGAGCGGAATAGTTCGTCGGCTTCGTGTCAAAGACGATCTACGTCGAGGTTGCACTAGTTCAAGCTCCGACTTCACCAAGTAGTGAAACTTGTGAAGAAAACACCCAAAACCACTTGGCAAGAGGTAGAGGATGAAGAAATAGGAGGTGGGTTCACTTTTAATTTGGATTTCTCTCACTAAAACTCAAGTTGCCATTGATGTAGCAAGCTTGAAGAAGAAGAAGAAGATGATGGTTATGATAAGTTCTATGTAAAAGAAAATAGAAAATCAAATACTTATCGTAACTTAAACTAGGGTTAAGTGTAGAGAATTAACCATGGTCATTTGGATGGGTTAGGGTTAAGCATGAAGACAAGAATGGTTAGCAAAGTCAAAGCTTCATGAAGCTTCAACATAAAACAAATAAAGCCACCATTCTTATCTTAAACTTATCCAAATAAATGAATAAACAAATAAATGAATAACTAAATATGCAAAACCCTAATTATCATAATAACCATGGTTTAATTCTATTCACTTAACCATATGATCAAGTATCATCAAACATGATACAAAAAAGTGCACAAAAAGTATATCACATATACAATGTGCAATCCAAGTGAGAAAAATCCGTTTAAAGTGAACCAATACTAGTTAATGCAAAGTAATATATCAAATATATAATTATACATTAAATCATTAAATCAACATTTGATTCAATGATCCGGTCATGTCGCACATAACCGACTAGTATTCAATGTATCGATTTATCGAATCAATGATTCGATAACTAGGTCATATCAAATATAACCAATCGAAACATTTATCACGAGAATGAAATGCGGTATCATATACACGCATTATTCTCGGTCCTGCACATATCTCATATGCTCTCCTATTTCGTTTCGCTTGAACCAGGAAACCTCTGTGTAGGACTCTAAACACTAGTCAATACGCCGGTAGCAGATGATGATCATATCATGAACCCACAAGCCGCAAGCGGTCTGCTAAACGTAACGGCCATCCGGGTATTGAGCGATCAGAAGATCGACGAGCTAGCCCGCTCACACTCCTGCGAATCCGACCAGTAACACTTACTATACAGTCCGGTCTCTTCGTCTGATACGTCGCATATCAAGTCTAGGGGTGGTATACGTCAGACCACAATAACCCGATAAGTCGTGCCGATGTGAGGCTCATAACGGGTCGAGAAACTACTGGTAACACTTACCAGCAAATCTCTGATCAGCCCTGGCCAGGGACTTCCCTGTTACGGCCAATCGGGCACAGCGCAACATCTACCCCCAATACCGGGAGAGACGAAACCCCTCCTATCGCTCATTGCCTCCATATGACTCGGGACTGTACCCAAAGACCACCGTTTTGCATGCCCTCATGAACGTGGTAAGGTGGAGATCAAAGCACAGTGGGAATCACACAAGACTCTATGACGATCTCGGGTCTACAGACTAACCTGTACAAGTGTCACCTGAGAACTGCCATCTGACATGAGGTATAATACCATCTGGGAGTTCTCGGCGAGTCTGTCCAGTGTACCCAGTCTCCACTGAGCACCCGTATACCATCTCTGATGTCAAACACCAATGGATATGGGATCATCCATCGCCCATCACATGGGTCGAGAAGCGTATACGCTAGTCTACTCTGGTATATCGATGCCCCATCTCGATACACCCACGACTAGGGACCTTGAAGGATGTACTTATGGACTACCATGTCCCCACTAGTATGATCTGCATCATAGTCCAGGTAGTCAAGTACAAGTCCTAAGGGCTTTACCAACATGTAACTATAAGACAGTATAAAGAGACTAGTGTACATGTTAAGATAAAGAGCAACCAGATAGCATACTATCATGTCGAGCAAGAAAGTCATCTCTATATATGTCCAAGCATCCAATATAATATACATAATCTGTACAATACTGGCCTCTAGGGCATACATACAACTAACAGTATATATAGTAAAATTGTAGCACGAACTGTTGTATTCCTCGTCTTGTACGTGGATGGCATTCTATTGATAAGAAATGACATTCCTATGCTACAATCTGTCAAAGGATTCTTATCACACAGGTTCTCCATGAAAGACCTGGGTGATGCCTCTTACATTCTGGGGATTCGGATCTATCGTGATAGATCCAAGAGGATGTTGGGACTTTCGCAGTCCAGGTATATCAACACTATACAGAAAAGATTCATTATGGAAGATTCTAAGCGCGGTAATCTACCGGTTTGTCACGGAATCACCCTATCCAAAGAGATGTCTCCCAAGACTGATTTGGAAAGGGATCGCATGTCTATTATACCCTACGCTTCTGCGGTTGGCTCTATAATGTATGTGATGTTGTGCACCAGACCAGATGTAGCTTACGCACTGAGCGTGGTAAGCAGGTATCAGTCAGACCCAGGAGAGATGCACTGGATAGCAGTAAAGAACATTCTCAAGTAACTGAGAAGAACTAAGGAGATGTTCTTGGTTTACGGAGGAAAAGACCTCAAGATCGAGGCCTTTACTGATTCCGGCTTCCAGAGTGGTAAGTATGACTCCAAGTCCATGTCAGGTTATGTCTTTACCCTCAATGGAGGGGCGGTGTGCTGGAAGAGCTCCAAGCAGGACACCGTTGCAGACTCGACAATGGTAGCGGAGTATATTGCTGCTTGCGATGCCGCAAAAGAAGCGGTCTGGATGAAGAAGTTCCTAACAGAACTTCAGGTGGTACCTACAATTGTTGATCCAATACCGCTGTATTGGGACAACAATGGAGCTATAGCTTTAGCGATGGAACCCAGGTCCCATCAGAAGTCCAGACACATCTTAAGGCGGTATCACCTGATCAGGGAGATCATAGATCGCCGGGAGATCGAGGTCCGGAGAGTTGCTACAGAGGAGAACATTGCTGATCCATTCACAAAGGCCTTACCTCATATTCAGTTCGAGAGGCAACTCGAGATGATCGGTCTTCGATATGCCAGTACATGGCCCTAGTGCAAGTGGGAGATTGTTAGTGTATATGCCCTAGGGGCCATTATTGTATCATACTAGCTTGTATATTACTTAATGGAAGCTTTTGATATTCACAGTTATATTAACAGTCTTGCTAAACATGGTAATATGCTACTTGGTTATATCTATCTTAATATGTGTGTACGTATTGATAGAGCCCTTAGGATCTTGCTTGACTACCAGCGTTGTGATGGAATTCACACTAGTGGGGGCTGGGTAGTCTACAAGCACATACTTTTTCAGGTCCCTAGTCGTAGGATTATCGAGATAGGGCATCGATACTCCGGAGTAGACTAGTATGTACGCTTCTCATCCCAGTTGGGGAGATGGTCTGTCCCACAGCCATCAGTACGACGTACTGGAGATAGTATACAGCTGCTCGTTGGGTTACGGGTACACCGGACATGACTCGCGGGGGACTGTTGGTTGGTATTATAACCGTCGTCAAATAACAGTTCCCAGGTGACATGAGTACAGCATAGTCCGCAGACTTGACACTGCTGCTTCGTCTCGAGTGTGTCCCTCTGTTTTTAGATTGCTACCCTACCACAGCTCAAAGGAGTCGTGAAAACAGGTAGCAGTTGGGTGCAGTCCCGAGCGCTTGGAGGCAGTGGCGGTTAGACGGGATTCGTCTCTCCCGGTATTGGGAGTTGATATCGCGCTGTGTTTGGAGAGCCATTACGCAATGTCCCTGGCCAGGGCAAGCGAGATTTACTGGTAGGTTTTCCAGTAGTTTCTCAAGGTGTAATAGGCTTCACTCCGACACGACTTATACCGCTTTTAGGGGACTGACGCTTGCCGCCCCTAGGCCCGATATGCGATAGCCCTAGACGAACAGACCAGACTGTACGGAGATTGTCACATCAGGCTCAGTAGGAGTTCAGATGGGTTTCCTCATCGGCCTTCTTATCGACATCTACCTGGGGACCGTTACGTACAGCTAGTGCTCCTTTCAGTCTGTGGTTAAACCCACTACCAACATAGTAGTCGAGTATTTAGAGTCCCACACAGATAGTTTCCCTACACCGGGCGAAACGATATAGAGGTCGTATGGTTTTACGACAGGGTTCGTGTAACACCTTGAAATTCGTTTAGAATGTTTCACGTTAATTAGCAAGTGTGCGTGTTTTTTTTCAAAAAAAAAACGGATATCTTATTTTCCTTCTTGGCTAGTGGTCTTTTGTGTTGTGAAGTGTTCTTATGGATATATATATATATATATATATATATATTTATAGGGTTGTTAATTATTTTTAGTTGTGTTTACCCTAATTGGAAATTGTGTTTGTGTACACCTACACACTTAGCACAATTTTGTGACTTTGGTTAAAAAGTGTATCATGTTAACCCTTTTTCTTTTCTTGCATGGTTTTATTTATCCCACCCATTTAAACAAGTCAAAACCGCTTTTTATAATGCAAATTTAAATAGAAATGAAGGTATGGTGGTTAGGTATGGGATTTGACTTTGTTTGACCTTTGCTTCTCTCTCTTTTATCTCTCTTTCCCTCACTTCTGAGCTCCAGCAGAAAGAGAAGCAGCAACAACACCATTTTCTCCATTTCTCTCTTTTCTTTTCATTCCTCATTAAACCCCCATTCAAACCCTACTCAAAACAACACTTTTCCTTCACAAACCATAGAAAAAAATGAGCTTTTGAGGTGTTTGGTGGTGGATCTGCACACTTGAGGAAAAAGCAGGGATTTTTAGTGTTTCTTAAGGTGTTTTGAAGGTATTAACTCACCCTTAGCACCTCTTTTACATAACTTATAGTATTTCTAGCAAAATATCACATTTTATGCATGTTTTTTGCGTTATAAAGGGATTTAGTGAGGTTGTGATAAAAATTAACTTTTTATGGCTTGATTAGCTTGGTGATGAGTTATATAGGTGATTTTAGACTTAGGTTTGTTTCAGATTTCAGAAAATACCCTAAAGTTTTAATTTAGTGCAAAGTGTGATTTTTAGCGTGAAATTGGGTTATGTTGAAACTGCTACTACCCGGGGTGTTTCAGAATAAAATTGGATTTACTGTAGCATATACAGGGGGTATGGAGTGCACACACCAAACCCGGGAGCCCACCCCCCTACCCAGGCCGCCAAATTAATCATTCTGGCCGCAATTTGCGGCCAGATGGGAGGGTATTGGGTTGGGGTTTTGGTGGTTGGTGTCTGCTGATATTTGGGGTTTCTTGGTATATTTATTTTTATAAAACTCTTTCTGTATCAAAATCTGGGACCTATTACCCTATTTTCCGTATTTTTAAATCTCCGCGACACACGAATACGTGTGTGGTTTTGGGTTGTGCTGCGTATCGCGACGCGTCAGGTTAGCTTCAGGAGCGTGATCACACGTTTTAGCGTATCGCGCACACGCGCGCTTGGGTTGCAACGCGGGGTTCTAGTTTGACCTTAATATTTCGTTTTTGGTAGATTTGAGCTTATGTGTGTTATATTGTGTAAATCTAGGTTCGCAGGCGAGTGAGACGGACGCTGTGAAGAAAGGGAAACAAGTCGTCGGCTACACTTAGCGTGAGACTTCGGTGAGTAGATTTAACATCTACGGGGATATCGCCCGCATGGCGTTCTATGTCAGGGCTGATAAGACTTTATATCTACACATTGCATTTACCTACATTGACTGTTCATGGATACTGTTGTTGCATACTGCATTCCCTGCTATATGTATGAAAACTTAGAATTGATAGAACACCGCACTATTACTAACGGTTTATGTTGCACGAGTACAAATCTGCATGTTACACACACACCGTTATTAATTGCCATGACACACTCACTGTAGAATTTCCATGATCATTATACTGTAGTTCATTTCACATATGATTCGATATGTTTTTCGTAGAAAGTGGAAGTCGCATGCTGTCTTGAAAACTGAAACTATCTTAAGAAAAGTGGTTTCTCCCTTGTACCTATATTATGACTTGATGTACATAGCATATCGTGTTTGATTTACTCGTTGGTGTTGGATTTTTATGTGATTTCCGGTTTTAAGGACCATGGAATTATTTAAGAAAAGATGCACTATTTGAAAACCGGGTTCCTCGTGATATGATATTTTGGTGCGTCCACCACGTATTTTCTCGGTGTTGAGACATGTGCTTCAAACCCGATTCGTTGAGTGGATGATCTGTTTGCGGGTTCGTGGTGGACCCGATATGGTTCCCATCGGCAAGATGATCGATGGACTTTGCCGATTGAGCCTGGAGGTGGGCGAGTACCTACCGGTGATTGGTTGGACCTGGAGGTTATCCGGAGGATACCGACCAGAGTCGAGAGATGGATGCGGGATGATCCGTACTGCCGGGGCCTAGGGCCGATACCGCAAACAGAGCCCGTAGGCTGATCCGGACTTACGGAGGCTGATGTATGAGGATTTGCGTGTCGATGCTGGACATGAGTATTTATGATATTTTGGGTGCCGATGTTGGGCACTTGTGATTCTCAGAGATGTACAGGATTCGAGGGCCGAGGAGAGTGCCGACGACTGAGTTTATTTGGGATTTGGGTGCAGCTTGGACACCGATTATTTTTCCACGATAGATATTTCGTGTAGATGTTGTTTATCCCATGCTCAGCTGTGATTATCATGTATCTCATCCTGTAGTTATTTTACCTGATAGAGCATTGGCATGATCATTGCACTTACTGCTTGTCGCATATAGATTTACTTGCTGGCATATGATAGCGTAGCGCAGTACGTGTATGCTTGTGATTACCTTTATATGTTATCTCTATTCACGAGTTGGCAACTCACCCCCGTTGTGCCACAGTATTTGCAGGTTGCCCCTCAGAGTAGTCGTGGCAGGCTGCCTTTTTGCATCTTTTGGCTTCAGATACCACTACAGTTGGTGCGAGAGCTATTTTGCTATTTAGGTGGGTTGTGGTATCTGGTTACTTTTATTGTACACACTTTTGTATCTAGTATTCTCCATCTACCATATATGTACTTGACTTAGAAACAGTGTGAGGACGATGATGTATATTTTGTATTCTGGTGTCGAGCTCGTGGGAGCCGAATTTATATTTGCAGTTATTATTCTGGGATGTTACTTTTGCTCATTCTTCGCTACGGCGTCGTATATTACTCTTGTGGTGATGGTTTCCGCCGTTGGGCGTGATTGTTCCCGTTGGAAAGGCTTTATTTCATTATATCTCATTTTCACTTATATCCTGTTTTTACCCGATTTTCGGGGTTACTTTTACAAAGGAAATGCTGCCAAAATTATATTAAGGATAATTTAACTTTAAAAAGAACTAATTAAGGTTTTCTAAATGTTTTAATTAAATGTTTTCAACACTCACTACTTTTAAATGGTATTGATTTCTGGGTTCGGCTTACTTAGTCGCGTTACGCCTGTAGACGTAGCGTGGTTAAGTGCCGGTCACGAGTCGAAATATTCGGGTCGTGACAAAGTTGGTATCAGAGCGTAGGTTTTACCTTTCGGAGTGTTCCTAGGATCACCCTGGTATGATGGAGTAGGTAGCTGAAGCAGAGTGGTGTAGCGTGCGTATGTTCCGCGGCATACTCACGACACGGTACTCCGCCAAAGCGACCTTAAGACTTATTGATTTAAATTCCTTTTGAGTATATACATTCTTGCGATTCGATTTCTGCATCCTTATCGAATCCTATTTTCCTTTCAGCCATTATGCCGCCAAAGACTACGAGGGCGCAGAGAGCGGCCGCGAGGGCCGAGATTCGAGTTGATTCGTCAGAGACGAGGACTGATCCGGGCAGTACACCGGTTGTACCCGAGCAGGTTGTTCCTCCCGTGACAGATTAGATCGCCACGCTAGGGGCTGGTATGCAGGAGATGCGCCAGATGGTGGGATCTAGCATGCAGGAGATGCGCCAGATGATAGAATCGCTAGTTGAGACTCTTCGAGCGCAGCGACCAGAGGTAGCTCCACCTATTTCAGAGACCGTGATGGTACCTACCGCACAGCCAGTTGCCCCTGCAGCTACGGAGGTGATTACAGTATCACTATCAGAGTTCATGAGGCTGAAGCCTACGGTCTTCACAGGCACCGATGCAGCCGAGGACCCACAGTCCTTCATTGATAGGATGGCTCGGATATGTCGTTCCCTCAGATGCGCAGATGCGAGATGGGTTGAGCTCGCGAGCTTTTGCCTGGAAGGTCTTGCGCAGAAATGGTGCGAATCAGTCGAGAAGGGCAGAGAAGCAGGTCTTCCTCCTATGACCTGGACAGAGTTCATGGCGCTATTCCTTGCCCGCTTTCTCCCACTGAGTGTCAGAGATGCTAGAGCACGCAGATTCGAGTCCTTACGCCAGACTCAGGAGATGTCAGTGGCAGAGTATGATGTGATGTTCACAGAGCTATCTATCTATGCTCCGTATCTAGTGGCTACCGAGGAGTTGTGAGTCAAGAGATTTGTTCGAGGCTTTCTTACACCACTGTTCCTTGCGATCAGCGCGCAGCACTACGAGACATATGCAGCAGCGGTAGATGCAGCTCTATTAGTCGAGGAGCGCCTTGCTGAGACTTCGGTAGTTCCAGAGCCGAAGAGAGTTCGTATTGTTATAGCAGCACGGAGACAGACATTCAGACGCCGTGACAGGTATCGTTCAGGCACGAGGAGTGGCAGAGATTTGGGACGAGGCCAGATGTTTAGTTCGTATCCACGGGAGAGTCAGCAGTCGTCGTGAGGTTGCTATAGATGCGGCAGTTTACTTCACCTCGTCAGAGATTGTCCTGAGATACACCGGAGGGAGACAGCAGCACCGGACATCACCTTACCACCTTCACCACCCCAGAGGGCATTTCCTGTTGTTCCTACTGTTACTCCACGTCAGACTCATACACAGAGAGGTCGTGGGCATGGAGGAGTTGCTCACAGAGGACGGGATGACCGAGGAAGAGGACAGTCAGTCACGGGTGGAGGGCAGGCACGAGTTTTTGCTTTGACGCATCAGGACGCGCAGGCGTCCAATGCGGTGGTCTCAGGTATCCTTCCAGTATGTTCTGTTGATGCACACGTATTGTTCGATCCAGGATCCACGCACTCGTACGTATCTACACACTTCGTGCCGAGTTTGGGTAGAGAGTCCGGTTTGCTTGATCAGCCGCTTGTTATGACTACTCCTGTGGGAGAGTCGTTTGTTGCTAGGCACGTGTTCCAATCCTGTACCGTCTGTATTGGCGAGAGAGAGTTGCCTATCGATTTGATCCTTCTCGAGATGTTGGACTTCGAAGTTCTTTTGGGCATGGATTGGTTAGCCACGTGTTACGCTTCTGTGGACTGCCGTGAGAAGACAGTTAGATTTTGTTTTCCCGGCGAGTCGGTTTTTGTTGTGTTGGGGGACCGTGGTGCCGCCCCACACTGTGTGATTTCTTCCTTTCGTGCTGCACAGCTTTTGAGGAAGGGATGTCAGGGATTTCTCGCCTATGTTTGTGATACTAGAGCTACAGAGGTTCCTCTGGATCAGGTTCCGGTTGTTAACGAGTTCCCTGATGTGTTCCATGATGAGCTTCCTGGGCTACCGCCCGAGCGCGACATTTCTTTCTGTATTGATTTGGTTCCTGGCGCGGGGCCTATTTCTATACCGCCTTATCGGATGGCCCCGGCGGAACTTCGAGAATTGAAGGGTCAGTTGAAAGATTTGTTGGACAAGGGACTTATTCGACCTAGTGTTTCTCCTTGGGGTGCTCCAGTTCTGTTCGTCAAGAAGAAGGACGGCAATTTGCGTCTGTGTATCAACTATCGCCAGCTGAACAGGGTTACAGTGCGGAACAGGTATCCTTTGCCACGCATTGACGATTTGTTCGACCAGCTTCAGGGGGCAGGGTACTTTTCGAGGATCGATTTGCGATCAGGCTATCATCAGCTGCGGGTTCGACAGGAGGACGTTCCTAGGACAGCTTTCCGCACACGCTACGGCCATTACGAGTTTTTGGTGATGTCGTTCGGACTCACCAATGCACCAGCAGCATTCATGGATTTAATGAACCGTATTTTCCGGCCTTATCTTGATCTGTTCATCATTGTATTCATTGACGATATTCTGGTGTATTCTCGGAGTAGAGAGGAGCACGAGCAGCACCTGCGGATTACACTGCAGATCATGAGAGAGCATCAGCTTTTCGCCAAATTATCCAAGTGTGCTTTCTGGCTGGACAGCGTAAACTTCTTGGGGCACGTGATTTCACGAGACGGTATATGTGTAGACCCGAGGAAGATCGAGGCAGTTCGGAGTTGGCACAGACCCACATCAGTTACGGAGATTCGCAGCTTTCTAGGGCTGGCCGGCTACTACAGGCGATTTGTGCAGGATTTCTCTCGCATTGCTACACCTTTGACCGGGTTGACCCGGAAGGGAGTTCCTTTCGTTTGGACAGAGGAGTGTGAACACAGTTTTCAGAAGTTACGGGCTCTACTGACTACGGCGCCGGTATTATCATTGCCTTCAAGGTCAGGTGGATTTGTGGTATATTGTGATGCTTCTCTAGTGGGGCTAGGGTGTGTTCTGATGCAACATGATAGGGTGATCGTGTATGCTTCGTGGCAATTGAAGAAACATGAACAGAACTACCCCACTCACGATTTGGAGATGGCTGCAGTGGTCTTTGCACTTAAGATCTGGCGACATTACCTATACGGCGAGTCGTGCCAGATATTCACTGATCACAAGAGCTTAAAGTATATATTCCAGCAGCGAGACCTGAACCTTAGACAGCGCCGACGGATGGAGTTAGTGAAGGATTACGACTGCGAGATCTTGTATCACCCGGGCAGGGCTAATGTAGTGGCAGATGCTTTGAGTAGGAGGCCTGGAGGTAGTCTATGTCGTTTGAGCGCAGTACAGAGGTAGTCGTCGGCAGATTGGCAGATTTTATACGACAGCCGGGTACAGTTCGAGTTTACGTCGATCGGAGGACAGATTGCGCATGTTCGTGCACGCCCGCAGATGCTTGACCGTATATATGAGCCACAGCACAGTGATGACCGTTGTTCAGAGATCAAGACGCAGATGGGAGAGGGCAGATTTTCCGAGTTCGTGATCGATGATCAGGGGATACTACGATTTGGGACCAGATTATGCATACCAGATGCTGAGGGACTGCGGCGTGAGATTCTCAAGGAGGCACATTGATCGGTGTATAGTGTTCATCCAGGGTCCACCAAGATGTACCACGATTTGAGAGATGTTTACTGGTGGGACGGGATGAAGGGAGACATCGCAGATTTTATGTCGAGATGCCTGACTTGTCAACAAGTCAAGGCTGAGCATCAGAGGCCCGCGGGAGAGCTACAGCCGTTGCCCATTCCGGAGTGGAAATGGGAACAGATTTCTATGGACTTTATTATGGGTCTACCCAGGACTAGTCGAGGGTATGACTCTATCTGGGTGATCGTGGATCGTTTGACGAAAGCGGCTCACTTCCTACCGGTGAAGAAGACTTTCGGATTTGCTCAATATGCCCAGATTTATATTGATGAGATTGTACGACTGCACGGAGTTCCGACATGAATTGTGTCCGACAGAGGCACCCAGTTTACCAGCCAACTATGGCAGAGGCTTCAGGAGGCTTTGGGCACCCGCTTGAGTTTCAGCACAGCATTTCATCCGCAGACCGACGAACAGTCAGAGCGGACAATTCAGACTCTCGAGGACATGATCAGAGCGTGCGTATTAGACTTCGGAGGTAGCTGGGGTTATCATTTGCCCCTTGTACAGTTCTCCTATAACAACAGCTACCAGCAGACCATTCAGATGGCACCGTTTGAGGCTCTTTATGGGAGGAGATGTAGATCGCCCGCCTGTTGGACAGAGCTCAGTGAGAGCAGTATCTTAGGGCCGCAGATTGTGGAGGAGACGACCGCGAAGATCCAGTTGATTCGCGATAGGATGAGAGCAGCCCAGAGTAGGCAGAGATCTTATGCGGACTGTCGTCGGCGCAGACTTGAGTTTTCTGTTGGTGATCATGTTTTCTTGAGGGTCTCCCCAATGAAAGGTGTGATGAGATTTGGGAAGAAGGGGAAGCTTAGTCCAAGATATGTGGGCCCCTTCGAGATCCTCGAGCGAGTTGGTGCGGTTGCGTATCGTTTAGCCCTTCCGCCCAGTTTTCCAGACGTGCACCCGGTATTTCACGTTTCGATACTACGCAGATATCTTCATGATCCTTCGCATGCGATTCAGCACCCGACGATCCAGCTTGAGCGTGACCTTTCCTATGCGGAGCAGCCAGTGATGATCTTGGATCGACAAGTGAAGAAATTGAGATCGAAGGACATACCGTCAGTCAAGGTAATTTGGCGTGGCCAGAGCGGCGAGGAGGTCACTTGGGAGACCGAGAGCGAGATGAGGAAGAGATATCCCCATCTTTTTGAAGGTATGTACAGTTAGATTTTTAAATTTGGGGACCAAATTTCTTTAAGGGGGGTAGATTGTAACACCTTGAAATTCGTTTAGAATGTTTAGCGTTAATTAGCAAGTTTGCGTGTTTTTTTTTCAAAAAAAAAACGGATATCTTATTTTCCTTCTTGGCTAGTGGTCTTTTGTGTTGTGAAGTGTTCTTATGGATATATATATATATATATATATATTTTATAGGGTTGTTAATTATTTTTAGTTGTGTTTACCCTAATTGGAAATTGTGTTAGTGTACACCTGCACACTTAGCACATTTTTGTGACTTTGGTTAAAAAGTGTATCATGTTAACCCTTTTTCTTTTCTTGCATGGTTTTATTTATCCCACCCATTTAAACAAGTCTTGTGACTTTGGTTAAAAAGTGTATCATGTTAACCCTTTTTCTTTTCTTGCATGGTTTTATTTATCCCACCCATTTAAACAAGTCAAAACCCCTTTTTATAATGCAAATTTAAATAGAAATGAAGGTATGGTGGTTAGGTATAGGATTTGACTTTGTTTGAGCTTTGCTTCTCTCTCTTTTATCTCTCTTTCCCTCACTTCTGAGCTCCAGTAGAAAGAGAAGCAACAGCAACACCATTTTCTCCATTTCTCTCTTCTCTTTTCATTCCTCAATAAACCCCCATTCAAACCCTACTCAAAACAACACTTTTCCTTCACAAACCATAGAAAAAAATGAGCTTTTGAGGTGTTTGGTGGTGGATCTGCACACTTGAGGAAAAAGCAGGGATTTTTGGTGTTTCTTAAGGTGTTTTGAAGGTATTAACTCACCCTTAGCACCTCTTTTACATAACTTATAGTATTTCTAGCAAAATATCACATTTTATGCATGTTTTGTGCGTTATAAAGGGATTTAGTAAGGTTGTGATAAAAATTAACTTTTTATGGCTTGATTAGCTTGGTGATGAGTTATATAGGTGATTTTAGACTTAGGTTTGTTTCAGATTTCAGAAAAATACCCTAAAGTTTCAATTTAGTGCAAAGTGTGATTTTTAACTTGAAATTAGGTTCTGTTGAAACTGCTACTACCCGGGGTGTTTCAGAATAAAATTGGATTTACTGTAGCATATACAGGGGTTATGGAGTGCACACACCAAACCCGGAAGCCCACCTCCTACCCAGGCCGCCAAATTAATCATTCTGGCCGCAATTTGCGGCCAGATGGGAAGGTATTGGGTTGGGGTTTTGGTGGTTAGTGTCTGCTGATATTTGGGGTTTCGTGGTATATTTATTTTTATAAAACTCTTTCTGTATCAAAATCTGGGACCTATTACCCTATTTTCCGTATTTTTAAATCTCCGCGACACACGTGATACGTGTGTGGTTTTGGGTTGTGCTGCGTATCGCGACGCGTCAGGTTAGCTTCAGGAGCGTGATCACACGTTTTAGCGTATCGCGAACACGCGCGCTTGGGTTGCAACGCGGGGTTCTAGTTTGACCTTAATATTTCGTTTTTGGTAGATTTGAGCTTATGTGTGTTATATTGTGTAAATCTAGGTTCGCAGGCGAGTGAGACGGACGCTGCGAAGAAGGGGAAACAAGTCGTCGGCTACACTTAGCGCGAGACTTCGGTGAGTAGATTTAACATCTACGGGGATATCGCCCGCATGGCGTTCTACGTCAAGGCTGATAAGACTTTATATCTACACATTGCATTTACCAACATTGACTGTTCCATGGATACTGTTGTTGCATACTGCATTCCCTGCTATATGTATGAAAACTTAGATTGATAGAACACCGCACTATTACTAACGGTTTATGTTGCACGAGCACTAATCTGCATGTTACACACACACCGTTATTAATTGCCATGACACACTCACTGTAGAATTGCCATGATCATTATACTGTAGTTCATTTCACATATGATTCGATTTATTTTTCGTAGAAAGGGGAAGCCGCATGCTGTCTTGAAAACTGAAACTATCTTAAGAAAAGCGGTTTCTCCCTTGTACCTATATTATGACTTGATGTACATAGCATATCGTATTTGATCTACTCGTTGGTGTTGGATTTTTATGTGATTTCTGGTTTTGAGGACCGTGGAATTATTTAAGAAAAGATGCACTATTTGAAAACCCGGTTCCTCGTGATATGATATTTTGGTGTGTCCACCACGCGTTTTCTCGATGCTGAGACGTGTGCTTGAAACCCGATTCGTGGAGTGGATGATCCGTTTGCGGGTTCGTGGTGGACCCGGTATGGTTCCCCTCGGCAAGATGATCGATGGACTTTGCCGATTGAGCCTGGAGGTGGGTGAGTACCTACCGGTGATTGGTTGGACCTGGCGGTTATCCGGAGGATACCGACCAGAGTCGAGAGATAAATGCGGGATGATCCGTACTGCCGGGGCCTAGGGCCGATACCGCAGACGGAGCCCGTGGGCTGATCCGGACTTACGGAGGCCGATGTATGAGGATTTGCGTGTCGATGCAGGACACGAGTATTTATGATATTTTGGGTGCCGATGTTAGGAACTTGTGATTCTCAGAGATGTACAGGATTCGAGGGCCGAGGAGAGTGCCGGCGCCTGAGTTTATTTGGTATTTGGGTGCAGCTTAGACACCGATTATTTTTCCACGATAGATATTTCGTGTAGATGTTGTTTATCCCATGCTCAGCTGTGATTATCATGTATCTCATCCTGTAGTTATTTTACCTGACAGAGCATTGGCATGATCATTGCACTTACTGCTTGTCGCATATAGATTTACTTGCAGGCATATGATAGCGTAGCGCAGTACGTGCATGCTCGTGATTACCTTTATATGGTATCTCTATTCACGAGTTGGCAACTCACTCCCGTTGTGCCACAGTATTTGCAGGTTTCCACTCAGAGTAGTCGCGGCATGCTGCCTTTTTGCATCTTTTGTCTTCAGATACCATTACAGTTGGTGCGATAGCTATTTTGCTATTTAGGTGGGTTGTGGTATCTGGTTACTTTTATTGTACACACTTTTGTATCTAGTATTCTCCATCTACCATATATGTACTTGACATAGAAACAGTGTGAGGACGATGATGTATATTTTGTATTCTGGTGTCGAGCTCATGGGAGCCGACTTTATATTTGCAGTTATTATTCTGGGATGTTACTTTTGCTCATTCTTCGCTACGGCATCGTATATTAATCTTGTGGTGATGGTTTCCGCCGTTGGGCGTGATTGTTCCCGTTGGGAAGGCTTTATTTCATTATATCTCATTTTCACATATATCCTGTCTTTACCCGATTTTCGAGGTTACTTTTACAAAGGAAATGCTGCTAAAATTATATTAAGGATAATTTAACTTTAAAAAGAACCTCATTCAACTAATTAAGGTTTTCTAAATGTTTTAATTAAATGTTTTCAACACTCACTACTTTTAAATGGTTTTGATTTCTAGTTTCGGCTTAATTAGTCGCGTTACGCCTGTAGACGTAGCGTGGTTAAGTGCCGGTCACGAGTCGAAATATTCGGGTCGTGACAGTTCGGACATGCACGTGCATTTATGCATGTATGATATTCAGACAGTTTTTACTAGCCGGCTTTGGTTTAAGCCAGATTCTAGTATCGGATTATTGGTTTTATACATTCTAAAGTTTTTCCGTGTTTTCACGGATAGGAGGGGCGTTCTCGTAATTTTGCGAGAAGCTTCTAGAAGGATGATGACTTGGGGGTTAAGGTGGCATTTGCATTATTGGATTAATGAGTCATGAGAGTGAATCATCCATGGAGTTAATGTTGCATTAATGATTTTAATGACTCATGAGATGAATCACTCTAGGAATTAATGAAGCATGATGACACATATTTATTTGTTATTCATTTTAATTATATCATATGCTTCATATATTCAAATGAGATCATTATTCCAAAAGGATTCTCACTCTCACCTTCTCTTTCCTCAAGCTCTCTCTCTTCAAACCCTAATCCTAACCTCTCATGTATTGAGATCAAGGATTAGTAAGACTTGTTAATCCCTAATCACACTCTTTATTACCTAGGTGATTTTGATTAGCAATTGGAGTAACCTAGTTTCCTCAAGTTAGAGGCAAAGCTTGGAGTAGTTGTTTTTGGGTGGATCGTCTATTACAAAGAGGAGGCCGACGAGGAGGTGGTTAACAAGAAGAAGAAGGACTTGGTTCATTAGGTATAATCTTCTTTCATACTGGCTAACTACTCCTATGATAGTGTTAGTTATAGTTTAGCAAAGATCCTTTCGGTTAGTCGATGTTCTTTTAAACAAAATGATTGTTTTACCTATTCCGCCTCCCCGCAACTCATGGGGTGTACAACGTCGACTTACACTCATAACTAGGAGAAGTAGGAGTTCAAGTTTAAGGTATAACTTTCTATCATAGTAGATAGAACTCTATTCTTTTGCTAGTTAGGTTTATGGCAAAGATCCAGGTTTTAGTGTTATTTTAGCGCCAAGTTTCTGTTCGTCGTAAAAATTTTGTTCCGCATTTGGCCACGGAAGTTAGTCGGGGTGCTAGTGTAACCCTTCATGGTATCAGAGCCTACCTATAAACCCTACTAGCTAGTTTGCACAAGGTTAAAATCTTGAAGGACAAATTTTTCGGAATTAGGAATCTATGTTCATGAGCTTGCTGTCGATTTTCGTAGTTGTCCTAAAATTTTTCTGAGTATCTTAGAACTAAATGCAGGCGAAACTATAGCTACAGAAACAATTTGGGGGCCTAACTACAAAATTCCGCCGCGGAAAGTGTGCAAAATGGCGCATTTTGCGGCGCTTCCGCGGCGCTTTTTGGGCTACAGTACCCAAAAAAATTTCTGGGGCTCTATTTCATGAAAATATGATATTTGTGATATATAGTTTGTAAGTGTGCGGTAGCGCCCCGGCCGTCTAACAGACGCCAAATGCGGAACAAAAACTTTTTGACTGGCGCTATCGTATACTATATCCCAAGATCTGCCATTAACGCTAAACTAACAAACTACAAAGTGGGTAAAAATGTTATACCGAACGATCCGGGTCCTTCGGTCTTCAACCATCATCCCACGCTTTGTTGCAGCTGATCCGAACTCGCTCGATCTCCGGTCTCGTCGTCTAGGTGGCACCATGTCGACGGATCTTTAAACGAGCTCCCGCCTCTGAACCGAGGCAACTCGATCATCAAGTTTGCTAAAAGAGATGACCAAGATTGATGTAGAGAATGAGTAGAACACTTTGTCTCGTTACGTCCAAAGCTATGGACGAACGGTTAATGAAGTTGCCATATGGAATCGGGTAAATGGAAATTAAGCTATATGAAATTTCCATGAACTAAACTATCATAATATTTTCCCAAAAATCAATCCACCACATCCACAAAATGTGGCCGGCCAATATATGAAGCAAGGGGGTGAGTGTAGGAACAGCAAGTGGTGACCATAACAAGGAAACTTATCATAACTCATTTAAAGAAATATGACTCACTAAAAACCATTAAATGCAAACCAATGATCATAAACCTAGTCACCATAACACATCATCACATCATTAAAAGCACTAATGAGTCACTAAGTCTTGTCACCAAATCTAGAACCATCTAGAACTATGACTCACCCTCAAGACGAAAAGATAAATCCGCATTTAACCGAATATTTAATACGGGTGATAGAAAACATGAAACTGGCAACTTCCAAAAGTGATCCTGAAACGAATTTCAGGATAACCCCGTAATAGTATAAACATACCGGTATTTGTATTACGACCGAATACAAATGCAACTGAGACAAAGATATTATATCTACACAGTATAATACTTGGATCCGGCTTAAAACAAAGCCTACCAGTATTATCTGCCCGAAATATGATACGTGCGTAAACGCACGTGCATTTTCCGAACCCTGCCATAAAACCATACATCCTCTACAACGTTTCGCCCGAACTTGGGAAATTGTCTGTGGGGGACTCTAATGACTCATCAATACACTGGCACTGGGTATAACCACTAGCACGTCCGAGATACAAGCTGTACGTAACGGTTGCCTATGTATTGATCGGAAGGGAAGCTGACGAGCGAACTCATCCAGAAACCCTACTGAGTCTGACACTGACAATATCCGTAACATTCCGGTCTGTTCGTCTATGAGTATCGCATATAGGGCCCAGGGGGCTGGTAAACGTCAGACCCCCAATAGCTGTATAAGTCGTGTCAGAGAGAAGCCCAGAACACCCTGAGATACTACTGGAATACCTTCCAGTAAATATCGATTACCCTGGCCAGGGATTTCATGTAATGTCTCTCCTAAACACAGCACGATCTCACCCCCAATACCGGGAGAGACGAATCCCCAACGATCTGCTCGCTGCCTCCATGTGGCTCAGGACTGTACCAAAAAAATACATGTTTGCACGACTCCTTTGACCCGTGGTAGGGTATAAATCAAAGCACAGTGGGAACTCACACGAGACAAATGATGATCCCAGGTCGACAGTTTAACCTGTACACATGTCACCAGGGAACTGCTATTTGACGATATGTATAATACCAACTAGTATGTTCCCGGCGAGTCATGTCCGGTGTACTCATAACCCAATGAGCACCTGTATACATCTTAGGTGATCCAGCTGACACCAGTGGCTTGTGAGACCGGTCACCGCCCCTCGTCGGGGTCTCGGCTGCATACACTAGTCTACTCCGGAGTATCGATGCCCTGTCTCGAAATTCCCACGACTAGGGACACTTTAATGATGTGCTTATAGACCCTAGCTCCCACATATATGATCGCCATCATACTGCTGGTAGTCAAGAAAGAATCCTATGGGCTCTATCAACATCTACATGATGATAAAGACAGACCAGATAGCATACTATCATCTCGAGTAAGACTGTTATATCGGTGTAGGTCCTCCGCAATCATTGCAATCATGTGCCTGCGATCCAATAATTAACTTTGAGGGCACTATATCCAACAATCTCCCACAAGCACTTAAGGCTGATTATTGCGATGTCGCATACTCACAGCCCGTGTGATACCGAACATCCAACTCCTCTAATAATCAGTTTCATAAAGCCCGTTTGTAAAACTATTGTGTTCGAGAAATAGCCTCGGTGAATGGATCCGCCCCAATGTTTCTTTCTATGTCTCTCATAATCTCAAGTTCGCGGAGAAAGCCATCTCCCGAATCGAGTAATACCTGTCTTAGAATATGTCTGGATATCTGATGGGACCTAGTTCATAAATGAACTCCAAATCCAACCTTCTTAGACTGTATCGATCACTGAAACTAATCAGTATCAAACACTATGCCTCCCACAGTATCCTCTTGGACCACATGTCCATAATATTGTCCCTCAATTGAGGGAAAACTATAACTCTGATAATCACTCTGTCATCCTTGTCACTTTTGAAGCTTGGAATGATAACCGTCTCCCCAAGGAGTCTGCCGTCATCAAATCCTTAGAACATGCACTTATGTTCTAAAACTGCTTCCTTTATGTTTCTTCAGGATTAGATTAATATAAACTTATCGCATCTAGTGCAAAAACAACATCTGGTGTGGTACTTGACATCTCACGATTGACTCAATTGCCTAAGCATGTGATCTGCCAATCATGCACCTCCCTCTCCCCTTTAGTCTGTAAGACACCTTTAGAGAGGATGACTCCATCACCTGCAGGTACACCACCATGCCAGGAGTCATCTATTCTAAAATACTATTAGAATACTGTCAAAATACCCACATTGGGAAACTACCCAAATCTAGATCTAAAACCATAGATCTAGTAACCAGATTGTCAGATATTATATCCATGTCCTTTGTGGAGAAACAACTCTGTGACAACCACAGTATAACCGATTGTAGTATGGGAATTTTACATCCTACTCAGTGTATGTCATCAAAATTCCAGGACATAACACCCTACTAGCTTCTTAACAGATCCATCCCCTATTCTGATGAAGTCAAATCTATGACTGTCACATCAAAAAAAGATGATGTTATCTCCTCTATCTTTGCTCAAGCCTATAAATAGACATAAGCTACTTGCCCACTATGCTTCCGCTGCTCCCACTGACTACGACAAACCTCTGGCAGAATAATATTTACGTACATTTCTAAAGCTAGTTTAGAACAACGCTATACATATCATCCTGCCAGGTCTCATAGCCTGGAACAACAGTAGTGTCAAGTCTGGGTAAACAAGAACCTCCATCTCACCGTTCTTGAGGCTACCGGAGTACCTCTCTGGTGTCTGAGGTTACCCACCATATGTTAGTTATATGTATGCCCTAGAGGCCATTACTATACATGGGATGTATATAGTAGTGGATGCTTGGACATATATAGGGAGGACTTTCTTGCTCGACATGATAGTATGCTATCTGGTTGATCTTTACCTTAACGTGTGTACTGTTTGCCTCTCTGTTACATGTTGGTAAAGCCCTTAGGATGTGTACTTGACTACCTGGACTATGATGCAGATCATACTAGTGGGGACATGGTAGTCCATAAGTACATCCTTCAAGGTCCCTAGTCGTGGGTGTATCGAGACGGGGCATCGATATACCAGTGTAGACTAGCGTATACCTTTTCGACCCATACAGATGGGCGATGGATAATCCCATATCCATTGGTGTTTGACATCAGAGATGATATACGGGTGCTCAGTGGAGACTGGGTACACTGGACGGACTCGCCGAGAACTCCCAGATGGTATTATACCTTACGTCAGATGGCAGTTCTCTGCTGACACTGATACAGAGTAGTCTGTTGACCCGAGATCGTCATAGAGTCTTGTGTGGTTCCCACTGTGCTTTGATTTCCACCTTACCACGTCCAAGAGGGCGTGCAAAACGGTGGCTTTTGGGTACAGTTCCGAATCACATGGAGGCAATGAGCGATAGGAGGGGATTCGTCTCTCCCGGTATAGGGAGTTGATGTTGCGCTGTGTTCGATTGGCTATAACCGGAAATCCCTGGCCAGGGTTGCTGAGATTTACTGGTAAGTGTTACCAGTAGTTTCTCGAACTGTTATAGACCTCATATCGACATGACTTATCAAGCTATTGGGGTCTGACGTTTACCACCCGTAGGCGAGATATGCGACATATCAGACGAACAGACCGGACTGTACGGTAAGTGTTACTGGTTGGATTCACAGGAGTATGAGCGGGCTTGCTTGTCAATCTTCTGATCGCTCAATACCCGGGTGGCCGTTACGTTTAGCAGACCGCTTGCGGCTTGTGGGTGTTTGATGTGATCATCACCTGCTGCCGGCGTATTGACGAGTCTTTAGAGTCCTACACAGAGGTTTCTTGGCTCAAGCGAAACGAAATAGGAGCACATATGAGATATGTGCGGGACCGAGAATAATACCACTATGTGATATTGTATTCGATTCTCGCGATTTGTGACATTGATCGGTTATATGCGATATAGCCGGGTTATCGGATCAAGTGTTGATTCGATAAGTTGTTACTGTTGATATTAGTCGGTTATATGCGATATGACCGGATCATTAAATCAAGTGTTGATTTAATGATTTAATGCATAATTATATATTTGATATATTACTTTGCATTAACTAGTATCGGTTCACTTTAAAAGGATTTTCTCATTTAATTGTATCATATTTGATGATACATGATTGCTAGGGTTTGTGTAAAGAATTAAACCATGGTTAAATAAATGGTTAGGGTTTTTATTTGATTATTCATTCTTTTATCTATTTATTTTTGGATTAAAAGAAATGTGAAATGAAAAGATAATGGTTGCCTTCCTTCATGATGCTTCTTGAAGCTTCATGCAACTTTGACCAAAGTGACCATTTTGTCTTCATTTCCAAAACCCTAACCATTCTTCTAACCATAGTTAATTCTCTACATCTAACCATGGTTTAAATTATGATAAGAATGTTTTTTATTATTCTTTTTGAAATACTTATCATAATATTCATCTTCTTTTTCTTCTTCTCCTTCAAGAAGAAAACCAAGTTTCCATCAATGGTGATTGATGAAAAAGAGTGAGAAATCCAAATCTAAAGTGAACCCACCTCCTATTTCTTCATCCTCTACCTCTTGCCAAGTAGTATAGGGTGTTTCCTTCATATGTTTTCATGGCTTGGTGAAGGTGGAGCTTGATCTTGTGATGCCTCGACGTAGATAATCTTCGGCATCGTCGTCGATGACCTAGCCCGCTTTTTCTCCGATGAAGCCGACGCTAGAGCCCGGGATCCGATGATCGCAGCGAGGAGACATCATCACGGAGCTATGGAGGTGGAGCACCGGATCTACAAAGGTTGTATTTCCGTTCTTTTAGTTAAGTTGTTAACTAGTTGCTCTTTTCGCCTAAAATTCTAGTTAACGATCCGTATTAGGGTTTCTCGGCACTTGTGAAATTTGAAATTGGCATGGTTGATGCCTTGTGAGACCTCTTGAGAGTGCTTAGGAACCCTGCAGTGGTATCAGAGCCTAGCTAGTGCCTTAGGCGATGCGTAGACGGAATTAGAAGTCCGATCGAATCAAAACCCAAACCCAAATTTGCTCTCTGGACAATTTTGAAAAACTGGGTTTTTTCCAGATTAAAAATATGCAGAAAAACCAGCAGGAGATTATAAGAATTACTGAGAAGCCCGTACCCCTAAATCCACCAAAGTGCGGTGGAACCGCGGCATTAGCATGGCTAATGCGGCGGTTCCGCGGCCATATGGTCTCTTCTTGCGTTAAATTTTGCATAGTAATTTTTAGTTTACAGTGCTGGTTTTCCTGGGAATTTTTAATATTTTTTCAAGAGTTGAATTTTCTGGGTTGTATTGGGGACTCGGTGTATCGATCGGATTGTCTAATTCTGTCTGTGTGCTTTTCCGGATAATTTTTGAATATGTTAAAAAGTTCGACCGGATATAAATACCCAACTTTTCCCCTTCCGGAAAATTTCCAAGTGTTGGATTTTTCCGTGGTTTAAAGACGTTCTAAGTAGTGCAAATAACGCGATGGTCCCTCTAGAAGACAACAAACCTTAACTCGATTATGTGACCGTCTTGAACTGCCCTTTGAACCTTCGGGTTTGGGGCAGTACGGCGTGCCACAAGTGAGGCGTTGGCTTGACCCTTCTACGGCTGGACCATTGGTACTGAGGCACGAACTGAATGTTTTTAGACTTATTTCATGTGTTGAGCCATTTCGGGAAAACTTGGGTGTTCGATTGTTCGATCGGAAAGTTTAACATTTTCTATTTATCCGGAATGTGATACAATAATTGGAATTCACAAAAGTTATGAGATAACTGAATGAATGTTATAAATCTAGCAATTTAGTCTCACTTGATCGGTTGCTACGGAATTTTGATGCGATCAAAAGTCCGTTGCAATCACATAGCGTACGCGAATACTCGCCGGGTAAACTTAATAGACAACCTCACTCCATAGCCCCGACCAAGTGACTGTAGGAGAACCCCATCCCCGAAGGCATCCATTCGGGTGCTCGTGGTAGCGGTGTTCCGCCTTGGTGCACTTCGTCGACGACGTCGGTGGTGCGGCCGTCCACTGAAGTTTGCGACGAGCATTCGATCGGGATGTCGGGAATCTTGCTAAATTGCCTGACTTGATATTGAAAAGTGTTTTCGATAATGAGACTAAAATGCGGGATTTATAATTGTTAGGCATGCGATGTCTAAGGAATTCATTTGATTAAGCATGCGATGTCTATCGAGGTTGCGGATTCCAACTATTGTAGTTTTACATTTTCTTTTCTGTGACCGTAAGTGTAATATGTGATATCGCCGGTTTCGTTGCTATATGTCAACGACAATTGGGATGCGCATATTTACTTACGTTGATGACATGTGATGTTATGTGTTGCTGGATATGTTATATTGGATCGTCGTGTTTGAATAGCCGGGGTTTTTTATGTGAAATGAGTGTTTTTCATTTTCATTCATGTAAAAACTTGTATGTAATATTCTTTTATTGGGGCACTTCCAGGTTGCGGAAGATGTCACCCTTTGTATATTATTTTCTTTTCCGCACTAGGATAGACCCAAGGAGGGGAGCATAAGTAACCGGGTTCTGGAGTCCTGTGGGAGACCAACTTGAGGAGTCGAGTCCGGGTCTCCTAACTCTAGAATTGGTAGGGTTGCTTGCCGCTCTCGTAGGGGTCTAGGGGTGTGGGTTTGGATATTCATCGCGACCGTGGAATCCGTGTTTTATACTGGCTCGTATTGAAAACACGGACGTCCTAGTATATCCAATGTTTCATATGTTTTTTCTGCTGCGATATATGTGATGTGATCATGTGATGTTCTCTGATGGATACTGTATATAGTATATATGATATATTATATAGGCGTTACTTATATTTTACACCCGCGCTAGCCCTGCCCCGCTCTGTCGTTAGTTACCTAACCTAACGGTGCACGAGGGGACATCGAGGCGAATGCGGATGGCATAAGTGTACGTCGTATTTATCTGTGATGTTTAGGTACTTAAATGATGGGACTTCATTAATGTGATTAATGAAAGAAAAAGAAACCTAAAGATGTTGTAGAATCGAATTTCAAAAATAAAACAGGTAGCTACAGTTCTTGCTTTGCACAGCGGTATATATGATATATCCTGCACCTTATTCGATGAGGAAAGGACCGAGATCCCTTCACCGGGAGTGACTCCTTTAGCAATAACTGGCAGATGCTACACACTCGGTTTGTCTTTTGATTGCTTTTAAGAGGTTTTTCTTTGCACAGTGATATATATGATATATCCCGCACCTCATTCGACGAGGAAAGGACCGACGATCCCTTCACCGGGAGTGACTCCTTTAGCAAAACTAGAAAAGCCTCAAAAGCACTCCATTTTAAAATCATTTGATTCTACAACGATATCAAGTTCTTTACGCAATAGGTTTTCAGAAAAACCTGTCGTAGCCCTCCGCCATTTCAGATAAGTACTAGTTAGTATTCGTGCTGCGGTAGTTTGGCCTCCGTCAAGGCATAGTGTACGGTAGCTAACTAGTGCTTATCTGCTAGCATATGATGCGATTGGATTAGGGTATTCGTACGGAGTTGTTTGGCCTCCGTCAAGGGTCGTGCGGGTGGGTTTAATTCAATCAGGAAATGACGGGTTGAACTTGACTAGCGGACTATGGGTAGTTTGGCCTCCGTCAAGATCATAGGACGCTAGGGGCAAAATATTATCGGGAATTTCAAGTGTTGAAATTTGCAATGAGATTGCATACCATCTATGAGATAGTTGGATCCCGATACCCGCTGTGAGTAAGAGTTACTCCTGGGAGAGTTTTACATATTACAATTAGCCGATCAAGTAGGTGTCTAGAAAGGTGTTAACGAGGTTACGCCTCTGGGAAAACGAGGTTTACATTAATTAGGTTCGTGCGAAAGCACGGGGGACCTCCCTCAAAGTACCGACACTGGCCTGGCTGAAAGATTGGCGAACTTGTAGTGTGTAATTAATCCCGGCTAGTCTTTCCTTTTAGGGTTTGAAGGAAGATTTGATAAAAAGCAGTGGGAGCCGTCCTGATTAGATAAAATAATAACCAATCTATTCTTGCAAGAGCGCACGCTGAGTGTTTTCTTCTCTCTCTCTCTAGGTAGCGACCATATCATGCCTTAATCAAGATAATAATACGGATTTTTGACCGAACCCGCTTGTTATAGTGAGCTGGGGAACGTTGGTCCCGCTCCAACTTATAATTGTTATAAGATAGAGCAGGAAATAGGGGATTACCAGAATTCCCGTGCCACCCAAATGAAGAGAGTGCATGTTGATGCATCATCTTCGGGTGTGTTCTTTATACAGAACTGTTTCTCTATTCTCTACATCCTGGGTATTTGATACCGGATCAGGATTCCAGATATGTAATATGTTACATAGGGCTACAGAAAGGTAGAGAACTGAGAACGGGTGATAAGTTTCATGAGGCAGAAAACGGGGCAAGTGTTGCAGCCAAGTCTGTTGGTCACTGTCACCCTGTATTACCAATACATTGATTCTGAACAAATGCTATTAGATACCGAACCTGATATACAAAATCATATCAGTCTCTTTATTTGTAAAGAAAGGATATAATTTTGTATTGTCGGATAATGTTTTGAACATTTCCTATATCAAAAGTTGATCGGTTCAGGCACGTTATCTAAAAGCATTAACGTTCTAAATCAAACTACAGTTCCTTGTATACATAACACACACAAGAGGAAGAGTTCAGAAATGAACGGATCCTTCTTGAGGTATTGTAGACTAGGTCATATCAATGCGACCTGACTAGCTGAAGTTACATTTAGATGCATATTTAAATCTGTTTGAATTTACATCTTATGAAACTTGCTGGTCATGTCACAAAGATACGATGACCATAGCTCTGTTTACTGGAAACAGAGAAAGAGCTAGTAAACTCTTGGGATGATACATGTTGATGTATGTAAGGTCCCCTGTCTACACATGCCAAGACCGGTTCTTTGTACTTCATTACATTCTCTGATGATCTTTCAAGATTCAGACATATGTTCCTGTTGAAACACATGTTAGTTATATGTATGCCCTAGAGCCAATTACTGTACATAGGATGTATATTGTAGTGGATGCTGGGACATATATAGGGAGGACTTTCTTGCTCGACATGATAGTATGCTATCTGGTTGCTCTTTACCTTAACGTGTATACCGATTGTCTCTCTGTTACATGTTGGTAAAGCCCTTAGGATATGTACTTGACTATCTGGACTATGATGCGGATCATACTAGTGGGGACATGGTAGTCCATAAGTACATCCTTCAAAGTCCCTAGTCGTGGGTGTATCGAGACGGGGCATCGATATACCAGAGTAGACTAGCGTATACCTTCTCGACCCATACAGATGGGCGATGGATGATCCCATATCCATCGGTGTTTGACATCAGAGATGATATACGGGTGCTCAGTAGAGACTGGGTACACTGGACGGACACGCCGAGAACTCCTAGATGGTATTATACCTCACGTCAGATGGCAGTTCTCTGGTGACACTGGTACAGAGTAGTCTGTTGACCCGAGATCGTCATAGAGTCTTGTGTGGTTCCCACTGTGCTTTGATTTCCATCTTACCACGTCCAAGAGGGCGTGCAAAACGGTGGTTTTTGGGTACAGTCCCGAGTCACATGGAGGCAATGAGCGATAGGAAGGGATTCGTCTCTCCCGGTATAGGGAGTCGATGTTGCGCTGTGTTCGATTGGCTATAACAGGAAATCCCTGGCCAGGGTTGTTGAGATTTACTGGTAAGTGTTACCAGTAGTTTCTCGAATGTTATAGACCTCATATCGACACGACTTATCGAGCTATTGGGGTCTGACGTTTACCACCCCTAGGCGAGATATGCGACAGATCAGACGATCAGACCGGACTGTACGGTAGTGTTACTGGTTGGATTCACAGGAGTGTGAGCGGGCTTGCTCGTCGATCTTCTGATCGCTCAATACCCGGGTGGCCGTTACGTTTAGCAGACCGCTTGTGGCTTGTGGGTGTTTGATATGATCATCACCTGCTGCCGGCGTATTGACGAGTCTTTAGAGTCCTACACAGAGGTTTCCTGGCTCAAGCGAAACGAAATAGGAGCGCATATGAGATATGTGCGGGACCGAGAATAATGCGTGTATGTGATACCGTATTCTATTCTCGCGATGAATGTATCGATATGGTTGTATGCGATATAACCTAGTTATCGAATCAAGTATTGATTCGATAAGCCGATACATTGAATACTAGTCGGTTGTGTGCGACATGACCGGATCATTGAATCAAGTGTTGATTTAATGATTTAATGCATATTTATATATTTGATATATTACTTTGCATCAACTAGTATCGGTTTACTTAAGATGGATTTTCTCACTCGGATGTGCGCATTGCATATGCGATATGATTTTGTGCACTTGCTTGTATCATGTTTGATGATACATGCCTTTTGGTTAAGTGTAAAGAATTAAACCTTGGTTAATGAAATGATTAGGGTTTACTATTTCCTTATTCATTTATTCATTTATTTATTCTTTTGGAAATAGAAAAGCAAAAGAGAAAAATGGTTGCTTTCTTTGTTCTTTCTTGAAGCTTCATGAAGACTTTGACCAAGTGACCATTTTGTCTCATGCTTAACCCTAACCATCCCACTAACCATGATTTATTCTCTACACTTGACCATGGTTTGGTTATGATAAGTATTCTTTTATTTTTCTTTTTGGAATTAACTTATCATATCATTATTCTTCTTCTTCTTCATTTCTTCAAGTGAAGAAAGCTTGCCCCATCAATGGCAAGTGATGGAAATGAGTGAGAAATCCAATTCTAAAGTCTACCCACTTCCTATTTCTTCATCCTCTACCTCTTGCCAAGTAGTAGAGTGTGTTTCCTTCACAAGTTTCATGACTTGGTGAAGGTGGAGCTTGATTCATCGATGCCTCGACGTAGATCATCTTCGGCTTGGACATCGACGACCTAGCCCGCCCATTCTCCGACGAAGACGACGCTAGAGCCCGGATTCCTTTTGGACAGCGGAGACGACTTCGTTGCGGAGCTATGGAGGTGGAGCACCGGATCTACAAAGGTTGTATTTCCGTATTCTCATTAGTTAATTTGTTAACTAGTTCTTTTTCGCCTAGACATCTAGTTATCGATCCGTAGTTTAGGGTTTGTAGGCACCATAATTTTTGAAATTGCCATGGTTGATGGCTTGGGAGACCTCACTTGAGTGCCTAGGAACCCTACAGTGGTATCAGAGCCTAGCTAGAGCCTTAGGCGATGCGTAGACGGAGTTAGAAGTCCGATCGACCCGAAACCCCGACTTTAAAATGCTCTCTGGACTTTTTTGTAAAA
The DNA here is from genome assembly GCA_030015575.1 of Agapanthus africanus. Classification (NCBI taxonomy): domain Eukaryota; kingdom Viridiplantae; phylum Streptophyta; class Magnoliopsida; order Asparagales; family Amaryllidaceae; genus Agapanthus; species Agapanthus africanus. Next base: position 630,252,946 of record JASDDO010000019.1, read on the forward strand.
TGTGGATTTTTGCAAATTAAAAATATGAAGAAAAACAAGCAGGTAAATATAAGAATTACGATGCAAAAATTACCTAATGATCTTTCTAAAGTGCGGCGGAACCGCGGCATTCGCGTGCTAATGCGGCCCTTCCGCCGCACTTTTGTCTTATCTGCCATTGAATTTTGCACAGTAACACCTATTTTTCAGTGCTGGTTTTCCTGGGAATTTTTAATCTGAAATCAAGAGTTGAGTATTTTGGGTTGTATTGGGAGTTCATACATTCGATCGGATTGTCAAAATTTGTCAATGTGTCGTTCCGGATAATTTTTTGAATATGTTAAAAAGTTCGACCGGATATAAATACCCAATTTTTCCCCTGTCGGGAAATTTCCAAGTGTTGGATATTTCCGTAGTTTAACGACGTTCTAAGTAGTGCAAGTAATGCGATGGTCCCTCTAGAAGACAACAAACCTTAACTCGATTATGTGACCGTCTTGAACTGCCCTTTGAACCTTCGGGTTTGGGGCAGTACGGCGTGCCACATGTGAGGCGTTGGCTTGACCCTTCTACGGCTGGACCGTTGGTACTGAGGTACGAACTGAATGTTGTTAGACTAGTTTCATGTGTTGATCTGTATCGGGAAAACTTGGGTGTTAGAATGTTCGATCGGAAAGTTTAACATTTTCTATTTATCTAGAATGGGATACAATAATTGGAATTCACAAATAGTTATGAGATAACTAAATGAATGTTATAAACATAGCAGTTTAGTCTCACTTGATCGGTTGCCACGGAATTTTGATGTGATCAAAAGTCCGTCGCAATCACGTAGCGTACGCGGATACTCGCCGGGTAAACTTAATAGACAGCGTCACTCCATAGCCCCGACCAAGTGACTGTAGGAGAACCCCATCGCCGAAAGCATCCCTCCGGGTGCTCGCGGTAGTGGTGTTCCGCCTTGGTGCACTTCGTCGACGGTATCGGGGGTGCAGCCGTCTACTGAAGTTTGCGACGAGCATTCGATCAAAATGTCGGGAATCCTGTTGAATTGCCCGACTTGGTATTGAAAAGTGTTTTCGATAAAGAGACTAAAAGGCGGGGTTTATAATTGTTAGGCATGCGATGTCTAAGAAATTCATTTGGTCAGGCATGCGATGTCTGAGGTGGTTGCGGATTCCAACTGTTGTAGTTTTACACTTTCTTTTCTGTGACCGTAAGTGTAATATGTGATATCGCCGGTTTCGTTGCTATATGTCAACGACAATTGGGATGTGCATATTTACTTACGTTGATGACATGTGATGTTATGTGTTGCTGGATATGTTATATTGGATCGTCGTGTTTGAATAGCCGGGGTTTTTTATGTGAGATGAGTGTTTTTCATTTTCATTCATGTAAAAACTTGTATGTAATATTCTTTTATTGGGGCGCTTCCAGGTTGCGGGAGTTGTCACCTGTTGTATATTATTTACTTTTCCGCACTAGGATAGACCCAAGGAGGGGAGCACAAGTAACCGGGTTCTGGAGTCCAGTGGGAGACCAACTCGAGGAGTCGAGTCCGGGTCTCCTAACTCTAGAATTGGCAGGGTTGCTTGCCGCTCTCGTAGGGGTCTAGGGGTGTGGGTTTGGCTATTCATAATGACCGTGGAATCCGTGTTTTATACTGGCTCGTATTGAAAACATGGACGTCCTAGTATATCCAATATTTCATATGTTTCTTCTGCTGCGATATCTGTGATGTGATCATGTGATGTTCTGTGATAGATACAGTATATAGTATATATGATATATTATATAGGCGTTACTTATGTTTTACACCCGTGCTAGCCCTGCCCCGCTCTGCCGTTAGTTACCTAACCTAACGGTGCACGAGGGGACATCGAGGCGAATGCGGATGGCATAAGTGTACGTCGTATTTATCTGTGATGTTTAAGTGACTTAAATGATGGGACTTCATTAATGTGATTAATGAATTAAAAGAAACCTAAGATGTTGTAGAATCGAATTTCAAAATAAAACAGGTAGCTACAGTTCTTGCTTTGCACAGCGGTATATATGATATATCCTGCACCTTATTCGATGAGGAAAGGACCGAGATCCCTTCACCGGGAGTGACTCCTTTAGCAATAACTGGCAGATGCTACACACTCGGTTTGTCTTTTGATTGCTTTTAAGAGTTTTTACTTTGCACAGTGATATATATGATATATCCCGCACCTCATTCGACGAGGAAAGGACCGACGATCCCTTCACCGGGAGTGACTCCTTTAGCAAAACTAGAAAAGCCTCAAAAGCACTCCATTTCAAAATCATTTGATTCTACAACGATATCAAGTTCATTACGCAATAGGTTTTCAGAAAAACCTGTCGTAGCCCTCCGTCATTTCAGATACGTACTAGTTAGTATTCGTGCTACGTTTGTTGACTATGTTAAGGCGTAGTGTGCGGTAGCTAATTAGTGCTTATCTGCATAAGCATATGATGCGATTGGATTAGGGTAGTCGTGCGACTTTGTTGACTATGTTAAGGGTCGTGCGGGTGGGTTTAATTCAATCGGGAAATGACGGGTAGAACTTGACTAGCACTTATGATTTGTTGACTATGTTAAGGTCATATAGTTGCTAGGGGCAAAATATTATCGGGAATTTCAAGTGTTGAGATTTGCAATGAGATTGCATACCTTCTATGAGATAGTTGGATCCCGATACCCGCTGCGAGTAAGAGTTACTCCTGGGAGAGTTTTATACATTACAATTAGCCGATCAAGTAGGTGTCTAGAAAGGTGTTAACGAGGTTACGCCTCTGGGAAAACGAGGTTTACATTAATTAGGTTCGTGCGAAAGCACGGGGGACCTCCCTCAAAGTACCGACACTGGCCTGGCTGAAAGATTGGCGAACTTGTAGTGTGTAATTAATCCCGGCTAGTCTTTCCTTTTAGGGTTTGAAGGAAGATTTGATAAAAAGCAGTGGGAGCCATCCTGATTAGATAAAATAATAACCAATCTATTCTTGAAAGAGCGCACGCTGAGTGTTTTCTTCTCTCTCTCTCCTGGTAGCGACCATATCACGCCTTAATCAAGAAAATAATACGGATTATTGACCGAACCCGCTTGTTATACTGAGCTGGGGAACGTTGGTCCCGCTCCAACTTATAATAGTTATAAGACAGAGCAGGAAATTGGGGATTACCAGAATTCCCGTGCCGCCCAAACGAAGAGAGTGCATGATGATGCATCATCTTCGGGTGTGTTCATTACAAAGAACTGTTTCTCAGTATCCTTTACGTCCTGGGTATGTGATACCAGATCAGGATCCTAGATATGTAATCTGTTACATAGGGCTACAGAAAGGTAGAGAACTGAGAACGGGTGATAAGTTTCATGAGGCAGAAAACGGGGCAAGTGTTGCAGCCAAGTCTGTTGGTCACTGTCACCCTGTATTACCGATACATTGATTCTGAACGAATGTTATTAGATACCGAACCTGATATACAAAATCATATCAGTCTCTTTATCAGTAAAGAAATGATAAAATTTTGTATTGTTGGATAATGTTTTGAACATTTCCTATATCAAAAGTTGATCGGTTCAGGCACGTTATCTAAAAGCATTGATGTTCTAAATCAAACTACAGTTCTTAGTATATGAAACACACACAAGAGGAAGAGTTCAGAAATGAACGGATTCTTCTTGAGGTATTGTAGACTAGGTCAGATCAATGCGACCCGACTAGCTAGAGTTACATGTAGATGCATATTTAAATCAGTTTGAATTTACATCTTGTGAAACTTGCCAGTCATGTCACAAGATATAATGACACCAGCTCTGTTTATTGGAAACAGAAAAAGAGTTAATGAACTCTTGGGATGATACATGTTGATGTATGTAGGTCCCCAGTCTACAAATGCCAGGACTGATTCTTTGTACTTCATTACATTCTATGATGATCTTTCGAGATTCAGACCTATGTTCTTGTTGAAACATAAGTCCGAACCTTCTGAGATATTCACAGAATATAAGTTAGAAGTAGAGAACCAAAATACGGGTATAAGTATTATGTCCTATGATGAGATCAAGGAGGAGAATACTTGAGCACGGAAATCCTGGACTATTCTAAAGGAGAATGAGATTCTCTCTCAGCATACTCCTCCGTATACACCATGGCACGATGGTATATCAGGGCGGAGCAATCACACCCTATATGATATGGTGTGCTCTATGATGAGTATTACCGAGTCACCTATTTCCTTTAGGGAGTTATGCACTTGAGAAGCTGCATACCTATTGAATAGGGTTCGAATCAAATCAGTTGCCTACCACTTCATATATGATATGGAAAGGGAAGGGCCCATATCTTAAGATGGTTAAGATTTGGGGTTGTCCGGCCTATGTCTAAAAGCAAAATCCGGACAAGCTCGAGGCAAGGTCAGTTATGTAGAACTGGAAATGTTCCAGCTATACAAACTGCAGCTGATGATTTGACAGAACCAAAAGATTCAATAGTGACCAACGAACCTCAGCCTCTCCGCCGATCTAGTAGGGTTCCTCACCCACCTGAGAGATACTTCGGTTTCTCTATGACAGTGGGAGCGAGGATTACATCATGAGATGATGACCCAACTGGCTTCGAGCTGGCCATCAGGAGTAAGACTCTGTAAGAATGGCTGGATGCTTAGCGATCTGAGATGGAATCTATGTACACCAGCAAAGTATGGACTTTAGTTGCTATATCTGAAGGGTTAAATCCCCATCAGGAGCAAGTATATCTTGAGAAGATTACTTGGTGTACATCGAAAAGTTGAGACTTTCAAAGCTAGACTTGTTAAAGGTTTTCGTCATTGACCAGGCATGGATAATGATGAAACCTTTTCCCGTACCTATGCTTAAGTCCATCCAGATCCTACTTGTCACGGCTACATACCATGACTACGATATCTGGTGGTTGGGTGTCTTGACTGCTTTTCTAAATGATGATTTAGAAGAGAGTGTCTATAAGTACACAGCCAGAGGGCTTCGTAGACAGTGGGAGCAGCGGAAACGTGTGCAAGATGTTTTATAGGATAAAGCAGGCATCGCGGAGTTGGAACATCTGTTTTGATGGATAAGTCAAAGAGTTTGACATCATCAAAATGGTAGATGAACCTTGTATAAACAAAAAGGTAGTAGGGAGTATGGTGATGATCCTCGTAGAGTACGTGGATGACATACTCTTGATAGGGAAGGAGTTTCCTATGCTACGCTCGATCAATCTCCGCTTATCAGTATGATTCTCCATATAGGATCAAAATGATACCTCCTAAATCCTGAGTTTTGGATCTATGAGATAGATCTAAATGGATGTTAGGATTCTCACTAGTTGTAGTGAGATGGTATCAATCGATCCTGGGGAGAATCACTGGAAGGGTTCCAGGGTGATAAATACGACTGAATGTCAGTCGCAGGCATTGTCTTTACCCTCAGTAAAAGGGACGGTATGTTGGAAGAGTTCCAAGCTAGATACCGTGACATACTAGACGATAAAGGCTGGATACATCGCTACTTAAGATGCTACCAAAGAGGCAGTCTGGGTGTATATTGGTTCATGAGATGAACTATGTTCCTCCCATTGTGTGACAATGGAGTTGTGGCTTATGCCAAGGAACGTAGGTCCCATCTGTGATCTAGACATATTCTTAGGCAGTATCACTTGATCATGGAGATGGTTGATCTCCAGGGTGATCGAGGTTAGGAGAGTAGACTCAGAGGACAACACGGCGGATCCACTCACGAAGGCCTGTTCCCAGAGAGAGACTTTTATGGGATGGTTGAGTATGAGATACTACAACCACTGCTACAGATGGCCCTAGTGCAAGTGGGAGATTGTTATTTATATGTATGCCCTAGAGGCCATTACTGTACATAGGATGTATATTGTAGTGGATGCTGGGACATATATAGGGAGGACTTTCTTGCTCGACATGATAGTATGCTATCTGGTTGCTCTTTACCTTAACGTGTATACCGATTGTCTCTCTGTTACATGTTGGTAAAGCCCTTAGGATATGTACTTGACTACCTGGACTATGATGCGGATCATACTAGTGGGGACATGGTAGTCCATAAGTACATCCTTCAAAGTCCCTAGTCGTGGGTGTATCGAGACGGGGCATCGATATACCAGAGTAGACTAGCGTATACCTTCTCGACCCATACAGATGGGCGATGGATGATCCCATATCCATCGGTGTTTGACATCAGAGATGATATACGGGTGCTCAGTAGAGACTGGGTACACTGGACGGACACGCCAAGAACTCCCAGATGGTATTATACCTCACGTCAGATGGCAGTTCTCTGGTGACACTGGTACAGAGTAGTCTGTTGACTCGAGATCGTCATAGAGTCTTGTGTGGTTCCCACTATGCTTTGATTTCCATCTTACCACGTCCAAGAGGGCGTGCAAAACGGTGGTTTTTGGGTACAGTCCCGAGTCACATGGAGGCAATGAGCGATAGGAGGGGATTCGTCTCTCCCGGTATAGGGAGTCGATGTTGCGCTGTGTTCGATTGGCTATAACAGGAAATCCCTGGCCAGGGTTGTTGAGATTTACTGGTAAGTGTTACCAGTAGTTTCTCGAATGTTATAGACCTCATATCGACACGACTTATCGAGCTATTGGGGTCTGACGTTTACCACCCCTAGGCGAGATATGCGACAGATCAGACGATCAGACCGGACTGTACGGTAGTGTTACTGGTTGGATTCACAGGAGTGTGAGCGGGCTTGCTCGTCGATCTTCTGATCGCTCAATACCCGGGTGGCCGTTACGTTTAGCAGACCGCTTGCGGCTTGTGGGTGTTTGATATGATCATCACCTGCTGCCGGCGTATTGACGAGTCTTTAGAGTCCTACACAGAGGTTTCCTGGCTCAAGCGAAACGAAATAGGAGCGCATATGAGATATGTGCGGGACCGAGAATAATGCGTGTATGTGATACCGTATTCTATTCTCGCGATGAATGTATCGATATGGTTGTATGCGATATAACCTAGTTATCGAATCAAGTATTGATTCGATAAGCCGATACATTGAATACTAGTCGGTTGTGTGCGACATGACCGGATCATTGAATCAAGTGTTGATTTAATGATTTAATGCATATTTATATATTTGATATATTACTTTGCATCAACTAGTATCGGTTTACTTAAGATGGATTTTCTCACTCGGATGTGCGCATTGCATATGCGATATGATTTTGTGCACTTGCTTGTATCATGTTTGATGATACATGCCTTTTGGTTAAGTGTAAAGAATTAAACCTTGGTTAATGAAATGATTAGGGTTTACTATTTCCTTATTCATTTATTCATTTATTTATTCTTTTGGAAATAGAAAAGCAAAAGAGAAAAATGGTTGCTTTCTTTGTTCTTTCTTGAAGCTTCATGAAGACTTTGACCAAGTGACCATTTTGTCTCATGCTTAACCCTAACCATCCCACTAACCATGATTTATTCTCTACACTTGACCATGGTTTGGTTATGATAAGTATTCTTTTATTTTTCTTTTTGGAATTAACTTATCATATCATTATTCTTCTTCTTCTTCATTTCTTCAAGTGAAGAATGCTTGCCCCATCAATGGCAAGTGATGGAAATGAGTAAGAAATCCAATTCTAAAGTCTACCCACTTCCTATTTCTTCATCCTCTACCTCTTGCCAAGTAGTAGAGTGTGTTTCCTTCACAAGTTTCATGACTTGGTGAAGGTGGAGCTTGATTCATCGATGCCTCGACGTAGATTATCTTCGGCTTGGACATCGACGACCTAGCCCTCCCATTCTCCGACGAAGACGACGCTAGAGCCCGGATTCCTTTTGGACAGCGGAGACGACTTCGTTGCGGAGCTATGGAGGTGGAGCACCGGATCTACAAAGGTTGTATTTCCGTATTCTCATTAGTTAATTTGTTAACTAGTTCTTTTTCGCCTAGACATCTAGTTATCGATCCGTAGTCGGGTCTCTCGGCACCGTTAAAATTTTAATTTGGCATGGTTGATGCCTTGTGAGACCTCATTAGGGTGCCTAGTAACCCTACAACACAAGTCCGAACCTTTTGAGATATTCACAGAATATAAGTTAGAAGTAGAGAATCAAAATACGGGTATAAGTATTATGTCCTATGATGAGATCATGGAGGAGAATACTAGAGCACGGAATTCGTGGACTATTCTAAAAGGAGAATGAGATTCTCTCTCAGCATTACTCCTCCGTATACACCATAGCACGATGGTATATCGGGGCGGAGCAATCACACCCTATATGATAAGGTGTGCTCTATGATGAGTACTTCTGAGTTACCTATTTCCTTTTTGGGAGCTATGCACTTGAGAAGCTGCATATCTATTGAATAGGGTTCAAATTCAAATCAGTTGCCTACCATTTCATATGTAATATGATAAGGGAAGAGCCCATATCTTAAGTTGGTTAAGATTTGGGGTTGTCCGGGCTATGTCTAAAAGCAAAATCCGGACAAGCTCGAGGCAAGGTCAGTTATGTAGAACTGGAAATGTTCCAGCTATACAAACTACAGCAGATGATTTGGTAGAACTAAAGGATTCAGTAGATACCAACGAACCTCAGCCTCTCCGCCGATCTAGTCGGGTTTTCTCACCCACCTGAGAGATACTTCTGTTTCTCTATGACAGTGGGAGCGAGGATTGCATCATGAGATGATGACCCAACTAGTTTCGAGCTGGCCATCAGGAGTGGGTCTCTGTAAGAATGGCTGGATGCTTAGTGATCTGAGATGGAATCCTTATACACCAACAAAGTATGGACTTTGGTTGCTATATCTGAAGGGTTAAATCCCCATCAGGAGCAAGTATATCTTGAGAAGATTACTTGGTGTAGATGGAAAAGTTGAGACTTTCAAAGCTAGACTTGTTAAAGCTTTTCGTCATCGACCAGGCGTGGATAATGATAAAGCCTTTTCAAGTGGCTATGCTTAAGTCCATCCAGATCCTACTTGCCACGGCTACATACCATGACTACGATATCCGGCGGTTGGGTGCCATGACTGCTTTTCTAAATGATGTTTTAGAAGAGAACGTCTATAAGTACACAGCCATAGGGCTTCGTAGACAGTGGGAGCAGCGGAAACGTGTACAAGATACTTTATAGGATAAAGCAGGTATCGCGGAGTTGGAACATTTGTTTTGATGCCTTAGTCAAAGAGTTTGACATCATCAAAATGGTAGATGAACCTTGTATAAACAAAAAGGTAGTAGGGAGTATAGTGACGATCCTCGTAGAGTACGTGGATGACATACTCTTGATAGGGAAGGAGTTTCCTATGCTACGCTCTGTCAATCTCCGCTTATCACAAAGATTCTCCATATAGGATCAAAGTGATACCTCCTAAATCCTGGGTTTTGGATCTATGAGATAGATCTAATTGGATGTTAGGATTCTCACTAGTTATACTGAGATGGTATCAATCGATCCTGAGGAGAATCACTGGAAGGGTTCCAGGGTGATAAAGACGACTGAATGTCAGTCACAGGCATTGTCTTTACCCTCAGTGGAGGGACGGTATGTTGGAAAAGTTCCAAGCTAGATACCGTGGCATACTAGACGATAAAGGCTGGATACATCGCTACTCAAGAAGCTACCAAAGTGGCTGTCTGGGTGTATATTTGTTCATAAGATGAACTTTGTTGCTCCCATTGTGTGACAATGGAGTTGTGGCTTATGCCAAGGAACGTCCGTCCTATCAGGGATCCAGACATATTCTAAGGCAGTATCACCTGATCATGGAGATGGTTGATCTCCAGGGTGATCGAGGTTAGGAGAGTAGACTCAGAGGACAACACGACGGATCCACTCACAAAGGCCTTTTCCCAGAGAGAGACTATTATGGGATGGTTGAGTATGAGATACTTCAACCACTGCTATCAGATGGCCCTAGTGCAAGTGGGAGATTATTAGTTATATGTATGCCCTAGAGGCCATTACTATACATAGGTTGTATATTGTAGTGGATGCTTGGACATATATAGGGAGGACTTTCTTGCTCGACATGATAGTATGCTATCTGGTTGATCTTTACCTTAACGTGTGTACTGTTTTCCTCTCTGTTACATGTTGGTAAAGCCCTTAGGATGTGTACTTGACTACCTGGACTATGATGCAGATCATACTAGTGGGGACATGGTAGTCCATAAGTACATCCTTCAAGGTCCCTAGTCGTGGGTGTATCGAGACGGGGCATCGATATAACAGTGTAGACTAGCGTATACCTTCTCGACCCATACAGATGGGCGATGGATGATCCCATATCCATTGGTGTTTGACATCAGAGATGATATACGGGTGCTCAGTGGAGACTGGGTACACTGGACGGACTCGCCGAGAACTCCCAGATGGTATTATACCTTACGTCAGATGGCAGTTCTCTGGTGACACTGGTACAGAGTAGTCTGTTGACCCGAGATCGTCATAGAGTCTTCTGTGGTTCCCACTGTGCTTTGATTTCCACCTTACCACGTCCAAGAGGGCGTGCAAAACGGTGGCTTTTGGGTACAGTCCCGAATCACATGGAGGCAATGAGCGATAGGAGGGGATTCGTCTCTCCCGGTATAGGGAGTTGATGTTGCGCTGTGTTCGATTGGCTATAACCGGAAATCCCTGGCCAGGGTTGCTGATATTTACTGGAAAGTGTTACCAGTAGTTTCTCGAACTGTTATAGACCTCATATCGACACGACTTATCAAGCTATTGGGGTCTGACGTTTACCACCCCTAGGCGAGATATGCGACATATCAGACGAACAGACCGGACTGTACGGTAATTGTTACTGGTTAGATTCACAGGAGTATGAGCGGGCTTGCTTGTCGATCTTCTGATCGCTCAATACCCGGGTGGCCGTTACGTTTAGCAGACCGCTTGCGGCTTGTGGGTGTTTGATGTGATCATCACCTGCTGTCGGCGTATTGACGAGTCTTTAGAGTCCTACACAGAGGTTTCCTGGCTCAAGCGAAATGAAATAGGAGCACATATGAGATATGTGCGGGACCGAGAATAATACCAGTATGTGATACTGTATTCGATTCTCGCGATTTGTGACATTGATCGGTTATATGCGATATAGCCGGGTTATCGGATCAAGTGTTGATTCGATAAGTTGTTACTGTTGATATTAGTCGGTTATATGCGATATGACCGGATCATTAAATCAAGTGTTGATTTAATGATTTAATGCATAATTATATATTTGATATATTACTTTGCATTAACTAGTATCGGTTCACTTTAAAAGGATTTTCTCATTTGATTGTATCATATTTGATGATACATGATTGCTAGGGTTTGTGTAAAGAATTAAACCTTGGTTAAATAAATGGTTAGGGTTTTTTTTTGATTATTCATTCTTTTATCTATTTATTTTTGGATTAAAAGAAATGTGAAATGAAAAGATAATGGTTGCTTTCATTCATGATGCTTCTTGAAGCTTCATGCAACTTTGACCAAAGTGACCATTTTGTCTTCATTTCCAAAACCCTAACCATTCTTCTAACCTTAGTTAATTCTCTACATCTAACCATGGTTTAAATTATGATAAGAATGTTTTTTATTATTCTTTTTGAAATACTTATCATAATATTCATCTTCTTCTTCTTCTTCTCCTTCAAGAAGAAAACCAAGTTTCCATCAATGGTGATTGATGGAAAAGAGTGAGAAATCCAAATCTAAAGTGAACCCACCTCCTATTTCTTCATCCTCTACCTCTTGCCAAGTAGTATAGGGTGTTTCCTTCACAAGTTTTCATGGCTTGGTGAAGGTGGAGCTTGATCTTGTGATGCCTCGACGTAGATCATCTTCGGCATCGTCGTCGATGACCTAGCCCGCTTTTTATCCGATGAAGCCGACGCTAGAGCCCGGGATCCGATGATCGCAGCGAGGAGACATCATCACGGAGCTATAGAGGTGGAGCACCGGATCTACAAAGGTTGTATTTCCGTTCTTTTAGTTAAGTTGTTAACTAGTTGCTCTTTTCGCCTAAAATTCTAGTTAACGATCCGTATTAGGGTTTCTCGGCACTTGTGAAATTTGAAATTGGCATGGTTGATGCCTTGTGAGACCTCTTGAGAGTGCCTAGGAACCCTGCACCATATCTGCGGAGTGGCTATTGGAATGTCAAACATGATTGAATATATAGGTCCTATTAAATTTTCCGTAATCGTTTGCGGTTCTGGAATCACTTCCAGTTCTACCATACTCCCACTATTGTTTTCTGAAAAAATCCATTTTACTAAAACTGTGGCGAGTCTAGAACAATATCACTATTGATCTTCCATATGGTAGAAAGTCAATCCTCGTCAAAGCCAGGGTCAACCCACAAACTGCCATTACAGAAACGTGCCTTGAGTTATCCAGAGTCTGGTTTTAAGCATAAGCTGGACAACTCACCGTACCTTAACATCGTTAAGATATGAACCATTCTATATCTAATATAGAAACCTTTGGCACTTATTTAATTGGAACCAAATTCTAATCATGCAACTGTCTCCAGTACATACCATCTCAATGGAGAAAGGCTAATCAGCATTACTCAACTTAGGAATCCATCCAATTATGAGTAACCTGAAAGAGAAACAAGTTTATCAAAACCATTACTATCAACTGAATACCAATCACAAGAATCTACATCTTCGATTTCTTTGAAGAATCCCGATACTTACGACTCCTGGTTCTCTACTTTATTCCTATATCCACAACTTCTCAAAACTTAGACATTGTATTTCTATGAAACACTTGTCTAAAAACTAGAGAAGTCACAAGTAAACAGAAGAACAGAGTATGAGGACCAACCCCTTTGTCCTGATGGACACTGGACAACATAAATTACTCTGTATAAGTTCGCTGAGTTGAATAACTCAAAACCTTTGTGTCGTAGGTTGAAAACTGAACCCAGGCGATTTCCTCAAATATCACTAATTACAAAGAATTCCGATATAATGAGGATGGTCACCTAATTCCCAATATCTTACTCCTACTCATCATCTGTAAAACCATACAGATGTGAGAAGCATACCTGGTAAATACATACCCTGGAGCAAGGGTTTAATTGGGAAATCAGTTTACAATTAACAATGCACAGTGTTATTGAAACATGAAAATATTTCGAAGGGGTATCCTGGTATTCTTAGTAATGCCTTTCATAATCCAATTCATGACTTTAACCGTATATTTATTTGCCATCTCCCCAAATCACTTTATTTGTCTTTATTCATTACCTTCTGTACACCATCATTAGGCTAAGTGGTTTTCTTCCTTCCCTACCATTCGGCACCAGCCTATGGTTTGGAAGAAGACTATCAAGTAAGCATAATAAGTGTACCCTCCTAAACCAACGAGCACTCGTAACTTGAGAGAAGGTGATGATAAAAGACAACTGAATAATGTCGTATTCTATTTCTCCCGAACTGGGGAAAAAAGCAAAGGTGAAATAGGAGTGGCGATGAAGTACGCAGTTTGGTCGTGAATGATAGCAGTCGCAATTTACTTTGCCCTCTTTCTAATCCCTTTATTTTGTCTTTAGTTATTACCTTCTGTACACCCTACTTAGGCTAATTGGTTTTCTTCATTCCCTACCATTCGGCACCTGCCTATGGTTTGGAATAAGACTATCTAATAAGCATAATAGGTGTACTCTCCTAATCCAAGGAGTACTCGCAATCTGAGAGAAGGTGATAACAGAAGGCAACTGAATAAACCAATTCTATTTCTCCTGAACCTGGATCCATCCTCGAAGAAATCCCTCCGAGTTTGTATATAACCATACGATGGATCTATCCAATGGAAGTGGATATCCGTAATAATACGGGGTGTTCTGAGAAATACAAAGGGTAAAATATGGAGCGGCAATGACTTATGCAACTCGGACAATCCAAAAGCCAATATTTTAAGAAGGTTCGGTCAACTTGGTCACTGAGTTATAGTCTAGGGTCGGTCAAAGGTCGCTGCCAAAGAGAGAGAGAGAAAAGAAACACTCTGCGTGCCTCTAACCTAGATCAGAATGGTTATCACTTTATCTAATCAGGAAACCTCCCACTGTAATCTCAAATTCTCCTCCAAACCTGAAAGAAGAATTAGTCGGGATCACCCGAAGAGTAAACCAACTCATCAGTGGGTATCGGGATCCAACTCTCATCGCATGATAACGTGATGGAAGCCACTCAAGTTATCACACTCCAGAAGGTATGCGCAAGTATGGCAAGTTTCTTGTATGTTTGAAACTCCCGATGTAATTTTTATCCCATGCTCTAATGACCTTGACGTAGGCCAACAAATCATAAGCCACATGTCAAGTTCTACCCGTCGTTGTCCTGATTAATTTAGTTCCTCATACATGCCTTTGACGTAGGCCAACAAGGCTGTATGTCTGTCCTAAACTAATGCATCTATCTATGCAACAAATGAATACCCAAGCAGCTACCAAACACTACGCCTTGACGTAGGCCAACAAACATAGCTTGAATACTACTGACCATCCATAAGAAATGACGGAGGATTACGGCTGGTTTTTGGCGAAAAAACCTTTAACGTAATGAACTTGATCTCGTTGAAGGAACCTGATGGCTTTTTATAAAAAATATAGTGGCGAAAACCTTTGCTAAAGAGGTCACTCCCGGTGAAGGGATCTCGGCTCTTTCCTCGTGGAATGAGGTGCAGGATATTCTAACTGAATACCTTGATGCAAAGCAACTTGTAATCGACTATATTGAAGTTATTACCCTGACGTAAACTTTTGCCCCAAGGGGTTACTCCCGGTGAAGGGATCTCGGCCCTTGCCTCGTCGAATGAGGTGCAGGATATTCTAACTGAATACCGCTATGCAAAACAAAAGGAAATATCTTTGTAATAACACCTTTTAAAATTTGTTCCAACAACATCAAATATAGGTTTGTTTTATCCTTGCATTGATAAGAATCACTGCAGTCCCATCAATTAATCATACTTGAAAAGAACGAAAATAAAATGTACGTATATGCCATCCGCAT
This sequence comes from Agapanthus africanus, assembly GCA_030015575.1. Taxonomy (NCBI): domain Eukaryota; kingdom Viridiplantae; phylum Streptophyta; class Magnoliopsida; order Asparagales; family Amaryllidaceae; genus Agapanthus; species Agapanthus africanus. The sequence continues at coordinate 630,267,967 of JASDDO010000019.1, forward strand.
TCGCCACTGGGTCCCGTCATCACCCGTTAGGTTACGTAACTAACGACAGAGCGGGGACTGAACCAGCGCGGGTGTAAAACATATACAACATCTAATAGTATATATACCAATATACAATAATCGCTTCAGGCGTGATAATATGCAACATTACAGAAAAAGTAATAAGCATCACAGAACAATACAGATAATCTGGGATCCCCGAGTTTCACAGAGACGCTACTGAAACCCGACGTTCCCTGGTCGTGTGGATAGCCTATGCAATGAAACCTAGACCCCTACGGGTGCGGCAAGTTACCCACCAAAACCTGAAGAGAGGCAACCCCTTACAGCAGAGTGAATGGACCACCCGGCACTTCACGGAATCGGGTAACTTGAGCTCCCCTCCTTAGGTCAACCTGTACCCCTACGAGTGCGGCGAATAGTCTGCCAATTCTAGAGTGAGGCCCCTTTGCCTCTCAAAGCCATGAGATACGGACCCGTTGCCCTCCAGAACCTGGTTATCCGTGCACTCCGTCGTGGGGTAAACCTAGTACAGAAAAGAAAATATATACAACGGGTACATCGACCTCAGCCCGGTCGTTCCCTAAAAGAATATTATACAAACAGGCAGTGACGGCAGTCCACATGTTGGACGCTCACCCCGCAATATCAAATGTACAAATAAATCCGAACTACACTACCATTGCACACTGCTATCCACCACGACAAATCCGCAACATCACAGCACAACACAGAACATCAACGCGAATGTCACGTTCGCAAATCCGTCTAAAAGGACTATAGCAATTAGACGCAATTTACCGCTCAAATGACATTCCCGGTCGGAGATATAATATAAGTACTGCATACTAACAAGTTTAAAATTTCGATCAACAAAACTTCCCGCAGTGGGCCCCACAAACATCTATTGTATAGTAACAAAAACTGGGCCCAAAAGAACAGTTCCAGAAACCTCAATTTCTCATGTAGAAGCCCCAAAAGAAAAATGGCCCAATGATTCACCAAGATGGCCGCGTTTCCGCGGCCAAAGCATGGATTTGGCGACAGTTCCGCGACCGTACGGTCAAATCATTGGATCTTTTTTCTTCAGTGTTCTAATAAAAGCCTGCTCGATTTTCTGGTATTGTTAAAATGATTTTAAGAGCTGTTTAAAAATCGACAGAAACTTTGAACATGGAAATTGCGATTTTGAAAATTCCGCTCGATCGATATTTTAAACGCGTTAGCACAAGTTAGTAAAGCTTAATGGCATGGCTCTGATACCAATGTAAGTGTGCGGTAGCGCCCTGGCAGTCTAAGAGACGGCAAATGCGGAACAAAAAAATTTTCACTGGCGCTATCGTATACTATATCCCAGGATCTGCCATTATCGCTAAACTAACAAACTACAAAGTGGGTAGAAATGTTATACCGAACGATCCGGGTCCTTCGATCTTCAACCATCATCCCACGCTTTGTTGCAGCTGATCCGAACTCGCTCGATCTCCTGTCTCGTCGTCCAGGTGGCACCACGTCGATGGATCTTTAAACGGGCTCCCGCCTCTGAACCGAGGCAACTCGATCATCAAGTTTGCTAAAAGAGATGACCAAGATTGATGTAGAGAATGAGTAGAACACTTTGTCTCGTTACGTCAAAAGCTATGGATGAACGGTTAATAAAGTTGCCATTTGGAATCGGGTAAATGGAAATTAAGCTATATGAAATTTCCATGAACTAAACTATCATAATCTTTTCCCAAAAATGAATCCAGCACCTCCACAAAATGTGGCCGGCCAATATATGAAGCAAGAGGGGTGAGTGTAGGAACAACAAGTGGTGACCATAACAAGGAAACTTATCATAACTCATTTAAAGAAACATTACTCACTAAAAACCATTAAATGCAAACCAATGATCATAAACCTAGTCACCATAACACATCATCACATCATTAAAAGGTCTAATGAGTCACTAAGCCTTGTTACCAAATCTAGAACCTTCTAGAACTACGACTCACCCTCAAGACGAAAAGATAAATCTGCATTTAACCGAATATTTAATACGGGTGATAGAAAACAGGAAACTGGCAACTTTCAAAAGTGATCCTGAAACGAATTTCAGGATAACCCCGTAACAGTATAAACATACCCGTATTTGTATTACGACCGAATACAAATGCAACTGAGAAAAAGATATTATATCTACACAGTATAATACTTGGATCCGGCTTAAAATAAAGCCTACCAGTATTATCTGCCCGAAATATGACACGTGCGTAAACGCACGTACATTTTCTGAACCCTGCCATAAAACCATACGGCCTCTACAACGTTTCGCCCGAACTAGGGAAACTGTCTGTGGGGGACTCTAATTGTAAGTGCACGGCGGCTCCCCGGCCGTCAATCCGACGGCCAAATGCGGAAGCGGTGATAAACTTTAATTTTTCTTGAACTGGCAAACCGCCGCGCACTAATACCCGGATCGAACCATTAACTAGTCCTAGCTAACTACAAGATGGGGAAGAGAGATATACCGACTGATCCAAGTCCTCCGGTCTTCTCGTCGTCGTCCCGATCTCCTGCGGAAGCTCCGGTCTCCACATCGTCGCCGGAAGTGCACCACATCGCCTACATCTTTTACGGGCTCCCACCTCAATGCCGAGGCAACTCGGGCACGAAGCTGGCTAGTCGACGTACCCAAGATTTGCTGTAGAATATAGTGTAGTGGCTTGTGTCTCATTTGGGGTTTGTAGGAGTTTGCCTTTTGGTGGAGGAAATGAAGTAAAAATTTGGAGATGGAGTTGTAGGGATTTTTCAAAGCCAAAGATTCAAAAATCCCCAAACCAAGAATTTTAACAGCCCCCCCTCCTCTATGGCCGGCCATGACATTGTGAGGGGAGAGAGAGAGAGTGGGTGTATCAATCAAAGAAAATAAGCCCACCATCATCCAAGAGAGAGAGAGAGAAGGCTATCATGCAAAGGAATGATCACTAGGAAAGTCCAACACTCAAACAACAATCATCTCCCATCATCACAAGTATGATGACTCCAAATGGTCAAGCCATCATGAACAAATCAAGTCAAAAGGTCAAGGTATGGAGCAACCATCATGAAGTCAAAAAGTCAAGTGATCATGACATGGCAATATGCAAAGACCCCCTCCACAAATGATTATTTGCACAAATGTAAATAAGCCCTCCTCCACCAATCTTCGGCCAATGAACGATACAAAGGAAATTGGCCGAAACGGAAAGCAAACTGGCAACTCCAGAAAACTGGACCCGTAATAAATTACAGGAAAACCCCGACACAGTGCATACACACCCGCATTTGTATTCCGACCGAAATACAAATGCAATGAGACAAAATCTACACTGTACTATACTAGGATCCGGCTTAAACCAATGCCGGCTAGTAATGTCCGTTCGATCCTGATCCGTGCAATACCGCACGTATCTGATCGAACCCTGCCATATATCCATACGGCCTATAGTACAAACTGTCCGATCCTGATCCGTGCAATACCGCACGTATCTGATCGGACCTTGCCATATCTCCATACGGCCTCTACAACTTTTCGCCCGAAAGCTGAGTAACTGAATGTGGGGGAATCTAAAGACTCGTCAACACCTTGGTTGTGGATTTAACCACTAGCACGTCAGAGGTATAAGCAAATACGTAACGGGCTACCAGGTATTGACTAAAAGGGACGTCTGTGAGCAAACTCAGCCTGACAACCCTACTGAGCCTGTCAGTGACAATATCCGTACAGTCCGGTCCGTTCGTCAATGAGCATCGCATGGCGGGCCTAGGGGGTTGGTAAAAGTCAGACCCCCAAAAGCGGTACAAGTCGTGTCGGAGTGTAGCCCAGAACGCCCTGAGATACTACTGGAATACCTACCAGTAAATCTCCTTGCCTCGGCCGAGGGCTTCGTGTAATGGCTCTCCTAGACACAGCGCGACCTCACCCCCAATACCGGGAGAGACGAACCCCTGAAGATACGCTCACTGCCTCCATGTGGCTCGGGACTGTACCCAACTAAAACCTGTTTACACGACTCCTTTGAGCCGTGGTAGGGTAGTAATCAAAGTACAGTGGGAACTCACATAAGACAAATGACGATCCCCAGGTCGATGAACTAACCTGTACACATGTCACCAGGGAACTGCCATCTGACGTTTGGTATATGACCAACTAGCATGTTCCCGGCGAGTCCTGTCCGGTGTACTCATAACCCAATGAGCACCTGTATACATCTTAGGTGATCCAACTGACACCAGTGGCTTGTGAGACCGGCCACTGCCCCTCGTCGGGGTCTCGACTGTATACACTAGTCTACTCTGGAGTATCGATGCCCTGTCTCGAAACTCTCACGACTAGGGACCATTTAAGGATATGCTTATAGACTGCCAGCTCCCACGTATATGATCGCCCTCATACTGCTGGTGGTCAAGCAAGAATCCTAGGGGCTCTATCAACGTGTAATAGCGACTTGTCAGGTCACCTAAAGCAGTACACGATGATAAAGGTAAACCAGATAGCATACTATCATCTCGAGTAAGACTGTCCTACCGGGATAGGTCCTCCATCAATCATTGCAATCACGTACCTGTGACCTAATAATTGACTCTGAGGGCACTATCTCCAACAATCTCCCACTTGCACTCAAGGCTAATTATTGCGATGTCGCATACTCACAGCCCGTGTGATACCGAACACCCAACTCCTCTACTAGTCAGTCTCACAAAGCTCGTTTGCGAAACTATTGCGTTCGAGGAATAGCCTCAGTGAGTGGATCCGCTTAGTTGTTTCTTTCTATGTCTCTCTATATCTCAAGTTCGTGGAGAAAGCCATCTCCCGAAAAGAGCAATACCTGTCTTAGAATATGTCTGGATGCCTGATGGGACCTAGCTCATAAATGAACTCCAAATCCAAACTTCTTAGACTGTATCGTCAACTGAACTTAATCAGTATCCTGCGCCATGCCACCCTCAGTATTGCCTTGGACCACCTGTCCAAAATACTGCCCCTCGTCAGAAAGAAAAAACTATAACTCCGACAACCTCCTTGTCGTCCATGTCACCTTGGAAGCCTGGATTGATAACTGTCTCCCGAATGAGGCTGCCGTTATCATATCCCTAGAACATCCATTTATGTTCTAAAACTGCTTCCGACTATTTCTCCAGGATTGGATCAATGTCAACTTATTGCATCTAGTGCAAGAACAACATCTGGTGTGGTACTTGACATCTCATGATTGACTCAATTGCCTAAGCAAGTGTTCTGCCAATCATGTATATCCCTCTCCCCTTTAGTCTGTAAGACACCTTTAGAGAGGGTGACTCCATCATCTGCAGGTACACTACCGTGCCAGGAGTCGTCCATTCTAAATACTCTTAGAATGCTGTCTGAGTACCCTGATTGGGAAACCACCCAAATCTAGATCTAAAACCATAGATCTAGTAGCCAGTATGTCTGATATAAAATCCATTTCCTTTGTGGAGAAACCACTGTATGACGACCAAAGTATAACCGATTGTAGTATAGGAGTTTCTTTTCCTACTCTGTGTATGTCATCCAAATACCAGGATATCACACCCTACTACCTTCTCAACAGATCCATCCCCTATTCTGATAAGTCAAACCTATGACTGTCACATCAGAAATTGATGATCCATCTCCGCTATATCTGCTTTAGTCTATAAATAGACATAAGCTACCTGTCCACCAATGCTTCCGCTGCTCCCACTGATTACGACAACCCTCTGGCAAATTCATATACACGTACATTTCTAAAGCTAGTTTAGAATGACGCTATACTCATCCTCCCGCCGGGTCTCACAGTCTGGAACAACAGCAATGGCAAGTGTGGGTAAACAAGAACTTCCCTGTCATCGTCCTTGAGGCTACCGGAGTACCTCTCGGGTGCCTGAAGTTACCCACCGTATCTGCGGAGTGGCCAATGGAATGTCAAACCGGATTGAATCTTTAGGTTCCTTATCAAATCTTCAGTAATCGTTTGCGGTTCTGGAATCACATCCAGTTCTACCATGCTCCCACTACTGTTTTCTGAAAAAATCCATTTTATTAAAACTGTGGCGAGTCAAGAACAATATCACTATTGATCTTTCTTATGGTCGAAAGTCAACCCTCGTCATAGCCTGGGTCAACCCACAAACAGCCATTACAGAAACGTGCCTTGAGTTGTTCAGTGTCTGGTTTTAAGCATAAACCGGACAACTCCCCGTACCTTAACATCGTTAAGATATGAACTGTTCTATATCCAATATAGAAACAGAGGCACTGATTTAATTGAACCAGATCCAAATCATGCAACTGTCTCCAGTGCATGTCAACTAAATGGAAGGAGGCCGATCAGCGTTACTCAACTTAGGAACACTTCCAATTATGAGTAACCTGAAAGAGAAGCAAGTTCTCTTAATCATCACTATCAACTGAATACCATACACAAGTATCTACATCTTCGATCACTTTGAAGAATCCCGATACTTGTAATACCTGGTTCTCTACTTTATTCAAATACCTATAACTTCTCGAAATTCGGACCGTGTGTTTCCTACGAAACACCTGTCAAAAAACTTGAGAAGTCATAAGTAAACCGAATATAGTACGAGGACCAACCCCTCTCTCCTGATGGACCCTGGACAACATACAATACTCTGTATAAGTCCCTTGAGTCTGATAACTCATTCATTGTGTGTCGTAGGTTGAAAACTGTACTTATGGTTAAGAAGAATTACACCGCTGTTTAATGCTCCTTACCTAACCATCCACTGATATAGGTAAATGTCACAGACATAATTTCAAAAAGGTATATCTCACTCTATTAAAATAGACGTACAGATATACCAATTTGAAATTGGTGCATAACAGCGGATATTCAAAACCAAATATTTGCCGACCGGCAAACAACCCAGGTGACTTCCTCAAATATCACTGATTACAACGAATCCCGATATAATGAGGATGATCACCCAATTCCCAATAACTTACTCCCACTCATCATCTGTAAAACCATACAGATGTGAGAATCGTACCTGGTAAATACATACCCTGGAGTAAAGACTAATTGGGAAATCAGTTTTCTTTTAACAGTACACAGTGGCACTGAAACATCGATGGGGTATCCCGGTATTCCTAGTAATGCCTCTTCCAGATTCACGACTGCAACCGTATAATTCTTTGCCACCTCTCCAAATCCCTTCATATGTCTTTAGTCATTACCTTCTGCACACCCCTTTAGGCCAAATGGTTTTCTTCCTTCCCTACCGTTCGGCACCAGCCTATGGTTTGGAGGAAGACTATCCAATAAGCATAATGGGTGTACTGTCCTAATCCTAGGAGCACTCGCAATGCGAGAGAAGGTGAAGATAAAGGACACCTGAATAAATCTTATTCTTATTTCTCCTGAACCAGAATCCATCCCCGAACTGGAACAAGTTCCTTTCGAGTTCGTATATAACCATACGATGGAGTATCCAATAAACTGTGGATCGTCGTAGTGATACGGAGTGTCCTGGAGAAATACAAAGGTGATTTTAGGATTGGCGAAGAGATACTTGGTTTGGTCGTGAACAGCAGTCGCAATTTACTTTGCCCTCTTACTAATCCTTTGCTTTGTCTGAACTTAATACCTCCTGCACACCATCGTTATGCTAATTGGTTTTCTTCATTCCCTACCGGTCAGCACCAGCCTAAGGTTTGGAAGAAGACTATCCAATTTGCGTAATAGGTGTACTATCTCCTAAACCAAGGAGTACTCGCAACCTGAGAGAAGGTAAAAGGAAAAGACAACTGAATAGTCCTATCCGTTTTCTCCAGAACCTGAAACCATCATCCAATAAATTATTTCGAGTTCGTATCTAACCATACGATGGTTTTGTCCAATGGAAGTGGACGTTCGTAGTAATACGGGGTGTCCTGGAGAAAAGGGTAAAAGTAGGAGTGGCAATGAGGTTTGCAACTCTGACAATTCAAAAGCCAGTGTTTAAGAAGGTTCGGTCAACTTGGTCACTGAGTCATAGTCTTAGGGTCGAGTCAATGGTCGCTGCCAAAGAGAGAGAGAAAAGAAACACTCAGCGTGCACTCTATCCTAGATCAGAATGGTTACCAATTTATCTAATCTGGAAACCTCCCACTGTACCTCAAATTCTCCTCCAAACCTGAAAGAAGAATTAGTCGGGATCAGCCGAGGAGTAAACCAACTCATCAGCGGGAATCGGGATCCAACTATCACCGCATGATAACGTGACGGAATCCGCTCATGGTATCACACTCCAGAAGGTATGCGCATATCTGGCAAGTTTCAGTTCTTTTGAAACTCCCGATGTGATTTTTACCCCATGCTCTTATGACCTTGACGAAGGCCAACAAATCATAAGTCACATGTCAAGTTCTACCCGTCATTCTCCAGGTTGATTTGAACCCACCCGCACAAGCCCTTGACGAAGGCCAACAAGGCTATACGACTGTCCCAAACCAACGCATCTATCTATGCTGCAGAAAGGCAACAAGCAGCTACCATACACTATGCCTTGACGAAGGCCAACAAACATAGCATGAATACTACGTGCTACCCGTCTGAAACGACGGAGGGCTACGAATGGTTTCTAGCGAAAACCTTTAACGTAATGAACTTGATATCGTTGAAGGAACCGGATAGCTTTTAAAAATATAGTGACGAAAACCATTGCTAAAGAGGTCACTCCCGGTGAAGGGATCTCGGCTCTTTCCCCGTAGAATGAGGTGCAGGATATTCCAACTGAATACCACGATGCAAAGCAAAAGTAATCGGTTATAATGAAGTTAATGCCCTGACGCAAACTTCTGTCCAAGGGGTCACTCCCGGTGAAGGGATCTCGGCCCTTGCCTCGTCGACTGAGGAGCAGGATATTCCAACTGAATACCACGATGCAAAACAAAAGTGAACGTCTTTGCCATAACAGCTTTTTGAAAAGTGTTCCAACAACATCAGATTAGGTTTATTTTTAACTTGCATTGATCCGAATCAACGCAGTCCCATCAATTGATCACACCACAAAGAACGAAAATATACTGACGTACGTATATGCCATCCGCATTCGCCAATGGGTCCCGTCATTACCCGTTAGGTTAGCTAACTAACGACAGAGCGGGGACTAGACTAGCGCGGATGCAAAACATATACAACATCTACTAATATATATACCAATATATTATATTCGCTCAAGGCGTGATAAAATGCAACATCACAGAAATGTACAGCATCACAGAATAAAACAGATATCTGGGATCCCCGGGTTTCACAGAGCCGCTGAAACCCGACGTTCCCATGGTCGTGTGGATAGCCTGCGCAATGAAATCCTAGACCCCTACGGGCGCGGCAAGTTACCCGCCAAAACCTGAAGCGAGGCAGCCCCCTTCAGCAACGTGAATGGACCACCCAACACTTCACGGAATCCGGTAACTTGGGCACCCCTCCTGGGTCAACCTGTACCCCCTACGAGTGCGGCGAATAGCCCGCCAATCCTAGAGTGAAGCCCCCTCCGTCTCAATGCCATGAGATGCGGGCTTGTTGCCCTCTAGAACCCGGCTATCCGTGCACCCCTCCGCGGGGTAATCATAGTACAGAAAGTAAAATATACATACAACGGGTACATCGACCGCAACCTGGCCGTGCCCCAAAATAATAATACAAACAGGCAGTGACGGCAGTCCACATGTCGGACGCTCGCCCCGCAATATCAAATGTACATAATACAACCACAACTGTACTAGCATTGCATCCAGGCTATCCCCCACGACCGATCCGCAACATCACAGCAAAAACAGAACATCAACGTGAAAGTCACGTTCGCAAATCCGTCTAACCGGGCTATAGCAGTTAGACTGGATTTACCGATCAAGTGACATTCACAGTCGCAGATATAATGTAAATACTGTGAAATAATGTGTTTAAAATATCCGATCAATCAAATTTTAACAAGTGGGCCCCCAAGCATTTCTGTAGCAGATCAAGAAATTCTGGGCCCAATGTTATTATTCCAAAACCCCCAATTTTAACCCCAGAAAGATACTGTACAAATTTGGTGCAGGGAACCCAACAGTGTGCGGCGGAACCGCGGCCCAAAGGGGTGTTTGGCCGCGGTTCCGCGCTCCTACTGTGGAGTTGTTGCATCGAATTTTTACAGAACTCTTATTTTTTCTAGTAGATCACTTTTCTGTAACCTGAAAAAATTTTCGACACCAAAATATTTCAACAGAAAACTGATGTGAACAAAAACGCGGATTTTGGAATTTTGGTCGATCGGAAATGTAAACACATTAGACAAAGCTAGACTAAGTTAATGGCGAGGCTCTGATACCACTGTAAGTGCATGGCGGCGCCCCGGCCGTCAATCCGACGGCCAAATGCGGAAGCGGTGATAAACTTTAATTTTTCTTGAACTGGCAAACCGCCGCGCACTAATACCCGGATCGAACCATTAACTAGTCCTAGCTAACTACAAGATGGGGAAGAGAGATATACCTACTGATCCAAGTGCTCCGGTCTTCTCGTCGTCGTCCCGATCTCCTGCGGAAGCTCCGGTCTCCACATCGTCGCCGGAAGTGCACCACATCGCCTACATCTTTTACGGGCTCCCACCTCAATGCCGAGGCAACTCGGGCACGAAGCTGGCTAGTCGACGTACCCAAGATTTGCTGTAGAATATAGTGTAGTGGCTTGTGTCTCATTTGGGGTTTGTAGGAGTTTGCCTTTTGGTGGAGGAAATGAAGTAAAAATTTGGAGATGGAGTTGTAGGGATTTTTCAAAGCCAAAGATACAAAAATCCCCACACCAAGAATTTTAACAGCCCCCCTCCTCTATGGCCAGCCATGACATTGTGAGGGGAGAGAGAGAGAGTGGGCGTATCAATCAAAGAAAATAAGCCCAACATCATCCAAGAGAGAGAGAGAGAAGGCTATCATGCATAGGAATGATCACTAGGAAAGTCCAACACTCAAACAACAATCATCTCCCATCATCACAAGTATGATGACTCCAAATGGTCAAGCCATCATGAACAAATCAAGTCAAAAGGTCAAGGTATGGAGCAACCATCATGAAGTCAAAAAGTCAAGTGATCATGACATGGCAATATGCAAAGACCCCCTCCACAAATGCTTATTTACACAAATGCAAATAAGCCCTCCTCCACCAATCTTCGGCCAATGAACGATACAAAGGAAATTGGCCGAAACGGAAAGCAAACTGGCAACTCCAGAAAACTGGTCTCGTAATAAATTACAGGAAAACCCCGACACAGTGCATACACACCCGCATTTGTATTCCGACCGAAATACAAATGCAATGAGACAAAATCTACACTGTACTATACTAGGATCCGGCTTAAACCAAAGCCGGCTACTAATGTCCGTTCGATCCTGATCCGTGCAATACCGCACGTATCTGATCGAACCCTGCCATATATCCATACGGCCTATAGTACAAACTGTCCGATCCTGATCCGTGCAATACCGCACGTATCTGATCGGACCTTGCCATATCTCCATACGGCCTCTACAACTTTTCGCCCGAAAGCTGAGTAACTGAATGTGGGGGACTCTAAAGTCTCGTCAACACCTTGGTTGTGGATTTAACCACTAGCACGTCAGAGGTATAAGCCAATACGTAACGGGCTACCAGGTATTGACTAAAAGGGACGTCTGTGAGCGAACTCAGCCTGACAACCCTACTGAGCCTGTCAGTGACAATATCCGTACAGTCCGGTCCGTTCGTCTATGAGCATCGCATGGCGGGCCTAGGGGTTTGGTAAAAGTCAGACCCCCGAAAGCGGTACAAGTCGTGTCGGAGTGTAGCCCAGAACTCCCTGAGATACTACTGGAATACCTACCAGTAAATCTCCTTGCCTCGGCCGAGGGCTTCGTGTAATGGCTCTCCTAGACACAGCGCGACCTCACCCCCAATACCGGGAGAGACGAACCCCTGAAGATACGCTCACTGCCTCCATATGGCTCGGGACTGTACCCAACTAAAACCTGTTTGCACGACTCCTTTGAGCCGTGGTAGGGTAGTAATCAAAGTACAGTGGGAACTCACATAAGACAAATGACGATCCCCAGGTCGATGAACTAACCTGTACACATATCACCAGGGAACTGCCATCTGACGTTTGGTATATGACCAACTAGCATGTTCCCGGCGAGTCCTGTCCGGTGTACTCATAACCTAATGTGCACCTGTATACATCTTAGGTGATCCAACTGACACCAGTGGCTTGTGAGACCGGCTACTGCCCCTCGTCGGGGTCTCGACTGTATACACTAGTCTACTCTGGAGTATCGATGCCCTGTCTCGAAACTCTCACGACTAGGGACCATTTAAGGATATGCTTATAGACTGCCAGCTCCCACGTATATGATCGCCCTCATACTGCTGGTGGTCAAGCAAGAATCCTAGGGGCTCTATCAACGTGTAATAGCGACTTGTCAGGTCACCTAAAGCAGTACACGATGATAAAGGTAAACCAGATAGCATACTATCATCTCGAGTAAGACTGTCCTACCGGGATAGGTCCTCCATCAATCATTGCAATCACGTACCTGTGACCTAATAATTGACTCTGAGGGCACTATCTCCAACACTAATGACTCATCAATACACTGGCACTGGGTATAACCACTAGCACGTCCGAGGTACAATCTGTACGTAACGGTTGCCTATGTATTGATCGGAAGGGAAGCTGATGAGCGAACTCATCCAGAAACCCTACTGAGTCTGACAGTGACAATATCCGTAACAGTCCGGTCCGTTCGTCTATGAGTATCGCATATAGGGCCTAGGGGGCTGGTAAACGTCAGACCCCCAATAGCTGTATAAGTCGTGTCAGAGAGAAGCCCAGAACACCCTGAGATACTACTGGAATACATTCCAGTAAATCTCGATTACCCTGGCCAGGGATTTTGTGTAATGGCTCTCCTAAACACAGCGCGATCTCACCCCCAATACCGGGAGAGACAAATCCCCGACGATCTGCTCAATGCCTCCATGTGGCTCGGGACTGTACCCAAAAAATACCTGTTTGCACGACTCCTTTGACCCGTGGTAGGGTATAAATCAAAACACGGTGGGAACTCACACGAGACAAATGACGATCCCAGGTCGACAGATTAACCTGTACACATGTCACCAGGGAACTGCTATCTGACGATATGTATAATACCAACTAGCATGTTCCCGGCGAGTCCTGTCCGGTGTACTCATAACCCAATGAGCACCTGTATACATCTTAGGTGATCCAACTGACACCAGTGGCTTGTGAGAGCGGTCACCGCCCCTCATCGGGGTCTCGACTGTATACACTAGTCTACTCCGGAGTATTTATGCCCTGTCTCGAAACTCTCACGACTAGGGACACTTTAAGGATGTGCTTATAGACCCCAGCTCCAACATATATGATCGCCATCATACTGCCGGTAGTCAAGCAAGAATCCTATGGGCTCTATCAACATCTATATGATGATAAAGACAGACCAGATGGCATACTATCATCTCGTGTAAGACTGTTATATCGGTATAGGTCCTCCGCAATCATTGCAATCACGTGCCTGTGATCCAATAATTGACTTTGATGGCACTATATCCAACATAGTTTTGGCCCAGGTTTATTTGAGTGCTGGATTTGCTTTTGGGGCCTATTTGGAAAAGTTTAGTCGATCTAAATTTTAAGTGTGTATTTTACAGTACATTCACTTTTTTCTGCGACCGGGAATGTCACTCTATAGGTAAAACTTGTCTGATTGCTATATGTTGTTTTAGACGGGTTTTGCGAACGTGACATTCGCATTGATGTTGTGTGCTTGTTCTGTGGTTGTAGTTGGATAGTCGTGTTGGATAGCATGTGTTGAAATGTTGGTGGTGCAGTTTAAATTCTTTTGTACATTTGTTATTGCGGGGAGAGCGTCCGACATGTGGACTGCCGTCTTTACCGGGTTGTATATTATTTTGGGGCACGACCGGGTTGAGGTCGATGTCACCGCTTGTACATATTATTTTCTTTTTCTATACTAGGATTACTCCGCGGTGGAGTGCACGAACAGCCGGGTTCTAGAAAGGTAGCAAGCCCGCATCTTATGGCGTTGAGACGGAGGGGATTCTTTCTCAGGGTGTTGAGACGGAGGGGGCTTCATTCTAGAATTCACAGGCTATTCACCGCACTCGTAGGGGGTACTGGTTTTTATTGCATAGGCTATCCACACGACCGGAAACGTCGGGTTTTATTTGTGGCTCAAATGAAACCCGGGGCTCCAAGATTATCCACCATTCTGTATTGTTGGTTGTGTTTCTGTGATGTTGGTTACTATCATGCCTGAGACGAATGTTGTATATACTTATATATATATATATATATATATATATATATATACTAGTAGATGTTGTATATGTTTTGCACCCGCACTAGTCCAGCCCCCGCCCTGTCGTTAGTTAAGTAACCTAACGGGTGATGATGGGGCCCCAGTGGCGAATGCGGATGGCATAAACGTACATTGTATTTTCGTTCTTTTCTGGTGTGGTAGGTTGCATTGATGGGACATCATTAATTTTGATTAATGCAAGAAAATAAACCTAAAAGATGTTGTTGGAACCAAGTTTTACAAACTGATATTACAGATGTTCTTTTTGCTTTTCACAGTGGTATTCGGTTATGAATATCCAGCACCTCATTCGACGAGGCAAAGGCCGAGATCCTTTCATCGGGAGTGACCCCTTGAGTAAAATTTTGCGTCAACGTAATAACTTCACTATAGTCGAATATTTTTTCTTTGCATCGTGGTATTCGGTTTGGAATATGCTGCACCTCATTCGACGAGGAAAGAGCCGAGATCCCTTCACAGGGAGTGACCTCTTTAGCAAAACTTTTCGCCACTATATAATTTAAAAGGCAATCAGGTTCCTTCAACGATATCAAGTTCACTACGTTAACGGGGTTTTCGCCAAAAACCTAGCCGTAGCCCTCCGTCATTTCCTACAAGTACTACTTAGTATTCGAGCTACGTATTCTGGCATTGTCAAGGCGTAGTGATCGGTAGCTGAGTATTGCTTATTTCAGCTTTATTTTCAGATTATTTAGGACAGTCGTATAGCTATGTTGGCATTGTCAAGGGATATGCGGGTGGTTCTAAGTTAATCAAGATAATGACGGGCCGAACTTGACTAGCGGTTTATGATATGTTGGCATTGTCAAGGTCATAAACCGTTAGGGGCAAAAACCACATCGGGAGTTTCAAACATACAGGAAACTTGCAGATTTAGCATACCTTCTGGAGTGTAGTGACTAGAGTGGATTCGATCTAGGTCATTACACAATGATAGTTGGATCCCGATCCCACTGATGAGTTGGATTACTCTCGGGAGATTATTTCACTTAACAATCAATGCTATAAACCAAGTAGGTGTCTAGAACGGTGTTAGCGAGGCTACACCTCCAGGGAAAAGAGTGAAAGGTTCCTAGGCACCCTATAGAGGTCTCACAAGGCATCGAACATGCCAATATAAAATTTTATGGGTGCCGAGAGACCCTAATACGGATCTTAGACTAGAAGTTTAGGCGAAAAGATAAACTAGTTAACTACTTAACTAAAAGTTAGATGCTACAACCTTTGTAGATCCGGATATCCACTTCCTTAGCTCCACGTAGTCGTCCTCTCGCTGTCCTTTTCGAATCCTAGACTCATTTGTCGGCTTCATCGGGAAAACGAGCGGAATAGGTCGTCGGCTTCGTGCCGAAGATGATCTACGTCGAGGTTGCACAAGTTCAAGCTCCAACTTCACCAAGTTGTGAAACTTGTGAAGAAAACACCCAAAACAACTTGGCAAGAGGTAGAGGGTGAAGAAATAGGAGATGGGTTCACTTTAGAATTGGATTTCTTACTTCGGATCTCAAGTTGCCATTGATGGCATCAAAGTTTCTTTCTTGAAGATGAAGAAGAAGAAGTAGATAGAATATGATAAGTCTTATCAAAAAGAATAATAAAATCAAATACTTATCATGTTCTAACCTAGGTTAAGTGTAGAGAATAAACCATGGTAAATGGGAATGGTTAGGGTTAAGCAAGAAGACAAATAGTCTCTTTAGTCAAAGCTTCATGAAGCTTCATCAAGCTTCATGACAAAAAGAAACCATTTTCTAATCTTTTATCTAATTAAATAAATATAGAAAGGATAAATAAATAGATGAATAATACAAAACCCTAACCATCATCATAACCATGGTTTAGTTCTTTGCACTTAACAAAATGATCAAGTATCATCAATCATGATACAAATGTGTGCACAAAAGTATATCACATATACTTCTTGCACATCAAGTGAGAAAATCCATATAAAGTGAACCAATACTAGTTAATGCAAAGTAATATATCAAATATATAATTATACATTAAATCATTAAATTAACATTTGATTCAATGATCCGGTCATGTCGCACACAACCGACTAGTATTCAATGTATCGATTTATCGAATCAATGATTCGATAACTAGGTCATATCGAATATAACTAATCGAAACATTTATCGCGAGAATGAAATGCGGTATCACATACACGCATTGTTCTCGCTCCCGCACATATCTCATATGCGCTCCTATTTCATTTCGCTTGAGCCAGGAAACCTCTGTGTAGGACTCTAAAGACTCGTCAATACGCCGGTAGCAGATGATGATCATATCAAGCACCCACAAGCCGCAAGCGGTCTGCTAAACGTAACGGCCATCCTGGTATTGAGCGATCAGAAGATCGACGAGCTACCCTGCTCACACCCCTGTGAATCCAACCAGTAACACTTACCGTACAGTCCGGTCTGTTCTTCTGATACGTCGCATATCAAGTCTAGGGGTGGTAAACGTCAGACCCCAATAACCGATAAGTCGTGCCGATGGGAGGCTCATAACGGGTCGAGAAACTACTGGTAACACTTACCAGCAAATCTCTGATCAGCCCTGGCCAGGGACTTCCCTGTTACGGCCAATCGAGCACAGCGCAACATCAACCCCCAATACCGGGAGAGACGAAACCCCCCTATCGCTCATTGCCTCCATGTGACTCGGGACTGTACCCAAAGACCACCGTTTTGCATGCCCTCATGGACGTGGTAAGGTGGAGATCAAAGCACAGTGGGAATCATACAAGACTCTATGACGATCTCGGGTCTACAGACTAACCTGTACAAGTGTCACCTGAGAACTGCCATCTGACGTGAGGTATAATACCATCTGGGAGTTCTCGGCGAGTCCGTCCAGTGTACCCAGTCTCCACTGAGCACCCGTACACTATCTCTGATGTCAAACACCAATGGATATGGGATCATCCATCGCCCATCTCATGGGTCGAGAAGCGTATACGCTAGTCTACATTGGTATATCGATGCCCCGTCTCGATACACCCATGACTAGGGACCTTGAAGGATGTACTTATGGACTACCATGTCCCCACTAGTATGATCTGCATCATAGTCCAGGCAGTCAAGTACACATCCTAAGGGCTTTACCAACATGTAACTATAAGACAGTTTAAAGAGACAAGTGTACAAGTTAAGATAAAGAGTAACCAGATTGCATACTATCATATCGAGCAAGAAAGTCATCTTTATATATGTCCAAGCATCCAATATAATATACATCATCTGTACAATACTGGCCTCTAGGGCATACATACAACTAACAATCTCCCACTTGCACTAGGGCCAGCTGCTGTAGTATCGCATACCGAGCATCCCGAAGAGTCTCTCAAACTGTGTCTGGGGAATGGCCTTCGTGAGTGGATCCGCCGTGTTGTTCTTCGTGTCAACCCTCCTGACCTCGATCTCCCGGCGATCAACTATCTCCCGGATCAGGTGATACCGCCTCAGAATATGCCTGGATCGCTGATGGGACCTGGGTTCCTTGGCCAAAGCCACCGCTCCATTGTTATCGCAATACAAAGGTATTGGATGCTCAATGGATGGAACCACTCCAAGTTCAGTAATGAACTTCTTGATCCAGAAAGCCTCTTTGGCAGCATCGTTGGCAGCGATGTATTCAGCCTCCATCGTCGAGTCTGCCACGGTTTCCTGCTTGGAACTCTTCCAGCTAACCGCCCCTCCGTAAAGGGTAAAGACAAAGCCCGACTGCGACTTAGAGTCGTCCTTATCACTCTGGAAGCTCGAATCGGTAAAGGACTCCACTTGGAGTTCTCCGTTACCATACACCAAGAACATATCTCTAGTCCTTCGTAAGTACTTGAGAATGCTCTTCACAGCTGTCCAGTGACTCTCTCCAGGATCAGCTTGATACCTGCTCACTACACTTAGTGAGTATGCTACATCGGGTCTGGTACATAGCATCGCATACATGATAGAGCCTACTGCCGAAGCATAGGGTATCCCTTGCATGCGAGCTCTCTCCAAACCAGTCTTGGGAGACATCTCTTTGGAGAGAGTGAATCCAGAGATCGTGGGCAAGTTCCCACGCTTGGACTCATCCATACTAAACCTCTTTAGTATGGTGTCAATGTACCTGGATTGGGACAATCCCAAAATCCGTTTGGATCTATCTCTATAGATCCTAATCCCCAATATGCAGGAGGCATCACCAAGATCTTTCATTGAGAATCTTTGTGATAAGAAGAGCTTGACCGATTGCAGCATAGGAATATCATTTCCTATTAAGAGTATGTCGTCCACGTACAATACGAGGAAGACAACCTTACTCTCTGCCACCTTCTTGTAGATACAAGGTTCATCTGGATTTTTGACGAAATCAAACTCTTTGATAACGACGTCAAAGCAGATGTTCTAACTCCGCGATGCTTGCTTTAATCCATAAATGGATTTAAGCAGCTTGCACACCTTTCCGCTGCTCCCACTGTCTACGAAGCCCTCTGGCTGAGTCATGTACACGCACTCTTCTAAATCACCGTTTAGAAAGGCGGTCTTAACATCCATTTTCCAGATTTCGTAATCATGATATGCAGCGATGGAAATCATGATCCGGATGGATTTAAGCATAGCCACTGGAGAAAAGGTCTCGTCATAGTCCACACCTGGTCTTTGACGAAAACCCTTTGCTACAAGTCTAGCTTTGAAAGTCTCCACTTTCCTATCTACACTAAGTTTCTTCTTGAAGATCCACTTGCTCCCGATGGGTTTTACCCCTTCAGGAGCAACGTCCAAAGTCCATACTTTGTTGGTGTACATGGATTCCATCTCGGACCGCATAGCATCCAGCCATTTCACTGAGTCCCCACTCGTGATGGCCTGCTCGAAGCTAGTTGGGTCATCATCCTCCATGATGCAATCCTCGCTCCCACCGTCCATGAGAAAACCGTAGTATCTCTCAGGTTGGCGAGGAACCCTACCAGATCGGCGGAGTGGCTGGGGTTCATCGGGAACTACGGAATCCTCTGGTTCCACCAGATCTTCTGTTGTAGCTTCTGCAGCTGGAACTTCTTCCAGTTCTACCTCGTGACCACTAATCTCTTTTTCAAGAAATTCCTTTTCTAAAAAGGTGGCATGCCGAGAAACAAACACTCTTTGTTCCTCAGGGTGGTAGAAGATATACCTTTGAGAATTCTTGGGATATCCTACAAATTTGCATAGAACAGACCGCGCCTCGAGTTTGTCCGGATTTTGTCGTTTGACACAGGCTGGACAACCCCATATCTTAACATAGTTAAGACATGGTCTCTTCCCTTTCCATATCTCATATGGAGTGGTAGGCACAGATTTGGTGGGGACCATATTCAATAGATGTATGGCTGTCTCAAGCGCATACCCCCAGAAGGAAATAGGTAACTCAGCTGTGCTCATCATAGAGCGCACCATATCTAATAAGGTGCGGTTCCTCCGTTCTGATACACCGTTGTGCTGTGGTGTATATGGAGGAGTCAGCTGAGAGAGAATCCCATTCTCTGTTAGGAAGTCCAGGAATTCATTGCTCAAGTATTCACCTCCTCGATCAGATCGAAGGATTTTAATACTTTTTCCGGTTTGGTTTTCGACTTCTTGTTTATATTCTCTAAATTTCTCAAAAGCTTCAGACTTGTGTCTTATCAAGTACACATGTCCGTATCTTGAGAGATCGTCAGTGAAAGTAATGAAGTACGAAGAACCATCCCTGACATGTGTAGACATGGGACCACATACATCACTATGTATTAGTCCCAAGAGTTCGGTAACTCTTTCTCCGTGTCCAGTAAACGGAGTTTTGGTCCTCTTGCCTTTGAGACATGACTGGCAAGTGTCATAAGATGAAAATTCGAATGGTTTCAAATATCCATCCTTATGCAACTTAGCCAGTCGTGTCGCATTGATGTGACCCAGTCTACAATGCCACAAGAAGGATTCGTTCAGTTCTGAACTCTTCCTCTTGTGTGTGCTTGTTATGCTCAGAACTGTTGATTGATTTAGAACATAAATGCCATTGCACAACGTGTCTGATCCAACCAACTTTTGGTTACGGAAAATGTTCATAACATTATCCTGTAATACAAAATTATATCCCTCTTTGCTTAATAAAGAAACCGATATAATGTTGCATATCAGGTTCGGCATGTAATAGCATTCGTTCAGAACCAATGTATTACCAGTTGGTAATACAAGGTGATATTCCCCGACAGTCTTAGCGGCAACAATTGCACCATTTCCAACTCTAATGTCTTTATCACCTTCTCCAAGTTCTCTACCTTTCCTGAGCCCATGTAACTGATTACATATATGGGATCCTGACCCGGTATCTAATACCCAGGACGTAGAGCAAATGGAGAAACAGTTCTCAGTAACGAACACACCCGAAGAAAATGCATCAACATGTACTTTCTTCAATCAGGTGGCATGGGAATCCTGGTATTCCCCTATATCCTGTTCATTCCTATAACTCTTATAAGAAAGAACGGAACCAACATTCCCCAGCACAGTATAACATGCGGGTTCGGTCAATACATCCATATTATTATCTTCATTAGGGCATGAAATGGTCGCTACCTGGAGAGAGAGAGAAAAAAACACTTTAGCGTATGCTCGTGCAAGATCAGATTGGTTATTATCTTATCTAATCAGGATGGCTCCCACTGCTTTTTATCAAATCTTCCTTCAAACCCTAAAAGGAAAGACTAGCCGGGATTAATTACACACTACAAGTTCGCCAATCTTTCAGCCAGGCCAGTGTCGGTACTTTGAGGGAGGTCCCCCGTGCTTTCGCACGAACCTAATTAATGTAAACCTCGTTTTCCCAGAGGCGTAACCCCGTTAACACCTTTCTAGACACCTACTTGATCAGCTAATTGCAATGTGTAAAACTCTCCCAGGAGTAACTCTTACTCGCATTGGGTATCGGGATCCAACTATCTCATAGAAGGTATGCAATCTCATTGCAAATTTCAACACTTGAAATTCCCGATAATATTTTGCCCCTAGCGTGCTTATTACCTTGACGAAAGCCAACAAACCATAGCCCGCTAGTCAAGTTCAACCTGTACATTTCTTGACTGAATTAAACCCACCCGCACGACCCTTGACGAAAGCCAACAAAGCCGTACGACTACCCTAATCCATTCGCATCATATGCAGCAGATAAACAGCACATAGCTACCGCACACTACACCTTGACGAAAGCCAACAAATGCAGCACGAATACTATATGTAACTTATCTGAAATGACGGAGGGCTACGCAGGTTTTTCTGAAAACCTATTGCGTAATGAACTTGATATCGTTGTAGATTAAATGAAGTTTTGAAATGGAGTGATTTTGAGGCTTTTCTAGGTTTGCTAAAGGGGTCACTCCCGGTGA
Source organism: Agapanthus africanus (assembly GCA_030015575.1). Lineage (NCBI taxonomy): Eukaryota > Viridiplantae > Streptophyta > Magnoliopsida > Asparagales > Amaryllidaceae > Agapanthus > Agapanthus africanus. The sequence continues at coordinate 630,289,770 of JASDDO010000019.1, forward strand.
AGGGATCGTCGGCCCTTTCCTCGTCGAATGAGGTGCGGGATATATCATATATATCACTGTGCAAAGCAAAAACTCTTAAAAGCAATCAATAACCAAACCGAGTGTGTAGCATCTACCAGTTATTGCTAAAGGAGTCACTCCCGGTGAAGGGATCTCGGTCCTTTCCTCATCGAATAAGGTGCGGGATATATCATATATATCTCTGTGCAAAGCAAGAACTGTAGTTACCTGTTTTATTTAAAATTTTATTCTACAACATCTTAGGTTTCTTTTCTTTCATTAATCACATTAATGAAGTCCCATCATTTAAGTACCTAAACATCACAGATAAATACAACGTACACTTATGCCATCCGCATTCGCCTCGATGTCCCCTCGTGCACCGTTAGGTTAGGTAACTAACGGCAGAGCGGGGCAGGGCTAGTACGGGTGTAAAACATAAGTAACGTCTATATAATATATCATATATACTATATACTATATCCATCACAGAATCACATCACAGATATCGCAGCAGAAGAAACATATGAAATATTGGATATTCTAGGACGTCCGTGTTTTCAATACGAGCCAATATAAAACACGGATTCCACGGTCGTGATGAATAGCCAATCCCACACCCCTAGACCCCTACGAGAGCGGCAAGCAACCCTGCCAATTCTAGGGTTAGGAGACCCGGACTCGACTCCTCGAGTTGGTCTCCTACTGGACCCCAGAACCCGGTTACTTGTGCTCCCCTCCTTGGGTCTATCCTAATGCGGAAAAGTAAATAATATACAAAAGGTGACAACTTCCGCTACCTGGAAGTGCCCCAAATAAAAGAATATTACATACAAGTTTTTACATGAATGAAAATGAAAAACACTCATCTCACATAAAAACCCCCGGCTATTCAAACACGACGATCCAATATAACATATCCAGCAACACATAACATCACATGTCATCAACGTAAGTAAGTACGCATACCCCAATTGTCGTTGACGTATAGCAACGAAACCGGCGATATGAACATACAACACTTACGGTCACAGAAAAGAAAGTGTAAAACTACAACAGTTGGAATCCGCAACCTCTTTAGACATCACATGCCTAATCCAATGAAATACTTAGACATCACATGCCTAACAGATATAAATCCCGCATTTTAGTCTCATTATCGAAAACTCTTTTCAATATCATGTGGGACTAAACTGCTAGATTTATAACATTCATTCAGTTATCTCATAACTGTTTGTGAATTCCAATTATTGTATCACATTCCAGATAAACAGAAAATGTTAAACTTTCCGATCGAACAGTCGAATACCCAAGTTTTCCCGATACAGCTCAACACATGAAATAAGTCTAACAACATTCAGTTCGTGCCTCGGTACCAACGGTCCAGCCGTAGAAGGGTCAAGCCAACGCCTCACATGTGGCACGCCGTACTGCCCCAAACCCGAAGGTTCGAAGGGCAGTTCAAGACGGTCACATAATCGAGTTAAGGTTTGTTGTCTTCTAGAGGGTCCATCGCGTTACTTGCACTACTTAGAACGTCGTTAAACTACGGAAAAATCCAACACTTGGAAATTTCCCGACAGGAGAAAAATTGGGTATTTATATCCGGTCGAACTTTTTAACATATTCTAAAAATTATCCGGAAAAACACAAAAGACGAAATTTGATAATCCGATCGAAATACCGAATCCCCAAAACAACCCCAGAAAATTCAACTCTTGAATAATTATTAAAAATACCCAGGAAAATCACCACTGGAAACTAAGAATTACTGTGTAAAATTCTTTAAATATTGAGGCCGTACGACCGCGGATCCGCCGCATGAGCCATGCTCATGCCGCGGATCCGCGCCGGCTTAGTGGAATTAGGCTCACGAATTTCACAGTAAACCTTAGAATTTCCTGCTGATTTTTCTGCATATTTTTAATATCGAAAAACTCCAGATTTTGGAAAAAGTCCAGAGAGCATGTTTGGTTTAGGGTTTCGGGTTCGTTCGGGCTTCAAATTGCGTCTAGACTTTGCCTAAGGCTCTAGCTAGGCTCTGATACCAGTGAAAGGTTCCTAGGCACCCTATAAAGGTCTCACAAGGCATCGAACTTGCCAATATAAAATTTTATGGGTGCCGAGAGACCCTAATACGGATCTTAGACTAGAAGTTTAGGCGAAAAGATAAACTAGTTAACTACTTAACTAAAAGTTAGATGCTACAACCTTCGTAGATCCGGATATCCACTTCCTTAGCTCCACGTAGTCGTCCTCTCGCTGTCCTTTTCGAATCCTAGACTCATTTGTCGGCTTCATCGGGAAAACGAGCGGAATAGGTCGTCGGCTTCATGTCGAAGATGATCTACGTCGAGGTTGCACAAGTTCAAGCTCCAACTTCACCAAGTTGTGAAACATGTGAAGAAAACACCCAAAACAACTTGGCAAGAGGTAGAGGGTGAAGAAATAGGAGATGGGTTCACTTTAGAATTGGATTTCTCACTTTGGATCTCAAGTTGCCATTGATGGCATCAAAGTTTCTTTCTTGAAGATGAAGAAGAAGAATTAGATAGAATATGATAAGTCTTATCAAAAAGAATAATAAAATCAAATACTTATCATGTTCTAACCTAGGTTAAGTGTAGAGAATAAACCATGGTAAATGGGAATGGTTAGGGTTAAGCAAGAAGACAAATGGTCTCTTTAGTCAAAGCTTCATGAAGCTTCATCAAGCTTCATGACAAAAAGAAACCATTTTCTAATCTTTTATCTAATTAAATGAATATAGAAAGGATAAATAAATAGATGAATAATACAAAACCCTAACCATCATCATAACCATGGTTTAGTTCTTTGCACTTAACAAAATGATCAAGTATCATCAATCATGATACAAATGTGTGCACAAAAGTATATCACATATACTTCTTGCACATCAAGTGAGAAAATCCATATAAAGTGAACCAATACTAGTTAATGCAAAGTAATATATCTAATATATAATTATACACTAAATCATTAAATCAACATTTGATTCAATGATCCGGTCATGTCGCACACAACCGACTAGTATTCAATGTATCGATTTATCGAATCAATGATTCGATAACTAGGTCATATCGAATATAACTAATCGAAACATTTATCGCAAGAATGAAATGCGGTATCACATACACGCATTATTCTCGCTCCCGCACATATCTCATATGCGCTCCTATTTCGTTTCGCTTGAGCCAGGAAACCTCTGTGTAGGACTCTAAAGACTCGTCAATACGCCGGTAGCAGATGATGATCATATCAAGCACCCACAAGCCGCAAGCGGTCTGCTAAACGTAACGGCCATCCGGATATTGAGCGATCAGAAGATCGACGAGCTAGCCTGCTCACACCCCTGTGAATCCAACCAGTAACACTTACCGTACAGTCCGGTCTGTTCTTCTGATACGTCGCATATCAAGTCTAGGGGTGGTAAACGTCAGACCCCAATAACCGATAAGTCGTGCCGATGGGAGGCTCATAACGGGTCGAGAAACTACTGGTAACACTTACCAGCAAATCTCTGATCAGCCCTGGCCAGGGACTTCCCTGTTACGGCCAATCGAGCACAGCGCAACATCAACCCCCAATACCGGGAGAGACGAAACCCCTCCTATCGCTCATTGCCTCCATGTGACTCGGGACTGTACCCAAAGACCACCGTTTTGCACGCCCTCATGGACGTGGTAAGGTGGAGATCAAAGCACAGTGGGAATCACACAAGACTCTATGACGATCTCGGGTCTACAGACTAACCTGTACAAGTGTCACCTGAGAACTGCCATCTGACGTGAGGTATAATACCATCTGGGAGTTCTCGGCGAGTCCGTCCAGTGTACCCAGTCTCAACTGAGCACCCGTACACCATCTCTGATGTCAAACACCAATGGATATGGGATCATCCATCGCCCATCTCATGGGTCGAGAAGCGTATACGCTAGTCTACACTGGTATATCGATGCCCCGTCTCGATACACCCACGACTAGGGACCTTGAAGGATGTACTTATGGACTACCATGTCCCCACTAGTATGATCTGCATCATAGTCCAGGCAGTCAAGTACACATCCTAAGGGCTTTACCAACATGTAACTATAAGACAGTTTAAAGAGACAAGTGTACATGTTAAGATAAAGAGTAACCAGATAGCATACTATCATATCGAGCAAGAAAGTCATCTCTATATATGTCCAAGCATCCAATATAATATACATCATCTGTACAATACTGGCCTCTAGGGCATACATACAACTAACAAAGAGGTTATGTAATTAAGGAACTTCGCGAAAGCGTTGGAAAACCTCCCTCGAAATACCAACACTAGCCTGGCTGAAAGGTTAAGCAAGTATTGTGACGTGTGATTAAATCCTGACTAGTTCTTCTTTTAGGGTTTGAAGAAGAATTTGATGAAACAGTGGAATCCATCCTGGTTAGATAAATTAATAACCAATCTAATCTTGCAAGAGCGCACGCTGAGTGTTTTTTTTCTCTCTCTCCAGGTAGCAACCATTTCACGCCCTAATCAAGATAATAAAATGTATCGCTTGACCGATCCGAATTCTTACTCGGGGCTGGGGAACGTCGGTTCGGCTCTTACTTACGACAACAATCAGAAGTGTGAGCAAAGGAGAGAGGATTGTATGGATTCCAAGGAGACCCAGTTGAAGAAGAAGCATACTATTGCATCTACTTCAGGTGTTCTTGTAATTGAGAACTGCTTTTTAGTGAGTCATACATCTTGGGTACTAGATACCGGATCAGGATCTCATATCTGTAATTTATTGCAGGGGCTGAGAAAAAGTAGGAAAGTTGCACCTGGTGATATGTCCCTCAGGGTAGGGAACGGAGCATAGGTCAATACTGCAGCCGTCGGTGAATATCACCTAGTGTTGCCAAATGGCAATACTATAATTTTGAACAATTGTTACTATGTACCTTCCATGGTTTGCAATATCATATCAGTTTCTTTACTTGATAAAGATGGATATACTTTGTTCTTGATAGAAATATCATGAACATTTACCTTGATAAGGTACTGGTTGCAGAAGGTACACTGTGTAATGGTATCTATGTTCTAAATCAGAATACAGTTCTCAATGTACAAAACACACGCAAGAGGAAGAGTTCAGATACGAACGAATCCTACTTGTGGCATTGTAGACTTGGTCATATCAGAGAGAAAAGACCAAGTAAGTTGCATAAAGATGGACTCTTGAATACGTTCGAATTTTCATCTTATGAAACTTGTCAGTCTTGTCTCAAAGGAAAGATGACCAAATCTCCGTTCACCGGACATGGAGAAAGGGCAGCAGAGCTCTTGGAACTCATACACAGTGATGTGTGTGGTCCAATATCTCTACATGCAAGGGGAGGGTTCTCGTACTTCATCATATTCACTGACGATCTCTCTAGGTTCGGATATGTGTATCTCATGAAACACAAATCTGAAACTTTTAAGAAATTCAAAGAATTCAGAAACGAAGTAGAGAACTAGACTGGAAAAAGTATCAACATCCTCCGGTCTGATAGAGGAGGGGAGTACTTAAGCACGAAATTCCTAGATTACTTAAAAGAGAATGGAATTCTCTCTCAGCTTACTCCTCCGTACACACCACAGCACAACGGCGTATCGGAACGGAGGAACTGTACCCTATTGGACATGGTTCGCTCCATGATGAGTAATACTGAGTTACCTCTTTTATTCTGGGGACTTGCGCTAGAAACTGCAGCGTACTTGCCGAATCAAGTTCCGTCTAAATCTGTGTCTAAGACTCCATATGAAATATGGAGTGGTAAAAGACCATATCTTGAACGTATTAAGATATGGGGTTGGCCGGCCTATGTAAAGGTACAAAATCCGGACAAGCTTAAGGCACGATCGGTTTTGTGCAAGTTTGTGGGATATCCTAGAAATTCTCTGGGATATCTGTTCTACCACACTGAGGAACAGAAGGTGTTCGTTGCTCGTCGCGCTACCTTTTTAGAGTGGCAATTTCTTACAAAAGAAATAAGTGGGAGCACGGTAGAACTGGATGAAATATCAGATCCACAAACTCAAACTGAGGATTTAGTAGAACCAGAAAATTCAATAGTCCCAGACGAACCTCAGCCACTCCGTAGATCTGGTACGATTTCTCATCCGCTCGAGAGATACTACGGTTTTCTCATAGACGGGGATCGAGAGGATTGCATCTTGGAAGAAGATGACCCTACCAGTTTTAGTCAGGCCATTATCAGTAGGGACTCTGATAAATGGCCGGATGCTATGCGATCCGAAATGGAGTCCATATACACCAATAAAGTGTGGACCTTGGATATTGCTCCACCTGGGGTAAAACCTGTTGGATGCAAATGGATCTACCAAAGAAAACTTGGTGTAGATAGGCAGGTGGAAACCTATAAGGCTAGACTCGCTGCAAAAGGTTTTCGTCAAAGACCAGGTGTGGACTATAACGAATTTTTTTCTCCAGTGGCTATGCTCAAATCCATCCGGATCCTACTTGCCATTGCTGCCTTCCATGACTATGAAATCTGGCAGATGGACGTAAAAATGGCTTTTCTAAACTGCAGTTTGGAAGAGTGCGTTTATATGGATCAGCCAGAAGGTTTTGTAGACAGTGGGAACATCGGGAAGGTGCGAAAGTTGCTTAAATCCATTTATGGATTAAAGCAGGCATCGCGGAGCTGGAACATCTGTTTTGATGAAACAATCAAGGAATTTGATTTCATCAATAACGACGATGAGCCTTGTATTTATAAGAAGATTGTAGGACGAACTGTCGTATTCCTAGTCTTGTACGTGGATGAAATTCATTCGATAGGAAATGGCATTCCTATGCTACAATCGGTCAAGCAATTCTTAGCACAATGGTTCTCCATGAAGGACCTAGGTGATACCTCGTACATTCTGGGGATCAAGATCTACAGAGATAGATCCAAGAGATTACTGGGACTTTCACAGTCCAGGTACATATAGACCGTACTGAAAAGAATTAGTATGGAAGATTCCAAGCGTGGTAATATACCTGCATTGCACGGAATCACCCTCTCCAAGAAGATGTCTCCCAAGACTGACGAGGAGAGGGTTCGCATGAGCACTATACCCTACGCTTCGGCGGTAGGATCTATAATGTATGCGATGCTATGTACAAGACCAGATGTAGCTTACGCGCTAAGTGTGTTGAGCCGGAATAAGTCAGACCCAGGTGAGAACCACTGGACGGCAGTGAAGAACATTCTCAAGTACCTGAGAAGGACTAAGGAGATGTTCCTGGTTTACGGCAATGGAGACCTCGGGGTCGAGTCCGTTACCGATTCTAGCTTCCAGAGTGACAAGGATGACAGCAAGTCTGTCTCGGGTTTTGTGTTTACCCTCAACGGAGGGGCGGTGTGTTGGAGGAGTTCCAAACAGGATACCGCCGCAGACTCAACGATGGAGGATGAATACATTGCTGCAAGCGATGCCGCAAAAGAGGCGGTCTGGATGAAGAAGTTCATTAGTGAACTTCAGGTGGTTCCGTCCATTGTTGACCCAATACCATTGTATTGCGATAACAATGGGGCTATTGCTTTAGCGAAGGAACCATGGTCCCATCTGTAAGTCTATGTCACGCACCCCACGAATATAGCTAGTCATTGTAAGGCTATTCCTTTCTCAACATGGTCTCCAGGTCCTTGAGCTCATCAATATAGCTAGTCATTGTAAGGACGTCGTCCCCTACAGATGACCTGACAGCCAACCTCGCTTGAATTAATTCGTTCGAGGTCTCATATCTTGCGATATGAGATTGCTCTCCATATAAATCTTTGTTATGGAGAAAGATGGAAACTAAGTCCATCTTCTCGTGCTGCTTCTGGTATACACCATCAACTGAAGCTAACACGAGGCACTTAGCTTTCGCTTTATCCTTTTCCCTTGTCTGACGGATATCTATATCCTCGACGGTAGAAACTGGACCTGGGACGGCTGGATCTTGAGTAGTAATAGGGTGGTCCAGCTTTTCATAGGCAATGGACATCTGGACAGACCTTTGCCAGTCATATAAGTTAGATTCAGTCAACTTGATATCTAGATGTAACCTAGTCATGGTCACAAGGTCGCTGCAATGAAGGAGAGAGAAGAAAACACTTTAGCATAATGCTCTTGCAAGTTTAGATTGGTTTTTAATTTATCTAAACTGGATGGCTCCCACTGTTTCTCGAATCCTTCCACAAACCATAAAAGAAGAATAAGCCAGGACTATTCTCACTGTACAATACTTGCTTAACCGTTCAGCCAGGCTAGTGTCGGTACTTCGAGGGAGGTTTTCCAAAGCTTTCGCGAACTTCCTTAATTAAATAACCTCTTTCCTCTGGGGGCGTAGCCCCGCTGACACCTTTCTCGACACCTACTTGGTTTATAGCATTGATCGTTAAGTGACGAATCTCCTTATAAGTAGCATATACTCACAGTTGGATCGGGATCCAAGTATCATCGTATGATAATGTTGAAGGAATCCTACCAACATTCATCAAACTCCAAATGGTATGCAACACTAGCAAGTTTCAGTTTCTTTAGAAACTCCCGATGTGGATTTTTTCCCCATGTTCTTATGATCTTAACGAAAGCCAACAAATCATAAGTCACATGTCAAGTTCTGCCCATCATTATCTTGTTAATTTGAACCCACCCGTACATACCCTTGACGAAAGCCAACAAGGTAATACGACTGTCCCAAACCAACTCATCTATCTATGCAACAAATGAATACCCCAGCAGCTACCAAACACTATGCCTTGACGAAAGCCAACAAACATTGATTGAATACTACTGACCATCCAAAAGAAATGACGGAGGGCTACGACTGGTTTTGGCGAAACTGTGAACGTAGTGAACTTGATATAATCGAAGGAACCTGATAGCTTTTTAAAAAGAGTGGTTAAAGCTCCGCAATTAAAAATTCTGCTCTTTTAAAATAACCGAGTGGTTTCTTTTAAATTTGTTCCAACGATTCAACTTTGGTTTATTTTATTTGCATTAAAATAATGCGTCCCATCATTTAACCTATCATTGCAGAAAACAACAAAAATACAACGTCTTCTTATGCCATCCGCATTCGCCACTGGGTCCCGTCATCACCCGTTAGGTTACTTAACTAACGACAGAGCGGGGGCTGGGCTAGCGCGGGTGTAAAACATAAGTGACGTCTAAATAGCTATCATATATAGATATTGTACATTCGTCAGACGCAATAATAGGCATTCCAGATCTCAGATGAACATTATTGGATATACAAGCAATCCGCGTTTGCTTTGAGCCTGCAACAAAAGACGGATTACACAGTTGTGATGAATATAGCCTTTACCCCACCCTAGACCCCTACGGGTACGGCAAACTACCCGCCAAGTACCAGAAGTGAAGCGGTCTCCCTCAACAACGTGAGTTGGCCACTAAACACTTCAACGTACCCAGTAGTTTGTATACCCCACCTTGGGTCTATCCTAGGAGCCGAAAAACAGTAAATGAAACAATACAACGGTGGCTACAACCGCAAACTGGATGTGCCCTGCAAAAGAATATTACATCATATTACATTTTACATCGAATGAATGAATATAAAACCCATCTCAAACCCCGGCTAATCATCACAACGATCTAATCAAGTTCATATACACAAACAGTAAACATTACAGAAATGTGCAACACCCTGCCAACCGACATACTAGCAGTTAGGGGAGGTTTACGAACACATTAATCATTACAGATAAAAACCCGATTAGCAAATAACTTAGAATATCGATCGACAGCCTTTTTCCGTGTCTACCCCAAATGCAAGCCAGCACAGAAGTAACCTGGGTAGAAACATAATATACAGAAAAACAGAACACTTTAATATAAGAATTACTGCGCAAATCCGAGTCAACTCGAAGTTGACTCCGTGGCGGATCCGTGGCCAAAAGCATTATTGTGCCGCGGATCCGCGGCCATCTAACCGAGTTGAGAGTTCGTATTTTCCCAGTTGTCTTATATTTCCCTACTGTGAATTTTAAGTCCTATCAAATAATTTTTTAAACACTTTTAAAATTAACAGAAACTGATAGGGTGTTAGGGTTTTGTTTTCGTGTTTTCCGTCGATCGAACTTCTAATTAGTTGCTAACAAGCTAGTAATGGTTTAGTTGGCTCTGATAGCACTGTAAGTCCATGTCACGCATCCCACGAACTTGCGGGGAGGCGGAATATATGAAAAACGATTATCAAAGCTTCGTAACACGGACTTGAGCGCATGAATCGTATCTAAACCGTTACTAGCAAACTACGAAAGGTTTAACTACTTTGATTCGAAGTTATACCTCACGTTACTTGTCCTTCGGGTCTTCATCACTGTCCTCCACTCCTTGTAGGCTCTTTGAAACGTCGGCACCTCAACGGCCTCCTCGAGTTAAAGACGATCCACCCGAGAGCCCCTACTCCAAGCTTAACCTCTAGCTTGAGGTAACTAGGTTGCTCAAAGTGCTAATCTAAGCAACCTAGGTGATATAGAGTTGGATTATGGATGTATTAGTCTAGCTAACCCTTGATCTCAACACATGAGAGGTTAGGGTTAGGGTTTGAAGAGGGAGAGCTTGAGGAGAGATAAGGTGAGAATATGAATCCTTTTGGATGAATAAATCATATGTGTATATATGAAACATATCATATATATAAATGAATAACAAATAATGATATATCATCATGTTTCATTAATACACTTAGTGATTCATCACATGAGTCATATAAATCATAAATGATTCATTAACTCCATGTATGAATCACACTATGACTCACTTATCCAATTAATGCAAGTGCCACCTTAACCCCCAAGTCACCATGCTTCAAGAAGCTTCCCGACAAATTACGAGAACGCCCTTCCAATCCGTAAAAACACGGAAAAATTTTAGACTGTATAAATCTAATAATCCGGTACTAGAATCTGGCTTAAACCAAAGCCGACTAGTAAAAACTGTCCGAACATCGTACGTGCGTAAAAACACGTATGCGTCCGAACCCTGTCGTAAAACCATTCGACCTCTATATCGTTTCGCCCGAAGCAGGGAAACTCTAAAGACTCGACCCTACGCTGGCAGTGGGTTTAACCGCAGACCGCAAGCGGCACTAGCTGTACGTATCGGTCCCCTGGTAGATGTCGATAAGAAGGCCAATGAGTAAACCCATCCGAACTCCTACTGAGCCTGCTGTGACAATCTGCGTACAATCCGGTCTGTTCGTCTAGGACTATCGCATATCGGGCCTAGGGAGCGGCAAGCGTCAGTCCCCTAAAAGCGGTATAAGTCATGTCGGAGCGTAGTCCATTACACCTGCAGAAACTACTGGAAAACCTACCGGTAAATCTCGCTTTCCCTGGCCATGGATTTTGCGCAATGGCTCTCTAACACAGCGCGATATCTGTTAGTTATATGTATGTCCTAGAGGACATTACTGTACATTGGATGTATATTGTAGTGGATGCTAGGACTTATATAGGGAGGACTTTCTTGCTCGACATGATAGTATGCTATCTGGTTGCTCTTTACCTTAACGTGTACACTGATTGTCTCTCTGTTACATATTGGTAAAGCCCTTAGGATGTGTGCTTGACTACCTGGACTATGATGCGGATCATACTAGTGGGGACATGGTAGTCCGTAAGTACATCCTTCAAAGTCCCTAGTCGTGGGTATATCGAGACGGGGCATCGATATACCAGAGTAGACTAGCGTATACCTTCTCGACCCATACAGATGGGCGATGGATGATCCCATATCCATTGGTGTTTGACATCAGAGATGATATACGGGTGCTCAGTGGAGACTGGGTACACTGGACGGACTCGCCGAGAACTCCCAGATGGTATTATACCTTACGTCAGATGGTAGTTCTCTGGTGACACTGGTACAGAGTAGTCTGTTGACCCGAGATCGTCATAGAGTCTTGTGTGGTTCCCACTGTGCTTTGATTTCCACCTTACCACGTCCAAGAGGGCATGCAAAATGGTGGCTTTTGGGTACAGTCCCGAATCACATGGAGGCAATGAGCGATAGGAGGGGATTCGTCTCTCCCGGTATAGAGAGTTGATGTTGCGCTGTGTTCGATTGGCTATAACCGGAAATCTCTGGCCAGGGTTGCTGAGATTTACTGGTAAGTGCGACCAGTAGTTTCTCGAATTGTTATAGACCTCATATCGACACGACTTATCGAGCTATTGGGGTCTGACGTTTACCACCCCTAGGCGAGATATGCGACATATCAGACGACGAGACCGGACTGTACGGTAAGTGTTACTGGTTGGATTCACAGGAGTGTGAGCGGGCTTGCTTGTCGATCTTCTGATCGCTCAATACCCGGGTGGCCGTTACGTTTAGCAGATCGCTTGCGGCTTGTGGGTGTTTGATATGATCATCACCTACTGCCGGCGTATTGACAAGTCTTTAGAGTCCTACACAGAGGTTTCCTGGCTCAAGCGAAACGAAATAGGAGCGCATATGAGATATGTGCGGGACCGAGAATAATACGTGTATGTGATACCGTATTATATTCTCGCGATGAATGTGTCGAATGGTTGTATGCGATATAACCTAGTTATCGAATCAAGGATTGATTCGATAAATCGATACATTGTATACTAGTCGGTTGTGTGCGACATGACCGGATCGTTAAATCAAGTGTTGATTTAATGATTTAATGCATAATTATATATTTGATATATTACTTTGCATTAACTAGTGTTGGTTCACTTTAAATGGATTTTCTCACTTGGATTGTGCATATTGTATATGTGATATACTTTTGTACACAAGTTTGTATCATGTTTGATGATACATGCTCACTAGGGTTTGTGTAAAGATTAAACCATGGTTGTATATTGGTTAGGGTTTTCATTTTCTTATTCATTTATTTTATTTATTTTATTTTGGAAATGATAAAGAGAAAATGGTGGCTTTCTTTGTTCTTTGCTTGAAGCTTCTTGAAGCTTCAAAGCATCTTTGACTAAGTGACCATTTTGTCTTCATGCTTAACCCTAACCCTTTAACTAACCTTAGTTTATTCTCTACACTTGACCATGGTTTGATTATGATAAGTATTCATTTTATTTTCTTTTTGAAAAATAACTTATTATATTATCATCTTCATCTTCTTCTTCTTCACATAGAAGAAAGCTTGCTTCATCAATGGCAACTTGAGCAATTGAGTGAGAAATCCAATTCTAAAGTGAACCCACTTCCTATTTCTTCATCCTCTACCTCTTGCCAAGTAGTATAGGGTGTTTCCTTCACAATTTTTCATTGCTTGGTGAAGGTGGAGCTTGATCTAGTGATGCATCGACGTAGATCATCTTCGGCATCGTCGTCGATGACCTAGCCCGCTTTTTCTCCGATGAAGCCGATGCTAGAGTCATGGTTCGATTTGGACAGCGGAGAGGACTTCATCATGGAGCTATGGAGGTGGAGAAACGGATCTACAAAGGTTGTATTTTCGTTCTTTTAGTTTAGTTGTAAACTAGTTTCATTGTTTCGCCTATATATATCTAGTTAACGATCCGTATTAGGGTTTCTCGGCACCCGTAAAATTTGAAATTGGCATGGTTGATGCCTTGTGAGACCTCATTAGCGTGCCTAGGAACCCTACAGTGGTATCAGAGCCTAGCTAGAGCCTTAGGCGATGCGTAGACGGAGTTAGAAGTCCGATTAAACTGAAACCCTAACACAAATTTGCTCTCTGGACTTTTTCCAAAAATTGGGTTTTTTCCAGATTAAAAATATGCAGAAAATTCAGCAGGAAATTCTAAGAATTACGGTGCAAAAATTACCTAATGATCTGTCTAAACTGCGGCGGAACCGCGGCATTAGCGTGCTAATGCGGCGGTTCCGCGGCCATTTTGTCTCTTCTCCCATTGAATTTTGCACAGTAATTCCTATTTTGCAGTGCTGGTTTTCCTGGGATATTTTTTTTTCTGAACTCAAGAGTTGAGTTTTCTGGGTTGTATTAGGGACTCGGTATTTCGATCGGATTGTCTAATTTTGTCTGTGTGCTTTTCCGGATAATTTTAGAATATGTTAAAAAGTTCGACCGGATATAAATACCCACTTTTTCCCCTGCCGGGAAATTTCCAAGTGTTGGATCTTTCCATGGTTTAAAGACGTTCTAAGTAGTGCAAGTAACGCGATGGTCCCTCTAGAAGACAACAAACCTTAACTCGATTATGTGACCGTCTTGAACTGCCCTTTGAACCTTAGGGTTTGGGGCAGTACGGCGTGCCACATGTGAGGCGTTGGCTTGACCCTTCTACGGCTGGACCGTTGGTACTGAGGCATGAACTGGATGTTTTTGAACTTATTTCATGTGTTGAGCTGTTTCGGGAAAACTTGGGTGTTTGAATGTTCGATCGGAAAATTTAACATTTTCTAGTTATCTGGAATGGGATACAATAATTGGAATTCACAAGTAGTTATGAGATAATGGAATGAATGTTATAAATCTAGCGGTTTAGTCTCACTTGATCGGTTGCCACGGAATTTTGATGTGATCAAAAGTCTGTCGCAATCACGTAGCGTACGCGGATACTCGTCGGGTAAACTTAATAGATAGCCTCGCTCCATAGCCCCGACCAAGTGACTGTAGGAGAACCCCGTCGCCGAAAGCATCCGTTCAGGTGCTCGCGGCAGCGGTGTTCCGCCTTGGTGCACTTCGTCGACGGCGTCGGGGGTGCGGCCGTCTACTGAAGTTTGCGACGAGCATTCGATCAGAATGTCGGGAATCTTGTTGAATTACCCGACTTGATATTGAAAAGTGTTTTCGATATGAGACTAAAATGCGGGGTTTATAATTGTTAGGCATGCGATGTCTAAGGAATTCATTTGATTAGGCATGCGATGTCTAAGGAGGTTGCGGATTCCAACTGTTGTAGTTTTACACTTTCTTTTCTGTGACCGTAAGTGTAATATGTGATATCGCCGGTTTCGTTGCTATATGTCAACAACAATTGGGATGCGCATATTTACTTACGTTGATGACATGTGATGTTATGTGTTGCTGGATATGTTATATTGGATCGTCGTGTTTGAATAGCCGGGGGTTTTTATGTGAGATGAGTGTTTTTCATTTTCATTCATGTAAAAAACTTGTATGTAATATTCTTTTATTGGGGCACTTCCAGGTTGCGGAAGATGTCACCGTTTGTATATTATTTACTTTTCCGCACTAGGATAGACCCAAGGAGGGGAGCACAAGTAACCGGGTTCTGGAATCCAGTGGGAGACCAACTTGAGGAGTCGAGTCCGGGTCTCCTAACTCTGGAATTGGTAGGGTTGCTTGCCGCTCTCGTAGGGGTCTAGGGGTGTGGGATTGGCTATTCATCACGACCGTGGAATCCGTGTTTTATACTGGCTCGTATTGAAAACACGGACGTCCTAGTATATCCAATATTTCATATGATTCTTCTGCTGCGATATCTGTGATGTGATCATGTGATATGTTCTGTGATGGATACTGTATATAGTATATATGATATATTATATAGGCGTTACTTATGTTTTACACCCGCACTAGCCCTGCCCCGCTCTGCCGTTAGTTACCTAACCTAACGGTGCACGAGGGGACATCGAGGCGAATGCGGATGGCATAAGTGTACGTCGTATTTATCTGTGATGTTTAGGTATTTAAATGATGGGACTTCATTAATGTGATTAATGAAAGAAAAAGAAACCTAAAGATGTTGTAGAATCGAATTTCAAAATAAAAACAGGTAGCTACAGTTCTTGCTTTGCACAGCGGTATAAGTGATATATCCTGCACCTTATTCGATGAGGAAAGGACCGAGATCCCTTCACCGGGAGTGACTCCTTTAGCAATAACTGGCAGATGCTACACACTCGGTTTGTCTTTTGATTGCTTTTAAGAGTTTTTGCTTTGCACAGAGATATATATGATATATCCCGCACCTCATTCGACGAGGAAAGGACCGACGATCCCTTCACCGGGAGTGACTCCTTTAGCAAAACTAGAAAAGCCTCAAAAACACTCCATTTCAAAATTCATTCGATCCTACAACGATATCAAGTTCATTACGCAATAGGTTTTCAGAAAAACCTGTCGTTGCCCTCCGTCATTTTAGATAAGTACTAGTTAGTATTCGTGCTGCGGTAGTTTGGCCTCCGATAAGGCGTAGTGTACGGTAGCTAACTAGCACTTATCTGCTAGCATATGATGCGATTGGATTAGGGTATTCGTACGGCGTTGTTTGGCCTCCGTCAAGGGTCGTGCGGGTGGGTTTAATTCAATCAGGAAATGACGGGTTGAACTTGACTAGCGGACTATGGGTAGTTTCGCCTCCGTCAAGGTCATAGGACGCTAGGGGCAAAATATTATCGGGAATTTCAAGTGTTGAAATTTGCAATGAGATTGCATACCTTCTATGAGATAGTTCGATCCCGATACCCGCTGCGAGTAAGAGTTACTCCTGGGAGTGTTTTACACATTACAATTAGCCGATCAAGTAGGTGTCTATAAAGGTGTTAACGAGGTTACGCCTTTAGGAAAACGAGGTTTACATTAATTAGGTTCGTGCGAAAGCACGGGGGACCTCCCTCAAAGTACCAAAACTGGCCTGGCTGAAAGATTGGCGAACTTGTAGTGTGTAATTAATCCCGGCTAGTCTTTCCTTTTAGGGTTTGAAGGAAGATTTGATAAAAAGCAGTGGGAGCCATCCTGATTAGATAAAATAATAACCAATCTGATCTTGCAAGAGCATACGCTGAGTATTTTCTTCTCTCTTTCTCCAGGTAGCGACCATGTCACGCCTTTATCAAGATTATAATACGGATTTTTGACCGAACCCGCTTGTTATACTGAGCTGGGGAACGTTGGTCCCGCTCTAACTTATAATTGTTATAAGACAGAGCAGGAAATTGGGGATTACCAGAATTCCCGTGCCGCCCAAACGAAGAGAGTGCATGCTGATGCATCATCTTCGGGTGTGTTCATTACAAAGAACTGTTTCTCAGTATCCTTTACGTCCTTGGTATGTGATACCAGATCAGGATCCCAAATATGTAATATGTTACATAGGGCTACAGAAAGGTAAAGAACTGAGAACGGGTGATAAGTTTCATGAGGCAGAAAACGGGGCAAGTGTTGCAGCCAAGTCTGTTGGTCACTGTCACCCTGTATTACCAATACATTGATTCTGAACAAATGTTATTAGATACCGAACCTGATATGCAAAATCATATCTGTCTCTTTATTAGTAAAGAAACGATAAAATTTTGTATTGTCGGATAATGTTTTGAACATTTCCTATATCAAAAGTTGATCGGTTCAGGCACGTTATCTAAAAGCATTGATGTTCTAAATCAAACTACAGTTCTTAGTATACGGAACACACACAAGAGGAAGTGTTCAGAAATGAACAAATCCTTCTTGAGGCATTGTAGACTAGGTCATATCAATGCTACCTGACTAGATGAAGTTACATTTAGATGCATATTTAAATCTGTTTGAATTTACATCTTATGAAACTTGCCAGTCATGTCACAAAGATACGATGACCATAGCTCTGTTTACTGGAAGCAGAGAAAGAGTTAGTAAACTCTTGGGATGATACATGTTGATGTATGTAAGGTCCCCTGTCTACATATACCAAGACCGGCTCTTTATACTTCATTACATTCTTTGATGATCTTTCGAGATTCAGACCAATGTTCCTGTTGAAACACAAGTCCGAACCTTTTGAGATATTCATAGAATGTAAGTTAGAAGTAGAGAACCAAAATACGGGTATAAGTATTATGTCCTTTGATGTGATCAAGGAGGAGAATACTTGAGCACGGAATTTCTGGACTTTTCTAAAGGAGAATGAGATTCTCTCTCAGCATTACTCCTCCGTATACACCATAGCACGATGGTATATCGGGGTGGAGCAATCACACCCTATATGATAAGGTGTGCTCTATGATGAGTACTACTGAGTTACCTATTTCCTTTTGGGAGTTATGCACTTGAGAAGTTGCATACCAATTGAATTGGGTTCCAATCAAATCAGTTGCCTACCGCTTCATATGTGATATGGAAAGGGAAGAGCCCATATCTTAAGTTGGTTAAGATTTGGGGTTGTCCGGGCTATGTCTAAAAGCAAAATCCGGACAAGCTCGAGGCAAGGTCTGTAATGTAGAACTGGAAAGGTTCCAGCTATACAAACTACAGCAGATGATTTGAAAGAACCAAAGGATTCAATAGTTACCAACGAACCTCAGCCTCTCCGCCAATCTAGTAAGGTTCCTCACCCACCTGAGAGATACTTCGGTTACTCTATGACAGTGGGAGCGAGGATTGCATCATGAGATGATGACCCAACTAGTTTCGAAGTGGGACTCTGTAAGAATGGCTGGATGCTTAGCGATCTGAGATGGAATCCGTGTACACCAACAAAGTATGGACTTTGGTTGCTATATCTGAAGGGTTAAATCCCCATCAGGAGCAAGTATATCTTGAGAAGATTACTTGGTGTAGATGGAAAAGTTGAGACTTTCAAAGCTAGACTTGTTAAAGCTTTTCGTCATCGACCAGGCGTGGATAATGATGAAACCTTTTCAAGTAGCTATGCTTAAGTCCATCCAGATCCTACTTGCCACGGCTACATACCATGACTACGATATCTGGCGGTTGGGTGCCATGACTGCTTTTCTAAATGATGTTTGAGAAGAGTGCGTCTATAAGTACACAGCCAGAGGGCTTCATAGACAGTGGGAGGAGCGGAAACGTGCACAAGATGCTTTATAGGATTAAGCAGGCATCGCGGAGTTGGAACATCTATTTTGATGGATTAGTCAAAGAGTTTGACATCATCAAAATGGTAGATGAACCTTGTATATACAAAAAGGTAGTAGGGAGTATGGTGATGATCCTCGTAGAGTACGTGGATGACATACTCTTGATAAGAAAGGAGTTTCCTATGCTACGCTCGGTCAATCTCCGCTTATCACAATGATTCTCCATATAGGATCAAAGTGATGCCTCCTAAATCCTGGGTTTTGGATCTATGAGATAGATCTAATTGGATGTTAGGATTCTCACTAGTTGTAGTGAGATGGTATCAATCGATCCTGAGGAGAATCACTGGAAGGGTTCCAGGGTGATAAAGACGACTGAATGTCAGTCACAGGCTTTGTCTTTACCCTCAGTGGAGGGACGGTATGTTGGAAGAGTTCCAAGCTAGATACCGTGGCATACTAGACGATTAAGGCTCGATACATCGCTACTTAAGATGCTACCAAAGAGGCAGTGATCAGTCGAAAATATTGTATATTTTAGCCGGCAAATTCCTTAACATTTGCATACATTTAGAAGTGTTCGGCATTCATATTCTACATATTAGCAAATCTGTCACAAAATATGAGTTTGCATGTATTAGACTTTTAAACCGACACTTTAAGGGAAATTAACCGCATTTCATGGCATCGCATCATTTCTGTATTTGCGCAACACTTGTCTTGAGTCTGTGCAGGAAATACGGAAGAAAAGCAAAAGAGTTGATCAAAAATACGCCAACTAAATCATTTCAGATCTGGTAGCAATTCAGAAGGAATTATACAATTATATATATCAAAAGAAGGCCCAACAATCATCCCAAGACTGTACCAGAAGAATGGAAGCCCAAAGCCCACATGTAGCCGCGGATCCGCGGCAGGAACCTGCATGAGCCGCAGATCCGCGCCTCTTCTGCCATGTCATCAATTCATTTTTACTGCAGAATCTCAATCTCTGGGCCCACAGTCCTTTATGATACTTCAAATTCCAGAATTCTCTCGAAGATACTGCCAGATCGGCAAAGTAGATTAAGCAAGGCTAATCCTAATTAAGCTCCTAACTAATCTCTTCTAGAAGCTCCCTCCTAACTAATCACATCTAGAAGCTTCTCCCCTAACTAACTTTTGGAGGGAAATTTGATTTTCCTCAACAAACTTTAGGAGGGAAACTTAGAATTTGAAATCCTAGATCTAGGGTTTAGTTATCTATAAATAGGAACCTAGACCTAGGGTTAAAGGCTAATGAATAATCAATCTTTAGGGAATCAATTTTAGTTAATCTTTCCCTCTTTCATCATCTTCTTCCACAAGTCTAGTGACAAGGCTTGTGCGAAACCCTAACCCTAATTCCACTCCAAATTCAAGATCTTGAGTGCCAATCAAGCGAGAAGCCTTCAACCTTTTAGGAGCCGAGCCGATCTTCAATCGGGCAAGTGATCCAAGCCGATTCGCGACCCACGGAGACGAGCGAAGCCAAGTCGACGATCGAATTCTTCCTCTTGTAGTTCTTGAGCGAATGTAATGAAATTGTTGATATAAATAAAAGGTGAAATTCTTTAATCTTGCTTTCTTTTAATTCTTGCATCATGATTAGATCTCAATTTGTAATTGTTGTTCTTGTTGTGATGTTTGAGTAAAACTCCGCTCGTAAAGGAGTCGAGACGATTGTAGAATGATGATGTAACAAATCTTAATACGATTTTTAAGTCCTACGAGTTTTGCAAACCCTAGCAAGTTCAAGAATCGATGACCTAGTTTCGTAGCGATGCTTTCTTGATTGTGATCGCTCGAAATTAGGGATCTACGATCGTTTCTTGAATTTACTAGAGGCTAGAATATGAATGATATCAATGAAAGAACAAGAGATAAGATGAAACCCTAGTTTCACAAGAAGTCTCTAATTCTCATCGATCATCATCGATCTAGTATCAATTCATCGAAGGATAAGAATACGTAATTGTAAGATTACATCACATCTATAGATCCGATCGATTCCTACGAGCTTCATTTCGATTCTTGATATTTGGTTTGGAAAAATCATCAAACGATCAATTCTTGATTCTATCTTTCACTTTTCTTAGATATAGATATTTTCTTTTTTTCTTGAAATACAAAATTTAAATCATGAATTGTTTTGTTTTCTTTTCTTAAAGTTTCGACTCATCTAATTCAAAAGACGAACGATTACACTTTCCCTGTGGACGATCCGCACTCACTAACAATCTACATCCGACACCGTAGTTGATTGCGGTCAAATAATTTTTGGTTGTGATTTCTTTACAATTTTACATACTACACAATCCGAAATCTTTTCAATCAAATGGCGCCGTTGCCGGGGACTATTTGATTCGATACTTGCTTTTACAAACACAACGGAAAATCTTTACAATCAAATGGCGCCGTTGCCGGGGATAGTGCGCTAATAGTTCGTATTTTGAAATTTGAGTTGAAAATTTTATTCCATCTAAATTTTGTGATCAAAATTCGTGCAAACACTAATACGTGTTTTGTGGTTTGATTGCGAGGAAATCTGGAATCATTGGAGCAGTGGAAAAAATTTTCTGAAACATCCAGAGAGCTGTGTAGGTGAACAGAAGCTTGTGCACAAATTTTTGTGCACTGATCTCAACATACAGCGGCGGAAGCGCGGCATATACCCCTTACATGCGGCGGATCCACGGCAACCCTAGCTCTTCACTGCACCAATTTTGCTCAGTATCTCTCTAACTTTCTTATCTCTTACTTCATCTGCTCCAATAACAATTTTGCTGCAGGTTTCTTTGCAAATAATCGCAGCGCGCAAAAGCAAAATAATTTTTTTTGCGTGTTTTGATTCTTGGTTGTTTGCATATTAATACGGAAATTAAGGGGCACGACCAAATTCAAATTAGGTGGGGAGTTCATTACCCTTCCTAGGCCCCGAAAATCGCAAAACTTGCATCCGCATTGACCCTCATTAATTAAAAGAAATCTAGAGATGACTCTAAGGACCGTCGCGCTCAATTAGGACAAGAGAAGGCCGTGGGTAATTCATTGCTTATCCGCGTTTTCTTGTGGTGCCTAAGGCGAGTGTGTCTAAGGCTAGTGGTTTTTAATTAGGCCCACTACTTACGTAGTGGAGTACCTTCCCACTTACCTGGCACTTATCCGGCCACAAGGGGACAAAGAGACAGTGGAGGATTCTATCCTGCGACTTGTCTTTTGGCAGTTAGGAGCGGTCTAGTGCTTTGACCTAGGTGACCACTAGAAATTAGGGTTTGTGTGTTGCATTTGTTGTGTTGCATCATATTTTCAAAAGTCCGTACCACTTTTCAAAACAAACACCGCATTCATATCTTTCCCCTAATTATAAATTCACGCTGCCACTTGTACTAACCCTTTTTAGTGCAAGATAGGCTGGACACGGGTTTCTAGTGCCCGCTAAGTCCGCGTCCCCCGATCGACCCAAAAGTCGGTATTTCTACATTTACCTTTTCTTTACCCACCACCACACCCACTCCGATGGATCCACCTCCATTGAACTTCTTTTCCACTACTCTGCCGTCGTCCGTTGGTGCGCAGATTCCACCTCGCATCTCTCTCCAAGAGAGATGCTATCCTACACGAGGCCCACTTTCCACCTGTCTTTCCATACCACCAGCCAACGGGGAAAATTTTCAAATAAAACCCCAATACATCAACCTTCTACCAAAATTTCACGGTCTCGAGTCTGAGGACGCATACGTGTTTATCACGAAATTTGAAAATGTATGCGCAATGATGGGTACTTCACAACTTTCTGTGGATGCTTTCCGTCTACGTCTTCTCCCATTCACTTTGTGCGATTTAGCCGAGAAGTGGCTATATAACACTACTGCACATTCCATTTCAAATTGGGACGAATTCGTCAAAGCATTCCTTAAGAAATTCTACCCACACCACAAAACAGCTCGAGTCCGTAGCGAAATCTATCAATTCACCCAGCTTCCAAATGAAACATTTTCAAAATGTCTTGAACGTTTCAAGGATCTGTTAGTCCATTGTCCACATCACGGCATCCCGAGATGGGAATTGTGCCGAATCATTTATGAGGGCATTACTCCTTACACAAGACAGACCCTTGAATCCATGTGTCAAGGCAACTTCATGACTAAAGATGATGGGGAAGCCTGGAATTTTCTAGAAGATTTCGCTGAAAAATCTTTACAGTGGGAGGGTGTGAGTCAATCATCTAGGGATGGCAATGATATTTCCATAGGAGTTAGAGCTGACATTTCAGCTATGCAAAAGAAACTTGAGACTATGGAAAACAAATTTTTAGCCGCCCTAAGTCAAATATCACTCTCCAAAACTGTATGTGGATGTTGTTCTGATCCGTCTCACTTGACGGAAGAATGTCCGTTTCAAGGTCATGAGCATACCAATGCCGCATTTCAAAGACCTAGAAACGATCCATCTTCCTCCACATATGATCAGGGTTGGAGGAATCACCCAAATTTTGCTTGGAACCAATCACAATCTCAAAACACGGTTCCAAACCCGAATCAATTCCAAAGGGTCCCTCCACCACAACAGCAGCCACCACTTCAATTGAGTCAGCACCCCTTTCAAGCACAAAACTTCCAAAATCCGGCCAATACTTTTGCACCGTCTAGTCCTTTGCAATTGACCGGTACAGATAATACCTCTGCACTAGCACAAACCTTGGATACTTTCATGAAACAATCCATCCAAGGGACGGCAAGTTTGCAATCTTCCGTCGAGAATATGATGAAGATCATTATCTCTCAAAATGATAATATCAAATCGATGGAAGCACAAATTGCACAACTAAAAGCCGAAATGAGTGCACGAGAGAAAGGGAAACTTCCAACTCAACCTTTACCCAATTCTAGCTATTCACATCCTGTGGATGCAACCACGTTGAGATCTGGAAGAATTCTTGACACTCACCTTGGAGAAGAGTTTGATGATACTGATAAATCAATCAATAACACCCCGGCTGAGTCCTTTCCTCACACACACACTTCTGACCCCAGTTCTTCTACCCCACCATCTTCTTCCGAGCCTATTCTTCGTTTCCCAAAAGGCTCGCCACTTCAGCCCACCTCTTTTACCCCTCCACGGACGATCCCCACTTCTATTCTGGGATCGGTTCCACACCCACTTCCTTCTCCTATGATAGACCCCGCGCTTATTGCTAAAGCACCTTATCCTAATCGGTTAAGGGCTAACACACCGAGTCCACATATGGAGAAGATTATGAACATTTTAAAGCAAGTAAACACCAACATCC
The DNA here is from genome assembly GCA_030015575.1 of Agapanthus africanus. Lineage (NCBI taxonomy): Eukaryota > Viridiplantae > Streptophyta > Magnoliopsida > Asparagales > Amaryllidaceae > Agapanthus > Agapanthus africanus. The sequence continues at coordinate 630,313,880 of JASDDO010000019.1, forward strand.
CTCTCCTAGATGCCATCCAACAAGTTCTGTCCTATGCGAAAACTCTTAAGAACTTGTGCACTAGGAAGAGGAAGAATCAAGCGCCCAAGAAGATTTTTATGGAAAAAACAATAGACACGGCTTTCCCCCAACAATTACCGAGGAAACGTAAGGATCCTGGATATCCTACTATTTCCGTTTCTATTGGGGAAAAACACATTAACCGTGCTCTACTAGACCTTGGCGCTAGTGTTAACTTGCTTCCTTTCTCAGTTTATGAGCAACTAGGAATCGGTGAGTTGAAGCCAACCAATTGCACTCTCCAGATGGCTGACCGATCAATCACCAAACCAAGGGGTGGACTGGAGGATGTGTTAATAAAAATCGGAGAATTTATATTCCCGGTAGATTTTATTGTAATTGATACACAGCCTGTAGCGAACCCACGGAATCAAATTCCGGTGATTTTAGGTCGCCCCTTTTTGGCCACTTCCAATGCTATTATCAACTGTCGTAACGGTTCTATGACCCTATCTTTCGGGAATAAGTCAATAGAGCTGAACATTTACAAGTTGGGAAGTGTACCCTCCGAACCTATTGCTCAAGTATGTTCTGTCGACTTAATGGATGTCGACAGCAGCGAATTTGATGATACTCCTATTATCGATCTTGACTCTTTTCATATGTTGTTGTTTGACCCAACTATGTATCATACACATACGGACTCTTCCACCGAGGTGTCCGGGTCAACAATTAACACTGATTATGAACTGCTTTTAGAGTCTGAAGATCACCCCCCACTTTGTGATGACATTATTCATCGGGGTATTAATGGAACTTTTGAGGAGATCTTCGCTGATGAACTCGCATTTTTGAATGACACGGGTGTTGAGATGAATCATCTCCCAATCACTGAAATTGAACCTCCACCCCTTCCTCTGAACTGTAAAAAGAATGCGAGTAATCCATCACATTCACTGCATCGTCTCTCCAAAATGAGACGCACACACACTCTCTTCCACCACTTAACCTTTCCCCATTTCTTCTTCCACCAACCAGAGCACTGCATTGATAAAATTTTTGAATGGTTGGTGTTAACATTCGGTCTGTGCAAAGCTTAGCATCGACCAATGATTTTTGACCCCCTCATGTGATTTTCAAAACTTAACATTGCATAATTCAAGTTTGGGGGGGGGGTATAATCGGGCTCTTGAAAATAAATTCTTTACAAAATTTTGAGCCAAAAATAAGTTTGGGGGAGATTCTTCACTTAAATATTTTGCCCCCACTAATAAATTCCTCCCAAGCTTACAGGTTTTTCGAGATTTAGCGGAAGGCAACAGTGAGGACACTGTTGAAAACAAGTTTGGGGGAGGTTTGTGCTTATTTTCGCATCATTTGCATAAGCACAAAACATTTTTTTTTTGAAAACCTATAAAAATTTAAAAATTTTCAAAACTATAAAAATATTTTTTGTACATAAATAAGATAATAAAAGTTTAGATAGTGAAAAATTACATCCATGAGATTAGAAAAATTTAAGAAAACTAAGAAAATTAGAAGTTTTCTTATACGAACTAGTAATAAGTAGTTATGAGCCGTTGTCCCAAGGGTTAGTAAGATGAAAGACGTCACTAATCTGAGGATAAAAATAAGTCTGAAAAATAGTTTCTATTCTAGAAGCCAAACATTTTGAACGTTGATACCCTGCTATTCGCACTTACACACGTCTTAAAGCCTGGGATAGTAGAGGATACCTTGAAATGCTCTTGTCTTAAAGCCAAAAGTATGAAGGAAATAAAAAAATAAAAAAAAATGAAGAAAATATAAAGTGGTGAGAAAAATGAACACTGGTTTTGTTATCACCAAGGGCAATAAAAAATATATAGCGAGGGTGCTTCTTCACCTAGTGCCCTAAGGCCAACTGGTCTGGGAGTCACTGCTATGCCTGAGGTGGTGCAAGACGAGGAAAATACACCAAGTAAGCAAGCACAGGAGTAATCGGTCGGTTAGTACCTCAAGAAGTATTAACGGTCGCATGAAAGTGTGTGAGCAATCTCATCTAAATATTCATTAATTAAAAAGTACTGAGGCTGATGGGCAAGAGTATGATAGCTTGAATTGAATTCTCCGGGTGTAGGGATGTCTTTACACACACGCAGGGTTATATGATCGATGTTTGGAAGAAAGATAGGAATGAAGAATAAGGCGATGTTTTATTGAGGGAGGACGTGATTTCTAACATCTTTTCATGACCATTAAGATAGGGCTCATGACAACCGAAAAGCTAGCTTAGTTGGAAACCCTAATTTTCGAAACTTTTCTTTTACAATTCTTGTCTTTAAATGTAATATTCATGATCTTCCTTTTATTATTGGATTTTGTGGGTGCAATCCGCTGAAAACCCTCAAGAGACAACACTCCTCCTACTAGGGACACCTAGAGGTTTAAAGGCTTGTTGCACGTGCTCAGTGCAATCGTGTTGCCTACGAAAGTGTGCTAGTTAGTTTTTCTCTTTCTTTATTTTCTCCTTCTCTTTTTAATAAAACATTCGCTTGAGACGATCGAAATTAAGTTTGGGGGTATTTGATCAGTCGAAAATATTGTATATTTTAGCCGGCAAATTCCTTAACATTTGCATACATTTAGAAGTGTTCGGCATTCATATTCTACATATTAGAAAATCTGTCACAAAATATGAGATTGCATGTATTAGACTTTTAAACCGACACTTTAAGGGAAATTAACCGCATTTCATGGCATCGCATCATTTCTGTATTTGCGCAACACTTGTCTTGAGTCTGTGTAGGAAATACGGAAGAAAAGAAAAAAGTTGATCAAAAATACGCCAACTAAATCATTTCAGATCTGGTAGCAATTCAGAAGGAATTATACAATTATATATATCAAAAGAAGGCCCAACAATCATCCCAAGACTGTACCAGAAGAATGGAAGCCCAAAGCCCACATGTAGCGGCGGATCCGCGGCAGGAACCTGCATGAGCCGCGGATCCGCGCCTCTTCTGCCATGTCATCAATTCATTTTTACTGCAGAATCTCAATCTCTGGGCCCACAGACCTTTATGATACTTCAAATTCCAGAATTCTCTCGAAGATACTGCCAGATCGGCAAAGTAGATTAAGCAAGGCTAATCCTAATTAAGCTCCTAACTAATCTCTTCTAGAAGCTCCCTCCTAACTAATCACATCTAGAAGCTTCTCCCCTAACTAACTTTTAGAGGGAAATTTGAATTTCCTCAACAAACTTTAGGAGGGAAACTTAGAATTTGAAATCCTAGATTTAGGGTTTAGTTATCTATAAATAGGAACCTAGACCTAGGGTTAAAGGCTAATGAATAATCAATCTTTAGGGAATCAATTTTTGTTAATCTTTCCCTCTTTCATCATCTTCTTCCACAAGTCTAGTGACAAGGCTTGTGCGAAACCCTAACCCTAATTCCACTCCAAATTCAAGATCTTGAGTGCCAATCAAGCGAGAAGCCTTCAACCTTTTAGGAGCCGAGCCGATCTTCAATCGGGCAAGTGATCCAAGCCGATTCGCGACCCACAGAGACGAGCGAAGCCAAGTCGACGATCGAATTCTTCCTCTTGTAGTTCTTGAGCGAATGTAATGAAATTGTTGATATAAATAAAAGGTGAAATTCTTTAATCTTGCTTTCTTTTAATTCTTGCATCATGATTAGATCTCAATTTGTAATTGTTGTTCTTGTTGTGATGTTTGAGTAAAACTCCGCTCGTAAAGGAGTCGAGACGATTGTAGAATGATGATGTAACAAATCTTAATACGATTTTTAAGTCCTACGAGTTTTGTAAACCCTAGCAAGTTCAAGAATCGATGACCTAGTTTCGTAGCGATGCTTTCTTGATTGTGATCGCTCGAAATTAGGGATCTACGATCGTTTCTTGAATTTACTAGAGGCTAGAATATGAATGATATCAATGAAAGAAAAAGAGATAAGATGAAACCCTAGTTTCACAAGAAGTCTCTAATTCTCATCGATCATCATCGATCTAGTATCAATTCATCGAAGGCTAAGAATACGTAATTGTAAGATTACATCACATCTATAGATCCGATCGATTCCTACGAGCCTCATTTCGATTCTTGATATTTGGTTTGGAAAAATCATCAAACGATCAATTCTTGATTCTATCTTTTACTTTTCTTAGATATAGATATTTTCTTTTTTTCTTGAAATACAAAATTTAAATCATGAATTGTTTTGTTTTCTTTTCTTAAAGTTTCGACTCATCTAATTCAAAAGGCGAACGATTACACTTTCCCTGTGGACGATCCGCACTCACTAACAATCTACATCCGACACCGTAGTTGATTGCGGTCAAATAATTTTTGGTTGTGATTTCTTTACAATTTTACATACTACACAATCCGAAATCTTTTCAATCAGGCAGTCTGGGTGTATATTAGTTCATGATATGAACTTCGTTCCTACCATTGTGAGACAATGGAGTTGTGGCTTATGCCTAGGAACGCCCGTCCCATCAGTGATCCAGACTTATTCTAAGGCAGTGTCACCTGATCATGGAGATGGTTGATCTCCAAGGAGATCGAGGTTAGGAGAGTAGACTCAGAGGACAACACAGCGGATCCACTCACAAAGGCCTTTTCCCAGAGAGAGACTTTTATGGGATGGTTGAGTATGAGATACTACAACCACTGCTATCAGATGGCCCTAGTGCAAGTGGGAGATTGTTAGTTATATGTATGCCCTAGAGGCCATTACTGTACATTGGATGTATATTGTAGTGGATGCTAGGACATATATAGGGTGGACTTTCTTGCTCGACATGATAGTATGCTATCTGGTTGCTCTTTACCTTAACGTGTACACTGATTGTCTCTCTGTTACATATTGGTAAAACCCTTAGGATGTGTACTTGACTACCTGGACTATGATGCGGATCATACTAGTGGGGACATGGTAGTCCATAAGTACATCCTTCAAAGTCCCTAGTCGTCGGTATATCGAGACGGGGCATCGATATACCAGAGTAGACTAGCGTATACCTTCTCGACCCATACAGATGGGCGATGGATGATCCCATATCCATTGGTGTTTGACATCAGAGATGATATACGGGTGCTCAGTGGAGACTGGGTACACTGGACGGACTCGCCGAGAACTCCCAGATGGTATTATACCTTACGTCAGATGGTAGTTCTCTGGTGACACTGGTACAGAGTAGTCTGTTGACCCGAGATCGTCATAGAGTCTTGTGTGGTTCCCACTGTGCTTTGATTTCCACCTTACCACGTCCAAGAGGGCGTGCAAAATGGTGGCTTTTGGGTACAGTCCCGAATCACATGGAGGCAATGAGCGATAGGAGGGGATTCGTCTCTCCCGGTATAGAGAGTTGATGTTGCGCTGTGTTCGATTGGCTATAACCGGAAATTCCTGGCCAGGGTTGATGAGATTTACTGGTAAGTGTTACCAGTAGTTTCTCGAATTGTTATAGACCTCATATCGACACGACTTATCGAGCTATTGGGGTCTGACGTTTACCACCCCTAGGCGAGATATGCGACATATCAGACGACGAGACCGGACTGTACGGTAAGTGTTACTGGTTGGATTCACAGGAGTGTGAGCGGGCTTGCTCGTCGATCTTCTGATCGCTCAATACCCGGGTGGCCGTTACGTTTAGCAGATCGCTTGCGGCTTGTGGGTGTTTGATATGATCATCACCTACTGCCGGCGTATTGACGAGTCTTTAGAGTCCTACACAGAGGTTTCCTGGCTCAAGCGAAACGAAATAGGAGCGCATATGAGATATGTGCGGGACCGAGAATAATACGTGTATGTGATACCGTATTATATTCTCGCGATGAATGTGTCGAATGGTTGTATGCGATATAACCTAGTTATCGAATCAAGGATTGATTCGATAAATCGATACATTGTATACTAGTCGGTTGTGTGCGACATGACCGGATCGTTAAATCAAGTGTTGATTTAATGATTTAATGCATAATTATATATTTGATATATTACTTTGCATTAACTAGTGTTGGTTCACTTTAAATGGATTTTCTCACTTGGATTGTGCACATTGTATATGTGATATACTTTTGTACACAAGTTTGTATCATGTTTGATGATACATGCTCACTAGGGTTTGTGTAAAGATTAAACCATGGTTGTATATTGGTTAGGGTTTTCATTTTCTTATTCATTTATTTTATTTATTTTATTTTGGAAATGATAAAGAGAAAATGGTGGCTTTCTTTGTTCTTTGCTTGAAGCTTCTTGTAGCTTTAAAGCATCTTTGACTAAGTGACCATTTTGTCTTCATGCTTAACCCTAACCCTTTAACTAACCTTAGTTTATTCTCTACACTTGACCATGGTTTGATTATGATAAGTATTCATTTTATTTTCTTTTTGAAAAATAACTTATTATATTATCATCTTCATCTTCTTCTTCTTCACATAGAAGAAAGCTTGCTTCATCAATGGCAACTTGAGCAATTGAGTGAGAAATCCAATTCTAAAGTGAACCCACTTCCTATTTCTTCATCCTCTACCTCTTGCCAAGTAGTATAGGGTGTTTCCTTCACAAGTTTTCATGGCTTGGTGAAGGTGGAGCTTGATCTAGTGATGCATCGACGTAGATCATCTTCGGCATCGTCGTCGATGACCTAGCCCGCTTTTTCTCCGATGAAGCCGATGCTAGAGTCATGGTTCAATTTGGACAGCGGAGAGGACTTCATCATGGAGCTATGGAGGTGGAGAAACGGATCTACAAAGGTTGTATTTCCGTTCTTTTAGTTTAGTTGTAAACTAGTTTCATTGTTTCGCCTATATATATCTAGTTAACGATCCGTATTAGGGTTTCTCGGCACCCGTAAAATTTGAAATTGGCATGGTTGATGCCTTGTGAGACCTCATTAGCGTGCCTAGGAACCCTACAATATCAACTCCCAATACCGGGAGAGACGAATCCTGTCTAACCGCCACAGCCTCCAAGTGCTCGGGACTGCACCCAACTGTTGGAGATAGTGCCCTCAGAGTCAATTATTAGGTCACAGGTACGTGATTGTAATGATTGAGAGAGGACCTATCCCAGTAGGACAGTCTTGCTCGAGATGATAGTATGCTATCTGGTTTACCTTTATCATCGTGTACTGTTTTAGGTGACCTGACACGTCGCTATTACACGTTGATAGAGCCCCTAGGATTCTTGCTTGACCACCAGCAGTATGAGGGCGATCATATAAGTGGGAGCTGGGGGTCTATAAGCTTATCCTTAAAAGGTCCCTAGTCGTGGGAGTTTCGAGACTGGGCATCGATACTCCATTAGTAGACTAGTGTATGCAGTCGAGACCCCGACGAGGGGCGGTGGCCGGTCTCACAAGCCACTGGTGTCAGTTGGATCACCTAAGATGTATACAGGTGCTCATTGGGTTATGAGTACACCGGACAGGACTAGCCGGGAACATGCTAGTTGGTCATATACCAGACGTCAGATGGCAGTTCCCTGGTGACATGTGTGCAGGTTAGTTCATCGACCTGGGGATCGTCATTTGTCTCGTGTGAGTTCCCACTGTACTTTGATTACTACCCTACCACGGCTCAAAGGAGTCGTGCAAACAGGTTTTAGTTGGGTACAGTCCCGAGCCACATAGAGGCAGTGAGCGTATCCTCAGGGGTTCGTCTCTCCCGGTATTGGGGGTGAGGTCGTGCTGTGTCTAGGAGAGCCATTACACAAAGTCCTTGGCCGAGGCAAGGAGATTTACTGGTAGGTATTCCAGTAGTATCTCAGGGTGTTCTGGGCTACACTCCGACACGACTTGTACCGCTTTTGGGGATCTGACTTTTACCAACCCCCTAGGCCCGCCATGCGATACTCATAGACGAACGGACCGGACTGCACGGATATTGTCACTGACAGGCTCAGTAGGGTTGTCAGGCTGAGTTCACTCACAGACATCCCTTTTAGTCAGTACCTGGTAGCCCGTTACGTATTGGCTTATACCTCTGACGTGCTAGTGGTTAAATCCACAACCGAGGTGTTGACGAGTCTTTAGAGTCCCCCACATTTCAGTTACTCAGCTTTCGGGCGAAAGGTTGTAGAGGCCGTATGGAGATATGGCAAGGTCCGATCAGATACGTGCGGTATTGCACGGATCAGGATCGGACAGTTTGTACTATAGGCCGTATGGTTATATGGCAGGGTTCGATCAGATACGTGCGGTATTGCACGGATCAGGATCGAACAGATATTACTATCCGGTTTTGGTATAAGCCGGATTCTAGTATAGTACAGTGTAGATTTTGTCTCATTGCATTTGTATTTCGGTCGGAATACAAATGCGGGTGTGTATGCACAGTATCGGGGTTTTCCTGTAATTTATTACGGGACCAGTTTTCTGGAGTTGCCAGTTTGCTTTCCGTTTCGGCCGATTTCCATTGTTCCGTTCATTGGCCGAAGATTGGTGGAGGAGGGCTTATTTGCATTGTTGCAAATAGGCATTAGTGGAGAGGGTTCTTTGCATCTTGATGCATCATGATGGCTTTCATGATGTGCACCATCATTGACTTGTTTTGACTCCATCATGGCTTGACTTTTAAAGTCATGATTGTTGATGATGTTGAGGGGTATGGTTGTTGAGTGAGGACTTTTCTTTGTGATGATTTCTTTTGAATGATAACCATTCTCTCTCTCTCTCTCTTTTCCACCCACCCCCTTGTTGTTCTCTCTCTCTCTCCAATCACACATGAAGGGGGGGGGCCGGCCATTCCTTGAGGGGAATGGGATTCATTTCATTTGGTGTGTGGAGAAAAATATGATACATTCCTTCTTGAGTATGCTCCATTTTTCTCACCTCTCTCCAAGCTCTCTTTTCCTTCACCAATGGCAATTCCACAAACCCCAAAAATGAGACTTGCTCACTACATATTCTACAACGAACCTTGGGCACGTTGAGTAGCCGGCTTCGTGCCCGAGTTGCCTCGGCATTGAGGTGGGAGCCCGTAAACGATGTAGGCAACGTGGTGCACTTCCGGCGACGAGGATGAGACGGACGGAGATCCCGCGAGGAGATCGGATTGGAGATGAAGACCGGAGGACTTGGATCGTCGGTATATCTCTTTCCCATCTTCTAGTTAGCTTAGACTAGTTAATGGTAACGATCCCGGGTGTTTAGTGCGCGGTGGTGCCGGTTTGCTAAGTCCGCAAAATTTAAAGTTATTCACCGCTTCCGCTTTCCGGCGTCGGATTGACGGCCGGGGCGCCGCCGTGCACTTACAGTGGTATCAGAGACTCCCCATTAACTTAGTCTAGCTTTGTGTAATGTGTTTTTCTGTTCCAATCGATCGAAATGTCCGAAAACCCCAATACACCCACGACAGTTTCTGTTGAAATTTTTCTGTCTCCAAAAATTTTTCAGGTTGCATAAAAGTACTGTGCTAGAAATTCTAAGAACACTGTTCAAATTCGACGCACTAATCTTCTTACTTGACCGCGGAAGGGCGGCCAAAACCCACGTTTGGCCGCGCTTCCGCCGCAGTCTACAGGGATCAGTGGGTTGGGTTTTTACAGTGGGCTTCTGGGCTTAAATTAGGGGTTTTGGGATATTAAAATTGGGTCCAGGTTTTCTTTAACTGCTACAGTATTCTTTGTGGGCCCACTTGTTAAAGTTTGATCAATCGGATATTTTAAACACATTTTTCACAGTATTTACATTATATCTGCGACCGTGAATGTCACTCGATCGGTAAATCCTGTCTAACTGCTATAGCCCGGTTAGACGGATTTGCGAACGTGACTTTCACGTTGATGTTCTATGTATTTGCTGTGTTGTTGCGGATCGGTCGTGGGGGATAGCCTGGATGCAATGCTAGTACAGTTGTGGTTGTATTATGTACATTTGATATTGCGGGGCGAGCGTCCGACATGTGGACTGCCGTCACTGCCTGTTTGTATTATTATTTTGGGGCACGGCCTGGTTGCGGTCGATGTACCCGGTGTATGTATATTTTACTTTCTGTACTAGGATTGCCCCGCGGAGGGGTGCACGGATAGCCGGGTTCTGGAGGGCAACAAGCCCGCATCTCATGGCATTGAGACGGAAGGGGCTTCACTCTAGGATTGGCGGGCTATTCGCCGCACTCGTAGGGGGTACAGGTTGACCCAGGAGGGGTGCCCAAGTTACCGGATTCCGTGAAGTGCTGGGTGGTCCATTCACGGTGCTGAAGGGGGCTGCCTCGCTTCAGGTTTTGGCGGGTAACTTGCCGCGCCCGTAGGGGTCTAGGATTTCATTGCGCAGGCTATCCACACGACCAGGGGAACGTCGGGTTTCAGTAGTGGCTCTGTGAAACCCGGGGATCCCAGATATCTGTATTGTTTCTGTGATGCTGTACATTTCTGTGATGTTGCATTTTATTCACGCCTTGAGCGAATATAATATATTGGTATATATATTAGTAGATGTTGTATATGTTTTGCATCCGCGCTAGTCCAGTCCCCGCTCTGTCGTTAGTTAGCTAACCTAACGGGTAATGACGGGACCCAGTGGCGAATGCGGATGGCATATACGTACATCAGTATATTTTCGTTCTTTTTGGTGTGATCAATTGATGGGACTGCATTGATTCGGATCAATGCAAAGTTAAAGACAAACCTAATCTGATGTTGTTGGAACACTTTTTCAAAAAGCTGTTATTGCAAGGACGTTTACTTTTGTTTTGCATCGTGGTATTCATTGGAATATCCTGCTCCTCAGTCGACGAGGCAAGGGCCGAGATCCCTTCACCGGGAGTGACCCCTTGGACAGAAGTTTGCGTCAGGGCATTAACTTCACTATAGCCGATTACTTTTGCTTTGCATCGCGGTATTCAGTTGGAATATCCTGCACCCCATTCTACGGGGAAAGAGCCGAGATCCCTTCACCGGGAGTGACCTCTTTAGCAACGGTTGTCGTCACTATATTTTCAAAAAGCTATCAGTTCCTTCAACGATATCAAGTTCTTTATGTTAAAGGTTTTCGCCAGAAACCATTCGTAGCCCTCCATCATTTCAGTTAAATATTCGGTAGTATTCAAGCTATGTATTTTGACCTCACGCCAAGGCATAGTGTTTGGTAGCTGCCGGGTATTTATCTGTTGCATAGATAGATGCGTTGGTTTGGGTCAGTCGTACTACTATTTTGGCCTACGTCAAGGGTATGTACGGGTGGATTCAAATTAACCTGGATAATGATGGGCAGAACTTGACATGTGACTTATGATATTTTGACCTCACGCCAAGGTCATAAGAGCATGGGGCAGAAATCACATCGGGAGTTTCAAAAGTACTGAAACTTGCCAGATATGCGCATACCTTCTGGAGTGTGATACCGTGAGCGGATTCCGTCACGTTATCATGCGATGAGAGTTGGATCCCGATTCCCACTGATGAGTTAGTATACTCCTCGGGTGACCCCGACTAATTCTTCTTTCAGGTTTGGAGGAGAATTTGAGGTACAGTGGGAGGTTTCCAGATTAGATAAATTGGTGACCATTCTGATCTAGGTAAGAGTGCACGCTGAGTGTTTCTTTTCTCTCTCTCTTTGGCAGCGACCATTGACCCGACCCTAAGACTTTGACTCAGTGACCAAGTTGACCGAACCTTCTTAAACACCGGCTTTTGGATTGTCAGAGTTGCAGACCTCATTGCCACTCCTACTTTTACCCTTTTTCTCCAGGACACCCCGTATTACTACGAACGTCCACTTCCATTGGACAAAACCATCGTATGGTTAGATACGAACTCGACAGATTTATTCGAGGATGGTTTCCGGTTCTGGAGAAAACGGATAGGATTATTCAGTTGTCTTCTCTTTTTACCTTCTCTCAGGTTGCGAGTACTCCTTGGTTTAGGAGATAGTACACCTATTACGCAAATTGGATTGTCTTCTTCCAAACCTTAGGCTGGTGCCGACCGGTAGGGAATGAAGAAAACCAATTAGCATAACGAAGGTGTGCAGAAGGTATTAGGTTCAGACAAAGCAAGGGATTAGTAAGAGGGCAAAGTAAATTGCGACAGATATTCACGACCAAACTAAATATTTCATTACCACTCCCAAATTACCTTTGTATTTCTCCAGAACACTCCGTATCACTACGAAGATCCACAGTTTATTGGATATTCCATCGTATGGTTATATACGAACTCGAAAGGAACTTGTTCCAGTTCGGGGATGGATTCTGGTTCAGGAGAAATAGGAATAAGATTTATTCAGGTGTCTTTTATCTTCACCTTCTCTCGCATTGCGAGTGCTCCTAGGATTGGGACAGTACACCCAATATGCTTATTGGATAGTCTTCTTCCAAACCATAGGCTGGTGCCGAACGGTAGGGAAGGAAGAAAACCATTTGGCCTAAAAGGGTGTGCAGAAGGTAAAGACTAAAGACATATGAAGGGATTTGGAGAGGTGGCAAAGAATTACAAGGTTACAGACGTGAATATGGAAGAGGCATTACTAAGAATACCGGAATACCCCATCGAAACATTTCAATGTTTCAGGTTCGCTGTGTACTGTTAAAAGAAAACTGATTTCCCGATTGGACACTTGCTCCAGGGTATGTATTTACCAGGTACGATTCTCACATCTGTATGGTTTTACAGATGATGAGTGGGAGTAAGTTATTGGGAATTGGGTGATTATCCTCATTATATCGGGATTCGTTGTAATCGGTGATATTTGAGGAAATCACCTGGGCTGTTTGCCGGTCGGCAAATATTTGGTTTTGAATATCCGCTGTTATGCACCAATTTCAAAATGATATATCTGTACGTCTATTTTCATAGAGTGAGATATATCTTTTTGAAATTATGTCTATGACATTTACCTATATCAGTAGATGGTTAGGTAAGGAGCATTAAACAGCGGTGTAATTCTTCTTAACCATAAGTACAGTTTTCAACCTACGACACACAGTGAATGAGTTATCAGACTCAAGGGACTTGTACAGAGTATTGTATGTTGTCCAGGGTCCATCAGGACAGAGGGGTTGGTCCTCATACTATATTCTGTTTACTTTTAACTTCTCTAGTTCTTAGACATGTGTTTCGTTGAAACACAGGGTCTAAGTTTTGAGGAGTTATAGGTATTTGAATAGAGTAGAGAACCAGGTGTAGCAAGTATCGGGATTCTTCAAAGAGATCGAAGATGTAGATACTTGTGTATGGTATTCAGTTGATAGTAATGATAAAGAGATCTTGCTTCTTTTTCAGGTTACTCATGATTGGAAGCATTCCTAAGTTGAGTAACGCTGATCGGCCTCCTTCCATTTAGTTGACATGCGCTGGGGACAGCTGCATGATTTGAATCTGGTTCAATTAAATCAGTGCCTCTGTTTCTATATTGGATATAGAACAGTTCATATCTTAACGATGTTAAGGTACGGGGAGTTGTCCGGCTTATGATTAAAACCAGACTCTGGATGACTCAAGGCATGTTTCTGTAATGGCTGTTTGTGGGTTGACCCAGGCTATGACGAGGGTTGACTTTCTACCATCTGGATGAACAATAGCAATATTGTTCTAGACTCGCCACAGTTTTATTAAAAATGGATTTTTTCAGAAAACAGTAGTGGGAGTATGGTAGAACTGGAAGTGATTCCAGAACCACAAACGATTACTGAAGATTTGATAAGGAACCTAAAGATTCAATCTGGATTGACATTCCATTGGCCACTCCGCAGATAAAGTGGGTAACTTCAGGCACCCGAGAGGTACTCAGGTAGCCTCAAGGACGGTGACAGGGAAGTTCTTGTTTACCCACAATTACCATTGCTGTTGTTCCAGGCTGCGAGACCCGGCGGGAGGATGAGTATAGCGTCGTTCTAAACTAGTTTTAGAAGTGCACGTCTATATGACTCTGCCAGAGGGTTGTCGTAGTCAGTGGGAGCAGCGGAAGCATTGGTGGACAGGTAGCTTATGTCTATTTATAGACTAGAGCAGATGTAGTGGAGAAAGATCATCTATTTCTGACGTGACAGTCATGGGTTTGACTTCATCAGAATAGGGGATGGATCTGTTGAGAAGGTAGTAGGGTGTGATATCCTGGTATTTGGATGATATACACAGAGTAGGAAAGGAAACTCCTACACTACGATCGGTTATAGTTTGGTCGTCACACAGTTGTTTCTCCACAAAGGAAATGGATTTTATATCAGACATACTGGTTACTAGATCTATGGTCTTAGATCTAGATTTGGGTGGTTTCCCAATCAGGGTACTTGACAGCGTTCTAAGAGTATTTAGGATGGACGACTCCTGGCACGGTAGTGTACCTGCAGGTAATGGAGTCACCCTCTCCAAAGGTGTCTTACAGACTAAAGGGGAGAGGGACGGGCATGATTGGGAGATCACTTGCTCAGGCAATTGAGTCAATCGTGAGATGTCAAGTACCACACCAGATGTTGTTCTTGCACTAGATGCAATAAGTTGACATTAATCCAATCCTGGAGAAACAGTCGGAAGCAGTTTTAGAACATAAGTGGATGTTCTAGGGAGATGATAACGACAGCCTCATTCAGGAGACAGTTATCATTCCAGGCTTCCAAGGTGACATGGACGACAAGAAGGTTGTCAGAGTTATAGTTTTCCTTCTGATGAGGGGCAGTATTTTGGACAGGTGGTCCAAGGCAATACTGAGGGAGGCATGGCGCGCAGGATACTGATTAAGTTCAGTTGACGATATAGTCTAAGAAGTTTGGATTTGGAGTTCATTTATGAGCTATGTCCCATCAGACATCCAGACACATTCTAAGACAGGTATTGCTCATTTCGGGAGATAGGTTTCTCCGCGAACTTGAGATATAGAGAGACATAGAAAGAAATAACTTAGCGGATCCACTCACTGAGGCTATTCCTCGAACGCAATAGTTCCGCAAACGAGCTTTGTGAGACTGACTAGTAGAGGAGTTGGATGTTCGGTATCACACGGGCTGTGAGTATGCGACATCGCAATAATTAGCCTTGAGTGCAAGTGGGAGATTGTTGGAGATAGTGCCCTCAGAGTCAATTATTAGGTCACAGGTACGTGATTGTAATGATTGAGAGAGGACCTATCCCAGTAGGACAGTCTTGCTCGAGATGATAGTATGCTATCTGGTTTACCTTTATCATCGTGTACTGTTTTAGGTGACCTGACACGTCGCTATTACACGTTGATAGAGCCCCTAGGATTCTTGCTTGACCACCAGCAGTATGAGGGTGATCATATAAGTGGGAGCTGGGGGTCTATAAGCTTATCCTTAAAAGGTCCCTAGTCGTGGGAGTTTCGAGACTGGGCATCGATACTCCATTAGTAGACTAGTGTATGCAGTCGAGACCCCGACGAGGGGCGGTGGCCGGTCTCACAAGCCACTGGTGTCAGTTGGATCACCTAAGATGTATACAGGTGCTCATTGGGTTATGAGTACACCGGACAGGACTCGCCGGGAACATGCTAGTTGGTCATATACCAGACGTCAGATGGCAGTTCCCTGGTGACATGTGTGCAGGTTAGTTCATCGACCTAGGGATCGTCATTTGTCTCGTGTGAGTTCCCACTGTACTTTGATTACTACCCTACCACGGCTCAAAGGAGTCGTGCAAACAGGTTTTAGTTGGGTACAGTCCCGAGCCACATGGAGGCAGTGAGCGTATCCTCAGGGGTTCGTCTCTCCCGGTATTGGGGGTGAGGTCGTGCTGTGTCTAGGAGAGCCATTACACAAAGTCCTTGGCCGAGGCAAGGAGATTTACTGGTAGGTATTCCAGTAGTATCTCAGGGTGTTCTGGGCTACACTCCGACACGACTTGTACCGCTTTTGGGGGTCTGACTTTTACCAACCCCCTAGGCCCGCCATGCGATACTCATAGACGAACGGACCGGACTGCACGGATATTGTCACTGACAGGCTCAGTAGGGTTGTCAGGCTGAGTTCACTCACAGACATCCCTTTTAGTCAGTACCTGGTAGCCCGTTACGTATTGGCTTATACCTCTGACGTGCTAGTGGTTAAATCCACAACCGAGGTGTTGACGAGTCTTTAGAGTCCCCCACATTTCAGTTACTCAGCTTTCGGGCGAAAGGTTGTAGAGGCCGTATGGAGATATGGCAAGGTCCGATCAGATACGTGCGGTATTGCACGGATCAGGATCGGACAGTTTGTACTATAGGCCGTATGGTTATATGGCAGGGTTCGATCAGATACGTGCGGTATTGCACGGATCAGGATCGAACAGATATTACTATCCGGTTTTGGTATAAGCCGGATTCTAGTATAGTACAGTGTAGATTTTGTTTCATTGCATTTGTATTTCGGTCGGAATACAAATGCGGGTGTGTATGCACAGTATCGGGGTTTTCCTGTAATTTATTACGGGACCAGTTTTCTGGAGTTGCCAGTTTGCTTTCCGTTTCGGCCGATTTCCATTGTTCCGTTCATTGGCCGAAGATTGGTGGAGGAGGGCTTATTTGCATTGTTGCAAATAGGCATTAGTGGAGGGGGTTCTTTGCATCTTGATGCATCATGATGGCTTTCATGATGTGCACCATCATTGACTTGTTTTGACTCCATCATGGCTTGACTTTTAAAGTCATGATTGTTGATGATGTTGAGGGGTATGGTTGTTGAGTGAGGACTTTTCTTTGTGATGATTTCTTTTGAATGATAACCATTCTCTCTCTCTCTCTTTTTTCCACCCACCCCCTTGTTGTTCTCTCTCTCTCTCCAATCACACATGAAGGGGGGGGCCGGCCATTCCTTGAGGGGAATGGGATTCATTTCATTTGGTGTGTGGAGAAAAATATGATACATTCCTTCTTGAGTATGCTCCATTTTTCTCACCTCTCTCCAAGCTCTCTTTTCCTTCACCAATGGCAATTCCACAAACCCCAAAAATGAGACTTGCTCACTACATATTCTACAACGAACCTTGGGCACGTCGAGTAGCCGGCTTCGTGCCCGAGTTGCCTCGGCATTGAGGTGGGAGCCCGTAAACGATGTAGGCAACGTGGTGCACTTCCGGCGACGAGGATGAGACGGACGGAGATCCCGCGAGGAGATCGGATTGGAGATGAAGACCGGAGGACTTGGATCGTCGGTATATCTCTTTCCCATCTTCTAGTTAGCTTAGACTAGTTAATGGTAACGATCCCGGGTGTTTAGTGCGCGGTGGTGCCGGTTTGCTAAGTCCGCAAAATTTAAAGTTATTCACCGCTTCCGCTTTCCGGCGTCGGATTGACGGCCGGGGCGCCGCCGTGCACTTACACCAACTACTACCTGTTTGCACGACTCCTTTGAGCCGTGGTAGGGTAGCAATCTAAGAACAGTGGGACACATTCGAGACGAAGTAGCAGTGTCAAGTCTGCGGACTATGCTATACTCACGTCACCTGGGAACTGTTAACTGACGACGGGAATAATCCCAACCAACAGTTCCCCGTGAGTCCTGTCCGGTGTACCCGTAACCTAACGAGCACCTGTATACTATCTCCAGTACAACATACTGATGGCTGTGGGACAAACCATCTCCCTAACTGGGATGAGAAGCGTACACACTAGTCTACTCCGGAGTATCGATGCCCTGTCTCGATAATCCTTCGACTAGGGAACTATATAGGATGTTGCTTATAGACTACCCAGCCCCCACTAGTGTGACTGCCATCACAACGCTGGTAATCAAGCAAAGATCCTAAGGGCTCTACTAATATGTATAAGCGATATGTTACAAGAAACATATGCACATAACAAAGTAGACATAAACTAAGTAGCATACTACCATTTTTAGCAAGACTGTCAATACAACTGTGAATATCTCAAGCTTCCATTAAGTAATATACAAACTAGTATGATACAGTAATGGCCTTCTAGGGCATAAACACTAACACCATCAGAAGTCCAGACATATCTTAAGGCGGTATCACCTGATCATGGAGATCATTGATCGCCAGGAGATTGAGGTACGGAGAGTGGACACAAAAGGCAACACGGCGGATCCATTCACAAAGGCCCTCCCTCAAACATAGTTCGAGCGACTTTTTAAGCTATTCGGTATGCGGTACGCCAGCAGCTGGCCATAGAGCAGACGTTGGGTATGCGGTACACCAATTTCTGGCCTTTAGTGCAAGTTGGAGATTGTTGGATATGTATGCCCTAGAGGCCAATTTTGTATAGTACTAGTTTGTATAATACATTTAGGAAGCTTAGGATATATATACAGGTTTACGAGAGTCCTGCTCAATATAGTAGTATGCTACTTAGTTTGTTTCTATCTTAATATGTTTATATGTTTCTTTTAACATATCGTAATACATATTGATGGAGCCCTTAGGATCTTTGCTTGACTACCGACGTTGTGATGGTGATCACACTAGTGGGGGCTGGGTAGTCTATAAGCACATCCTTATACAGGTCCTTAGTCGTAGGATTATCGAGATAAGGCATCGATACTCCAGAGTAGACTGGTGCATACGCTTCTTGTCCCAGCATGGGAGATTGTGTGTCCCACAGCCATCAGTTCGTCATACTGAAGATAGTATGCAGGTGCTCGTTAAGTTACAAGTACACTGGACAGGACTCGTCGGGAACTGTTGGTTGGTATTATACCTATCGTCAGTTAACAGTTCCCAGGTGACCTGAGTACAACTTAGTCCGTTGACTTGACACTGTCACTTCGCCTCGAGTGTGTTCCCACTGTTCTTAGATTACTACCCTACCATGGCTCTATTGAGTCGTGCAAACAGGTAGTAGTTGGGTGCAGTCCCGAAGCACTTAGAGGCAATGACGGTTAGACAAGATTCGTCTCTCCCGGTATTGGGAGTTGATATCGCGCTGTGTCTAGGAGAGCCATTACACAAAGTCCCTGGCCAGGGCAAGCGAGATTTACTTGTAGTGTTTTCAGTAGTTTCTCAGGGTGTTCTGGGATACACTCCGACACAACTTGTACCACTATTAGGGGTCTGACGTTTACCGCCCCCTAGGCCCGACATGCGATACTCTTAGACGAACAGACCGGACTGTACGGAATTGTCACATTCAGGCTCAGTAGGAGTTCAGATGGGTTCTCCTCATCGGTCTTCTTATCGGCATCTACCTGGGGACCGTTACGTACAGCTTGTACCTCTTGCGGCTTGTGATTAAACCCACTACCAGCGTAGTGTCGAGTATTTAGAGTCCCACACAGAGGGTTGTTCATCTTTGGGCGAAACGAGTAGAGGTCGTATAGTTTTACGACGGGGTTCGTTCACATATGCGTACTTGTGCGCGTTTGGTGTTCAGACTGTTGATACTAGTGGGCTTTGGTTTAAGTCGGATCCTAGTATTTGATTTTGCCTTGGTTCAGTCTCATTGCATTCGAGTTCTTCGGAACATGGAAGCGGGTATGTATATACAGTTGACAGAGACAAATGAAGGAGACATCTCATTAGGGTTTTTGACCATTGACTTGATTAAGATCTTAATGAGATGAAGGTAATTGATTAATAGTTTTAATTAGTGATAATTGTGTTATGGTTATTTGGATTGACCATTTGACTTGTTGACCAAAGTTGACTAAGATATTTTCCTTAAGCAAAAGATTCTTTGCTTAGCATTAATGGTGACATGATAATGGTCAAATCAAATGAACCATCACAACTTTTTTGCTAATTAAAATTATTATTCTTTTATGCTAATATGATAGCTATCTCTTCATTCTATCATATTCATTCTCTCTCCTAGCTCTCTCTCTCCTTCATCCTCTCTCTCAAACCCTAACCTCTCATGTGTTGAGAACCAAGGGAAATTGAGATCAAACCATAAAATCACTCTATACTCACTCTAGGGTTCTTTGTCTAGCAAGCAAAGCACTTTAGTTACTTCATGGTTGAGGTAGGAGCTCAAGGTAGAGGCCTTCGGGTGGATCTTCTTCGATATAGAGAAGCCGGTGAGGAAGAGCCATATAGATCATTCCAAGGAGCTCACAACAAGGAGAAGAAGGAGTTCAAGTTTAAGGTATAACTATCTATCATAGTAGATAGAACTCTATTCTTTTGCTAGTTAGGTTTATGGTAACGATCCGGGTTTTAGTGTTATTCTAGCGCCAAGTTTATGTTCGTCGTAAAATTTTTGTTCCGCATTTGGCCACGGAAGTTGGCCGGGGCGCTAGCTAGTGTAACCCTTCATCTCCCACTGTCATCGATAAACCTAAGTATCTCTCAGGCGGATGAGGAACCCTACCAGATCGGCGGAGAGGCTGAGGCTCGTCGGGGACTATTGAATCCTTTTGTTCTACCAAATCATTAGCTGTAGTTTGTATAGCTGGAACTCCTTCCAGTTCTACAGAACTGACCTAGCCTCGAGCTTGTCCAGATTTCGCTTATAGACATAGGCCGGACAACCCCAAATCTTAACTTGCTTAAGACATGGTATTTTCCCATACCATATCTCATATAGAATGGTAGACACTGATTTGATTTGAACCCAATTCAATAGGTATGCAGCTTCTTAAGTGCATAACCCCCAAAAGGAAATAAGTAACTCAGTAATACTCATCATAGAGCGCACCATATCTCATAGGGTGCGATTGCTCCGCCCCGATACACCGTTGTGCTGTGGTGTATTCAGAGGAGTAATGCTGAGAGAGAATCTCATTCCCCTTTAGAATAGTCCAAGAATTCCATGCACAAGTATTCTCCTCCCTGATCTCATCATAGGACATAATACTTATACCCGTTTTGTTTCTATACTTCTGACTTATATTCTTTTAATTTCTCAAAAGCTTCAGACATGTGTTTCAACAAGAACATGTGTCCGAATCTTGAGAGATCATTAGTGAATCTAAAAAGTACAAAGAACCAGTCCTGGCATATGTAGACTGGGGACCTTCGTACATCACTATGTATCAGTCCCAAGAGTTCACTAACTCTTTCTCTGTTTTCAGTAAACGGAGCTAGGGTCATCTTATCTTTGTGACATAACTGGCAAGTTTCATAAAATGTAAATTCAAAGCGATTTAATTATGCATCTAAATGTAACTTAGCTAGACGGGTCGCATTGATATGACCTAGTCTACAATGTCTCAAGAAGGATTCGTTCATTTCTGAACTCTTCCTCTTGTGTGTGTTCTATACGTTAGGAACTGTGGTTTGATTTAGAATGTATATGCTTTTAGATAACGTGCCTGAACCGATCAACTCTTGATATAGGAAATGTTCAAAACATTATCCAACAATACAAAATTTTATCCTTCTTTACTAAATAAAGAGATTGATATGATGTTGTATATCAGGTTAGGTTCGGTATCTAATATCATTCGTTCAGAATCAATGTATTTGGTAATACAGGGTGATAACTGCCAACACCCTGGCTGCAACAATTGCACCATTTTCAACTCTTGAAACTTATCACCCGTTCTCAGTTCTCTACCTTCCTGTAGCCCATGTAACAGATTACATATTCGGGATCCCGATCCGGTATCAAATACCCAGGACGTAGAGGATACTGAGAAACAGTTCTATGTAATGAACACACCCGAAGAAGATGCATCATCATGCACTTTCTTCGTTTGGGCGGCATGGGAATCATGGTAATCCCCTATTTCCTGCTCGGTCTTATAACAGTTATAAGTTGGAGCGGGACCAACGTTCTACAGCCCAGTATAACAAGCGGGTTCGGTCAATACATCCATATTATTATCTTGATTAAGGCGTGACATGGTCGCTACCTGGAGAGAGAGAGAAGAAAAGACTCTGCGTGCGCTCTTGCTAGATTAAATTGGTTATATATTTTATCTAATCAGGATGTCTCCCACTGTTTTTATCAAATCTTCCTTCAAACCTTAAGAGGAAAGACTAGCCGAGATTAATTACACTCTACAAGTTCTCCAATCTTTCAGCAAGGCCAGTGCCGGTAGTTTGAGGGAGGTTCCCCTGCTTTCGCACGGACCTAATTAAAATAAACCTCGTTTTCCCAGGGGCGTAACCCCGTTGACACCTTTCTAGACACCTACTTGATCGGCTAATTGTAAAATGCAAAACTCTCCCAGGAGTAACAATTACTCGCAGTGGGTATCAGGATCTAACTATTTCATAGAAGGTATGCAATCTCATTGCAAATTTCAACACTTAAAACTCCCGAAAATGGTTTTTACCCCTAGCACTTATGACCTTAACTATGGTCAACAAATCATAAGCACTAGTTAAGCTCTATCCATCATTTCGTGATTAATTAGACCCACCCACATGACCCTTAACTAAGGTCAACAAAGTCACATGACTGTCCTAACTAATCGCATCATATGCGGTGTAAGAAGACATCACTTAGCTACCGTACACTGTGCCTTAACTAAGGTCAACAAACACAGCACGAATACTAAGTACTCTACTTCCTACAATGACGGAGGGTTGCGGATGGTTTTTAAGAAAACCTTTAAGGCTTTGAACGTGATCTCATTGCAGAATCAAATGGTTTTAAATGGAGTGTTTTTGAGGCTTTTGCTAGTTTCGCTAAAGAGGTCACTCCCGGTGAAGGGATCTCGGCTTTTTCCTCATCGAATGAGGTGCAGGATATTCACAATACCACTATGCAAAAAAAGAACAAGAAAAGCAGTCAATAGACAAACCGAAGGTTGTAGCATCTGCTAATTATTGCTAAAGAGGTCACTCCCGGTGAAGGGATATCGGCTCTTTCCTCATCGAATGAGGTGCTGGATATTCTATAAGGAATACCGTTATGCAAAGCAACAACTAGAGCTACCTAATTTTTGAAATTCGATTCCACAACATCTTTTAGGTTTATTTTCTTTCATTAATCTCATTAATGAATATCCCATCATTTAAGTCACCTAAACATCACAGATAAATACAACGTATGCTTATGCCATCCGCATTCGCCACGAAGTCCCGTCGTGCACCGTTAGGTTAGGTAACTAACGGCAGAGCGGGGCAGGGTTAGCGCGGGTGTAAAACAGAAGCAAAGTCTATATAATATATCATATATACTATATACAGTATCTATCTGAACATATCACATGATCACATCACAGATAACGCAGCAGAAAACAACATATGAAATATTGGATATACTAGGTTGTCTGTATTTTATTTTGAGCCTATATAAAACACGGATTCCACGGTCGTGATGAATAGCCAAACCCACATCCTTAGACCCCTATGAGAGCGGCAAGCAACCCTACCAATTTTAGAGTTAGGAGACCCGGACTCGATTCCTCGAGGTGGTCTCCCACTGGACTCTAGAACACGGTTACTTGTGCTCCCCTCCTTGGGTCTATCCTAATGCGAAAAAGTAAATAATATACATCAACGGTGACATCTTCCTCAATCCGGAAGTGCCCCAAATAAAAGAATATTACATACATGTTTTTACATGAATGAAAATGAAAAACACTCATCTCACATAAAAAACCCCGGCTATTCAAACATGACGATCCAATATAACACATCCAGCAACACATAACATCTCATGTCATCAACGTAAGTAAATATGCGTATCCCAATTGTCGTTGACGTATAGCAATGAAACCGGCGATATCCCACATATTATACTTACGGTCGCAGAAAAGAAAATGAAAACTACAACAGTTGGAATCTGCAAGCTCCTTAGACATCATAAACCCGTAATATCCCATATTGAGGATTTCATGCCTAACAAATGAATTCCTTAGACATCGCAGGCCTAACAATTATAAATCCCGCATTTTAGTCTCGATATTGAAAACACTTTCCAATAATCAGTCGGGCAATTCAATAAGATTCCCGACATTCCGATCGAATGCTCATCGGAAACTTTACTAGACGGCCGGACCCCCGATACCGACGACGAAGTGCACTTAGGCGGAACACCGCGGCCACAAGCACCCGGACGGATGCTTTTTAGCAACGGTGTTCTCCTTCAGTCACTTGGTCAGGGATATGGGGCGTGGCTATCTAGAAATGTTACCCGGCGAGTATCCGAATACACAAAGTGATTGCGACGAACTTTTGATCGCATAAAAATCCCGTGGCAACCGATCAAATGAGACTGAATTGCTAGACTTATAAAATTCAAATGTTGTTGATTCCAATTATTGTATCACAATATACTAGACCATGTTTAAACGTTTCGAGTGAATCAATAAATCCTTACAACTCCCAATGAGCTCAATGTAGGGTTACTAGGTACACTAACGAGGCTCTACAAGGCATCGACCATGCCAAAATTAAATTTTTATGTGCCGAATAACACTAAGCAAGATATTTAACTACAGTTGAGGCGAAACATTTAGCAAGTAAACAACTTTACTCTAAAGGGAATACGAAATACAACCTTTGTAGATCGGTCCTTCACTTCTAAAGCTCCTTGATGAAGTCCCTTCGCTGCGATCAAGCTTATCCCGGACTCTTGCATGGCTTCACGACGCGAAGGAAGCGACCTTGCTTGAAATCTCCGAGGCCGAAGACGATCTACGTCGAGGGAATTCCGACTCAACCTCCTACTTCACTAACTAGAGAAATAGTGAAGTAAACACCCTAAACTAAAGTGCTAGTCTAGTAGAGGATGGAGAAATAGGAAGTGGGTTCTCTTTAGAATTTTGTTTCTCACACTCTTTCTCACTTTGGATTAAACACTAGTTTTCTTTCTCCTTTTCACAATGAAGAAGATGAACAAAAGAAAGAGGAAAGGATAATGATCAAGTGAGAAGAGTAACCATGGTGAGTGAGTATCATATACTAACCCTTGTAGAGCCATAACCATAGCTAATTGATTATGGTTGGGTTAAAAGGAATCTAAGGTAAAGACAAAACTAGTAGACTTTGTCAAAGCAAGTTAAGCTTCTACAAGCTTCATGCTCATTCCAAAACTCCACTAATTTTGTAATTATCTTAAATAATCTTAACCCTTCATAATACATAGAATGGTGTATGTCTCATACATGCATGAATTGTGCATCATCAACCATGATACAATATGATAACACATTTTAAACATATATCATATATATGTTAAAGTAGTGTACAAGTGAGAAAAACCCTAAAGTGAACAAGTGTTAGTAAATGTAAACTAGTATATCTAATATACAATTATACACTTAATTATTAAATCAACACTTGACTTAATAATCCGGTCATATCTCATATAACCGGCTAACATCCATTGTATCGACTTATCGAATCAACGCTTGATTCGATAACCGGTCATATCATATATGACCGACTGATACAAAAAGTCACGAGAATAGAATACAGTATCACATACACGCATTTATTCTCGGTTTCGCACATATCACATATGCGCTCTAATTTCGTTTCGCCTGAGCTAGTAAAACCTCTGTATAGGACTCTAAAACTCGTCAATACGCCGGCAGTAGGTGATGATCACATCACGCACCCACAAGCCGTCAGCGGTACTAGCTGGACGTAACGGCTACCCGGGTATTGAGCGATCAGAAGATCAGCAAGCAAGCCCGCTCCAACTCCTGTGAAAGCCTGCCGGCAACACTTCCCGTACAGTCCGGTCTCCTCGTCTGATATGTCGCATATCAAGTCTAGGGGCGGTAAACGTCAGACCCCAATAACTGATAAATCGTGCCGATGTGAGGCTCATAACGGGTCGAAAAACTAGTGGTAACACTTACCAGTAAATCTCTAATCAGCCCTGGCCAGGGACTTCCCTGTTACGGCCAATCGAGCACAGCGCAACATCAACCCCCAATACTGGTAGAGACGAAACCCCTCCTATCGCTCATTGCCTCCATGTGACTCAGGACTGTACCCAAAAACTACCGTTTTGCACGCCCTCATGGACGTGGTAAGGTGGAAATCAAAGCACAGTGGGAATCACATAAGACTCTATGACGATCTCGGGTCTACAGACTAACCTGCACAAGTGTCACCAGAGAACTGCCATCTGACGTAAGGTATAATACCATCTGCGAGTTCTCGGCGAGTCCGTCCTGTTAGTTATATGTATGCCCTAGAGGCCATTACTATACATAAGATGTATATTGTAGTGGATGCTTGGACATATATAGTGAGGACTTTCTTGCTCGACATGATAGTATGCTATCCGGTTACTCTTTACCTTAACGTGTATACTGATTGTCTCTCTGTTACATGTTAGTAAAGCCCTTAGGATGTGTACTTGACTACCTGGACTATGATGCAGATCATACTAGTGGGGACATGATAGTCTATAAGTACATCCTTCAAAGTCCCTAGTCGTGGGTGTATCGAGACGGGGCATCGATATACCAGAGTAGAGTAGCGTATACCTTCTCGACCCATACAGATGGGCGATGGATGATCCTATATCCATTGTTGTTTGACATCAGAGATTATATACGGTTGCTCAGTGGAGACTGGGTACACTAGACGGACTCGCCGAGAACTCCCAGATGGTATTATACCTTACGTCAGATAGCAGTTCTCTGGTGACACTGGTACAGGTTAGTCTGTAGACCCGAGATCGTCATAGAGTCTTGTGTGATTCCCACTGTGCTTTGATTTCCACCTTACCACGTCCAAGAGGGCATGCAAAACGGTGGTTTTTGGGTACAGTCCCGAATCACATGGAGGCAATGAGCGATAGGAGGGGATTCGTCTCTCCCGGTATAGGGAGTTGATGTTGTGCTGTGTTCGATTGGCTATAACCGGAAATCCCTGGCCAGGGTTGCTGAGATTTGCTGGTAAGTGTTACCAGTAGTTTCTCGAACTATTATAGACCTCATATCGACACGACTTATCGAGCTACTGGGGTCTGACGTTTACCACCCCTAGGCGAGATATGCGACATATCAGACGAACAGACCGGACTGTACGGTAAGTGTTACTGGTTGGATTCACAGGAGTGTGATCGGGCTTGCTCGTCGATCTTTTGATCGCTCAATACCCGGGTAGCCGTTACGTTTAGCAGACCGCTTGCGGCTTGTGGGTGTTTGATATGATCATCACCTACTACCGGCGTATTGACGAGTCTTTAGAGTCCTACACAGAGGTTTCCTGGCTCAAGCAAAATGAAATAGGAGCGCATATGAGATATGTGCGGGACCGAGAATTGTTAGTGTATATGCCCTAGAGGCCATTACTGTATCATACTGGTTTGTATATTACTTAATGGAAGCTTGGGATATTCACCTTGTATATACAATCTTGCTCAAAATAGTAGTATGCTACTTGGTTTGTTTCTACTTCAATGTGTACATGTGTTTATTTTTGTATATCGCCTATACACATTAGTAGAGCCCTTAGGATCTTTGCTTGATTACCAGCGATGTGATGGCCGTCACACTAGTGGGGCTGGGTAATCTATAAGCACATCCTTATGCAGGTCCCTGGTCGCAGGACTATCGAGACAGGGCATCGATACTCCGGAGTAGACCAGCGCATACGCTTCTCATCCCAGTGTGGGAGACGGTCTGTCCCACAGCCGTCAGTACGTCGTACTTGAGATAGTATGCGGGTGCTCGTTAGGTTACGGGTACACTGGACAGGACTCGTCGGGAACTGACTAGTTGGTATTATACCTATCGTCAGTTATCAGTTCCCAGGTGACATGAGTACAGCTTAGTCCGCTGACTTGACACTGTCACTTCGCCTCAAGTGTGTTCCCACTGTACTTTGATCACTACCCTACCACGGGTCAAAGGAGTCGTGCAAACAGGTAGTGGTTGGGTGCAGTCCCGAAGCACTTGGAGGCAGTGACGGTTAGACAGGATTCGTCTCTCCCGGTATTGGGGGTTGACATCGCGCTGTGTCTAGGAGAGCCATTACACGAGTAGTCCCTGGCCAGGGCAAAAGAGATATACTGGTAGGTTTCCAGTGTTATCTCAGGGTGTTTTGGGCTTCGCTCCGGCACGACTTGTACCGCTATTGGGGGACTGACGTTTACCGCCCCCTAGGCCCGCCATGCGATGTATCAGACGAACAGACCGGACTGTACGGAGAATGTCACACTCAGGCTCAGTAGGAGTTCAGATGGGTTTCGCCTCGTCGGTCTTCTTGTCGGCATTACCTGGGGACCGTTACGCACAGCTAGTGCCGCTTGCGGTCTGTGGTTAAACCCACTGCCAGCGTAGTGTCGAGTCTTTAGAGTCCCACACAGAAAGCTTTTCGCCTTTAGGCAAAAGAGTAGAGGTCGCATGGTATTGCGACAGATCGCATGGTTTTGCGACAGGGTTCGGTCACATCCGTGCACTTGTGCACGTACAGTGTCCGGACAGTTTACACTAGCGGGCTTTGGTTTAAGCCAGATCCTAGTGTACCTTATGGGATTGGATTTATCCAGTTTGCATTCGTGTTCCTCGGAACGCGGATGCGGGTGTGTATGCACAGTTGACAGGGAGGCTGAGGCAGCGGATTCTCATTAGGGTTGTTGACAGTTGACCGTTGACTATTTGACTTTATGCTCAACCCTAATGAGAATATGATATGTGATTAACTATTATATTAATTAAGTATTATGGTGATATGGTTGTTGACTTGTTGACTTTTGTTGACTTGTTGACTTTTGTTGACTTGTTGACCGGTTGACTAGGCTTGACTAGTTGACCATCATGATAACCATAGCCATCATTTCATGGCAAAGACTTTTGTTTACTTGCTCATTTGTGTAAAATGAGTGCATGAAATGATATGGTTGTGGTTGCTTCAAACCATCACATAAGACTTTTGTTAATATGATGAGTTATCATTGCTTTGGATTATGAGAGGGTGAGAGACAAAATACTTGCTCATTCTTTCTTGCTCATTCTCTCTCTTGTTCTTGAGCTCTCCTCTTGCTCTCACCCTCAACCTCTTGCTCCCTCTCTTGATCTATGGTTCTCTTGTCTCATGAGTTGAGAATCAAGAACCATAGATAAAATCCCATTCTATTTCCTCTCTACTCATTCTAGTTCACTAGGTTTAGCAAACCAAGTGAACTAGTTTCTTCAAAGAACGAAGAAGGAGCTAAAGGTTGGAGCTTTCAAGTGGATCTATCTTCGGCGTACGGAGACGACGAGAAGGAGCCATCGGACCACCATCGGAGCTTGAAGAGAAGGAGTTCAAGACAAGCTAGGTATAACCCCCTAACCGAGTAGCTAGAATCTCTTAGTTAGGATGTTAGATAGATGTTTAACCAAGATCCGGGTTATAGGTCCATGTTACCATCTTTAAGAAAATCGTTTTTTACCAAATTCCGCATTCCCGAAAGTACCGGGAGAGGTAGCATGGACTTACATGCGTGTATGTGATACCGTATTCTATTCTCTTGATGAATGTATCGATTGGTTGTATGCGATATAACCTAGTTATCGAATCGAGGATTGATTTGATAAGTCGATACATTGGATATTAATCGGTCATATGTGATATGACCGGGTCGTTAAATCAAGTGTTGATTTAATGATTTAATGTATAATTATATATTAGATATATTACTTTACATTAACTAGTATTGGTTCACTTAAGATTGATTATCTCACTTGATTGTGCACATTGTATATGTGATATATTTTTGTGCACAAGATTGTATCATGTTTGATGATACATGCAAACTTGGGTTAGTGTGTGATTTAAACCATGGTTAGTTAATGGTTAGGGTTTCATTTGCTTTATTTACTTATTCATTTATTTATTTATTCATTTGAGAAAGAAATAAAATGGTGGCTAACTTTGGATTTTGTTTGAAGCTTCTTGATGCTTTCAAAGACTTTGACCATTTTGTTTATTTTCTTAACCCTAACCATTTACTTAACCCTAGTTTATTCTCTACATGTGTTTAGCTAACCCATGTTGCAAGATGATAGATATCACTTCATTTTCTTTTTGAAAAATGATTATTGATTTTTCTTCTTCTTCATCTTCTTCTTCAAGTGAAGAAAAGAAAACTTTTTCTTGAAAATGACTAAGTGATGAATCCAAGTGAGAAATCCAAATCCAAAGTGAACCCACTTCCTATTTCTTCATCCTCTACCACTTGCCAAGTAGTATAGGGTGTTTTCATCACGAGTTTCATGACTTGGTGAAGTTGGAGCTTGATCTTGAGTTGCCTCGACGTAGATCATCTTCGGCATCGAAGTCGACGACCTAGCCGATCATTTCTTTGACGAAACCATCGCTAGTGTCCAGGATCCGATGATCGCAGCGGAGGGACATCATCACGGAGCTAAGGAAGTGGTGGACCGGATCTACAAAGGTTGTATTTCCTATCACTTAGCAGTTAAGTTGTTAACTAGTTGCATGTTTCGCCTTAATCTCTAGTTAACGATCGCATTAGGGTTTCTCGGCACCGGAATTTTTGGAATATGGCATGGTCGATGCCTTGTGAGACCTCATTAGTGTGCCTAGGAACCCTACATGTCCACTGTACCCAGTCTCCACTGAGCACCCGTATACCATCTCTGATGTCAAACACCAATGGATATGGGATCATCCATCGCCCATCTCATGGGTCGAGATGCTTATACGCTAGTCTACTCTGGTGTATCGATGCCCCGTCTCGATACACCCACGACTAGGGACCTTGAAGGATGTACTTATGGACTACCATGTCCCCACTAGTATGATCCGCATCATAGTCCAGGTAGTCAAGTACACATTCTAAGGGCTTACCAACATGTAATGATAAGACAGTATAAAGAGAAAAGTATACATGTTAAAGTAAAGGGCAACCATATAGCATACTATCATATCGAGCAAGAAAGTCCTCTCTATATATGTCCAAGCATCCAATATAATATACATCATCTGTACAATACTGGCCTCTAGGGCATACATACAACTAACAATCTCCCATTTGCACTAGGGCCAGCTGCTATAGTATCGCATACCAAGCATCCCGAAGAGTCTCTCAAACTGTATCTGGGGAATGACCTTCGTGAGTGGATCCGCTGTGTTGTTCTTCGTATCAACCTTCCTGACCTCGATCTCCCGGCGATCAACTATCTCCCGGATCAGGTGATACCGCCTCAGTATATGCCTGGATCGCTGATGGGACCTGGGTTCCTTGGCCAAAGACACCGCTCCATTGTTATCGCAATACAAAGGTATTGGATGCTCAATGGATGGAACCACTCCAAGTTCAGTAATGAACTTTTTGATCCAGACAGCCTCTTTGGCAGCATCGTTGGCAGCGATGTATTCAGCCTCCATCGTCGAGACTGCCACGGTTTCTTGCTTGGAACTCTTCCAGCTAACCGCCCCTCCGTAAAGGGTAAAGACAAAACTCGACTGCGACTTAGAGTCGTCCTTATCACTCTGGAAGCTCGAATCGGTAAAGGACCCCACTTGGAGTTCTCCGTTACCATACACCAAGAGCATCTCTTTAGTCCTTCGTAAGTACTTGAGAATGCTCTTCACAGCTGTCCAGTGACTCTCTCCAGGATCAGTTTGATACCTACTCACTACACTTAGTGAGTATGCTACATCGGGTCTGGTACAGAGCATCGTGTACATGATAGAGCTTACTGCCAAAGCATAGGGTATCTCTTGCATGCGAGCTCTCTCCAAATCAGTCTTGGGAGACATCTCTTTGGAGAGAGTGAGCCCTGAGATCGTGGGTAAAAACCCACGTTTGGACTCTTCCATACTAAACCTCTTTAGTATGGTGTCAATGTACCTGGATTGGGACAATCCCAATATCCGTTTAGATCTATCTCTACAGATCATAATTCCCAATATGCAGGAGGCATCACCAAGATCTTTCATTGAGAATCTTTGTGATAAGAAGAGCTTCACCGATTGCAGCATAGGAATGTCATTTCCTATCAAGAGTATGTCGTCCACGTACAATACGAGGAAGACAACCTTACTCTCTGCCACCTTCTTGTAGATACAAGGTTCATCTACGTTTTTGACGAAATCAAACTCTTTGATAACGACGTCAAAGCAGATGTTCCAACTCCGCGATGCTTGCTTCAATCCATAAATGGATTTAAGCAGCTTGCACACCTTCCCGCTGCTCCCACTATCTACGAAGCCCTCTGGCTGAGTCATGTACACGCACTCTTCTAAATCACCGTTTAGAAAGGCGGTCTTAACATCCATTTGCCAGATTTCGTAGTCATGATATGCAGCGATGGCAAGCATGATCTGGATGGATTTAAGCATAGCCACTGGAGAAAAGGTTTCGTCATAGTCCACACCTGGTCTTTGACGAAAACCCTTTGCAACAAGTCTAGCTTTGAAAGTCTCTACTTTCCCATCTACACCAAGTTTTTCATTGAAGATCCACTTGCTCCCAATGGGTTTTACCCCTTCAGGAGCAACTTCGAAAGTCCATACTTTGTTGGTGTACATGGATTCCATCTCGGTCCGCATTGCATCCAGCCATTTCACTGAGTCCCCACTCGTGATGGCCTGCTCGAAGCTAGTTGGGTCATCATCAACCATGATGCAATCCTCACTCCCACCATCCATGAGAAAACCGTAGTATCTCTCAGGTGGGTGAGGAACCCTACTAGATCGGCGGAGTGGCTGGGGTTCATCGGGAACTACCGAATCCTCTGGTTCTACCAAATCTTCTGTTGTGGTTTGTACAGATGGAACCTTTTCCAGTTCTACCTCAGAGCCACTAATATCTTTTGCAAGAAATTCCTTTTCAAAAAAGGTGGCGTGTTGAGAAACAAATACTCTTTGTTCCTCACTGTGGTAGAAGATATACCCTCACGAATTCTTGGGATATCCAACAAACTTACACAAAACAGATCTTGCCTCCAGTTTGTCCGGTTTTTGTCTTTTGACATAGGCCGGGCAACCCCATATCTTAATAAAATTAAGATATGGTCTCTTCCCCTCCCATATCTCATATGGGGTGGTAGGCATAGATTTAATAGGAACCTTATTCAGTAGGTATGTTGATGTCTCCAGTGCATATCCCCAGAAGGAAATAAGTAACTCAGCTACACTCATTATTGAGCGCACCATATCTAATAGGGTGCGGTTCCTCCGTTCCGATACACCGTTGTGCTGTGGTGTATATGGAGGAATTTGCTGAGAGAGAATCCCATTCTCTTTTAGGAAGTCCAGGAATTCATTGCTCAAGTATTCACCTCCTCGATTAGATCGAAGGATTTTAATACTTTTCCCGGTTTAGTTCTCGACTTCTTGTTTATATTCTCTAAATTTCTCAAAAGCTTCTGATTTTTGTTTCATCAGGAACACATATCCGAATCTAGAGAGATCGTCAGTGAATGCAATAAAGTACGAAGAACCATCCCTGGCATGTGTTGACATGGGACCGTATACATCACTATGTATCAGTCCCAAGAGTTCGATAACTCTTTCTCCGTGTCCCGTAAATGGAGTTTTGGTAATCTTGCCTTCAAGACATGACTGGCAAGTGTCATAAGATGAAAATTCAAATGGATTTAAATATCCATCGTTATGCAACTTAGCTAGCCGTGTCGCATTGATGTGACCCAGTCTACAATGCCACATGAAGGATTCGTTCAGTTCTGAGCTCTTCCTCTTGTGTGTGTTTGTTATGCTCAGAACTGTAGATTGATTTAGAACATAAATGCCATTGCACAACGTGCCTGATCCAACCAACTTTTGGTTAAGGAAAATGTTTATAACATTATCCTGTAACATAAAATTATATCCCTCTTTACTCAACAAAGAAACCGATATAATGTTGCATATCAGGTTCGGCATGAAATAGCATTCGTTCAGAATCAATGTATTACCAGTTGGCAATACAAGGTGATATTCTCCGACGGTTTTAGCTGCAACAATTGCACCATTTCCAACCCTTATGTCTTTATCACCTTCTCCAAGTTCTCTACCTTTCCTAAGACCATGTAACTGATTACATATATGGGATCCTGACCCGGTATCCAATACCCAGAACGTAGAGCAAATGGAGAAACGGTTCTTAGTAACGGACACACCCGAAGAAAATGCATCGACATGTACTTTCTTCATTCGGATGGCGTGGGAATCCTGGTATTCCCCTATATCCTGATCAGTCTTATAACTCTTATAAGAAAGAACGGAACCAACGTTCCCCAGCACAATATAACATGCGGGTTCGTTCATTACGTCCATATTATTATCTTTATTAAGGCATGATATGGTCGCTACCTGGAGAGAGAGAGAAGAAAACACTTTAGCGTATGCTCTTGCAAGATCAGATTGGTTATTATCTTATCTAATCAGGATGGCTCCCACTGTTTTTATCAAATCTTTCTTCAAACACTAAAAGGAAAGACTAGTCGGGATTAATTACACCCTACAACTTCGCCGATCTTTCAGCCAGGCCAGTGTCGGTACTTTGAGGGAGGTTCCCCGTGCTTTTGCACGGACCTAATTAAAGTAAACTTCGTTTTTCCAGAGGCGTAACCCCGTTGACACCTTTCTAGATACCTACTTGATCGGCTAATTGTCCTGTGTAAAACTCTCCCAGGAGTAACAATTACTCGCAGTGGGTATCGGGATCCAACTATTTCATAGAAGGCATGCAATCTCATTGCAAATCTCAACACTTGAAATTCCCGATAATATTTTGCCCCAAGCATCCCATGACCTTGACGGAGGTCAACAAACCATAGGGTGCAAGTCAAGTTCAACCCGTCATTTCTTGATTGAATCAAACCCACCCGCACGACCTTTGACGGAGGTCAATAAGGTCGTACGACTACCTTAATCCAATCTGCATCATATGCATAAGCAGATAAATACTAGTTAGCTACCGCACACTACGCCTTGACGGAGGTCAACAAACGTAGCACGAATAATAAGCAGGACTTATCTGAAATGACGGAGGGCTACGACAAGTTTTTCTGAAAACCTATTGCGTAATGAACTTGATATCGTCGTAGAATCGCATGAATTTTGAAATGGAGTGATTTTGAGGCTTTTATTAGTTTTGCTAAAGTGGTCACTCCCGGTGAAGGGATCTCGGCTCTTTACTTATGGAATAAGGAGCAGGATATATCATATACATCACTATGCAAAGCAAAACTTCAAAAGCAGTCAAAAGTCAAACCGAGTGTTGTAGCATCTACCAGTTTCGCTAAAGAGGTCACTTCCGGTGAAGGGATCTCGGCTCTTTCCTTATCAAATAAGTTGCAGGGTATATCATATATACCGCTATGCAAAGCAAAACTTCAAAAGCAGTCAAAAATCAAACCGAGTGTTGTAGCATCTGCCGGTTTTGCTAAAGAGGTCACTCCCGGTGAAGGGATCTCGGCTCTTTCCTCATCGAATAAGGTGCAGGGTATATCATATATACCGCTATGCAAAGCAAAACTTCAAAAGCAGTCAAAAGTCAAACCGTGTGTTGTAGCATCTACCAGTTTTGCTAAAGAGGTCAATCCCGGTGAAGGGATCTCGGCTCTTTCCACATCGAATAAGGTGCAGGGTATATAATATATACCGCTATTCAAAGCAAAACTGTAGCTACGCCCTTTAAAATTTGATTCTACAACATCTTTTAGGTTTCTTTTCTTTCATTAATCACATTAATGAAGTCCTATCATTTAAGTCACTTAAACATCACAGATAAATACGATGTACACTTATGCCATCCGCATTCGCCTCGATATCCCCTCGTGCACCGTTAGGTTAGGTAACTAACGGTAGAGTAGGGCAGGGCTAGCGCGGGTGTAAAACATAAGTAATGCCTATATAATATATCATATATACTATATACAGTATTTATCACAGAACATCAAATGATCACATCACAGATATCGCAGCAGAAGAAATATATGAAACATTGGATATACTAGGACGTCCGTGTTTTATTTTGAGCCTCTATAAAACACGGATTCCACAATCGCGATGAATAGCCAAACCCACACCCCTAGACCCCTACAAGAGCGGCAAGCAACCTTACCAATTCTAGAGTTAGGAGACCCGGACTCGACTCCTCGAGTTGGTCTCCCACTGGACCCTAGAACCCGGTTACTTGTGCTCCCCTCCTTGGGTCTATCCTAGTGCGGAAAAGTAAATAATATACAAAAGGTGACATCAACTTCGACCCGGAAGTGCCCCAATAAAAGAATATTACATACATTTTAAATTTACATGAATGAAAATAAAAGCTCTCATCTCACATAAAAACCCCGGCTATTTAGAACGCTACGATCCAACATAACATATCCAGCAACACAGAACATCACATGTCATCAACGTAAGTAAATATGCGCATCCTAATTGTCGTTGACATATAGCAACGAAACCGGCGATATCACATATTACACTTACGGTCACAGAAAAGAAAGTGTAAAACTACAACATTTGGAATCCACAATCTCTTTAGACATCGTAAATCTTAAATATCACATATTTCGCATTTCATGCCTAACATGTATGAATTCCACATATTGTATCACATTCCAGATAAATAGACAGTATTAAACTTTCCGATCGAATAATCAAATACTCAAGATTTCCATAATAGCTCAACACTTGAGCGGAGTTTAAAGATTCCAGAATACGTCACAGTAGCAACGGTCCAGCCATAAAAGGGTCAGGCCAACGCCTCACATGTGGCACGCCGTATTGCCCCGAGCGGAGTTTAACGAAGTTAAAACTCCGAACGAACCCGAACACGTCGAAATTAAACCCGCTCTGATACCAATTGTTTGTTTTATGTATGCCCTAGAGGCCAGTATTGTACAGATGATGTATATTATATTGGATGCATGGACATATATAGAGAGGACTTTCTTGCTCGATATGATAGTATGCTATCTGGTTGCCCTTTACTTTAACATGTATACTTGTCTCTTTATACTTTCTTATCATTACATGTTGGTAAAGCCCTTAGGATATGTACTTGACTACCTGGACTATGATGCAGATCATACTAGTGGGGACATGGTAGTCCATAAGTACATCATTCAAGGTCCCTAGTCGTGGGTGTATCGAGACGGGGCATCGATACACCAGAGTAGACTAGCGTATACGCATCTCAACCCATGAGATGGGCAATCGATGGTACCATACCCATTGGTGTTTGACATCAGAGATGGTATACGGGTGCTCAGTGGAGACTGGGTACACTGGACGGACTCGCCGAGAACTCCCAGATGGTATTATACCTTACGTCAGATGGCAGTTCTCTGGTGACACTTGTGCAGGTTAGTCTGTAGACCCGAGATCGTCATAGAGCCTTCTGTGATTCCCACTGTGCTTTGATTTCCACCTTACCACGTCCATGAGGGCGTGCAAAACGGTGGTTTTTAGGTACAGTCCCGAGTCACATGGAGGCAATGAGCGATAGGAGGGGTTTCGTCTCTCCCGGTATTGGGGGTTGATGTTGCGCTGTGCTCGATTGGCCGTAACAGGGAAGTCCCTAGCCAGGGCTGATTAAAGATTTACTGGTATGTGTTACCAGTAGTTTCTCGACCCATTATGAGCCTCACATCGGCACGACTTATCAGTTATTGGGGTCTGACGTTTACCACCCCTAGACTTGATATGCGACATATCAGACGAGGAGACCGGACTGTACGGGAAGTGTTGCCGGCAGGCTTTCACAGGAGATGGAGCGGGCTTTCTTGCTGATCTTCTGATCGCTCAATACCCGGGTAGCCGTTACGTCCAGCTAGTACCGCTGACGGCTTGTGGGTGCGTGATGTGATCATCACCTACTGCCGGCGTATTGACGAGTCTTTAGAGTCCTACACAGAGGTTTTACTGGCTCAGGAGAAACGAAATTGGAGCGCATATGTGATATGTACGAGACCGAGAATAAATTCGTGTATGTGATATCGTATTCTATTCTCACGACATTTTGTATCAGTCGGTCATATATGATATGACCGGGTTATCGAATCAAGCGTTGATTCGATAAGTCGATACAATGGATGTTAGCCGGTTATATGAGATATGACCGGATTATTAAGTCAAGTGTTGATTTAATAATTAAGTGTATAATTGTATATTAGATATACTAGTTTACATTTACTAACACATGTTCACTTTAGGGTTTTTCTCACTTGTACAATACTTTAACATATATATGATATATGTTTAAAATGTGTTATCATATTGTATCATGGTTGCTGATACACAATTCATGCATGTATGAGACATACACCATTCTATGTATTATGAAGGGTTAAGATTATTTAAGATAATTACAAAATTAGTGGAGTTTTGGAATGAGCATGAAGCTTGTAGAAGCTTAACTTGCTTTGACAAAGTCTACTAGCTTGGTCTTTACCTTAGATTCCTTTTAACCCAACCATAATCAATTAGCTATTGTTATGGCTCTACAAGGGTTAGTATATGATACTCACTCACCATGGTTACTCTTCTCACATGATCATTATCCTTTCCTCTTTCTTTTGTTCATCTTCTTCATTGTGAAAAGGAGAAAGAAAACTAGGGTTTGATCCAAAGTGAGAAAGAGTGTGAGAAACAAAATTCTAAAGAGAACCCACTTCCTATTTCTCCATTCTCTACTAGACTAGCACTTTAGTTTAGGGTGTTTACTTCACTAGTTCTCTAGTTAGTGAAGTAGGTGTAGGGTTCCTAGGCACTCTAGTGAGGTCTCACAAGGCATCGAACATGCCGATTTCAAAAATTCTAGGTGCCGAGAGACCCGACTACGGATCGTTTGCTAGAAAACTAGGCGAAAAAGCTAACTAGTTAACAATTAACTATGAGAATACGGAAATACAACCTTTGTAGATCCGGTGCTCCACCTCCATAGCTCCGCAACGAAGTCCCCTCCGCTGTCCAAAAAGAATCCGGACTCCAGCGTCGGCTTCGTCGAAGAATAAGCGAGCTAGGTCGTCGATGTCCATGCCGAAGATGATCTACGTCGAGGCATCGCTAAATCAAGCTCCGACTTCACCAAGTCAAGAAACTTGTGAAGAAAACACACTCTACTACTTGGCAAGAGGTAGAGGATGAAGAAATAGGAAGTGGGTAGACTTTAGATTTGGATTTCTCACTCATATCATCAATCCACCATTGATGTAGTCTAGGTTTTT
Organism: Agapanthus africanus; assembly: GCA_030015575.1. NCBI lineage: Eukaryota > Viridiplantae > Streptophyta > Magnoliopsida > Asparagales > Amaryllidaceae > Agapanthus > Agapanthus africanus. The sequence goes on from JASDDO010000019.1 coordinate 630,352,782, forward strand.
CTTCTTGAGTTGAAGGAAGAAGAAGAAGAAATAATTATAATAAGTTGAATAAATATTGAAAAAGAAAATCAATACTTATCATAACATGAACCATGGTCAAGTGTAGAGATTAAACTAGGGTTAATGGAGTGGTTAGGGTTAAGCATGAGACAAAATGGTTACTTAGGTCAAAGCTTCATGAAGCTTCAACTAGAATACAAAACAAGCCACCATTTTCCTTTATGCTATTCATTTTCCCAAAAAGAATAAATGAACAAATAAATGAATAAGTAAAAACCCTAACCATCCACTTAACCATAGTTTAATACTTTACACTTAACCAAAAAGCATGTATCATCAAACATGATACAATCATGTGCACAAAATCATATCGCATATGCAATGCGCACACCCGAGTGAGAAAATCCATTTAAAGTCAACCGATACTAGTTAATGCAAAGTAATATATCAAATATATAATTATGCATCAAATAATTAAATCAACACTTGATTCAATGATCCGGTCATGTCGCACACAACCGACTAGTATACAATGTATCGGCTTATCGATTCAACGCTTGAATCGATAACTAGGTTATATCGCATACAACCATCCGACACATTGATCGCGAGAATGAAATACGGTATCACATACACGCATTATTCTCGGTCCCGCACATATCTCATATGCGCTCCTATTTCGTTTCGCTTGAACCAGGAAACCTCTGTGTAGGACTCTAAAGACTCGTCAATACGCCGGCAGCAGGAGATGATCATATCAAGCACCCACAAGCCGCAAGCGGTCTGCTAAACGTAACGGCCACCCGGGTATTGAGCGATCTGAAGATCGACGAGCAAGCCCGCTCACACTCCAGTGAATCCAACCAGTAACACTACCGTACAGTCCGGTCTGATCGTCTGATATGTCGCATATCTCGCCTAGGGGTGGTAAACGTCAGACCCTAATAGCTCGATAAGTCGTGTCGATATGAGGTCTATAACTGTTCGAGAAACTACTGGTAACACTTACCAGTAATTCTCAGCAACCCTGGCCAGGGATTTCCTGTTATAGCCAATCGAACACAGCGCAACATCAACTCCCTATACCGGGAGAGACGAATCCCCTCCTATCGCTCATTGCCTCCATGTGACTCGGGACTGTACCCAAAAACCACCGTTTTGCATGCCCTCTTGGACGTGGTAAGATGGAAATCAAAGCACAGTGGGAACCACACAAGACTCTATGACGATCTCGGGTCAACAGACTACTCTGTACCAGTGTCACCAGAGAACTGCCATCTGACGTGAGGTATAATACCATCTGGGAGTTCTCGGCGAGTCCGTCCAGTGTACCCAGTCTCTACTGAGCACCCGTATATCATCTTTGATGTCAAACACCGATGGATATGGGATCATCCATCGCCCATCTGTATGAGTCGAGAAGGTATACGCTAGTCTACTCTGGTATATCGATGCCCCGTCTCGATACACCCATGACTAGGGACTTTGAAGGATGTACTTATGGACTACCATGTCCCCACTAGTATGATCCGCATCATAGTCCAGGTAGTCAAGTACAGATCCTAAGGGCTTTACCAACATGTAACAGAGAGACAATCATGTATACACGTTAAGGTAAAGTTCAACCAGATAGCATACTATCATGTCGAGCAAGAAAGTCCTCCCTATATACGTCCCAGCATCCACTACAATATACATCCTATGTACAGTAATGGCCTCTAGGGCATACATATAACTAACAATCTCCCACTTGCACTAGGGCCATCTGATAGCAGTGATTGTAGTATCTCATACTCAACCATCCCATAAAAGTCTCTCTCTGGGAACAGGCCTTTGTGAGTGGATCCGCTGTGTTGTCCTCTGAGTCTACTCTCCAAACCTCGATCACCCTGGAGATCAACTATCTCCATTATCAGGTGATACTGCCTTAGAATATGTCTGGATCACTGATGGGACGGGCGTTCCTTGGCATAAGCCACAACTCCATTGTCACACAATGGTAGGAACGTAGTTCATCTTATGAACCAATATACACCAAAACAGCCTCTTTGGTAGCATCTTAAGTAGCGATGTATCGTGCCTTTATCGTCTAGTATGTCACGGTATCTAGCTTGGAACTCTTCCAACATACCGTCCCTTTACTGAGGGTAAAGACAATGCCTGTGACTGACATTCAGTTGTATTTATCACACTGGAACCCTTCCAGGGATTCTCCCCAGGATCGATTAATACCATCTCACTACAGCTAGTGAGTATCCTAACATCCAATTAGATCTATCTCATAGATCCAAAACTCAGGATTTAGGAGGTATCATTTTGATCCTTCACGGAGAATCATTGTGATAAACGGAGATTGATCGAGTGTAGCATAAGAAACTCCTTTCTTATCAAGAGTATGTCATCCACGTACTCTACGAGGATCGCCACCATACTCCCTACTACCTTTTTGTTTATACAAGGTTCATCTACCATTTTGATGATGTCAAACTCTTTGACTGCTTCATCAAAACAGATGTTCCAACTCCGCGATGCCTGCTTTATCCTATAAAGCATCTTGCACACGTTTCCGCTGCTCCCACTATCTACGAGGCCCTCTGGCTGTGTACTTATAGACGCTCTCTTCCAAATCATCATTTAGAAAAGCAGTCAAGACACCCAACCACCAGATATCATAGTCATGGTATGTAGCCGTGGCAAGTAGGATCTGGATGGACTTAAGCATAGCTCCTTAGAAAAAGGTTTCCTCATGATCCATACCTGGTCGATGACGAAAAGCTTTAACAAGTCTAGCTTTGAAAGTCTCAACTCTTCCATGTACACCAAGTAATCTTCTCAAGATATACTTGCTCCTGATGGGGATTTAACCCTTCAGAAATTGCAACCAAAGTCCATACTTTGTTGGTGTATAAGGATTCCATCTCAGATCACTAAACATCCAGCCATTCTTACAGAGTCTTACTCTCGATGGCCTGCTCGAAACTAGTTGGGTCATCATCTCATGATGCAATCCTCGCTCCCACTGTCATAGAGAAACCAAAGTATCTCTCAGGTGGGTGAGGAACCCTACTAGATCGGCGGAGAGGCTGAGGTTCGTTGGTTTCCACTGAATCCTCTGGTTGTACCAAATCATGCTGTAGTTTGTATAGCTGGAACATTTCCAGTTCCACATTACAGACTTTGCCTCGAGCTTGTCCGGATTTTTCTTTCAGACATAGACCGGACAACCCCAAATCTTAACTAGCTTAAGACATGGGCTCTTACCATACCATATCTCATATGAAGTGGTAGGCAACTGATTTGATTCGAACCCTATTCAATAGGTATGCAGCTTCTCAAGTGCATAACTCCCAAAAAGGAAATAGGTAACTCAGTAGTACTCATCATAGAGCACACCATATCAGATAGGGTGTATCTGCTCCGCCCCGACATACCATCGTGCAATGGTGTATACGGAGGAGTAATGCTGAGAGAGAATCTCATTCTCCTTTAGAATAGTCCAGGAATTCCGTGCACAAGTATTCTCCTCCTTGATCTCATCAAAGGACATAATACTTATACCCGTATTTTGGTTCAATACTTCTAACCTATATTCTGTGAATATCTCAAAAGGTTCGGACTCATGTTTCAACAGGAACATATGACTGAATCTTGAGAGATTATTAGAGAATATAATAAAGTACAAAGAACCGGTCTTGGCATGTGTAGACAGGGGACCTACATACATCAACATGTATCATCCCAAGAGTTTACTAACTCTTTCTCTGTTTCCAATAAACAGAGCTGTGGTCATCTTATCTCTGTGACATGACTGGCAAGTTTCACAAGATGTAAATTCAAACTGATTTAAATATGCATCTACATGTAACTACAGCTAGTCGGGTCGCATTGATGTGACCTAGTCTATAATGCCTCAAGAAGGATTCGTTCAGTTCTGAACTCTTCCTCCTGTGTGTGTTCTGTATACTAAAAACTGTAGTTTGATTTAGAACATCAACGCTTTTAGATAACGTGCCTGAACCGATCAACTTTTGATATAGGAAATGTTCAAAACATTATCCAACAATACAAAATTATATCCTTTCTTTACTAATAAAGAGACTGATATGATTTTGTATATCAGGTTCGGTATCTAATAACATTCGTTCAGAATCAATGTATTGGTAATACAGGGTGACAGTGACCAACAGACTTGGCAGCAACACTTGCCCCGTTTTCTGCCTCATGAAACTTATCACCCGTTCTCAGTCCTCTACCTGTCTGTAGCCCTATGTAACAAATTACATATATGGGATCCTGATCTGGTATCATATACCCAGGACGTAAACGATACTGAGAAACAGTTCTGTATAATGAACATACCCGAAGATGATGCATCAGCATGCACTCTCTTCGTTTGGGCGGCACGGGAATTCTGGTAATCCCCAATTTCCTGCTCTGTCTTATAACAATTATAAGTTGGAGCGGGACCAACGTTCCCCAGCTCAGTATAACAAGCGGGTTCGGTCAATAATCCGTATTATTATCTTGATTAAGGCGTGATATGGTCGCTACCAGGAGAGAGAGAGAAGAAAACACTCAGCGTGCGCTCTTTCAAGAATAGATTGGTTATTATTTTATCTAATCAGGATGGTTCCCACTGCTTTTTATCAAATCTTCCTTCAAACCCTAAAAGGAAAGACTAGCCGGGATTAATTACACACTACAAGTTCGCCAATCTTTCAGCCAGGCCAGTGTCGGTACTTTGAGGGAGGTCCCCCGTGCTTTCGCACGAACCTAATTAATGTAAACCTCATTTTCCCAGAGGCGTAACCTCGTTAACACCTTTCTAGACACCTACTTGATCGGCTAATTGTAATGTATAAAACTCTCCCAGGAGTAACACTTACTCGCAGCGGGTATCGGGATCCAACTATCTCATAGAAGGTATGCAATCTCATTGCAAATTTCAACACTTGAAATTCCCGATAATATTTTGCCCCGAACGATCTATGACCTTGACAAGGTCAACAAACCATAGACCGCAAGTCAAGTTCAACCCGTGATTTCTTGATTGAATCAAACCCACCCGCACGACCCTTGACAAGGTCAACAAGGCCGCACGACTACCCTAACCCAATCTGCATCATATGCATAACCAGATAATTACTGGTTAGCTACCGCACACTGCACCTTGACAAGGTCAACAAACGCAGCACGAATACTAAACAGGATTTATCTGAAATGACGGAGGGCTACGACAGGTTTTTCTGAAAACCTATTGCGTAATGAACTTGATATCGTTGTAGGATCGAATGAATTTTGAAATGGAGTGTTTTTGAGGCTTTTCTAGTTTTGCTAAAGGAGTCACTCCCGGTGAAGGGATCGTCGGTCCTTTCCTCGTCGAATGAGGTGCGGGATATATCATATATATCACTGTGCAAAGCAAAAACACTTAAAAGCTATCAAAAGACAAACCGAGTGTGTAGCATCTGCCAGTTATTGCTAAAGGAGTCACTCCCGGTGAAGGGATCTCGGTCCTTTCCTTATCGAATAAGGTGCAGGATATATCATATATACCGCTGTGCAAAGCAAGAACTGTAGCTACCTGTTTTATTTTGAAATTCGATTCTACAACATCTTAGGTTTCTTTTATTTCATTAATCATATTAATGAAGTCCCATCATTTAAGTACCTAAACATCACAGATAAATACGACGTACACTTATGCCATCCGCATTCGCCTCGATGTCCCCTCGTGCACCGTTAGGTTAGGTAACTAACGGCAGAGCAGGGCAGGGCTAGCGCGGGTGTAAAACATAAGTAATGTCTATATAATATATCATATATACTATATACTGTATCTATCACAGAACATCACATGATCACATCACAGATATCGCAGCAGAAGAATCATATGAAATATTGGATATACTAGGACGTCCGTGTTTTCAATACGAGCCAGTATAAAACACGGATTCCACGGTCGTGATGAATAGCCAAACCCACACCCCTAGACCCCTACGAGAGCAGCAAGCAACCCTACCAATTCTAGAGTTAGGAGACCCGGACTCGACTCCTCGAGTTGGTCTCCCACTGGACTCCAGAACCCGGTTACTTGTGCTCTCCTCTTTGGGTCTATCCTAGTGCGGAAAAGTAAATAATATACAACAGGTGACAACTCCCGCAACCTGGAAGCGCCCCAATAAAAGAATATTACATACAAGTTTTTACATGAATGAAAATGAAAAACACTCATCTCACATAAAAACCCCCGGCTATTCAATCACGACGATCCAATATAACATATCCAGCAACACATAACATCACATGTCATCAACGTAAGTAAATATGCGCATCCCAATTGTCGTTGACATATAGCAACGAAACCGGCGATATCACATATTACACTTACGGTCACAGAAAAGAAAGTGTAAAACTACAACAGTTGGAATCCGCAACCACCTCAGACATCACATGCCTGACCAAATGAATTCCTTAGACATCGCATGCCTAACAATTATAAACCCCGCATTTTAGTCTCAAAATCGAAAACACTTTTCAATATCAAGTCGGGCAATTCAACAAGATTCCCGACATCCTGATCGAATGCTCGTCGCAAACTTCAGTAGACGGCCGCACCCCCGATACCGTCGACGAAGTGCACCAAGGCGGAACACCGCTGCCGCGAGCACCCGAACGGATGCTTTCGGCGACGGGGTTCTCCTACAGTCACTTGGTCGGGGTTATGGAGTGAGGCTGTCTATTAAGTTTACCCGGCGAGTATCCGCGTACGCTACGTGATTGCGACGGACTTTTGATCACATCAAAATTCCGTGGCAACCGATCAAGGGAGACTAAACTGCTACGTTTATAATATTCATTCCGTTATCTCATAACATCTTGTGAATTCCAATTATTGTATCCCATTCCAGATAATTAGAAAATGTTAAACTTTCCGATTGAACATTCGAACACCCAAGTTTTCCCGATACAGATCAACACATGAAATAAGTCTAACAACATTCAGTTCGTGCCTCAGTACCAACGGTCCAGCCGTAAAAGGGTCAAGCCAACGCCTCACATGTGGCACGCCGTACTGCCCCAAACCCGAAGGTTCAAAGGACAGTTCAAGACGGTCACATAATCGAGTTAAGGTTTGTTGTCTTCTAGAGGGTCCATCGCGTTACTTGCACTACTTAGAACGTCGTTAAACTATGGAAAGATCCAACACTTGGAAATTTCCCGACAGGGAAAAAGTTGGGTATTTATATCCGGTCGAAATTTTTAACATATTCTAAAAATTATCCGGAAAGCCACACAGACAAAATTTGATAATCCGATCGAAACACCGAATCCCCAAAACAACTGCAGAAAATTCAACTCTTGAAAAATTATTAAAAATTTCCAGAAGACTCAGCATTACAAAACATGAATTACTGTGCAAGCCACGTGGGGTAACTCAACACAGTGGCCGCGGAACCGCCGCTCATCCCATGGTGGGGGCCGCGGTTCCGCGCCTCTGTAGTCGAGTTACAATCACGTGCTTCACAGTAACTCATGAAATTACCTGCTGAATTTTTTGGTAATTTTTAATCTGGAAAAATCCACGTTTTTGAAAATTGGACAGAGAGCATATTTGAGTTGGGGTTTCGGGTTCGTTCGGGTTTCAAACTTCGTCTGGACTTCGCCTAAGGCTTTAGCTAGGCTCTGATACCACTGTAGGGTTCCTAGGCACTCTACTGAGGTCTCACAAGGCATCGAACATGCCGATTTCAAAAATTCTAGGTGCCGAGAGACCCTACTACGGATCGTTTGCTAGAAAACTAGGCGAAAAAGCTAACTAGTTAACAATTAACTATGAGAATACGGAAATACAACCTTTGTAGATCCGGTGCTCCACCTCCATAGCTCCGCAACGAAGTCCCCTCCGCTGTCCAAAAAGAATCCGGACTCCAGCGTCGGCTTCGTCGAAGAATAAGCGAGCTAGGTCGTCGATGTCCATGCCGAAGATGATCTACGTCGAGGCATCGCTAAATCAAGCTCCGACTTCACCAAGTCAAGAAACTTGTGAAGAAAACACACTCTACTACTTGGCAAGAGGTAGAGGATGAAGAAATAGGAAGTGGGTAGACTTTAGATTTGGATTTCTCACTCATATCATCAATCCACCATTGATGTAGTCTAGGTTTTTCTTCTTGAGTTGAAGGAAGAAGAAGAAGAAATAATTATGATAAGTTGAATAAATATTGAAAAAGAAAATCAATACTTATCATAACATGAACCATGGTCAAGTGTAGAGATTAAACTAGGGTTAATGGAGTGGTTAGGGTTAAGCATGAGACAAAATGGTTACTTAGGTCAAAGCTTCATGAAGCTTCAACTAGAATACAAAACAAGCCACTATTTTCCTTTATGCTATTCATTTTTCCAAAAAGAATAAATGAACAAATAAATGAATAAGTAAAAACCCTAATCATCCACTTAACCATAGTTTAATACTTTACACTTAACCAAAAAGCATGTATCATCAAACATGATACAATCATGTGCACAAAATCATATCGCATATGCAATGCGCACACCCGAGTGAGAAAATCCATTTAAAGTGAACCGATACTAGTTAATGCAAAGTAATATATCAAATATATAATTATGCATCAAATAATTAAATCAACACTTGATTCAATGATCCGGTCATGTCGCACACAACCGACTAGTATACAATGTATCGGCTTATCGATTCAACGCTTGAATCGATAACTAGGTTATATCGCATACAACCATCCGACACATTGATCGCGAGAATGAAATACGGTATCACATACACGCATTATTCTCGGTCCCGCACATATCTCATATGCGCTCCTATTTCGTTTCGCTTGAACCAGGAAACCTCTGTGTAGGACTCTAAAGACTCGTCAATACGCCGGCAGCAGGTGATGATCATATCAAGCACCCACAAGCCGCAAGCGGTCTGCTAAACGTAACGGCCACCCGGGTATTGAGCGATCTGAAGATCGATGAGCAAGCCCGCTCACACTCCAGTGAATCCAACCAGTAACACTACCGTACAGTCCGGTCTGATCGTCTGATATGTCGCATATCTCGCCTAGGGGTGGTAAACGTCAGACCCCAATAGCTCGATAAGTCGTGTCGATATGAGGTCTATAACTGTTCGAGAAACTACTGGTAACACTTACCAGTAAATCTTAGCAACCCTGGCCAGGGATTTCCTGTTATAGCCAATCGAACACAGCGCAACATCAACTCCCTATACCGGGAGAGACGAATCCCCTCCTATCGCTCATTGCCTCCATGTGACTCGGGACTGTACCCAAAAACCACCGTTTTGCACGCCTTCTTGGACGTGGTAAGATGGAAATCAAAGCACAGTGGGAACCACACAAGACTCTATGACGATCTCGGGTCAACAGACTACTCTGTACCAGTGTCACCAGAGAACTGCTATCTGACGTGAGGTATAATACCATCTGGGAGTTCTCGGCGAGTCCGTCCAGTGTACCCAGTCTCTACTGAGCACCCGTATATCATCTCTGATGTCAAACACCGATGGATATGGGATCATCCATCGCCCATCTGTATGAGTCGAGAAGGTATACGCTAGTCTACTCTGGTATATCGATGCCCCGTCTCGATACACCCACGACTAGGGACTTTGAAGGATGTACTTATGGACTACCATGTCCCCAATAGTATGATCCGCATCATAGTCCAGGTAGTCAAGTACAGATCCTAAGGGCTTTACCAACATGTAACAGAGAGACAATCATGTATACACGTTAAGGTAAAGTTCAACCAGATAGCATACTATCATGTCGAGCAAGAAAGTCCTCCCTATATACGTCCCAGCATCCACTACAATATACATCCTATGTACAGTAATGGCCTCTAGGGCATACATATAACTAACAGTAGGTGCTTGAGTCGGAATTCCCTCGACGTAGATCATCTCCGGCCTCGGAGATTTCAAGCAAGGTCGCTTCCTTCGCGTCGTGAAGCCATGCAAGAGTCCGGGAGAAGTTTGATCGCAGCGAAGGGACTTCATCAAGGAGCTTTAGAAGTGAAGGACCGATCTACAAAGGTTGTATTTCGTATTCCCTTTAGAGTAAAGTTGTTTACTTGCTAAATGTTTCGCCTAAACTCTAGTTAACGATCTTGCTTAGTGTTATTCGGCACATAAAAATTTAATTTTAGCTTGGTCGATGCCTTATAGAGCCTCGTTAGTGTGCCTAGTAACCCTACACTCAACACTTGAGCGAAGTTAAAGTACCCAAAACGTGCCACAGTACCTACGGTCCAGCCGTAGAAGGGTCAAACCAACGCCTCACCTATGACACCACGGAACCACGACAAACCCTAAGGTTCAAACTGCGGTTCTGAGGGCACAGAATCGAGTTAAGTTTTCTGTTCTTCTAGAGGGTCCATAGAGTTACTTGCATGAACATTGAATATAATTAACTTGGGAAAAATTCCAACACATGAAAATTTCAGAGGGGGTCTTGGGGTGAAGTTTGAATTTCGTTCGAAGTGTTAAACATGGTCTAGGTTACCAATACAATGCTAAAAATACGAATACGAAATACTCCGTAAAGATTCCATTACCAAACTAACATCACATGCAATTCTGGACTAAACAAACAATACCAGAAACCCCAAAATAAGAGTAAAAGACCATAGGAGCAAAATAACGGGGAGGGGAGCCAAAGGGGTCGACGACGCCGGAAATTTCAACTTGACCGCCGGCCAAAAACCGGTCACCCCCTCTCTTATTGCACCAGTGTTCTTATATCTTCTTAATTGTCACTCTGCAGTTGCTTAAATAATTTTCATGCCACTTTTAAAAAAAAATTCCAGAGAGCAAATCCATGGGTTTCTAAAATCGTATTTTTGCGGAGTTTTTCGGTTTCGCATTGTCTTGACATCGTCTATGTTTCTAGTTAGGCTCTGATACCATATTGGGATTCCTTGGCACCTAGCCTAGTTTCTGCAAGCATCACACATGCCACAACGAAAATTTTAGGGTGTGCTAGGCAATCTAACTAAAGATCATACTAGAAAACTAGGGTAACATAACATGTAATTGAACAATACAAATAGAAGTGAATGAAAATACAACCTTTGTAGATCCGGTCCTTCACTTCTAAAGCTCTGTGTTGACGTCTCTTCACTGCGATCATCGAGATCCCGGACTCTAGTGATGGTTTTCTTGGAGAAATGAACGGGCTAGATCGTTGACTTCGAGGCCGGAGATGATCTACATCGAGGAGACTCAAACTCAACCCCCATCTTCACTAGGTCAAGAACTTTGTGAAGACAACACCCTAAACTAAATGGCAAGTAGTAGAGGATGATGAAATAGGAAATGGGTTCACTTTAGATTTTGATTTCACACTTTGTTTCTTCATTTAGAAAATTCTAGCATGCTTTTCTTCTTGATGAAGAAGAAGAAGAAGAAAAATAATGAATAATTAGACAAGAAAAATAAGTGAAGATTATCATAATGCAACCATGGGTGAGTTAACCTTTGTAGAGACTAAACTATAGTTTAAGTTAATGGTTTGGTTAATAAATATCTTGTGCAAAACAAAGTGAGTGGACTTTGTCAAAGATACTTAAAGCTTCATGAAGCTTCAAGTTAAGACAAAGAAAGCCACCATTTTGAATTACAAAGATAAATAAAAACCCTAACCATTTTAAATATGGTGTAAGTCATACACACACCCAAGTTTGCATGTATCATCAAGCATGATACAATCTAGTGCACAAACATATATCATATATACAACATGTGCACATTAAGTGAGAAAATCAATCTTAAGTGAACAAATACTAGTTAATGTAAAGTAATATATCAAATATTTAATTATACGTTAAATCATTAAATGAACACTTGATTTAATGATCCGGTCATATCGCATATAACCGACTAATATCTAGTGTATCAATATATCGAATCAACACTTGATTCGGTAACCCGGCCATATCGCATATAACCAACCGATGATACAAATCGCGAGAATAGAATACAGTATCATATACTGGTATTATTCTCGGTCCCGCACATATCTCATATGCGCTCCTATCTCGTTTCGCATGAGCCAGAAAACCTCTGTGTAGGACTCTAAAGACTCGTCAATACGCCGACAGTAGCTGGTGATCATATCAGTCACCCATGAGCCGCAAGTGGTCTGCTAAACGTAACGGCCACCCGGGTATTGAGCGATCAGAAGATCAACGAGCAAGCCTGCTCACACTCCTGTGAATCCAATCAGTAACACTTACAGCACAGTCCGGTCTGTTCGTCTAATATGTCGCATATCTCGCCTAGGGGTGGTAAACGTCAGACCCCAGTAGCTTGATAAGTCATGCCGATGTATGGTCCATAACGTTCGTGAAACTACTGATAACATACTAGTAAATCACAGCAACCCTGTCCAGGGATTTCTAGTTATGGCCAGTCGAGCATAGCGCAACATCAACACCCAATACCGGGAGAGACGAATCCCCTCCTATCGCTCATTGCCTCCATATGACTTGGGACTGTACCCAAAAGCCACCTGTTTGCATGACTCAGTAGAGCCGTGGTAGGGCGGAAATCAAAGCACAGTGGGAAAAATACAAGACTCTATGACGATCTCGGGTCGACAGACTAAGCTGTACCAGTGTCACCAGAGAACTGCCATTTGAGGTGAGGTATAATACCAACAGGGAGTTATCGGCGAGTCCGTTCAGTTTACCCAGTCTCCACTGAGCACCCGCATACCATCTCTGATGTCAAACACTAATGGATATAGGATCATCCATCGCCTATCACAAGGGTCGAGAAGATATATGCTAGTATACTCTAGAATATCGATGCCCCGTCTCGATATTCCCACGACTAGGAACAATGAAGGATGTACTCATGGACTACTCAGGCCCCACTAGTATGATCTGCATCATAGTCCTGCAAGTCAAGTACACATCCTAAGGGCTTTATCAACATGTAACAGAGAGACAATAAGTGTACATGTTAAGATAAAGAGCAACCAGATAGCATACTATCATGTCGAGCAAGAAATTCCTCCCTATATATGTCCCAACATCCACTACAATAGACATCTCATGTACAGTAATGGCCTCCAGGGCATACATACAACTAACAGTGGCTGGATGGACTGCGCTCCAACGGCTATACTCGTATCTGGAGTCTCCCAAGCAATGCATCTCACCACATAGCATCGGAATGAAGTCGAACCATTTGATCGATTCGTCAAAACCTCATAATCCCCCAAGAGCTCAGCATCTTGGGTACGGCTTAATTGTATCGAGCACATACCACAGCATCGGTGGACCAGCCGTAGAAGGGCAAACCCAATCCTCACTAATGGCACCGTGGAACTGCCGCAAACCCTAAGGTTCAAAGGCTTTTACACGGTCATTATGTCGAGTTAGGGTTTCGTTCTTCTAGAGGGACCATAGAATTGCTTGCATGTCCATCCGAATACTTTAAAATTGGAATATGGGTTTCTGACATTCGATCACCTCTATCGACTCTCAACGTATTTGCGTGAAGTCATCTCTAGCTGGAATCAATCTATCTGATGACCTCGCATCGGGGTATGCGAACGAACCACATGTCCTAGTCATTCATCCTCGGGTGACTAGCGATCTTCTATCATATCTCTAAGTACAACTCGTACTGCAATAGCTCCAACATCTGGGGCAATATCTCTTCTGTAGGGTTGCTAGGCACGCGCACAAGGGTCTATGAGGCATCAACCATGCCCGATTAAAATTTTAGCCGTGCCGAACAACCCGAATACGGATCTTTAAACTAGGGTTTAGGCGAAAACTAACATGTTAAACACTTTAACACTAAGTGAGAGGGATTACAACCTTTGTAGATCTGGTCCTTCACTTCATAAGCTCCGTGTTGTGGTCCCTTCGCTGCGATCATCGGGTTCCGGACTCTCGAGAGGTTCCACGAAGAGAAAGATGCAGTCTTGCTTCCGATCTTCGATACAAAGATGATCTACCTTGAAGTTTCATTAACAAAAGCTAACACTCACTAAAATTGAGTGAACACTCTCATCTAAAGGGCAAGGGAAGATGAGGATGATGAAGTAGGATTTTTGCTCTATTTATTTATCTTTTTCTCACATTTATTCATCACTTGAAAAAAAGCTAGTAAGCTTTTTCCATGAAGAAAGAAGAAGGAAGAAGATGAAGAATGATGATGGAATTCCTTTTGTGATGAATAATGCAAAGAAGATAATGATCAATAATGGAACCATGTTTGTCTAAACCATTGTAGAGAATTAACCAAGGCTAGGGTTTGGGTTAGGTTAAGAAATGAGTCATAACAAAATATCTTTCACAAAACAAAACTAAACCTTCTAGAATCATCTAGAAAGCATTAACCCAAATCAAACCCTAATCTGATTTAATCTTTACTAAACATGTTGCATTAATTATCATATCATGTTACAATATTATATATCACATATATAATATTTATTGTAACCAAATAAAATAATACAATTAACATATATCGCATATATATCAATGTATTACCCGAGTGAGAAAAAGAATCTTTTAGTGAGGTAATATTAGTTAATGCAATTTAATATATCATATATATTATTATACATTAAATTATCGAATCAACACTTGATCCGACAATCCGGCTATATCGCATATAACCGACTAATATTTATCCGTACCGATTCATCGAATCAACACTTGATCCGATGACCCGGCTGATATCAAATATCGCAAGAATACAATACGATATCACATACCGCATTATCCTTGGTCCCGCACATATCACATATGTGCTCCTACTCCGTTTTGCCTGAGTCAAGAAAGCTCTGTGTAAAACTCTAAAGAATCATTAATACGCCGGCAGTAGGTGATGATCATATCAAACACCCACAAGCTGCAAGCGGTCAGCTAAACGTAACAGCTACCCAGGTATTGAGCGCTCATAAGATCAACAAGCAAGCCTGTACATTCTCCTGTGAATCCAAACAGTAACACTCCCGTACAGTCCGGTCTCGTCGTCTGATATGTTGCATATCTCGCCTAGGAGTGGTGAACGTCAGACCCCAGTAGCTCGATAATTCGTGTCGATATGAGGTCTATAACAGTTCGAGAAACTACTGATAACACATACCAGTAAATCTCAACAACCCTGGCCAGGGATTTCCGGTTATAGCCAATCGAACACAGCACAACATCAACTCCCTATACCGGGAGAGACGAATCCCCTCCTATCGCTCATTGTCTCCATGTGATTCGGGACTGTACCCAAAAGCCACCTTTTTGCACGCCCACTTGGACGTGGTATGATGGAAATCAAAGCACAGTGGGAATCACACAAGACTCTATGACGATCTCGGGTCAACGGACTACTCTGTACCAGTGTCACCGGAGAACTGCCATCTGACGTGAGGTATAATACTATCTGGGAGTTCTCGGCGAGTCCGTCCAGTGTACCCAGTCTCCACTGAGCACCCGTACACCATCCTTGATGTCAAACACCGATGGATATGGAATCATCCATCGCCCATCATATGGGTCAAGATGCGTATACGCTAGTCTACTCTGGTGCATCGATGCCCTGTCTCGATACACCCTCGACTAGGAATAGTTATAGGATGAACTCGTCGACTACCGTGGCCCTAATAGTATGATCTCATCATAGTCGCAGTAGTCGAGTACATATTCTAAGGGCTTTATCAATATGTAACATAGAGACAATCAGAGTACATGTTAAGATAAAGTACAACCAGATAGCATATTATCATGTCGAGCAAGAAAGTCCTCCCTATATATGTCCAAGCATCTATTACAATATACATCGTATGTACAGTAATGGCCTCTAGGGCATACATATAACTAGCAATCTCCCACTTGCACTAGGGCCATCTGTTGTGGTATCACATACCCAACAATTAGCTGCGGTTGAAGTATCTCATACTCAACCATCCCATAAATGTCTCTACTGGGAAAAAGGCCTTTGTGAGTGGATCCGCGCTGTTGTCCTCTGTGTCTACTCTCCTAACCTCGATCTCCCTGGAGATCAACCATCTCCATGATCAGGTGATACTGCCTAAGAATTATATCTGGATTTCTGATGGGACGGTGGTTCCTTGGCATAAGCCACAACTCCATTGTCACACAATGGTAGGAACGAAGTTCATCTCATGAACTTATTTGTATCCAGACTGCCTCTTTGGTAGCATCCTTGGTAACGATGTATCTTGCCTTTAATCGCCTAGTATGTCACGGTATCTAGCTTGGAACTCTTCTAACATACCGTCCCTCCTATGAGGGTAAAAACAATGCCTGCGACTGACATTCAGTCGTCCTTATCACCGTGGAACCTTTCCAGTGATTCTCCCCAGGATCGATTGATACCTTCTCACTACAACTAGTAAGAATCCTAACATCCAATTAGATCTATCTCATAGATCCAAAAACCCAGGATTTAGGAGGCATCATTTTGATCCTATATGGAGAATCATTATGATAAGTGGAGATTGACTGAGCGTAGCATAGGAAACTCCTTCCTTATCAAGAGTATGCCATCCACGTACTCTACGAGGATCACCACCATACTCTCTACTACCTTTTTGTATATACAAGGTTCATCTACCATTTTGATGAAGTCAAACTCTTTGACTACCACATCAAAATAGATGTTCCAACTCAGCGATGCCTGCTTTATCATATAAAATATATTGCACACGTTTCCTCTGCTCCCACTGTCTACGAAGCCCTCTGGCTGTGTACTTATAGACGCTATCTTCTAAAACGTCATTTACAAAAGCAATCATGACACCCAACCACCAGATATCGTAGTCATGGTATGTAGCCGTGGCAAGTAGGATCTGGATGGACTTCAGCATAGCTTTGAAAGTCTCAAATTTTCCATGTACACCAAGTAATCTTCTCAAGATATACTCGCTCCTGATGGGGATTTAACCCTTCAGATAAAGCAAACAAAGTCCATACTTTGTTGGTGTATAAGGATTCCATCTCAGATCGATAAGCATCCAGCCATTCTTACAGAGTCCCACTCCTGATGGCCAGCTCGAAACTAGTTGGGTCATCATCTCATGATGCAATCCTCGCTCCCACTGTCATAGAGAAACCGAAGTATCTCTCAGGTGGGTGAGGAACCCTGCTAGATCTTATAGGCTGAGGTTCGTTGGAGACTATTGAATCCTTTGGTTCTACCAAATTATCGGCTGTAGTTTGTTTAGCTGGAACATTTCCAGTTCTATATAATAGACCTTGACTCGAGCTTGTCCGGATTTTGCTTTTAGACATAGGCCGGACAAACCCAAATCTTAACAAACTTAAGATATGGGCTCTTCCCTTTCCATATCACATATGAAGTGGTAGGCAACTGATTTGATTGAAACCCTATTCAATAGGTATGCAGCTTCACAAGTGCATTATTCCCTAAAGGAAATAGGAAACTCAGTAGTACTCATCATAGAGCGCACCATATCAAATAGGGTGTGATTACTCTGTCCCGATACACCGAGGTGCTGTGGTGTATACGGAGGAGTAATGCTGAGAGATAATCTCATTCTCCTTCAGAATAGTCCAGGAATCCCGTGCTCAAGTATTCTCCTCCTTGATCTGATCAAAAGGACATAATACTTATACCTGTATTTGGTTCTCTACATCTAACTCATATTCATTGAATTTCTCAAAAGGTCCAGACTTGTGTTTCAACAGGAACATATGTCCGAATCTTGAGAAATAAACAGTGAATGTAATGAAGTATAAAGAACCAGTCTTGGCATGTGTAGACAGGGGACCATCATACATCATCATGTATCAATCCCAAGAGTTCACTAACTCTTTCTCTGTTTCCAATAAACAGAGCTATGGTCATCGTATCTTTGTGACATGACTAGTAAGTTTCACAAGATGTAAATTTAAACTAATTTAAATATGGATCTATATGTAACTTCAGCTAGTCGGGTCGCATTGATATGACCTAGTCTACAATACCTCAAGAAGGATTCGTTCATTTCTGAAATCTTCCTCTTGTGTGTGTTCTTTATACTAAGAACTATAGTTTGATTTAGAACGTCAATGCTTTTAGATAACGTGCCTGAACCGATCAACTCTTGATATAGGAAATGTTCAAAACATTATCCAACAATACAAAATTATATCACTTCTTTACTAATAAAGAAACTGATATGGTGTTGTATATCAGGTTCGGTATCTAATAACATTCGTTCAGAATCAATGTATTTAGGTAATACAGGGTGATAGTGACCAACAGACTTGGCTGCAACACTTGCACCGTTTTTTGTCTCATGAAACTTATCACCCGTTCTCAGTTCTCTACCTATCTGTAGCCCATGTAACAGATTACATATGCGGGATCATGATCCGGTATCACATACCCAGGACGTAAAAGATACTGAGAAACAGTTCCCTGTAATGAACACACCCGAAGATGATGCATCAACATGAACTTTCTTCGTTTGGGCGACACGGTAAATCTGGTATTCCCTAATTTCCTGCTCTGTCTTATAACAATTATAAGTTGGAGTGGGACCAACATTCCCCAGCTCAGTATAACAAGCGTGTTCGGTTAATTCATCCGTATTATTATCTTGATTAAGGCGTGATATGGTCGCTACCTGGTGAGAGAGAGAAGAAAACACTCAGCGTATGCTCTTGCAAGATTAGATTGGTTATTTAATATATCTAATCAGGATGTCTCCCACTGTTTTTGTCAAATCTTCCTTCAAACCCTAAAAGGAAAGATTAGCCGGGATTAATTATACGCTACAAGTTCGCCAATCTTTCAGCCAGGCCAGTGTCGGTACTTTGAGGGAGGTCCCCCGTGCTTTCGCACGAACCTAATTAAAGTAAACCTCGTTTTCCCAGAGGCATAACCCCGTTAACACCTTTCTAGACACCTACTTGATCGACTAATTGTAATGTGTAAAACTCTCCCAGGAGTAACTCTTACTCGCAGCGGGTATCGGGATCCAACTATCTTATAGAAGGTATGCAATCTCATTGCAAATTTCAACACTTGAAATTCCCGATAATATTTTACCCTTAGCGTCCTGTGACCTTGACGAAGGCCAAACTACCCATAGTCCGCTAGTCAAGTTCAACCCGTTCATTTCTTGATTGAATTAAACCCACCCGCACGACCCTTGACGAAGGCCAAACTACGCCGTACGAATACCCTAATCCAATCGCATCGTATGCTAGCAGATAAGCATTAGTTAGCTACCGTACACTACGCCTTGACGAAGGCCAAACTACCGCAGCACGAATACTAACTAGTACTTATCTGAAATGACGGAGGGCTACGACAGGTTTTTAAGAAAACTCTTTGCGTAATGAACTTGATATCGTTGTAGAATCGAGTGATTTTTAAATGGAGTGTTTTTTAGGCTTTTCTAGTTTTGCTAAAGGGGTCACTCCCGGTGAAGGGATCGTCGACCCTTTCCTCATCGAAGAAGGTGCAGGATATATCATATATACCATTATGCAAAGCAAGAACTATAGAACCAATCAAAAGACAAACCGAGTTTGTAGCATCTTCTAGTTTCACTAAAGAGGTCACTCCCGGTGAAGGGATCTCGGCTCTTTCCTTATCGAATAAGGTGCTGGATGTTCTACAAGGAACACCGCTATGCAAAACAAGAACTAGAGCTACCAGTTTATTTTTTAAACAAGTTTCTACAACATCTTAGATTTCTTTTATTTCATTAATCTCATTAATGAAGTCCCATTTTAATATGCTTCACAAGCATCACATTTGAAACGAAATCTGCAATATAACATATATCTTATATATATATATATATATAATATAAACATTCGTCTCAGGCAGTAATATGATCTCATCACAAAACATTGCAACAGAAGAACATATATGAAATATTGGATATACTAGGATGTCCGTGTTTTTAATACGAGCCTGTATAAAACACGGATTCCACGGTCGCGATGAATATCCAAACCCACATCCCCAGACCCCTACGAGAGCGGCAAGTAACACTGCTAATTCTAGGGTTAGGAGACCCGGTCTCGACTCCTCGATATGGTCTCCCACTGGACCCTAGAACCCGGTTACTTGTTCTCCCCTCCTTGGGTCTACCTAATGCGGAAAAGTAAATAATATACAACGGTGACATATTCCGCAACCTGGAAGTGCCCCAATAAAAGAATATTACATACAAATGAATTTTACATGAATGAAAAAGAAAAAACTCTCATCTCACATAAAGCCCCGGCTATTCAAAACGCGACGATCCAATATAACATATCACAGCAGCACATAATATCTCATATCATCAACGTAAGCGAGTATGCGTATCCCGATTGTCGTTGATGTATAGCAACGAAGCCGGCGATACACCACATTGTAAGTCCGCGGCGGCGACCCGGCCTTCGATCCGACGCCGGAAACGCGGAAACAAAAACTTTGCAAACTAGCAAACCGGCACCACCGCGCACTTTTCACCCGGACCGGGCCATTAACCTAGCAACTAGCAAAGTAAAAGATGGGTAGAGAAGCTATACCAAGCGATCCGTGTCCTTCGGTCTTCGTCTCCACTCCGATCTCCCGCGGAAACTCCGTTCATCTCCTCCTCGTCGGAAAGGGCACTACGTAGCCGAGTTCTTTTATGGGCTCCCACCTCTAGACCGAGGCAACTCGGGTGCGAAGTTGGCAAGCCGACGCGACCAAGATTTGCTGTAGAAGTAGTGTAGAAAAGCCTTGTCTCATTTGGGATTTAGTTGCCTTTGATGTGGAGGGAAGAATAACTTTGGAGAGATGAGCAATGTAATTTTTAGCAAGCAAAATGAGAACCACACCAAATGAAATATCCTCTCATCTCTCCCCTCTTGCCAAAAATGGCCGGCCACCATTTCATAAGAATGGTGAAGGAAAAAAAAAAAGAATCTCAAGCAAGAGAAGAAAGAGAGAATTAACAATATAGAAAATGGTCACACCAAAATCTAATCCAAATCCCTTCACAAAACCCTCATGAAAAAAGCAATGGAAAAGACTAGAAAAGAATCTCATGATGGCTGAACCACAAATGCAATAAACCCCCTCCACAAATACTAATTTGCACAATTGCAAATTAGCCCTTCCATCTAAATGTTCGGCCGGGAAGGAACAAAGAAAAACCGGTCGGAACGGAATGCAAACTGGCAACTTCAGAATACTGATCCCGTAATAAATTACAGGAAAACCCCGCTACTGCAAATACATGCCCGAATTTGTATTCCCACTGAACACAAATGCAAAGAGACAAAATCTACACTATCTAATACTAGGATCCGGCTTAAGCCAAAGCCGGCTAGTAAAAACCGTCCGATCACGATCCGTGCAATACCGCACGTATCTGATCGAACCCTGCCATATCTCCATACAGCCTCTACAGCGTTTCGCCCGAAACCGGAGTAACTGTATGTGGTGGACTCTAAAGACTCGTCAATACTATGGCTGTGGATTTAACCACTAGCACGTCAGAAGTATCAGCCAATACATAACGGGCCACCAGCTATTGACCAAAAGGGACGTCGATGAGCGAACTCATCCTGACACCCTACTGAGCCTGTCAGTGACAATATCCGTACAGTCCGGTCCGTTCGTCTATGAGCATCGCATGGTGGGCCTAGGGGGTTGGTAAAAGTCAGACCCCAAAAAGCGGTACAAATCGTGTCGGAGTGTAGACCAGAACACCCTGAGATACTACTGGAATACCTACCAGCAAATCTCCTGCCTTGGCCAAGGACTTTTCATGTTCTGGCTCTCCTAGACACAGCGCGACCTCACCCCTAATCCCGGGAAAGACGAACCCCTGCAGATCCGCTCACTGCCTCCATGTGGCTCGGGACTGTACCCAACTAAAACCTGTTTGCACGACTCCTTTGAGCCGTGGTAGGGTAGTAATCAAAGCACAGTGGGAACTCACACGAGACAAATTACGATCTCAGGTCGATGAACTAACCTGTACACATGTCACCAGGGAACTGCTATCTGACGTCTGGTATAATCCTAACTAGCAGGTTCCCGGCGAGTCCTGTCCGGTGTACTCATAACCCAATGAGCACCTGTATACATCTTAGGTGAACCAACTGACACCAGTGGCTTGTGAGACCGGCCACCGCCCCTCGTCGGGGTCTCGACTGTATACACTAGTCTACTCCGGAGTATCGATGCCCTGTCTCGAAACTCCCACGACAAGGGACCTTTTGAGGATGTGCTTATAGACTCCAGCTCTCACTTATATGATCGCCCTCTTACTGCTGGTAGTCAAGCAAGAATCCTAGGGGCTCTACCAACGTGTAATAGTGACTCATAAGGTCACCTAAAGCAGTACACGATGATAAAGATAAACCAGATAGCATACTATCATCTTGAGTAAGACTGTCCTACTGGGACAGGTCCTCCCCTCAATCATTGCAATCACGTGCCTGTGATCCAATAATTGACTCTGAGGGCACTATCTCCAACAATCTCCCACTTGCACTCAAGGCTAATTATTGCGATGTCGCATACTCACAGCCCGTGTGATACCGAACACCTAACTCCTCTACTAGTCAGTCTCACAAAGCTCGTTTGTGAAACTATTGCGTTCGAGGAATAGCCTCAGTGAGTGGATCCGCTCTGGTGTTTTTTTCTATGTCTCTCTATATCTCAAGTTCGCGGAGAAAGCCATCTCCCGAAATGAGCAATACCTGTCTTAGAATGTGTCTAGATGTCTGATGGGACCTAGCTCATAAGTGAACTCCAAATCCAAACTTCTTAGACTGTATCGTCAACTGAACTTAATCAGTATCCTGGGTCATGCCTTCCCTCAGTATCCACCTGGACCACCTGTCCAAAACACTGCCCCTCGTCAGAGGGAAAACTACAACTCTGACAACCTCTCTGTCATCCAGGTCACCTTGGATGCCTGTAATGATAACTGTCTCCCGAAGGAGAATGCCATTTTCAAATCCCTAGAACATTCACTTATGTTCTAAAACTGCTTCTGACTGTTTCCCCAGGAGTGGATTAATATCAACTTATTGCATCTACTGCAAGAACAACATCTGGTGTGGCACTTGACATCTCATGATTGACTCAATTGCCTAAGCAAGTGATCTGTCAATCATGCACATCCCTCTCCCCTTTAGTCTGTAAGATACCTTTATAGAGGGTGACTCCATTACCTGCACGTACACCACCATGCCAGGAGTCGTCCATTCTAAATACTCTTAGAATGTTGTCCAAGTATCCAAATCTAGATCTAAAACCAAAGATCTAGTAACCAGAATGTCTGATATAAGATCCAATTCCTATGTGGAGAAACTACTGTGTGACAACCAAAGTATAACCGATCGTAGTACAGGAATATCACTTCCTACTCTGTGTATGTTATCCAAATACCAGGACATCACACCCTACTACCTTCTTAACAGATCCATCCCCTATTCTGATGAAGTCAAACCTATGACTGTCACATCAGAAATAGATGATCTATCTCCGCTATATCTGCTTTAGTCTATAAATAGACATAAGCCAACTGCCCACCAATGCTTCCGCTGCTCCCACTGACTACGACAACTCTCTGGCAGAGTCATATACATGTGCACTTCTAAAGCTAGTTTAGAACGACGCTATACTCATCCTCCTGCCGGATCTCACAGTCTGGAACAATAGCAATGGCAAGTCTGGGTAAACAAGAACCTCCCTGCCACCGTCCTTGAGCATACCGAAGTACCTCTCGAGCGCCTGAGGTTACCCACTTTATCTGTGCAGTGGCCAATGGAATGTCAAACCAGATTGAATCTTTAGGTTCTTATCAAATCTTCAGTAATCGTTTGCGGTTCTGGAATCACTTCCAGTTCTACCATACTCCCACTACTGTTTTCTGAAAAAAATAAATTTTTATTAAAACTGTGGCGAGTCAAGAACAATATCACTATTGATCTTCCAGATGGTAGAATATCAACCCTCGTCATAGCCCGGGTCAACCCACAAACAGCCATTACAGAAACGTGCCTTGAGTTATCCAGAGTCTGGTTTTAAGCATAAGCTGGACAACTCCCCGTACCTTAACAATGTCAAGATATGAACTGTTCTATATCCAATAAAGAAATAGAGGCACTGATTTAATTGAACCAGATTCAAATCATGCAGCTGTCTCCAGTGCATGTCAACTAAATGGAAGAAGGCCGATCAGCGTTACTCAACTTAGGAATGCTTCGAATTATGAGTAACCTGAAAGAGAAGCAAGTTCTCTTAACCATTACTATCAACTGAATGCCATATACAAGTATCTACATCTTCGATCACTTTGAAGAATCCCGATACTTGCAATATCTGGTTCTCTACTTTATTCTTACACCTATAACTTCTCAAAACTTGGACCCTGTATTTCTATGAAACACCTGTCTAAGAACCAGAGAAGTGATAAGTAAACCGAATATAGTACGAGGACCAACCCCTCTGTCCTAGTGGACACTGGACAATATACAATACTCTGTATAAGTCCCTTGAGTCTAATAACTCATTCACTGTGTGTCGTTGGTTGAAAACTGTACTTATGGTTAAGAAGAATTACACCGCCGTTTAATGCTCCTTACCTAACCATCCACTGGTATGGGTAAATGTCATAGACATAATTTCAGAAAGGTACATCTCACTCTATAAAAATAGACGTACAGATATATCAATTTGCAATTGGTGCATAACAACGGATATTCAAAACCAAATATTTGCCGACCGGCAAACAACCCAGGTGATTTCCTCAAATATCACCAATTACAACGAATCCTGATATAATGAGGATGATCACCTAATTCCCAATAACTTACTCCCACTCATCATCTGTAAAACCATACAGATGTGAGAATCATACCTGGTAAATACATACCCTGGAGCAAGTGTCTAATCGGGAGATCAGTTTTCTTTTTATAGTACACAGTGAACCTGAAACATTGAAATGTTTCGATGGGGTATTCGGGTATTCCTAGTAATGCCTCTTCCATTATCCAGATTCATAACTATTACCGTATAATTCTTTGCCACCTCTCCAAATCCGTTTATATGTCTTTAGTCATTACTTTCTGCACACCCCTTTAGGCCAAATGGTTTTCTTCCTTCCCTACCGTTCGGCACCAGCCTATGGTTTGGAAGAAGACTATCCAATAAGTATAATGGGTGTACTGTCCTAGTCCTAGGAGCACTCGCAACGTGAGAGAAGGTGAAGATAAAAGACACCTGAATGAACTTTATTCCTATTTCTCCTGAACCAGGATCCATCCCCGAACTGGAACAAGTTCCTTTCGAGTTTGTATATAACCATACGATGGATTATCCAATAAACTGGGATCTTCGTACTGATACGGAGTGTCCTGGAGAAATACAAAGGTGATTTAGGATTGGCGAAGAAATACATGGTTTGGTCGTGAATATCAGTCGCAATTTACTTTGCCCTCTTACTAATCCCTTTCTTTGTCTTAACTTAATACCTTCTGTACACCGTTTAGGCTAATTGGTTTTCTTCATTCCCCACCGTTCGGCACCAGCCTAAGGTTTGGAAGAAGACTATCCAATTTGCGTAATAGGTGTACTATCTCCTAAACCAAGGAGTACTCGCAATCTGAGAGAGAATGTAAAATGAAAAGACAACTGAATAGTCCTATTCGTTTTCTCCAGAACCAGAAACCATCCTCGAATTCCTTCGAGTTCGTATATAACCATAAGATGGTTTTGTCCAATGGAAGTGGACGTTCGCAGTAATACGGGGTGTCCCGGAGAAAAGGGTAAAAGTAGGAGTGGCAATGAGGTTTGCAACTCTGACAATCCAAAAGCCAGTGTTAAGAAGGTTCGGTCAACTTGGTCACTGAGTCATAGTCTAGGGTCGGGTCAATGGTCGCTGCCAAAGAGAGAGAGAAAAGAAACACTCAGCGTGCACTCTAACCTAGATCAGAATGGTTATCACTTTATCTAATCTGGAAACCTCCCACTGTAACGTCAAATTCTTCCCCAAACCTGAAAGAAGAATTAGCCGGGATCACCCGAGGAGTAAACCAACTCATCAGTGGGAATCGGGATCCAACTATCATCGCATGATAACGTGACAGAATCCGCTCACCCTATCACACTCCAGGAGGTATGCGCATATCTGGCAAGTTTCAGTTTCTTTAGAAACTCCTGATGTGGATTTTTGCCCCATGCTCTTATGACCTTGACTTTGGCCAACATATCATAAGTCACATGTCAAGTTCTACCCATCATTATCCAGGTTAATTTGAACCCACCCGTACATACCCTTGACTTTGGCCAAAATAGTAGTACGACTGTCCCAAACCAACGCATCTATCTATGCTGCATATGAATACCCAACAGCTACCAAACACTGTGCCTTGACTTTGGCCAACATACACAGCTTGAATACTATTGATTATCCATATGAAACGACGAAGGGCTACGAATTGTTTCTGGCGAAAACCTTTAACGTAATGAACTTGATATCGTTGAAAGAACTGATAGCTTTTTAGAAAAATATTGTAACGAAAACATTTGCTAAAGAGGTCACTCCCGGTGAAGGGATCTCGGCTCTTTCCCCGTAGAATGAGGTGCAGGATATTCCAACTGAATACCACGATGCAAAGCAAAAGTAATCGGCTATAGTGAAGTTATTGCCCTGACACAAACTTTTGTCCAAGGGGTCACTCCCGGTGAAGGGATCTCGGCCCTTGCCTCGCCGACTGAGAAGCAGGATATTCCAACTGAATACCACGATGCAAAACAAAAGTGAACGTCCTTGCAATAACAGCTTTTTGAAAAAGTGTTCCAACAACATCAGAAAAGGTTTGTTTAGCTTGCATTGATCCGAATCAACGCAGTCCCATCAATTGATCACACCACAAAAGAACGAAAATAATGATGTACGTATATGCCATCCGCATTCGCCACTGGGTCCCGTCATCACCCGTTAGGTTACTTAACTAACGACAGAGCGAGGACTGGACTAGCGCGGATGCAAAACATATACAACATCTACTAGTATATATATAATATATAATTCTCGCTCAAGACGTGAAAAAATGCAACACAGAAATGTACAGCATCACAGAACAATACAGATATCCGGGATCCCCGGGTTTCACAGAGCCGCTACTGAAACCCGATGTTCCCCTGGTCGTGTGGATAGCCTGTGCAATGAAATCCTAGACCCCTACGGGAGCGGCAAGTTACCCGCCAAAACCTGAAGCGAGGCAGCCCCCTTCAACAACGTGAATGGACCATCCAGCACTTCACGGAATCCGGTAACTCGGGCACCCCTCCTAGGTCAATCCTATACCCCTTACGAGTGCGGCGAATAGCCCGCCAATTCTAGAGTAAAGCCCCCTCCATCTCAACGCCATGAGATGCAGGCTCGTTGCCCTCTAGAACCCGGCTATCCGTGAACCCCTCCTTGGGGTAATCCTAGTACATAAAGTAAAATATACATACAACGGGTACATCGACCGCAACCTGGTCGTGCCGCAAAAGAATAATACAAACAGGCAGTGACGGCAGTCCACATGTCGGACGCTCGCCCCGCAATAACAAATGTACATATAAAACAAAACTGTACTAACATTGCATCCAGGCTATCCCCACGACCAATCCGCAACATCACAGCACAACACAGAACATCAACGTGAATGTCACGTTCGCAATCCGTCTAAAAGGGATATAGCAGATAGACTGGATTTACCGATCGAGTGACATTCACGGTCGCAGATATAATGTAAATACTGTGAACTAGCATGTTTAGAATATCCGATCGATCAAAAATTATCAAGTGAGCCCCAAGCAGTACTGTAGCACTTACAGAAAATATTGGCCCAAAAAGAATATCCCAAAACCCCCATTATGAACTCAGGTGCACTCTGGAAAAATTTGGTCAAATGAGGAGTCAAAAGCGTGACGGAACCGCGGCCCAAGCATGGGTTTGGCCGCGGTTCCGTGGTCGTATGGTGAGATCACTTGACCAATTTTTCACATATTGCTTAGAATTCCTTGCACAACATTCTGAAACACCCTGAAAAATTTTTAGACTCCAAAAAAGTTTCGACAGAAACTGTGCATACAAAATTGGGTTTTCGGGATTTTTGTTCGATCGAGGATGTAAACACACTAGACCATGCTAGGCTAAGTTAATGGCGTGGCTCTGATACCAATGTAAGTCCTGTAGGGTTCCTAGGCACTCTCAAGAGGTCTCACAAGGCATCAACCATGCCAATTTCAAAAATTACGGGTGCCGAGAAACCCTAGACTACGGATCGTTAACTAGATGTCTAGGCGAAAAAGAAACTAGTACACTATTTTACTAAGAGAACGGATATACAACCTTTGTAGATCCGGTCCTCCACCTCCATAGCTCCGCAATGAAGTCTCCTCGCTGTCCAAACGGAAACCCGGGCTCTAGCGTCGGCTTCATCGGAGAAATGGGCAGGCAAGGTCGTCGGCTTCGTGCCGAAGATGATCTACGTCGAGGCATCACAAGATCAAGCTCCCACTTCAACAAGTCATGAAACTTGTGAAGAAAACACACTCTACTACTTAGCAAGAGGTAGAGGATGAAGAAATAGGAAGTGGGTTCACTTTTGAATTGGATTTCTCACTCATTTTCAAGAGTTTCCATTGATGGAGGCAAGCTTCTCTTCATGAAGATGAAGAAGAAGATGATGAAGTAATATGATAAGTTCATTCCAAAAAGAAATTAAAATGAATACTTATCATAATTAAACCATGGTCAAGTGTAGAGAATAAACTAGGGTTAGGTCAATGGTTAGGGTTAAGCATGAAGACAAAAATGGTGACTTAGTCAAAGCTTCATGAAGTTTCAACATTCATCCAAATAAAGCCACCATTTTTCTTTTCATTTTGCCAAAAAGAAATAAATAAATAAATGAATAAATAAGCAAATGAAACCCTAACCATTTACTTAACCAAGGTTTAAACTTTACACAAACTCAAGTAAGCGTGTATCATCAAACATGATACATACTAATGTACAAAAGTATATCACATATACAATGTGCACAAACCAAGTGAGAAAATCCATTTAAAGTGAACCAATACTAGTTAATGCAAAGTAATATATCAAATATATAATTATGCATTAAATCATTAAATCAACACTTGATTTAACGATCCGGTCATATCGCATATAACCGACTAATATCAATAGTAACAACTTATCGAATCAACACTTGATCCGATAACCCGGCTATATCGAATGTAACCGATCAATGTTACAAATTGCGAGAATCAAATACAGTATCATATACTGGTATTATTCTCGGTCCCGCACATATCTCATATGCGCTCCTATTTCGTTTTGCTTGAGCCAGGAAACCTCTGTGTAGGACTCTAAAGACTCGTCAATACGCCGGCAGCAGGTGATGATCATATTAAACACCCACAAGCCGCAAGCGGTCTGCTAAACGTAACGGCCACCCGGGTATTGAGCGATCAGAAGATCGACGAGCAAGCCCGCTCACACTCCTGTCAATCCAACCAGTAACACTTACCGTACAGTCCGGTCTGTTCGTCTGATATATCGCATATCTCGCCTAGGGGTGGTAAACGTCAGACCCCAGTAGCTCGATAAGTCGTGTCGATATGAGGTCTATAACAGTTCGAGAAACTACTGGTAACACTTACCAGTATATCTCAGCAACCCTGGCCAGGGATTTCCGGTTATAGCCAATCGAACACAGCGCAACATCAACTCCCTATACCGGGAGAGACGAATCCCCTCCTATCGCTCATTGCCTCCATGTGATTCGGGACTGTACCCAAAAACCACCGTTTTGCACGCCCTCTTGGACGTGGTAAGATGGAAATCAAAGCACAGTGGGAACCACACAAGACTCTATGACGATCTCGGGTCAACAGACTACTCTGTACCAGTGTCACCAGAGAACTGCCATCTGACGCAAGGTATAATACCATCTGGGAGTTCTCGGCGAGTCCGTCCAGTGTACCCAGTCTCCACTGAGCACCCGTATATCATCTCTGATGTCAAACACCAATGGATATGGGATCATCCATCGCCCATCTGTATGAGTCGAGAAGGTATACGCTAGTCTACTCTGGTATATCGATGCCCCGTCTCGATATACCCACGACTAGGGACCTTGAAGGATGTACTTATGGACTACCATGTCCCCACTAATATGATCCGCATCATAGTCCAGGTAGTCAAGTACACATCCTAAGGGCTTTACCAACATGTAACAGAGAGACAATCAGTGTACACGTTAAGGTAAAGATCAACCAGATAGCATACTATCATGTCGAGCAAGAAAGTCCTCCCTATATATGTCCCAGCATCCACTACAATATACATCATATGTATAGCAATGGCCTTTAGGGCATACATATAACTAACAATCTCCCACTTGCACTAGGGCCATCTGATAGCAGTGGTTGCAGTATCTCATACTCAACCATCCCATAAAAGTCTCTCTCTGGGAAAAGGCCTTTATGAGTGGATCCGCCGTATTGTCCTCTGAGTCTACTCTCCTAACCTTGATCACCCTCGAGATCAACTATCTCCATGATCAGGTGATACTGCCTTAGAATATGTCTGGATCACTGATGGGACGGACGTTCATTGGCATAAGCCACAACTCCATTGTCACACAATGGGAGGAACTAAGTTCATCTCATGAACAAATATACACCCAGACAGCCACTTTGGTAGCATCTTAAGTAGCGATGTATCCAGCCTTTAATCGTCTAGTATGTCACGGTATCTAGCTTGGAACTCTTCCAACATACCGTCCCTCGATAGAGGGTAAAGACAATGCCTGCGACTGACTTTCAGTCGTCCTTATCACCCTGGAACCCTTCCAGTGATTCTCCCCAGGATCGGTTGATACCATCTCACTATAACTAGTGAGAATCCTATCATCCAATTAGATCTATCTCATAGATCCAAAACCCAGGATTTAGGAGGTATCACTTTGATCCTATGTGGAGAATCCTTGTGATAAGCGGAGATTGACTGAGCGTAGCATAGGAAACTCCTTCCCTATCAAGAGTATGTCATCCACGTACTCTATGAGGATCGTCACCATACTCCCTACTACCTTTTTGTTTATACAAGGTTCATCTACCATTTTGATGATGTCAAACTCTTTGACTAAATCATCAAAACAGATGTTCCAACTCCGCGATGCCTGCTTTATCCTATAAAGCATCTTGCACACGTTTCCGCTGCTCCCACTATCTACGAAGCCCTCTGGCTGTGTACTTATAGACGCTCTCTTCCAAAACATTATTTAGAAAAGCAGTCATGATACCCAACCGCCAGATATCGTGGTCATGGTATGTAGCCGTGGCAAGTAGGATCTGGATGGACTTAAGCATAGCCACTTGAAAAGGTTTCATCATAATCCATGCCTGGTCTATGACGAAAAACTTTAACAAGTCTAGCTTTGAAAGTCTCAACTTCTCCATCTACACCAAGTAATCTTCTCAAGATTTACTTGCTCCTGATGGGGATTTAACCCTTCAGATATAGCAGCCAAAGTCCATACTTTGCTGGTGTATATGGATTCCATCTCTGATCGCTAAGCATCCAGCCATTCTTACAGAGTCCCACTCCTGATGGCCAGCTCGAAACTAGTTGGGTCATCATCTCATGATGCAATCCTCGCTCCCACTGTCATAGAGAAACCGAAGTATCTCTCAGGTGGGTGAGGAACCCTACTAGATCGGCGGAGAGGCTGAGGTTCGTTAGAATCTACTGAATCCTTTGGTTCTACCAAATCATCTGCTGTTGTTTGTATAGCTGGAACCTTTCCAGTTGTACATTACAGACCTTGCCTTGAGCTTGTCCGGATTTTGCTATTAGACATAGCCCGGACAACCCCAAATCTTAACTAACTTAAGATATGGGCTCTTCCCTTTCCATATCACATATGAAGTGGTAGGCAACTGATTTGATTTGAACCCTATTCAATAGGTATGCAGCTTCTTAAGTGCATAACTCCCAAAAGGAAACAGGAAACTCAGTAGTACTCATCATAGAGCACACCATATCATATAGGGTGTATCTGCTCCGACCCGATACACCGACGTGCTGTGGCGTATACGGAGGAGTAATGCTGAGAGAGAATCTCATTCTCCTTTAGAATAGTCCAGGATTTCCATGCTCAAGTATTCTCCTCCTTGATCTTATCAAAGGACATAATACTTATACACGTATTGGTTCTCTACTTCTAGCTTATATTCTGTGAATATCTCAAAAGGTTCGGACTTGTGTTTCAACAGGAACATATGTCTGAATCTTGAGAGATTATCAGAGAATGTAACGAAGTACAAAGAACCAGTCCTGGCATTTATAGACAGGGGACCTTACATACATCAACATGTATCAGTCCCAAGAGTTCACTAACTCTTTCTCTGTTTCCAATAAACAGAGCTGGTGTCATTATATCTTTGTGACATGACTGGCAAGTTTCACAAGATGTAGATTTAAACTGATTTAAATATGCATCTTCATGTAACTTCAGCTAGTCGGGTCGCATTGATATGACCTAGTCTACAATGCCTCAAGAAGGATTCGTTCATTTCTGAACTCTTCCTCTTGTGTGTGTTCTGTATACTAAGAACTGTAGTTTGATTTAGAACATCAATGCTTTTAGATAACGTGCCTGAACCGATCAACTTTTGATATAGGAAATGTTCAAAACATTATCCAAAAATACAAAATTATATCCTTTTTTTTACTAATAAAGAGACTGATATGATTTTGTATATCAGGTTCGGTATCTAATAACATTCGTTCAGAATCAATGTATTTGGAATACAGGGTGACAGTGACCAACAGACTTGGCTGCAACTCTTGCCCCGTTTTCTGCCTCATGAAACTTATCACCCGTTCTCAGTTCTCTACCTAGCTGTAGCCCTATGTAACAGATTACATATCTGGCATGCTGATCTGGTATCACATACCCAGGACGTAGAAGATACAGAGAAACCGTTCTTTGTAACGAACACACCCGAAGATGATGCATCAGCATGCACTCTCTTCGTTTGGGCGGCACGGGAAATCTGGTATTCCCCTATTTCCTGCTCTGTCTTATAACAATTATAAGTTGGAGCGGGACCAACGTTCCCCAGCTCAGTATAACAAGCGGGTTCGGTCAATAATCCGTATTATTATCTTGATTAAGGCGTGATATGGTCGCTACCTGGAGAGAGAGAGAAGAAAACACTCAGCGTGCGCTCTGTCAAGAATATATTGGTTATTATTTTATCTAATCAGGATGGCTCCCACTGCTTTTTATCATGTCTTCCTTCAAACCCTAAAAGGAAAGACTAGCCGGGATTAATTACACACTACAAGTTCGCCAATCTTTCAGCCAGGCCAGTGTCGGTACTTTGAGGGAGGTCCCCCGTGCTTTCGCACGAACCTAATTAATGTAAACCTCGTTTTCCCAGAGGCGTAACCTCGTTGACACCTTTCTAGACACCTACTTGATCGGCTAATTGTAATGTATAAAACTCTCCCAGGAGTAACACTTACTCGCAGCGGGTATCGAGATCCAACTATCTCATAGAAGGTATGCAATCTCATTGCAAATTTCAACACTTGAAATTCCCGATAATATTTTGCCCCATGCGATCTATGACCTTGTCTGAGTCAACAAACCATAGACCGCAAGTAAAGTTCAACCCGTCATTTCTCGATTGAATTAAACCCACCCGCACGACCCTTGACTGAGTAAACAAGGCCGCACGACTACCCTAATCCAATCGCATCATATGCTTTGCAGATAAGCACTAATCAGCTACCGCACACTACGCCTTGACTGAGTCAACAAACGCAGCACGAATACTAACTATTACCTATCTGAAATGACGGAGGGCTACGACAGGTTTTTAAGAAAACCTTTTGCGTAATGAACTTTATATCGTTGTAGAATCAAATGAAGTTTAAAATGGAGTGTTTTTGAGGCTTTTCTAGTTTTGCTAAAGGAGTCACTCCCGGTGAAGGGATCGTCGGTCCTTTCCCGTCGAATGAGGTACAGGATATATCATATATATCACTGTACAAAGCAAGAACTCTTAAAAGCAATCAAAAGACAAACCGAGTGTGTAGCATCTGCCAGTTATTGCTAAAGGAGTCACTCCCGGTGAAGGGATCTCGGTCCTTTCCTCATCGAATAAGGTGCAGGATATATCACATATACCGCTGTGCAAAGCAAGAACTGTAGCTACCTGTTTTATTTTGAAATTCGATTCTACAACATCTTAGGTTTCTTTTATTTCATTAATCATATTAATGAAGTCCCATCATTTAAGTACCTAAACATCACAGATAAATACGACGTACACTTATGCCATCCGCATTCGCCTCGATGTCCCCTCGTGCACCGTTAGGTTAGGTAACTAACGACAGGGCGGGGCAGGCTAGCACGGGTGTAAAACATAAGTAACGCCTATATAATATATCATATATACTATATACTGTATTTATCACAGAACATCACATGATCACATCACAGATATCGCAGCAGAAGAATCATATGAAATATTGGATATACTAGGACGTCCGTGTTTTCAATACGAGCCAGTATAAAACATGGATTCCACGGTCGTGATGAATAGCCAAACCCACACCCCTAGACCCCTACGAGAGCGGCAAGCAACCCTACCAATTCTAGAGTTAGGAGACCCGGACTCGACTCCTCGAGTTGGTCTCCCTCTGGACTCCAGAACCCGGTTACTTGTGCCCTCCTCCTTGGGTCTATCCTAGTGCGGAAAAGTAAATAATATACAAAAGGTGACATCTTCCGCAACCTGGAAGTGCCCCAATAAAAGAATATTACATACAAGTTTTTACATGAATGAAAATGAAAACACTCATCTCACATAAAAACCCCCGGCTATTCAAACACGAGGATCCAATATAACATATCCAGCAACACATAACATCACATGTCATCAACGTAAGTAAACATGCGCATCCCAATTGTCGTTGACATATAGCAACGAAACCGGCGATATCACATATTACACTTACGGTCACAGAAAAGAAAGTGTAAAACTACAACAGTTGGAATCCGCAATCTGCATAGAAATCGCATGCCTAATCAAATGAATTCCTTAGACATCACATGCCTAACAATTATAAACCCCGCATTTTAGTCTCATTATCGAAAACACTTTTCAATATCAAGTCGGGCAATTTAGCAAGATTCCCGACATCCTGATCGAATGCTCGTCGCAAACTTCAGTAGGCGGCCGCACCCCCTGACGCCGTCGACGAAGTGCACCAAGGCAGAACACCGCTGCCGCGAGCACCCGAACGGATGCTTTCGGCGACGGGGTTCTCCTACAGTCACTTGGTCGGGGCTATGGAGTGAGGCTGTCTATTAAGTTTACCCGGCGAGTATCCGCGTACGCTACGTGATTGCAATGGACTTTTGATCACATCAAAATTCCGTGGCAACCGATCAAGTGAGACTAAACTGCTATGTTTATAACATTCATTCAGTTATCTCATAACTGCTTGTGAATTCCAATTGTTGTATCACATTCCAGATAAACAGAAAATGTTAAACTTTCCGATCGAACAGTCGAACACCCAAGTTTTCCCGATACAGCTCAACACATGAAATAAGTCTAAAAACATTCAGTTCATGCCTCAGTACCAACGGTCCAGCCGTAGAAGGGTCAAGCCAACGCCTCACATGTGGCACGCCGTACTGCCCCAAACCCGAAGGTTCAAAGGGTAG
Source organism: Agapanthus africanus (assembly GCA_030015575.1). Lineage (NCBI taxonomy): Eukaryota > Viridiplantae > Streptophyta > Magnoliopsida > Asparagales > Amaryllidaceae > Agapanthus > Agapanthus africanus. The sequence goes on from JASDDO010000019.1 coordinate 630,388,581, forward strand.
TTCAAGACGGTCACATAATCGAGTTAAGGTTTGTTGTCTTCTAGAGGGACCATCGCGTTACTTGCACTACTTAGAACATCTTTAAACCTCGGAAAAATCCAACACTTGGAAATTTTCCGGCAGGGAAAAATTGGGTATTTATATCCGGTCGAACTTTTTAACATATTCAAAAATTATCCGGAAAAACACATAGACAGAGTTTGACAATCCGATCGAATGTACGAACTCCCAATACAACCCAAAATACTCAACTCTGGATTTCAGATTAAAAATTCCCAAGAAAACCAGCACTGCCAAATAGGAATTACTGTGCAAAATTTGATGGGAGAAGAGACAAAAGGGCCGCGGAACCGCCGCATTAGCATGCTAATGCCGCGGTTCCGCCGCGCTTTTACGGATTCAGGGGCCCCGTTTTATACAGTAATTCTTAGAATCTTCTACTGAGTTTTCAGCATATTTTTAATTCTCAAAAATCCACGATTTTCAAAAATGTACAGAGAGCAATATTAGGGTTACGGTTTCGGTTCGATCGGATTTCTAACTCCGTCTACGCATCGCCTAAGGCTCTAGCTAGGCGCTGATACCACTGTAGGTCAGGCAGCAACCCTATCCAATGGGGTCGCCGTGGCACCAACGGGTCCCTCAGCGGCTACTTTTTACGCATGCCCCCTCGCGAGGACTACAACCCGCCGGAACACCATCCGGTCTCGGGACACCCTGGGGGTAAGAGCCTATGCTTCGCCACACTGTCACACAGTGAGAACCCCCCATAGGTCGACATCCAATGCCTAGTAGCTCTGATACCACTGTAGGGTTCCTAGGCACTCTCAAGAGGTCTCACAAGGCATCAACCATGCCAATTTCAAAAATTACGGGTGCCGAGAAACCCTAGACTACGGATCGTTAACTAGATGTCTAGGCGAAAAAGAAACTAGTAAACTATTTTACTAAGAGAACGGATATACAACCTTTGTAGATCCGGTCCTCCACCTCCATAGCTCCGCAATGAAGTCTCCTCGCTGTCCAAACGGAAACCCGGGCTCTAGCGTCGGCTTCATCGGAGAAATGGGCGGGCAAGGTCGTCGGCTTCGTGCCGAAGATGATCTACGTCGAGGCATCACAAGATCAAGCTCCCACTTCAACAAGTCATGAAACTTATGAAGAAAACACACTCTACTACTTGGCAAGAGGTAGAGGATGAAGAAATAGGAAGTGGGTTCACTTTAGAATTGGATTTCTCACTCATTTTCAAGAGTTGCCATTAATGGAGGCAAGCTTCTCTTCATGAAGATGAAGAAGAAGAAGATGAAGTAATATGATAAGTTCATTCCAAAAAGAAATTAAAATGAATACTTATCATAATTAAACCATGGTCAAGTGTAGAGAATAAACTAGGGTTAGGTCAATGGTTAGGGTTAAGCATGAAGACAAAAATGGTGACTTAGTCAAAGCTTCATGAAGCTTCAACATTCATCCAAATAAAGCCACCATTTTTCTTTTCATTTTGCCAAAAAGAAATAAATAAATAAATGGATAAATAAGCAAATGAAACCCTAACCATTTACTTAACCAAGGTTTAAACTTTACACAAACTCAAGTAAGCATGTATCATCAAACATGATACATACTAATATACAAAAGTATATCACATATACAATGTGCACAAACCAAGTGAGAAAATCCATTTAAAGTGAACCAATACTAGTTAATGCAAAGTAATATATCAAATATATAATTATGCATTAAATCATTAAATCAACACTTGATTTAACGATCCGGTCATATCGCATATAACCGACTAATATCAATAGTAACAACTTATCGAATCAACACTTGATCCGATAACCCGGCTATATCGCATGTAACCGATCAATGTTACAAATCGCGAGAATCAAAAACAGTATCATATACTGGTATTATTCTCGGTCCCGCACATATCTCATATGCGATCCTATTTCGTTTTGCTCGAGCCAGGAAACCTCTGTGTAGGACTCTAAAGACTCGTCAATACACCGACAGCAGGTGATGATCATATCAAACACCCACAAGCCGCAAGCGGTCTACTAAACGTAACGGCCACCCGGGTATTGAGCGATCAGAAGATCGACGAGCAAGCCCGCTCACACTCCTGTGAATCCAACCAGTAACACTTACCGTACAGTCCGGTCTGTTCGTCTGATATGTCGCATATCTCGCCTAGGGGTGGTAAACGTCAGACCCCAGTAGCTCGATAAGTCGTGTCGATATGAGGTCTATAACAGTTCGAGAAACTACTGGTAACACTTACCAGTATATCTCAGCAACCCTGGCCAGGGATTTCCGGTTATAGCCAATCGAACACAGCGCAACATCAACTCCTTATACCGGGAGAGACGAATCCCCTCCTATCGCTCATTGCCTCCATGTGATTCGGGACTGTACCCAAAAACTACCGTTTTGCACGCCCTCTTGGACGTGGTAAGATGGAAATCAAAGCACAGTGGGAACCACACAAGACTCTATGACGATCTCGGGTCAACAGACTACTCTGTACCAGTGTCACCAGAGAACTGCCATCTGACGCAAGGTATCATACCATCTGGGAGTTCTCGGCGAGTCCGTCCAGTGTACCCAGTCTCCACTGAGCACCCGTATATCATCTCTGATGTCAAACACCAATGGATATGGGATCATCCATCGCCCATCTGTATGAGTCGAGAAGGTATACGCTAGTCTACTCTGGTATATCGATGCCCCGTCTCGATATACCCACGACTAGGGACCTTGAAGGATGTACTTATGGACTACCATGTCCCCACTAGTATGATCCGCATCATAGTCCAGGTAGTCAAGTACACATCCTAAGGGCTTTACCAACATGTAACAGAGAGACAATCAGTGTACACGTTAATGTAAAGATCAACCAGATAGCATACTATCATGTCGAGCAAGAAAGTCCTCCCTATATATATCCCAGCATCCACTACAATATACATCCTATGTATAGCAATGGCCTCTAGGACATACATATAACTAACAATTCCGCGGCGGCGTCCCGGCCGTCGATCCGACGCCGGAAACGCGGAAACAAAAACTTTGCAAACTAGCAAACCGGCACCACCGTGCACTTTTCACCCGGACCGGGCCACTAACCTAGCAACTAGCAAAGTAAAAGATGGGTAGAGAAGCTATACAAAGCGATCCGTGTCCTTCGGTCTTCGTCTCCACTCCGATCTCCCGCGGAAACTCCGTTCATCTCCTCCTCGTCGGAAAGGGCACCACGTAGCCGAGTTCTTTTACGTGCTCCAACCTCTAGACCGAGCCAACTCGGGCGCGAAGTTGGCTAGCTGACGCGACCAAGATTTGCTGTAGATGTAGTGTAGAAAAGCCTTGTCTCATTTGGGATTTATTTGCCTTTGATGTGGAGGGAAGAATTACTTTGGAGAGATGAGCAATGTAATTTTTAGCAAGCAAAATGAGAACCACACCAAATGAAATATCCTCTCATCTCTCCCCTCTTGCCCAAAATGGCCGGCCACCATTTCATAAGAATGGTGAAGGAAAAAAAAAAGAATCTCAAGCAAGAGAAGAAAGAGAGAATTAACAATATAGAAAATGGTCACACCAAAATCTAATCCAAATCCCTTCATAAAACCATCATGAAAAAAGCAATGGAAAAGACTAGAAAAGAATCTCATGATGGTTGAACCACAAATGCAATAAACCCCCTCCACAAATACTAATTTGCACAATTGCAAATTAGCCCCTTCATCTGAAAGTCCGGCCGGGAAGGAACAAAGAAAAACCGGTCGGAACGGAATGCAAACTGCCAACTTCAGAAAACAGATCCCGTAATAAATTACAGGAAAACCCCGCTACTGCAAATACATGCCCGCATTTGTATTCCCACTGAACACAAATGCAAGAGACAAAATCTACACTATCTAATACTAGGATCCGGCTTAAGCCAAAGCTGGCTAGTAAAAACCGTCCGATCACGATCCGTGCAATACCGCACGTATCTGATCGAACCCTGCCATATCTCCATACGGCCTCTACAGCATTTCGCCCGAAACCTGAGTAACTGTGTGTGGTGGAATCTAAAGACTCGTCAATACTATGGCTGTGGATTTAACCACTAGCACGTCAGAGGTATCAGCCAATACATAACGGGCCACCAGCTATTGACCAAAAGGGACGTCGATGAGCGAACTCATCCTGACACTCTACTGAGCCTGTCAGTGACAATATCCGTACAGTCCGGTCCATTCGTCTATGAGCATTGCATGGCGGGCCTAGGGGGCTGGTAAAAGTTAGACCCCCAAAAGCGGTACAAGTCGTGTCGGAGTGTAGCCCAGAACACCCTGAGATACTACTGGAATACCTACCAGCAAATCTCCTGCCATGGCCAAGGACTTTTCATGTTCTGGCTCTCTTAGACACAGCGCGACCTTACCCCTAATACCGGGATAGACGAACCCCTGCAGATCCGCTCACTGCCTCCATGTGGCTCGGGACTGTACCCAACTAAAACCTGTTTGCACGACTCCTTTGAGCCGTGGTAGGGTAGTAATCAAAGCACAGTGGGAACTCACACCAGACAAATGACGATCTCAGGTCGATGAACTAACCTGTACACATGTCACCAGGGAACTGCTATCTGACGTCCGGTATAATCCCAACTAGCAGGTTCCCGGCGAGTCCTGTCCGGTGTACTCATAACCCAATGAGCACCTGTATACATCTTAGGTGAACCAACTGACACCAGTGGCTTGTGAGACCATCCACCGCCCCTCGTCGGGGTCTCGACTGTATACACTAGTCTACTCCGGAGTATCGATGCCCTGTCTCGAAACTCCCACGACTAGGGACCTTTTGAGGATGTGCTTATAGACTCCAGCTCTCACTTAAATGATCGCCCTCATACTGCTGGTAGTCAAGCAAGAATCCTAGGGGCTCTATCAACGTGTAATAGTGACTCATAAGGTCACCTAAAGCAGTACACGATGATAAAGATAAACCAGATAGCATACTATCATCTTAAGTTAAACTGTCCTACTGGGACAGGTCCTCTCCTCAATCATTGCAATCACGTGCCTGTTATCCAATAATTGACTCTGAGGGCACTATCTCCAACACACATACTACGCTTACGGTCACAGAAAAGAAAGTATAAAACTACAACAGTTGGAATCTGCAACTTTCTTAGACATCGCATGCCTAACCAAATGAATTCCTTAGACATCATATGCCTAACAATTATAAACCCCGCATTTTAGTCTCATTTATCGAAAACTCTTTTCAATATCAAGTCGGGCAATTCAACAAGTGTCACGACCCGAAAGTACGGAACATGACCGGCACTTAAACTACGAACGTCTCGAGACGTACGTAATCTAAGTAAACCGAAAACCCAGAAATCCAAACCAAGAAAAGTAGTAGAGTGCAGGAAAAACCAACTTAAAGCAAGTAATTTCATTAGCATAAGCCGAATTATGTGGTTTTTAAAACATCAAAAATTTACTGAAAATTTCGGCAGAGTCTCCTTTGTAAATACTGGCCCCCAAACGGGATACAACATGAATAGTATACGAAATCAAGAAAAAGGCATCCCCAAGAGGGAGCTTGCTCTTCGTCAATCGACGGTCACAACCACACAAGCAATATAATATACAACGCCAACGGCGAGGATCAAAACTCAAAAGGAAACTCAAAACCACCAGAAATATAACGAGCGACTCTAAGGTCGAAAGAATAAACAACACTGGTCTCTATCTCAATAAATACATGTTTGGTTGATGGAACTTCTAGATACAACAGAATAATGATATACAAGATATATAATGGGGGTACGATACAAGTAAACCCACCTACTAGCAAATCACCGGAACGAAACTATGCCGCAAAGCCGTAATTAAACATGTACGGCAAAACTTACAAGAAACTGGGGCACAACGGGGGTGAGTTGCCAACTCGTGAATAGAAAAACATCTACGCACAGAAATCGCATAAATAACGCAATCCTAGGTCAATGATCATAATATATCCTCAAAAATGTATATAACATGCAGCCTATAACAATGGCTAGGGTAGTATCTAACCCGAGTGTAAACTCATGTGCCCGTGTCAGTGCCTCAGGTAGCAATATATCATATGAATGAGGTATGAATGCATGAAAACAGAATACATGTAAATGAAGAACTGTTTTCATAAATTAGTGAGATTTCCTTTGTATTTTTAAAATGAGGTATCATAATGAAATCAGCATAAAACAGTGCCTAGCATCGGCACAAAACATAATCCCAATATCTCGATATCTCGGTATCACAGTCTCTGTACCTCAATATCTCGAAATCTCAATATCACAGTCTCAATATCTAGGGCGCCGTCAGTCCAGACCGGTCCCTACCATCCATCTCAAGACCACGACGGTATCCTCCGGATATCCGACGCGTCGGGTAAAATCACCGGTAGGTAGTGCTCCCCTGCCAGGCTCACATCGTCATCATCACGCGCTTCTTGCCCAGGGGTACCTTACCGGGTCCACCATGTACCCGAAACGGTTCATCCGTCTCCTCGAATCGGGTCTCGAAATCCATCAGCAAACTCATGGTGGACGACTCATACATCATGGGAAAACCGTACTTTTTATTTTAAAAGAGGAAAAAGGTTTATTTATGTTTTTGCGGTTTTCCTCCAAATCCAGAAAATCTCATGGAAATCCGAATCCAAAACCTCAATAACACGTAAAATGGTGAATATATGCATGAGAATCCATGAATGCGGCATAACAATGAATAACAGTATACATGAAGTAGCAGGTAATAACTACAATGTCTAAACTAACATATAAGGCAAGTACACTAATATCATGTCTAACTATTAGCTAACAGGCTATGTCAAGCAATAATATTTTCTAAGATGTACGTGACATTGTAGGGTTCCTAGGCACTCTAGTGAGGTCTCACAAGGCATCGAACATGCCAATTTCAAAAATTCTAGGTGCCGAGAGACCCGACTACGGATCGTTTGCTAGAAATCTAGGCGAAAAAGCTAACTAGTTAACACTTAACTATGAGATACGGAAATACAACCTTTGTAGATCCGGTGCTCCACCTCCATAGCTCCGCAACGAAGTCGTCTCCGCTGTCCAAAAAGAATCCGGGCTCTACTGTCGGCTTCGTCGGAGAAATGTCGAGCTAGGTCGTCGATGTCCATGCCGAAGATGATCTACATCGAGGCATCGATAGATCAAGCTCCACCTTCACCTAGCTTTGAAAACTTGTGAAGGAAACATACTCTACTACTTGGCAAGAGGTAGAGGATGAAGAAATAGGAAGTGGGTAGACTTTAGAATTGGATTTCTCACTCATTTCATCAATCCACCATTTATGCAATCAAGCTTTTTCAAGTGAAGAAAAGAAAGAAGAAGAAGAAGCTTGTTATGATAAGAATTAATTTAATTAGAAAAGAAACTCATTCTTATCATAACATGACCATGGTTAGTTGTAGAGAGTGAACTAGGGTTAGTGGAGTGGTTAGGGTTAAGCATGAGACAAAATGGTTAACTAAGTCAAAGCTTCATGAAGATTCATGAACAAAACAAAATAGCAACCATTTTTCCCTTTTTGCTTTTAATTTTCTTTTCCAAATGAATAACTAATAAATAAATAAATGAAAAAGAAAAAATAACCCTAACCATTCACAACCATGGTTTAATCTTTACACTTAACCAATTTAGCATGAATCATCAAACATGATACAATCATGTGCACAAAAATATATCGCATATATAATGCGCACATCCGAGTGAGAAAATCCATATAAAGTCAACCAATACTAGTTAATGCAAAGTAATATATCAAATATATAATTATACATTAAATCATTAAATCAACACTTGATTTAACGATCCGGTCATATCGCATATAACCGACTAGTATCCTATGTATCGGTTTATCGAATCAATGCTTGAATCGATAACTAGGTTATATCGCATACAACCATTCGATACATTTATCGCGAGAATGGAATACGGTATCACATACACGCATTATTCTCGGTCCTGCACATATCTCATATGCGCTCCTATTTCGTTTCGCTTGAGCCAGGAAACCTCTGTGTAGGACTCTAAAGACTCGTCAATACGCCGGCAGCAGGTGATGATCATATCAATCACCCACAAGCCGCAAGCGGTCTGCTAAACGTAACGGCCACCCGGGTATTGAGCGATCTGAAGATCGACGAGCAAGCCCGCTCACACTCCAGTGAATCCGACCAGTAACACTACCGTACAGTCCGGTCTGATCGTCTGATATGTCGCATATCTCGCCTAGGGGTGGTAAACGTCAGACCCCAATAGTTCGATAAGTCGTGTCGATATGAGGCTCATAACGGGTCGAGAAACTACTGGAAACACTTACCAGCAATTCTCTGAGCAGCCCTGGCCAGGGACTTCCTGTTATAGCCAATCGAACACAGTGCAACATCAACTCCCTATACCGGGAGAGACGAATCCCCTCCTATCGCTCATTGCCTCCATGTGACTCGGGACTGTACCCAAAAACCACCGTTTTGCATGCCCTCTTGGACGTGGTAAGATGGAAATCAAAGAACAGTGGGAACCACACAAGACTCTATGACGATCTCGGGTCAACAGACTACTCTGTACCAGTGTCACCAGAGAACTGCCATCTGACGTGAGGTATAATACCATCTGGGAGTTCTCGGCGAGTCCGTCCAGTGTGCCCAGTCTCTACTGAGCACCCGTATATCATCTCTGATGTCAAACACCAATGGATATGGGATCATCCATCGCCCATCTGTATGGGTCGAGAAGGTATACGCTAGTATACTCTGGTATATCGATGCCCCGTCTGGATACACCCACGACTAGGGACTTTGAAGGATGTACTTATGGACTACCATGTCCCCACTAGTATGATCCGCATCATAGTCCAGGTAGTCAAGTACAGATCCTAAGGGCTTTACCAACATGTAACAGAGAGACAATCAGTATACACGTTAAGGTAAAGATCAACCAGATAGCATACTATCATGTCGAGCAAGAAAGTCCTCCCTATATATGTCCCAGCATCCACTACAATATACATCCTATGTATAGTAATGGCATCTAGGGCATACATATAACTAACAATCTCCCACTTGCACTAGGGCCATCTGATAGCAGTGGTTGTAGTATCTCATACTCAACCATCCCATAAAAGTCTCTCTCTGGGAACAGGCCTTTGTGAGTGGATCCGCTGTGTTGTCCTCTGAGTCTACTCTCCTAACCTCGATCCCCTGGAGATCAACCATCTCCATGATCAGGTGATACTGCCTTAGAATATGTCTGGATCACTGATGGGACGGACGTTCCTTGGCATAAGCCACAACCCCATTGTCACACAATGGGAGGAACTAAGTTCATCTCATGAACCAATATACACCCAGACAGCCACTTTGGTAGCATCTTAAGTAGCGATGTATCCAGCCTTTATCGTCTAGTATGCCACGGTATCTAGCTTGGAACTCTTCCAACATACCGTCCCTTTACTGAGGGTAAAGGCAATGCCTGCGACTGACATTCAGTCGTCTTTATCACACTGGAACCCTTCCAGCGATTCTCCCCAGGATCGATTGATACTATCTCACTACAACTAGTGAGAATCCCAACATCCAATTAAATCTATCTCATAGATCCAAAACTCAGGATTTAGGAGGTATCACTCTGATCCTATACGGAGAATCTTTGTGATAAACGGAGATTGATCGAGCGTAGCATAAGAAACTCCTTCCCTATCAAGAGTATGTCATCTACGTACTCTACGAGGATCGTCACCATACTCCCTACTACCTTTTTGTATATACAAGGTTCATCTACCATTTTGATGATGTCAAACTCTTTGACTAATTCATCAAAACAGATGTTCCAACTCCGCGATGCCTGCTTTATCCTATAAAGCATCTTGCACACGTTTCCGCTGCTCCCACTGTCTACGAGGCCCTCTGGCTGTGTACTTATAGACGCTCTCTTCCAAATCATCATTTAGAAAAGCAGTCAAGACACCCAACCACCAGAGATCGTAGTCAAGGTATGTAGCCGTGGCAAGTAGGATCTGGATGGACTTAAGCATAGATCCTTAGAAAAAGGTTTCATTATGATCCATATCTGGTCAATTATGCAAACCTTTAACAAGTCTAGCATTGAAAGTCTCAAATTTTCCATCTACACCAAGTAATCTTCTCAAGATATACTTGCTCCTGATGGGGATTTAACCCTTCAGATATAGCAACCAAAGTCCATACTTTGTTGGTGTATATGGATTCCATCTCAGATCACTAAGCATCCAGCCATTCTTACAGAGTCTTACTCTCGATGGCCTGCTCGAAACTAGTTGGGTCATCATCTCATGATGCAATCCTCGCTCCCACTGTCATAGAGAAACCGAAGTATCTCTCAGGTGGGTGAGGAACCCTACTAGATCGGCGGAGAGGCTGAGGTTCATTGGTAACTATTGAATCCTTTGGTTCTTTCAAATCATCAGCTGCAGTTTGTATAGCTGGAACATTTCCAGTTCTACATAACAGATCTTGCCTCGAGCTTGTCCGGATTTTGCTTTTAGACATAGGCCGGTCAACCCCAAATCTTAACTAGCTTAATACATGGGCTCTTCCCTTTCCATATCACATATGAAGTGGTAGGCAACTGATTTGATTGAAACCCTATTCAATAGGTATGCAGCTTCGTAAGTGCATAACTCCCAAAAGGAAATAGGTAACTCAGCAGTACTCATCATAGAGCACACCTTATCATATAGGGTGTGATTGCTCCACCCCGATATACCATCGTGCTATGGTGTATGCGGAGGAGTAATGCCGAGAGAGAATCTCATTCTCCTTTAGAATAGTCCAGTATTTCCGTGCTCAAGTATTCTCCTCCCTGATCACATCAAAGGATATAATACTTATACCCGTATTGGTTCTCTACTTCTAACTTATATTCTGTGAATATCTCAAAAGGTTCGGACTTATGTTTCAACAGGAACGTATGTCTGAATCTTGAGAGATTATCAGAGAATGTAATGAAGTATAAAGAACCGGTCTTGGCATGTGTAGACAGGGGACCTACATACATCAACATGTATCATCCCAAGAGTTTACCAACTCTTTCTCTGTTTCCAATAAACAGAGCTGTGGTCATCTTATCTTTATGACATGACCGGCGAGTTTCACAAGATGTAAATTCAATCTAATTTAAATATGCATCTATGTGGAACTTAGCTAGTCGGGTCGCATTGATATGACCTAGTCTGCAATACCTCAAGAAGGATTTGTTCATTTCTGAACTCTTCCTCTTGTGTGTGTTCTGTATACTAAGAACTGTAGTTTGATTTAGAACATCAATGCTTTTAGATAACGTGCCTGAACCGATCAACTTTTGATATAGGAAATGTTCAAAACATTATCCAACAATACAAAATTTTATCATTTCTTTACTAATAAAGAGAGTGATATGATTTTGTATATCAGGTTCGGTATCTAATAACATTCGTTCAGAATCAATGTATTGGTAATACAGGGTGACAGTGACCAACAGACTTGGCTGCAACACTTGCCCCGTTTTCTGCCTCATGAAACTTATCACCCGTTCTCAGTTCTCTACCTATCTGTAGCCCATGTAACATATTACATATGCGGGATCCTGATCTGGTATCACATACCCAGGACGTAAAGAATAGAGAAACAGTTCTGTATAAAGAACACACCCGAAGATGATGCATCAGCATGCACTCTCTTCGTTTGGGCGGCACGGGAAATCTGGTATTCCCCAATTTCCTGCTCTGTCTTATAACAATTATAAGTTGGAGCGGGACCAACGTTCCCCAGCTCAGTATAACAAGCGGGTTCGGTCAATATTCGGTTTTTTTTTTTTTTTGATTAAGGCGTGATATGGTCGCTATCTGGAGAGAGAGAGAAGAAAACACTCAGCGTGCGCTCTGTCAAGAATAGATTGGTTATTTTTTTATCTAATCAGGATGGCTCCCACTGCTTTTTATCAAATCTTCCTTCAAACCCTAAAAGGAAAGACTAGCCGGGATTAATTACACACTACAAGTTCGCCAATCTTTCAGCCAGGCCAGTGTCGGTACTTTGAGGGAGGTCCCCCGTGCTTTCGCACGAACCTAATTAATGTAAACCTCGTTTTCCCAGAGGCGTAACCCCGTTGACACCTTTCTAGACACCTACTTGATCGGCTAATTGTAATGTATAAAACTCTCCCAGGAGTAACTCTTACTCGCAGCGGGTATCGGGATCCAACTATCTCATAGAAGGTATGCAATCTCATTGCAAATTTCAACACTTGAAATTCCCGATAATATTTTGCCCCTAGCTCGCTATGACCTTGACGAATGCCAAACAACCCATAGTCCACTAGTCAAGTTCAACCCGTACATTTCTTAATCGAATTAAACCCACCCGCACGACCCTTGACGAATGCCAAACAACGCCATACGAATACCCTAATCCAATCGCATCATATGCTCAAGCAGATAAATACTAGTTAGCTACCGTACACTACGCCTTGACGAATGCCAAACTACCGCAGCACGAATACTAACTAGTACATATCTGAAATGACGGAGGGCTACGACAGGTTTTTCTGAAAACCTATTGCGTAATGAACTTGATATCGTTGTAGGATCGAATGAATTTTGAAATGGAGTGTTTTTGAGGCTTTTCTAGTTTTGCTAAAGGAGTCACTCCCGGTGAAGGGATCGTCGGTCCTTTCCTCGTCGAATGAGGTGCGGGATATATCACATATATCACTGTGCAAAGCAAAAACTCTTAAAAGCAATCAAAAGACAAACCGAGTGTGTAGCATCTGCCAGTTATTGCTAAAGGAGTCACTCCCGGTGAAGGGATCTCGGTCCTTTCCTTATCGAATAAGGTGCAGGATATATCATATACACCGCTGTGCAAAGCAAGAACTGTAGCTACCTGTTTTATTTTGAAATTCGATTATACAACATCTTAGGTTTCTTTTATTTCATTAATCACATTAATGAAGTCCCATCATTAAAGTACCTAAACATCACAGATAAATACGACGTACACTTATGCCATCCGCATTCGCCTCGATGTCCCCTCGTGCACCGTTAGGTTAGGTAACTAACGACAGAGCGGGGCAGGGCTAGCGCCGGTGTAAAACATAAGTAACGTCTATATAATATATCATATATACTATATACTGTATCTATCACAGAACATCACATGATATTGCAGCAGAAGAATCATATGAAATATTGGATATACTAGGACGTCCGTGTTTTCAATACGAGCCAGTATAAAACACGGATTCCACGGTCGTGATGAATAGCCAAACCCACACCCCTAGACCCCTACGAGAGCGGCAAGCAACCCTACCAATTCTGGAGTTAGGAGACCCTGACTCGACTCCTCGAGTTGGTCTCCCACTGGACTCCAGAACCCGGTTACTTGTGCCCTCCTCCTTGGGTCTATCCTAGTGCGGAAAAGTAAATAATATACAAAAGGTGACTACTTCCGCAACCTGGAAGCGCCCTAATAAAAGAATATTACATACAAGTTTTTACATGAATGAAAATGAAAAACACTCATCTCACATAAAAACCCCCGGCTATTCAAACACGACGATCCAATATAACATATCCAGCAACACATAACATCACATGTCATCAACGTAAGTAAATATGTCCATCCCAATTGTCGTTGACATATAGCAACGAAACCGGCGATATCACATATTACACTTACGGTCACAGAAAAGAAAGTGTAAAACTACAACAATTGGAATCCGCAATCACCTCAGACATCGCATGCCTGACCAAATGAATTCTTTAGACATCGCATGCCTATCAATTATAAACCCCGCATTTTAGTCTCAAAATCGAAAACACTTTTCAATATCAAGTCGGGCAATTCAACAGGATTCCCGACAACCTGATCGAATGCTCGTCGCAAACTTCAGTAGACGGACGCACCCCCGATACCGTCGACGAAGTGCACCAAGGCGGAACACCGCTGCCGCGAGCACCCGAACAGATGCTTTCGATGACGGGGTTCTCCTACAGTCACTTGGTCGGGGCTATGGAGTGAGGCTGTCTATTAAGTTTATCCGGCGAGTATCCGCGTACGCTACGTGATTGCGACGGACTTTTGATCACATCAAAATTCCGTGGCAACCGATCAAGTGAGACTTAACTGCTATGTTTATAACATTCATTTAGTTATCACATAACTATTGTGAATTCCAATTATTGTATCCCATTCCAGATAAATAGAAAATGTTAAACTTTCCGATCGAACAATCGAACACCCAAGTTTTCCCGATACGGATCAACACATGAAATAAGTCTAACAACATTCAGTTCGTGCCTCAGTACCAACGGTCCAGCCGTAGAAGGGTCAAGCCAACGCCTCACATGTGGCACGCCGTACTGCCCCAAACCCGAAGGTTCAAAGGGCAGTTCAAGACGGTCACATAATCGAGTTAAGGTTTGTTGTCTTCTAGAGGGTCCATCGCGTTACTTGCACTACTTAGAACGTCGTTAAACTTCGGAAAAATCCAACACTTGGAAATTTCCCGACAGGGGAAAAATTGGGTATTTATATCCGGTCGAACTTTTTAACATATTCTAAAATTTATCCGGAAAGCCAAATAGACAAAATTTGATAACCCGATCGAAACACCGAATCCCCAAAACAACTGCAGAAAATTCCACTCTTGAATAAATATCAAAAATACCCAGGAAAACCAGCACAGCATACTATGAATTACTGTACAAATTTGGGTGCCACAAACGACATAACGGCCGCGGTTCCGCCGCACGAGCCATGCTCGTGCCGCGGAAACGCGGCGCATTAATGGAATCAGGCACACGAATTTTGCAGTATCCCTTAGAATTTCCTGCAGATTTTACTGAATATTTTTAATATGGAAAAACTCGCTGTTTTCAAAAAAGGACAGAGAGCAAGTTTGTGATCGGGTTTCGGGTTCGTTCGGACTTCAAATTCCGTCTGGACTTCGCCTAAGGCTCTAGCTAGGCTCTGATACCACTGTAGGGTTCCTAGGCAGTCTAGTGAGGTCTCACAAGGCATCGAACATGCCAATTTCAAAAATTCTAGGTGCCGAGAGACCCGACTACGGATCGTTTGCTAGAAATCTAGGCGAAAAAGCTAACTAGTTAACACTTAACTATGAGATACGGAAATACAACCTTTGTAGATCCGGTGCCCTACCTCCATAGCTCCGCAACGAAGTCGTCTCCGCTGTCCAAAAAGAATCCGGGCTCTAGTGTCGGCTTCGTCGGAGAAATGGCGAGTTAGGTCGTCGATGTCCATGCCGAAGATGATCTACGTCGAGGCATCGATAGATCAAGCTCCACCTTCACCTAGCTTTGAAAACATGTGAAGGAAACACACTCTACTACTTGGCAAGAGGTAGAGGATGAAGAAATAGGAAGTGGGTAGACTTTAGAATTGGATTTCTCACTCATTTCATCAATCCACCATTGATGCAATCAAGCTTTTTCAAGTGAAGAAAAGAAAGAAGAAGAAGAAGCTTGTTATGATAAGAATTAATTTAATTAGAAAAGAAACTCATTCTTATCATAACATGACCATGGTTAGTTGTAGAGAGTGAACTAGGGTTAGTGGAGTGGTTAGGGTTAAGCATGAGACAAAATGGTTAACTAAGTCAAAGCTTCATGAAGATTCATGAACAAAACAAAATAGCAACCATTTTTCCCTTTTTGCTTTTAATTTTCTTTTCCAAATGAATAACTAATAAATAAATAAATGAAAAAGAAAACATAACCCTAACCATTCACAACCATGGTTTAATCTTTACACTTAACCAATTTAGCATGAATCATGAAACATGATACAATCATGTGCACAAAAATATATCGCATATATAATGCGCACATCCGAGTGAGAAAATCCATATAAAGTCAACCAATACTAGTTAATGCAAAGTAATATATCAAATATATAATTATACATTAAATCATTAAATCAACACTTGATTTAACGATCCGGTCATATCGCATATAACCGACTAGTATCCTATGTATCGGTTTATCGAATCAATGCTTGAATCGATAACTAGGTTATATCGCATACAACCATTCGATACATTTATCGCGAGAATGGAATACGGTATCACATACACGCATTATTCTCGGTCCCGCACATATCTCATATGCGCTCCTATTTCGTTTCGCTTGAGCCAGGAAACCTCTGTGTAGGACTCTAAAGACTCGTCAATACGCCGGCAGCAGGTGATGATCATATCAATCACCCACAAGCCGCAAGCGGTCTGCTAAACGTAACGGCCACCCGGGTATTGAGCGATCTGAAGATCGACGAGCAAGCCCGCTCACACTCCAGTGAATCCGACCAGTAACACTACCGTACAGTCCGGTCTGATCGTCTGATATGTCGCATATCTCGCCTAGGGGTGGTAAACGTCAGACCCCAATAGTTCGATAAGTCGTGTCGATATGAGGCTCATAACGGGTCGAGAAACTACTGGTAACACTTACCAGCAATTCTCTGAGCAGCCCTGGCCAGGGACTTCCTGTTATAGCCAATCGAACACAGTGCAACATCAACTCCCTATACCGGGAGAGACGAATCCCCTCCTATCGCTCATTGCCTCCATGTGACTCGGGACTGTACCCAAAAACCACCGTTTTGCATGCCCTCTTGGACGTGGTAAGATGGAAATCAAAGCACAGTGGGAACCATACAAGACTCTATGACGATCTCGGGTCAACAGACTACTCTGTACCAGTGTCACCAGAGAACTGCCATCTGACGTGAGGTATAATACCATCTGGGAGTTCTCGGCGAGTCCGTCCAGTGTACCCAGTCTCTACTGAGCACCCGTATATCATCTCTGATGTCAAACACCAATGGATATGGGATCATCCATCGCCCATCTGTATGGGTCGAGAAGGTATACGCTAGTCTACTCTGGTATATCGATGCCCCGTCTCGATACACCCATGACTAGGGACTTTGAAGGATGTACTTATGGACTACCATGTCCCCACTAGTATGATCCGCATCATAGTCCAGGTAGTCAAGTACAGATCCTAAGGGCTTTACCAACATGTAACAGAGAGACAATCAGTATACACGTTAAGGTAAAGATCAACCAGATAGCATACTATCATGTCGAGCAAGAAAGTCCTCCCTATATATGTCCCAGCATCCACTACAATATACATCCTATGTATAGTAATGGCCTCTAGGGCATACATATAACTAACAGACATGGAAATTACCGATGAAGATGTGTGTGAGCCGGCAAATAAGTATACGTGGTACATACGCATCATCGGTAATGGTGCTGGTGTCCTAACAGCATGATATCAGTAATGGAGTATGAAACATAAAATAAGCATGCGATGCGAAGCGGACCACAAAAGAAGTGCGGGAGCTGAAAACTAGACGCAACTATAACTAATCTGCATTAATCTACTATAAGTCCTACAAATGGTGCCTTTTGAAATAACACGAATCATGGGGTTTTGAAAATAGGGGCTACGGTGTTTTTATGAAAAGATAAGTCTTATGAAATATCCGTAGGATCCCTTGGGCTGTCTTTTAAAATACCCACGATTCGTTAGTTTTTGAAATAGGTAGGAGTCTAATCTAATCTAACAACTACACTAAACTATACGGCTGAACTAACAAGCTGAACTACAGGTAAGGAAACCGCCTATCATCTGAGTCGATACATATACCTACCTGTATATATATAGTCGGTGATCCCGCCTCAATAATATCATATCCGATACCATATCTATAATCAGAGATCCCAAGTCAAGAGTGCGGATCAATCATCAAAATATAGCTCGTACGTAAATCCGTCGTACGGCATCCCAAATCTGGGTACGGGTCAATATCACATTCATCATACTATTCACCTGGTATCCTCTTTATCAAATATCATGATCGCGGTACTGATCTACGTCTAGTACCATACTGATACCGCCTACGTATGCATGGACGTGTGTGAAACACTACGTCAAGGACCCGCTACAACGTCATGTCGTATCTCAAATACGAACCCTGCTATATCACCGATCTCACAGCCTCAAATCAAATCTCATCGACTCAGCTCAATCCCAAGTATCATCCTCAAATCCGTATGTGAACACATAGTCCCATACCCATGTGAACCCATAACTATAAAGAATCCCATGAGCACATATCAATAGGAATGTATGCAAGTATGTATGTGTGTATGTGTAGTGCAACACTACCCTAGGGTTCGCAACACTAAAGTAATCCAACACACCAATATCCATCCTAAGCATCGTTATTAATCCCAAATAACATATAATAATTGTTGGTGTGTATACGCATCCGTATACACCACCACGGACTGCGGGGGTGCTATACGCCATCCACCCGACTTCTCCCCGTAGATATAAATCAACTCACCTGGTCCTCGCTAGCCGGTGCCAACGTCGCTACGCGCTTGCTTGTCGTCTCGAAGTCCACATGGGGGTACCTACATATCATAACGCACCATATCGCATTAAAACTAAATTCGAAATCGAAACGGCATACGAAAATCAAATCGGCACGCGTATCACGCATAGGTCCAAACCTATCGCCTACGCATGCAAGAATAGTCAAACCAACCCTCGATGTCGATGTACAAACGTCAAACCATCGAGAAAAATCCAATCACACTCATTTGCACATTCACGAACACTAATTTTAATAGAAACTAGGTTAAAACTCACAAAACCCCCAATTTTACTTAAAAAGTCATTTTTCCGAAAATCTAGCAAGCACAATTCGCCGTTTTTGTACAAAACAGGATGTTTAAATGAATGTAGCGGCCAATATATTTATTAAATATCTTAAATAAGTCATATAAACAATTCCCGGAATTTAATCTCATTAAATTCCAAAAACCCTAATATTCTGGTTTACAAAATACCTAAAATTTAACAATTTCAAAGCAAAAATGCACAAACTACAATCTAGCTTAGATTTGCATGATCTAAAGCATTAAACCACACTTAATAAAGTTAATGAAGTCATGAAAAACCTAAACACATTTTTAATCCCAAGTATTTAACCAATTTCAAAAACCTAGTAAGCAAATTAGCAAATTAACACAATTTTTAAACTAACCATTAGCACAAGCTACTAATCTTGTATTAACATGACAAAAAGCCTAAATATAACACACAACCATACACCAATTTTATAAAACCCTAACTTGCATTCAAATTCATAACTTGAATTCCAAAACTTGCAACTTAAGCCTAATTAACACTTAAGTAGTTTAGCTTTAAGAAATTAGTAACAAATTAAGAAAAAATGTTTTAGAATTATACCCAAAAATATTTGAAGATCCACAAGCATCCATGGCCTCCCAAAATGCTCTCTTTTCACAAAGATCCATGCTATACGGGCTAAGCTAAAATGGGTAGGAGTCGGATTTGGGTTTTGGGATTTTTTTTGATGGATTTGAAGCATTTTTTGATGAAGTTTGAAGAGAAAAGAGAAGGGAAATGGGGGGGGCTGCTGCTGCTGTAGGAGGGGGGGTCGGCTGGAATGGGAGTGGGAGAGGAGAGAGAGGGAGGTAGAGAAAGTGGGGGGAGAAGTCAAAGTCAATTCAAGGTCAAAGGTCCACCTCATTTCTCCATTTTCTTTTCTTCTCTTTCATTTCTTTCCTTTGAAATTCAAGTGGGGAAAATAAATAGGGGCTGCTGAATTCTTCAAGGGGAGAAGTAAATGGGAGTGTGTGGATGTGGGTATGGGTGTGGGGTGATGAAAAATGATAAATATAATACCCCAAACATCCATTTACGCTAAAAAAAGCCTTTTTTCTTCAATAATTTCTAAACCGTTTTGGCAAAAGATTTCGTTCCAAAAACCACATGATAAAATTTTATTTAATGTTTTATGATGCACAAAATTTGTTTCAACTCATTCCAATTTGTAATTTTCCCTAATTAAATGTATTAGTGACGACTTAAATAATAATAAAATAATATTTTTTTCAGAAAATTTGAAATTTCACCAGCGGCTCAATAAACACCAAATAATAGCAATTACATAGCTAGAATATATATATTTAATTTTTATAATAAGATATTTGTATTTTAACTTTTTACAGAAAACCCCCTTATTTTACCGATTTTTCGAAATTTCACCGAAACGATTTTCAAAACGTTACAATCTTCCCCCCTTAAAGAAATTCGGTCCCCGAATTTAAATTCAAACTCCCCCAAATACTAAAACATCTAAGAAAAACCATCAAGTCGTCGGGGCTCCGAAATTGTAACTATATAAAACAATTCGTAGCGCAGCGCATGCGCTTGAAAAATGTGTATATAACTCAAATCAAAACTCCGTCAAGCATCCCGCAATCATCGGAGTCATGGAGAAGACATCAATGCCAAATCTAAATCAAACCAATATGATATAACTCGAAACTATACATGTAAACATCGAATCTATATCTGTAAGTATCTGAAGGAAATGCATGCCAAATCTCTTTAAGTCGCTGTGCGACGCATATAACACTGCACAGTGGCGGACGTCTATCATAAGAAAATAACTATATATATATATACCTTTGTTTGAAATGTACGTTCCGCCGATTTGGAAACAATTTAGAAGGGTCTCCTTGTTTTAAACATTTCGTGTCATATCAGACACGTAGGTAAATACTGAGGCTATAGCTCGCTTTTTAGAAATCCCTTCAATAACTATCAATGCATGCAAAATATATTCAGGTACTGTCCACTGACTAGTCCTGCTCCGTACGAAAATACATAGCAATATCATAAAAACGTATTGCTCTATACGAAATCAATCCCAAAATATGCACATGAATGCTACGTGCGTCTGGTGCGCACGGAAATCAAAATCCATGAATGTGCCATACATGCGCACAGAAACAACATCTAAGTGCATCGGGTGTGCACGAAACATCTGTCGTAGGCAACATGTGTGCCTGACAGCAAAATCAGGTGCATCTAACATGCACGAAGAATCTCGATTTAGTGCATCTGATGTGCACCAAAATCGTATCTCAAAACCTGCGCTCAATCATGCGCGAAAACCCAAAACCAGGGGCATCCATCATGCAAGAAATCATGAAATTCAATATTAAGCGCCGAACATGCGTAAAATCAAATCAGGTACACAAGGTGCATAAAACAAACATCGAGTATCACAATCGAAATCGAAGTCCAGTGCATCTAAGTGCACAAAATGCGTATCACTGCACTGCAAGCATATGTGAACTATACTGAGTCCAAAAACCATTTCGTATGCGTACATACGCACAAAATCAACTCAAATGTCTAAAACCGTAAAATCACAAACATGTGAAACCCAAGCACGAAAACGATATCAAGTGCAACACTGTGCAAAGATCATAAATCCTCAATCATCAAAATCAGATCATTCGAATAAATCACCCAAAACATCTAAATCAATAATGGCGGCATAGTACCGCTCAAGCGCATCCTCTAAGAATCTCGGGCCAACTGGCGCGGTCACTAATGGGACGTCTCGTCGATGATCATGAACCCTGGCCTGCTGGTGTGCGTAACAATGACCACTCCTGGGTCAAGGTCTTCATTGGGAATTACAAATCTCTCAGTCCCTTGGCTCATCGGCCTTGTCAGGTGTGCTAACGGAGATGATCCCGTTCTGGCACGCCTCTTGTCATCTCCCGGTCAATCATCGCGACCACTCGTGAGACAGCATATCTCTGGCGTCGGCCTCTGGCTCTCTGAATGTACGTGACACATCTGATCCTGGGTGCAAGTATCATTGCAGCAGTGCCCTGGAAGGAATCCTGCTTACGGTATCTTCCATGTCTCATCTCTGCCAACTGTCCGGAAGTCGTTGTCCTTTCCTATATCTGCATCTTGCTCTGGAAGGTAAATCCAAGTACCATGCCTCGGCATGCGCATCGCATCTCTGATGTCGGCGGAATGGAATGTCATCTCATCTAGATCTGGTACGAACCTCTTACTCCACTTTTCTCTAATGTCGTCTGCTTTGGACTCGTCTCGTCGCGGCCGTATGGACTGAGCTCCAACGGCTATCCTCGTATCTGGAGTCTCCCAAGAATGCATCTCACCACTTAGCATCCGATTGAAGTCGAACCATTCGATCGATTCGTTGAAACCTCATAATCCCCCAAGAGCTCAACATCTTGGTACAGTTTAATAGTATCGAGTACATACCACAACATCGGTGGACCAGCCGTAGAAGGGCAAACCCAAGCCTCACTAATGGCGCCGTGGAACTGCCGCAAACCCTAAGGTTCAAAGGCTTTCACACGGTCATTATGTCGAGTTAGGGTTTCATTCTTCTAGAGGGACCATAGAATTGCCTTAATGTCCTTCCGACTACTTTAAACTTGGAATAATAGGTTTCTGACATTCGATCGTCTCTGTCGACTCCCAACGTCTCCGTGTGAAGTTGTCTCTAGCTGGAATCAATCTATCTGATGACCTCTCATCGGGTAGGCGAACGAACCACATGTCTCAGTCATTCATCCGTGGGTGACTAGCGACCTTCTATCATTGGCTCAATCCTCTGGTGCTGATCTGTCCGTCCGAGTAATCTCATACAGTGATCCATCAACGCTCGTGGTGCGAAAACACAATCAAAAGACACCTCTATACAATCGGGTGTCGCCGGAATCACGCCCTGGTCAGTCCTCGTTTGTGACGAGCTCCTGCTGACCGCAACTCTAGCCGTAGCTCTCCCTACCCGAAATCGTGGCAGCAAAACCAAACTGGTAACGATGAGGCTAGATCAGGAAGGAATATAATACTGAATAAGGAAATGTACATCCTAAGGCTTCTTAAGTGGAGTGGCGTGTCGTAAATATGCCGCGGAACATACCAACGGCACGTCACTCTACTTTAGTCACCTATTCCATAAACCAAGGGTCATCCTACGCTCCGAAGGTAAAACCTAACGCTCTGATACCAACTTTGTCACGACCCGAAAGTACGGAACATGATCGGCACTTAAACTACGAACGTCTCGAGACGTACGTAATCTAAGTAAACCGAAAACCCAGAAATCCAAACCAAGAAAAGTAGTAGAGTGCAGGAAAAACCAACTTAAAGCAAGTAATTTCAATAGCATAAGCCGAATTATGCGGTTTTTAAAACATCAAAAATTTACTGAAAATTTCGGCAGAGTCTCCTTTGTAAATACTGGCCCCCAAACGGGATACAACATGAATAGTATACGAAATCAAGAAAAAGGCATCCCCAAGCGGGAGCTAGCTCTTCGTCAATCGACGGTCACAACCACACAAGCAATATAATATACAACGCCAACGGCGAGGATCAAAACTCAAAAAGAAACTCAAAACCACCAGAAATATAACGAGCGACTCTAAGGTCGAAAGAATAAACAACACTGGTCTCTATCTCAATAAATACATGTTTGGTTGATGGAACTTCTAGATACAACAGAATAATGATATACAAGATATATAATGGGGGTACGATACAAGTAAACCCACCTACTAGCAAATCACCCGAACGAAACTATGCCGCAAAGCCGTAATTAAACCTGTACCGCAAAACCTGCAAGAAACTGGGGCACAACGGGGGTGAGTTGCCAACTCGTGAATAGAAAAACATCTACGCACAGAAATCGCATAAATAACGCAATCCTAGGTCAATGATCATAATATATCCTAAAAAATGTATATAACATGCAGCCTATAACAATGGCTAGGGTAGTATCTAACCCGAGTGTAAACTCATGTGCCCGTGTCAGTGCCTCAGGTAGCAATATATCATATGAATGAGGTATGAATGCATGAAAACAGAATACATGTAAATGAAGAACTGTTTTCATAAATTAGTGAGATTTCCTTTTTATTTTTAAAATGAGGTATCATAATGAAATCAGCATAAAACAGTGCCTAGCATCGGCACAAAACATAATCCCAATATCTCGATATCTCGGTATCACAGTCTCTGTACCTCAATATCTCGAAATCTCAATATCACAGTCTCAATATCTAGGGCGCCGTCAGTCCAGACCGGCCCCTACCATCCATCTCAAGACCACGACGGTATCCTCCGGATATCCGACGCGTCGGGTAAAATCACCGGTAGGTAGTGCTCCCCTGCCAGGCTCACATCGTCATCATCACGCGCTTCTTGCCCCGGGGTACCTTACCGGGTCCACCATGTATCCGAAACGGTTCATCCGTCTCCTCGAATCGGGTCTCGAAATCCATCAGCAAACTCATGGTGGACGACTCATACATCATGGGAAAACCGTACTTTTTATTTTAAAAGAGGAAAAAGGTTTATTTATGTTTTTGCGGTTTTCCTCCAAATCCAGAAAATTTCATGGAAATCCGAATCCAAAACCTCAATAACACGTAAAATGGTGAATATATGCATGAGAATCCATGAATGCGGCATAACAATGAATAACAGTATGCATGAAATAGCAGGTAATAACTACAATGTCTAAACTAACATATAAGGCAAGTACACTAATATCATGTCTAACTATTAGCTAACAGGCTATGTCAAGCAATAATATTTTCTAAGGTGTACGTGACATGGCAATTACCGATGAAGATGTGTGTGAGCCGGCAAATAAGTGTACGTGGTACATACACATCATCGGTAAAGGTGCTGGTGTCCTAACAGCATGATATCAATAATGGAGTATGAAACATAAAATAAGCATGCGATGCGAAGCGGACCACAAAAGAAGAGCGGGAGCTGAAAACTAGACGCAACTATAACTAATGCATTAATCTAATATAAGTCCTACAAATGGTGCCTTTTGATATAACACGAATCATGGGGTTTTGAAAATAGGGGCTACGGTGTTTTTATGAAAAGATAAGTCTTTTGAAATATCCGTAGGATCCCTTGGGCTGTCTTTTAAAATACCCACGATTCGTTAGTTTTTGAAATAGGTAGGAGTCTAATCTAATCTAACAACTACACTAAACTATACGGCTGAACTAACAAGCTGAACTACATGTAAGGAAACCGCCTATCATCTGAGTCGATACATATACCTACCTGTATATGTATAATCGGTGATCCCGCCTCAATAATATCATATCCGATACCATATCTATAATCAGACATCCCAAGTCAAGAGTGCGGATCAATCATCAAAATATAGCTCGTACGTAAATCCGTCGTACGGCATCCCAAATCTGGGTACGGGTCAATATCACATTCATCATACTATTCACCTGGTATCCTCTTTATCAAATATCATGATCGCGGTACTGATCTACGTCTAGTACCATACTAATACCGCCTACGTATGCATGGACGTGTGTGAAACACTACGTCAAATACCCGCTACAACGTCATGTCGTATCTCAAATACGAACCCTGCTATATCACCGATCTCACGGCCTCAAATCAAATCTCACCGACTCAGCTCAATCCCAAGTATCATCCTCAAATCCGTATATGAACACATAGTCCCATACCCATGTGATGTGGGGTTCCTAGGCACTCTCAAGAGGTCTCACAAGGCATCAACCATGCCAATTTCAAATTTTACGGGTGCCGAGAAACCCTAATACGGATTATTGACTAGAAATTTAGGCGATATACGAATCTAGTTAACAACTTAACTAAAGATAAGAAGCTACAACCTTTGTAGATCCGGATATCCACTTCCTTGGCTCCACGTAGGCGTCCTCTCGCTGTCCATCTCGAACCCCGGACTCAATCGTCGGCTTGATCGGAGAAATGGGCGGACTAGGTCGTCGGCTTCGTGCCGAAGATGATCTACGTCGAGGCATCACAAGTTCAAGCTCCGACTTCACAAATTTGTGAAACTTATGAAGAAAACACCCAAAACAACTTGGCAAGAGGTAGAGGGTGAAGAAATAGGAGGTGGGTTCACTTTAGAATTGGATTTCTCTCACTTTTGCTCAAGTTGCCATTGATGGCATCAAGTTTTCATTCTTGAAGATGAAGAAGAAAATGAAGCTAGAATTATGATAAGTTTTTGAGTTAAAATGAATAATAAATGAATACTTGTCATAAACTAACTAGGGTAGAGTGTAGAGAATAGACCATGGTTACTTGGATGGGTTAGGGTTAAGCATGAAGATAAGAATGGTTAAGAAGTCAAAGCTTCATGAAGCTTCAACTAGAAACAAACATAGACACCATTCTTATCTAAATCTTTTCCAAATAAATAAACAAATAAATAAATGAAAAAGCAAAACCCTAATCATCTTTTAACCATGGTTTAACCCTTTACACTTAACCAAATGATCAAGTATCATCAAACATGATACAAATATGTGCAAAAAAGTATATCACATATACTTCTTGCACATCAAGTGAGAAAATCCATTTAAACTGAACCAATACTAGTTAATGCAAAGTAATATATCAAATATATAATTATACATTGAATCATTAAATCAACACTTGATTTAACGATCCGGTCATATCGCATATAACCGACTAGTATCCTATGTATCGGCTTATCGAATCAATCCTTGATTCGATATCTAGGTTATATCGAATATAACCAATCGATACATCCATCGCGAGAATGAAATACGGTATCACATACACGCATCATTCTCGGTCCTGCACATATCTTATATGCACTCCTATTTCGTTTCACTTGAGCCATTAAACCTCTGTGTAGGACTCTAAAGACCCGTCAATACGCCGGTAGCAGATGATGATCATATCAAGCACCCACAAGCCGCAAGCGGTCTGCTAAACGTAACGGCCATCCGGGTATTGAGCGATCAGAAGATCGACGAGCTAGCCCGCTCACACTCCTGTGAATCCAACCAGTAACACTTACCGTACAGTCCGGTCTGTTCGTCTGATATGTCGCATATCAAGTCTAGGGGTGGTATACGTCAGACCCCAATAACCGATAAGTCGTGCCGATGTGAGGCTCATAACGCGTCGAGAAACTACTGGTAATACTAACCAGCAAATCTCTGATCAGCCCTGGCCAGGGACATCCCTGTTACGGCCAATCGAGCACAGCGCAACATCAACCCCCAATACCGGGAGAGACGAAACCCCTCCTATCGCTCATTGCCTCCATGTGACTCGGGACTGTACCCAAAGACCACCGTTTTGCACGCCCTCATGGACGTGGTAAGGTGGAGATCAAAGCACAGTGGGAATCACACAAGACTCTATGACGATCTCGGGTCTGCAGACTAACCTGTACAAGTGTCACCTGAGAACTGCCATCTGACGTGAGGTATAATACCATCTGGGAGTTCTCGGCGAGTCCGTCCAGTGTACCCAGTCTCCACTGAGCACCCGTATACCATCTCTGATGCCAAACACCAATGGATATGGGATCATCCATCGCCCATCTCATGGGTCGAGAAGCGTATACGCTAGTCTACACTGGTATATCGATGCCCTGTCTCGATACACCCACGACTAGGGACCTTGAAGGATGTACTTATAGACTATCATGTCCCCACTAGTATGATCTGCATCATAGTCCAGGTAGTCAAGTACACATCCTAAGGGCTTTATCAACATGTAACTATAAGACAGTTTAAAGAGACAAGTGTACATGTTAAGATAAAGAGTAACCAGATAGCATACTATCATATCGAGCAAGAAAGCCATCTCTATATATGTCCAAGCATCCAATATAATATACATCATCTGTACAATACTGGCCTCTAGGGCATACATACAACTAACATGTGAACCCATAACTATAAAGAATCCCATGAGCACATATCAATAGGAATGTATGCAAGTATGTATGTGTGTATGTGTAGTGCAACACTACCCTAGGGTTCGCAACACTAAAGTAATCCAACACACCAGTATCCATCCTAAGCATCGTTATTAATCCCAAATAACATATAATAATTGTTGGTGTGTATACGCATCCGTATACACCACCACGGACTGCGGGGGTGCTATACGCCATCCACCCGACTTCTCCCCGTAGATATAAATCTACTCACCTGGTCCTCGCTAGCCGGTGCCGACGTCGCTACGCGCTTGCTTGTCGTCTCGAAGTCCACATGGGGGTACATACATATCATAACGCACCATATCGCATTAAAACTAAATTCGAAATCGAAATGGCATACGAAAATCAAATCGGCACGCGTATCACGCATAGATCCAAACCTATCGCCTACGCATGCAAGAATAGTCAAACCAACCCTCGATGTCGATGTACAAACGTCAAACCATCGAGAAAAATCCAATCACACTCATTTGCACATTCACGAACACTAATTTTAATATAAACTAGGTTAAAACTCACAAAAACCCCAATTTTACTTAAAAAGTCATTTTTCCGAAAATCTAGCAAGCACAATTCGCCGTTTTTGTACAAAACAGGATGTTTAAATGAATGTAGCAGCCAATATATTTATTAAATATCTTAAATAAGTCATATAAACAATTCCTGGAATTTAATCTCATTAAATTCCAAAAACCCTAATATTCTAGTTTACAAAATTCCTAAAATTTAACAATTTCAAAGCAAAAATGCACAAACTACAATCTAGCTTAGATTTGCATGATCTAAAGCATTACACCACACTTAATAAAGTTAATGAAGTCATGAAAAACCAAACACATTTTTAATCCCAAGTATTTAACCAATTTGAAAAACCTAGTAAGCAAATTAGCAAATTAACACAATTTTTAAACTAACCATTAGCACAAGCTACTAATCTTGTATTAACATGACAAAAAGCCTAAATATAACACACAACCATACACCAATTTTATAAAACTCTAACTTGCGTTCAAATTCATAACTTGAATTCCAAAACTTGCAACTTAAGCCTAATTAACACTTAAGTAGTTTAGCTTTAAGAAATTAGTAACAAATTAAGCAAAAATGTTTTAGAATTATACCCAAAAACATTTTAAGATCCACAAGCATCCATGGCCTCCCAAAATGCTCTCTTTTCATAAAGATCCATGCTATACGGGCTAAGCTAAAATGGGTAGGAGTCGGATTTGGGTTTTGGGATTTTTTTTGATGGATTTGAGGCAATTTTTGACGAAGTTTGAAGAGAAAAGAGAAGGGAAATGGGGGGGGCTGCGCTGCTGTAGGAGGGGGGGTCGGCTGGAATGGGAGTGGGAGAGGAAAGAGAGGGAGGTAGAGAAAGTGGGGGAAGAAGTCAAAGTCAATTCAAGGTCAAAGGTCCACCTCATTTCTCCATTTTCTTTTCTTCTCTTTCATTTCTTTCCTTTGAAATTCAAGTGGGGAAAATAAATGGGGGCTGCTGAATTCTTCAAGGGGAGAAGTAAATGGGAGTGTGTGGATGAGGGTACTGGTGTGGGGTGATGAAAAATGATAAATATAATACCCCAAACATCCATTTACGCTAAAAAAAAAACTCTTTTTTCTTCAATAATTTCTAAACCGTTTTGGCAAATGATTTCGTTCCAAAAACCATATGATAAAATTTTATTTAATGTTTTATGATGCACAAAATTTGTTTCAACTCATTCCAATTTGTAATTTTCCCTAATTAAATGTATTAGTGACGACTTAAATAATAATAAAATAATATTTTTTTCAGAAAATTTGAAATTTCACCAGCGGCTCAATAAACACCAAATAATAGCAATTACATAGCTAGAATATGTATATTTAATTTTTATAATAAGATATTTGTATTTTGACTTTTTACAGAAAACCACCTTATTTTACCGATTTTTCGAAATTTCACCGAAACGATTTTCAAAACGTTACAACAAGATTCCCGACATCCTGATCGAATGATCGTCGCAAAGTTTAGTAGACGGCCGCACCCCCGGATGCCCTCGACAAAGTGCACTAAGGCGGAACACCGCTGCCGTAAGCACCCGAATGGATGCTTTTGGCGACGGGGTTCTCCTACAGTCACTTGGTCAGGGCTATGGGGCATAGCTGTCTATTAAGTTTACCCGGCGAGTATCCGCGTACGCTACGTGATTGCGACGGACTTTTGATCATATCAAAATTCCGTGGCAACCGATCAATTTGAGACTGAAGTGCTAGATTTATAACATTTAAATTAGTTATCTCATAACTACTTGTGGACTCCAAATATTGTATCACATTCCAGATAAATAGACAATGTTAAATTTTCCGATCGAATAATCAAACACCCAAGATTTCCCCAATATATCTCAACACTTGAAATCAGTTTAAAAACATCTATCACATGCCACAGTACCAATGGTCCAGCCATAGAAGGGTCAAGCTAACGCCTCACATGTGGCACGCTGTACTGCCCAAAACCCTAAGGTTCAAAAGGCAGTTCAAGACGGTCACATAATCGAGTTAAGGTTTGTTGTCTTCTAGAGGGTCCACCGTGTTACTTGCATGACTTAGAACGTTCTTAAACACGAGAAAAAATCCAACTTTGAAAAATTTTCCGACAGGGGAAAATGTGAGTTATTGATATCCGTTCGAACTTTTTAACAGTTTCTAAAAATTATCCGGACAAAACTAAACAAAGTTAAATTATTCGATCGAAACATCGAGTCCCCAATACAACCCTTGAAAACTCAACACTTGAGTGGAATTAAAATATTCCCAGAACAAATTGCCAGGAAAGAACCTAAGAATAAATACAAGAAATTCCAGGGACTAACTCGAAATTTTGGCCGCGGAACCGTCGCAAAATCCCTGGTTTGGCCGCGGTTCTGCTGTCATTTTAGCGAATTAGAAGTCCGTACTTCACAGTAATTCTTTGTTTTTCCTGCTTGTTTTTCTGAGCATTTTTAATTAATAAAAAACCACATTTTTGAAAAATGTACAGAAAAAGGTAAACATCGGGGTTTCGGGTTTCGATCGGACTTTAAACTTCGTCTAGATTTCGCCTAAAGCTCTAACCTGGCTCTGATACCACTGTAGGTCAGGCAGCCACCCCATACAATGGGGTCGCCGTGGCACCAACGGGTCCCTCAGCCGCTACTTTTTACGCATGCCCCGTCGCGAGGACTACAACCCGCCGGAACACCTTCCGGTCTCGGGACACCCTGGGGGTAAGAGCCTATGCTTCGCCACACTGTCACACAGTGAGAACCCCCCATAGGTCGACATCCAATGCCTAGTAGCTCTGATACCACTGTAGGGTTGCTAGACACGCGCACAAGGGTCTACGAGGCATCAACCATGCCCGATTAAAATTTTAGCCATGCCGAACAACCCGAATACGGATCTTTAAACTAGGGTTTAGGCGAAAACTAACATGTTAAACACTTTAAGACTAAGTGAGAGGGATTACAACCTTTGTAGATCTGGTCCTTCACTTCATAAGCACCGTGTTGTGGTCCCTTCGCTGCGATCATCGGGTTCCGGACTCTCGAAAGGTTCCACGAAGAGAAAGATGCAGTCTTGCTTCCGATGTTCGATACAAAGATGATCTACCTTGAAGTTTCATTAACACAAGCTAACACTCACTAAAATTGAGTGAACACTCTCATCTAAAGGGCAAGGGAAGATGAGGATGATGAAGTAGGATTTTTCTCTCTTTATTTATCTTTTTCTTACATTTATTCATCACTTGGAAAAAAGCTAGTAAGCTTTTTCCATGAAGAAAGAAGAAGGAAGAAGATGAAGAATGATGATGGAATTCCTTTTGTGATGAATAATGCAAAGAAGATAATGATCAATAATGCAACCATGGTTGTCTAAACCATTGTAGAGAATTAACCAAGGCTAGGGTTTGGGTTAGGTTAAGAAATGAGTCATAACAAAATATCTTTCACAAAACTAAACTAAACCTTCTAGAATCATCTAGAAAGCATTAACCCAAATCAAACCCTAATCTTGTTTAATCTTTACTAAACATGTTGCATTAGTTATCATATCATGTTACAATATAATATATCACATATATAATATTTACTGTAACCAAATAAAATAATACAATTAACATATATCGCATATATATCAATGTATTACCCGAGTGAGAAAAAGAATCTTTTAGTGAGCTAATATTAGTTAATGCAATTTAATATATCATATATATTATTATACATTAAATTATTGAATCAACACTTGATCCGACAATCCGGCTATATCGCATATAACCGACTAATATTTATCCGTACCGATTCATCGAATCAACACTTGATCCGATGACCCGGCTGATATCAAATATCACGAGAATACAATACGATATCACATACCGCATTATCCTTGGTCCCGCACATATCACATATGTACTCCTACTCCGTTTTTCCTGAGTCAAGAAACCTCTGTGTAGGACTCTAAAGAATCGTCAATACGCCGGCAGTAGGTGATGATTATATCAAACACCCACAAGCTGCAAGCGGTCAGCTAAACGTAACAGCTACCCAGGTATTGAGCGCTCAGAAGATCAACAAGCAAGCCTGTACATTCTCCTGTGAATCCAAACAGTAACACTCCCGTACAGTCCGGTCTCGTCGTCTGATATGTTGCATATCTCGCCTAAGGGTGGTAAACGTCAGACCCCAGTAGCTCGATAAGTCGTGTCGATATGAGGTCTATAAAAGTTCGAGAAACTACTGATAACACTTACCAGTAAATCTCAACAACCCTGGCCCGGGATTTCCGGTTATAGCCAATCGAACACAGCACAACATCAACTCCCTATACCGGGAGAGACGAATCCCCTCCTATCGCTCATTGCCTCTATGTGATTCGGGACTGTACCCAAAATCCACCTTTTTGCACGCCCTCTTGGACGTGGTATGATGGAAATCAAAGCACAGTGGGAATCACACAAGAATCTATGACGATCTCGGGTCAACAGACTACTCTGTACCAGTGTCACCGGAGAACTGCCATCTGACGTGAGGTATAATACCATCTGGAAGTTCTCGGCGAGTCCGTCCAGTGTACCCAGTCTCCACTGAGCACCCGTACACCATCCTTGATGTCAAACACCGATGGATATGGGATCATCCATCGCCCATCATATGGGTCAGGATGCGTATACGCTAGTCTACTCTGGTGCATCGATGCCCTGTCTCGATACACCCTCGACTAGGAACAGTTATAGGATATACTCGTCGACTACCGTTGCCCCACTAGTATGACCTCATCATAGTCGCAGTAGTCGAGTACATATCCTAAGGGCTTTATCAATATGTAACATAGAGACAATCAGAGTACATATTAAGATAAAGTACAACCAGATAGCATACTATCATGTCGAGCAAGAAAGTCCTCCCTATATATGTCCAAGCATCTATTACAATATACATCGTATGTACAGTAATGTCCTCTAGGGCATACATATAACTAACAATCTCGTCGTTCGCAGCAACAACTGGCTCATTCATCTGCATACTGAGCAGTGCCTCATTCATGATGAATAAGTGATACATTAATGGTCATCACATTCTGGCTGGCCTCTATCAGTGGCTCAATCCTCTGGTGCAAATCTGCACGCCCGATAAACCTCATAACAGCGATCCATCAAACGCTCATGGTGAGAAAACACAATAACACGGCGCATCTATGCAAATCGTATGTCCCTGGAATCACTCCCTGGTCAGTCCTCGTCCGTGGCGAGCTCGTATGACCTTATGACCTTGATATAGGCCAACATATCATAAGTCACATGTCAAGTTCTACCTGTCATTATCCAGGTTAATTTTAACCCACCCGCACCTACCCTTGACTTTGGCTAACAAGGCAGTATGACTGTCCCAATCCAACGCATCTATCTATGCAACAGAAAAATATCCGGTAGCTACCAATCACTATGCCTTGGCGTAGGTCAAAATACATATCTTGAATACTACCGAACAATTAACTGAAATGACGGAGGGCTGCGAATGGTTTTTGGCGAAAAACCTTTAACGTAATGAACTTGATATCGTTGAAGGAACCAGATAGCTTTTTATAAAAATATAGTTGCGAAAATATTTGCTAAAGAGGTCACTCCCGGTGAAGGGATCTCGGCTCTTTCCCCGTAGAATGAGGTGCGGGATATTCCAACTGAATACCATGATGCAAAGCAAAAGTAATCGACTATAGTGAAATTATTGCCCTGACGCAAACTTCTGTCCAAGGGGTCACTCCCGGTGAAGGGATCTCGGCCCTTGCCTCGTCGACTGAGGTGTTGGATATTCATAACCGAATACCACTGTGCAAAACAAAAGAGAACGTCCTTGCAATAACAGCTTTTTGAAAAATGTTCCAACAACATCAGAATAGGTTTGTTTAGCTTTCATTGATCCGAATCAATGCAGTCCCATCAATTGATCACACCAATAAAGAATGAAAATAATGATGTACGTATATGCCATCCGCATTCGCCACTGGGTCCCGTCATCACCCGTTAGGTCACTTAACTAACGCCAGAGCGGGGACTGGACTAGCGCGGATGCAAAACATATACAACATCTACTAGTATATATATCAATTTATAATAATCGCTCAAGGCGTGATAAAATTCAACATCACAGAAATGTAATAAGCATTACAGAACAATACAGATAACTGGGATCCCCGGGGTTCATAGAGCCGCCACTGAAACCCGACGTTCCCTTGGTCGTGTGGATAGCTTGTGCAATGAAATCCTAGACCCCTACGGGCGCGGCAAGTTACCCGCCAAAACCTGAAACGAGACAGCCCTCTTCAGCAACGTGAATGGACCACCCGGCACTTCACGGAATCCGGTAACTAGGGCACCCCTCCTTGGGTCAACCTGTACCCCCTAAGAGTGCGGCGAATAGCCCGCCAATTCCAGAGTGAAGCCCCCTCCGTCTCAAAGCCATGAGATGCGGGCCCGTTTCCCTTTAGAACCCGACTATCCGTGCACCCCATCGCGGGGTAATCGCAGTACAGAAAGTAAAATATACATACAACGGGTACATCGACCTCAGCTCGGTCATTCCCCAAAAGAATAATATACAAACAGGCAGTGACGGCAGTCCACATGTCGGACGCTCGCCCCGAAATATCAAATGTACATGTACAACTAAACTGTACTAACATTGCATCCAGGCTATCCACCACGACAAATCCGCAACATCACAGCACAACACAGAACATCAACGTGAATGTCACGTTCGCAAATCCGTCTAAAAGGGCTATAGCAGTTAGACAGGATTTACCGATCAAATGACATTCATGGTCGCAGATATAATGTAAATACCGTGAACTAACATGTTTAAAATTTTCGATCGACTAAATTTCCCGAAGTGGGCCCCAAGCACTACTGTAGCACTCAAAATAAATCTGGGCCCAAAAAGAATATACCAAAAACATTATTTCCATGTCATAAGCCCACTGTAAAAATTTGGTGCAGCAAGGACCTACAATGGCCGCGGAACCGCGGCCAACGCATGGGTTTGGCCGCGGTTCCGCAGTGGAACAGTGATATTAGGCGACCAAATTTTCACAGATTTCTTAAAAAATCCTGCACGTAATTTTATAATGTACCAAATAATTTTTAGAGCACTGGAAAAATTCGACAGAAACTTGACATGGAAACACGGTTTTTGGAAAATCCGTTCGATCGAACCTGTAAACACGTTAGAGCAAGCTAGACTAGGTTAATGGCCTGGCTCTGATACCAGTGTAAGTGCACGGCAGCGCCCCGGCCGTCATTCCGAGGCCAAAATTCGGAAACGAAACATTTCTTTAAACTAGAAACCGGTGCTACCGCGGACTATAAACCCGGATCGGTCCATTAACCTAATGCTTACTAGAGAATGGGTAGAGAGCTATACCGAGCGATCCGTGTCCTTCGGTCTTCTCGTCGTCATCGCGATCTCCCCGCGGAATCTCCGGTCTTCATCTCCTCGTCGGAAGGACACCACATCGCCGGGTTCTTTTATGGGCTCCCACCTCTGGACCGAGGCAACTCGGGCACGAAGTTGGCGAGCCGACGTGTCCAAGAATGCTATAGGCTAAGTGTAGATCATCAAGTCTCTAAAGGATTATGAAGTTGCCATGTATTGAGTGGAGAAGGAGGTGCAAGCTTTTTGTGGAGCTATATGAATTTGTGCAAGCCAAAAGAGATGAGAACCCCACCCACAAAAATTGGACAGCCCTCTTCTAAAAATGGCCGGCCCATGCTTGGTGAAGGGAGAGAGGAGAAAAGTCAAGATGTGGGGAAGCCATAATGCAAGCAAAATGAATGATGATAATTATGAAGAAAGTCACCTCAATAATTATGTCAACCCACTCCATCAACCATCATATCTCCAAAAGTCAAGCAATGATGAACTAAAGAAGTCAAATGAAGTATGAACCATCATGAACCAACCATTAACAAGAAACACCCTTCAAATTGCTAATTTGCACATTTGCAAATAAGCCCCTCTACACCAATTTTCAGCCAAAGAAAGAAACAAAGGAAAATGGCCGAAACGGAATGCAAACTGGCAACTTCAAAAAATGATCCCGTAATAAATTACAGGAAAACCCCGCGACTGTATATACATACCCGCATTTGTATTGCAACCGAATACAAATGCAATGAGACAAAATCTACACTGTACAATACTAGGATCTGGCTTAAACCAAATCCCGCTAGTATTATCCGTCCGATCATGATCCGTGCAATACCGCACGTATATGATCGAACCCTGCCATATCTCCATACGGCCTCTACAGCATTTCGCCAGAAACTTGAGAAACTGTCTGTAGGGGACTCTAAAGACTCGTCAATACTTTGGCTGTGGATTTAACCACTAGCACGCCAGAGGTATTAGCCATACGTAAAGGGCTACCAGGTAATGACCAAAAGGGACGTCGATGAGCGAACTCATCCTGACACCCTACTGAGCCTGTCAGTGACAATATCCGTACAGTCCGGTCCGTTCATCTATGAGCATCGCATGGCGGGCCTAAGGGGTTGGTAAAAGTTAGACCCCCAAAAGTGGTACAAGTCGTGTCGGAGTGTAGTGATTGTTAGAGGTTCTGCGTGTTCAAGTTTTAGTTTAAATACCGCAATCAAGACGGTTTCGCTTGTAGCTAGCCGGTTGAGTACGGGTCGTCCGTAGGGAGATGGGAGTCTTTTTCAATGTGTTTTAACGAGTTAAGTCCGGTTTTTTCAGATTTTGTTGTGGTTATCTAAGTGTTGAGTTGATATTTAAAGAGAGCTTGTTAGGGTTAGGATTAGGTTAGTTTGAGTTAGGAGTCTCCACATCTTTCGTTGCCCCTCTTAATATCGGTGTTACGGTAATCGGCAACAACGGGGATTAGCACGACTAGGAAGGAACTTGCGAGTATAAGCTAGGCTTTCCAACGCATAGTCCTTCCTTTTGGTGCTTGTCCGTCCGTTCTTGGCTCTTAGCCATAACCTCCGGTTAATTCAACCACAACCGGTCTCACTACGGACTCACCGATATCATGTAGGATAGGGTGCCGTAAGGAGCGGATTGTGGTTCAATTAACGGGAGTCGAATTAAGCTGTTGGGCAAGGAAAGAGTGAGAGAGATTTCCTTCTCTCAAACTTCCCTTATCCTACCCTAACAAGTATGAACTACTCACACATCATGATACGGCAAAATAAAACAAAACAAAAGAGGAAGATAGAAAGAAAGAGATTAGAAGATAACGACTAGCTATTTGCGACCTCACCTTGGCGAGGATCGAGCATAAGCATCATTGTCGTATTAAGGATAAAGAAAAAGAGAGAAGAAAGAAATAACAAGAAAATAACAAAAACTACTTAACGAATTAAAATTACAACAATTATAAAAAAGGCAAGACAAGCATGATAATAAAATGATCTTCTTTATTCACCATTCTTCACTCACCAAGCTCATTACAAGTTTTAATGGAGAAAAGATGAGAAGAGGAAGAAGAAAACACTAAACCTAGCAAAATGAAAATACAAGAATGGCCCCCTTCCTTCTCTCAGTTCTGGGCTATTTATAGGCCAAAAGATGAAAACCTAGGGCAACCACCAGAACACATATACAAAGACCAAAATACCCCTAAAAAATTATCAACTGCCGCCACCATATGGCCGCGGTTCCGCGGCCTAGACCCCCTATTGGCCGCGGATCCGCGGCCCTTTAGAGGAGTTGGGCCCTCTTCTTTTTTGTGCTTCCCTGTTCTTCAGTATACATAATTCTGGTACATGTATTTTCTCAATTTGGCTCCACGATTTTTCCAGAATTTCTGTTGAGGGAAAGGTGCACTTTTTGTCAAGATTTGGCATGATTGCCTCGAGCTCCGTGTAGATTTCTTGGAACTTGTTGTTGCCATTGAGCCTTGTGCATGAAGGTGACAATCGATTTGCCATTTTGTCTTCCTAAACTGGTATCTGGCAACATACGGATGAAGAGCGGAGACCGTGTTTTATCTGTGGTTGGCAGGAACCCGGATTTTGTCGTGTTTTCCATGAATTCCACCGTTTTAGAACCGAGAACCTGTATCCTGCAATTGACTAGCAAACACGGCTCAAGAGTATCTACCGATATGCAATGTGATAAAAATTGGGCGGTATGAAAATGCAAAAATCTGATATGAACAAATACCCCCAAACTTATCATTTGCTCGTCCCGAGCAAAGCCAATTTATTCACAAAAAATTTCCTAACCTCACTTTCGCAGGGAACGCGATTGCACTGAGCATGTGCAACAAGCCGTTAAACCTCTAGGTGTCCCTAGTAGGAGGAGTGTTGTCTCCTGAGGGTTTTCAGCTGATACTACCCACAAAATCCGGTCAAGTTGGTTTTGTAAAATAACCAAGATTCAAATCCTAAAGTTTTGTTTTAGAAAATAACAATTCTATAATCCTAAGTCTAGACCATCGAACCTTTATTTTTCACACCTGGCTTCTTATTTAACTACAGATTTTATATGTCTTTACGTGCAGTGCAAATAGTGTCGTTAAGTTCCAGAAGGATCGATTAAAGTCATCATGTCGGACAATAAAGCCCAGATAACAATTTTAAAAGGATCACATAAGTTTTATAGAGAGTTAAGCATTTTTCAAGTTTCGTTTTCCAGTAAGGTTTCAACTTCAGAATTTCTATCTTCCTTAACAGGAAACTAAGTCGTATTTTTCACTCCACCTTTTTCTTGTTTTCATTTCATACACATCTCTGTGAACGTGCAATAGTCTTTATCATAGAATAAACCTTCATATCTCCGTTAAAATTTTTATAAAAGCCTGTCTTTTTATCTAGATTATTCTCACACAAAGAACCGTTAGGAATTTTTACTCGGAGAGAACACTTGCTTGACTTTGTTTTAATCTGGACTTTCTAGGCTTCTTAGCGAGCTTTGGGCCAATGCACCCAAACCAGTTGGTTTTAGGGCATTAGGTGTAGAAACACCCCAGCGGACTTAATTACTCAAGTTACCTAGGTCCAAAAACAAAAGAAAGTTTGGCGTGAAAATCAGATGATTTAATACGAACGGAGATATAACCGGCAGTTCAATTATTTTTTTTTTTGGATAAAAGACGTGTTTAGTGGGTTCGGTGTGTAATCATTCCAATCAAGTTTCAGATGGGTTATTTTTCAGACTTAGCTCCAATTACGGCATCAATAATATTCCTTCATATTCGCTTCACTTCATAAACTTTTCTTGACATTACTTATTTCAGAACAAACCTATTTGATCCTCAGAAAATCATTTATCTGTTTAAAAGTTTTTAAACATAAAAGACTTGTCATCTAATTTCCAAAAACTCACGACACGTGTAGTGTGATGTAAAGACGTATATCAGCTATAGTTAACTTCAAAGGAGAGTTATCTTTCAGGTTTTCAAAATCTAAACATAAGATTTAGTTATTCCTATTTTTTCAAACAAAATCGTCGAAATGTTGAATCAGAGTTCTTGCACTAGCTAACTTGACAGAAAAGTTTTTATATTTTTAGAAAATTTTCAGATTTTTATGGATTTTAAGGATTTTAATATGCAGATGCAAAATATACATATGAATGCGAAGGTAAGAAATGCGTACCGAGCGTACCCCCAAACTTAAACTGGACAGTGTCCTCACTGTCGTTGCATGAAGAGATCATTTGAAGGGTCAAAATTGTAGGTTAGCGATACACAAATTTTTATTTGTTTTTGTTTTTAAAGAAAAGAAAAAAGAATAAGAATATACACAAATATATACAAAATGGTTTGTACATACCCCCAAACTTATTTGGAACAGTGTCCACTGTTCTTGGCTGGATAACCGAAGTTTGGAGGTAGGCAGAGGAAGATCATACAAGGTAAACCGGCTCCTGTAAGAACAGGAGCTCCTCTGTTGGTTCGGTGCTAAGGTACGGTTTGCATCGGTGTCCGTTCACTTTGAAAACTGAACCGTCCTTTGGATTTTCCAAATCCACAGCGCCCTGCGGATATACATTCCGCACAAAATACGGCCCTTTCCAGCGAGATCTGAGCTTTCCAGGATGGAAATGAAGTCGGGTGTCGTAAAGCAGTACCTGCTGACCAGGTACGAAGGTTTTGCGCAAAAGGTGTTTATCGTGAAACACCTTCGTTCGGTTCTTAACGACAACCGCGTTATCGTAAGCCTCATCCCTAAGCTCGTTCAGTTCGTTCAACTGCAGCTTCCGATGGCTGCCCGCATCCTCAAGAGACAGATTCAACTCCTTTATCGCCCAAAATGCGTGATGCTCTATTTCGACAGGTAGATGGCAGGCTTTTCCGTACACAAGCCGATAGGGAGACATGCCAAGGTCGGTCTTATAAGCGGTTCGAAAGGCCCAAAGGGCATCAGTGAGTTTCAGCGACCAATCCTTACGGTTCTTGGAAACCGTCTTCTCCAGTATCTGCTTGATTTGCCGATTTGAAACTTCGGCCTGCCCGCAGGTTTGGGGGTGGTAGGGTGTAGAGAGCTTATGATTAATGGAGTATTTCCGCATCAAGGCATCGAAGGTTTTGTTGCAGAAATGACTTCCATTGTCGCTAATGATCGCTCGAGGGTGCCCAAACCGGGAGAAAATGTTTTCTTTAAGGAACCTAACGACAACCTTGTTGTCGTTAGTCCGGCTGGGCACAGCCTCGACCCATTTAGAGACGTAATCAACAGCTAGAAGGATGTACAAGTTCCCGAAAGAGCTGGGAAACGGCCCCATGAAATCTATCCCCCAAACATCGAAAATCTCCACAACCAAGATCGGTTGGAGCGACATCTCGTTCCTCCGGGATATCCGGCCCATGTGTTGGCACCGGGAGCAAGTCTTGCAATAGTCATGAGCATCTTTGAAGAGTTGTGGCCAGTAGAAACCACATTGCAAGATCTTCTCAGCTGTCTTTCTGGGCCCAAAATGCCCGCCATACGCTTGATCGTGGCAAAATGACAGCACACTCTTGAATTCCTCATCAGGGACACACCGACGAATAATCTGGTCGGGACAGTACTTGAACAAGTATGGTTCGTCCCAGTAAAAGTGTTTTACTTGGGATAAGAAGCGAAGTCTGTCCTGACTCGACCATTCAGTCGGGAGTAATCCTGTGGCCAAATAGTTCACAATATCTGCGAACCAGGGTTCGCACGATACTGTCAAGAGCTGTTCATCCGGGAAAACGTCGTTGATCAGAATTGGAAGCGAAGGCGAAGTAGGAAGTCGTGAGAGATGGTCGGCAACCACGTTTTCACATCCTCGTTTGTCCTTAATGACAAGGTCAAACTCTTGAAGCAAGAGGATCCAACGGATTAACCGAGATTTTGCATCTTTCTTCGCAAAAAGATGGCGCAGAGCAGAATGGTCAGTGTAGACAATGACTGGAGAGCCGATGAGGTAGGGCCTGAACTTTTCTAAAGCAAATACAACAGCTAAGAATTCCTTCTCAGTTGTTATATAGTTGAGTTGGGCGTCGCTCAGGGTTCGGCTCGCGTAATAGATTACGTGCGGCATCTTGTTGATGTGTTGTCCAAGGAAAGCACCAATAGCAAAGTCGGATGCATCGCACATAATCTCGAATGGGTGCGTCCAGTCAGGTGAAGAAAGAACGGGAGCAGAAGTGAGTGAGCGTTTCAGTGACTCGAAGGCAGTCACACAGCTCGAGTTGAAGTCGAATGGTGTGTCCTTGGCCAGCAAAAAAGTCAAGGGCCTAGCAATCTTGCTAAAGTCCTTGATGAACCGTCTATAAAAACCGGCATGGCCAAGGAAGGCTCGGATATCTCTGACGCATCGGGGAGGAGGCAGATTGGAAATGACCTCAATCTTTGCTTTGTCAACCTTTATGCCATTTTGCGAGATGATATGTCCTAAGACAATACCTTCGCGCACCATGAAGTGGCATTTCTCCCAATTCAAAGTGAGATTCTTGTCCTTACATCGGGTAAGGACAGCGTCAAGATGCAGCAAACACTCGTTGAAGGAATCGCCGAAGATGGAGAAGTCATCCATGAAAATCTCCAGAAATTTTTCCACCATGTCTGAGAAGATTCCCATCATACACCGCTGGAAGGTAGCGGGCGCATTGCATAACCCAAAGGGCATGCGTCGATATGCAAACGTGCCGAAAGGACAAGTGAAAGTGGTCTTTTCCTGGTCTTTTTCGGCGATGGGAATTTGATTATAGCCGTAGTAGCCATCAAGAAAGCAGTAGTACTCGTGTCCGGCCAATCGTTCAAGCATCTGGTCAATGAAAGGTAGCGGAAAGTGGTCTTTCCGCGTTGCGGCGTTGAGTTTTCTGTAATCAATGCAAACTCGCCACCCAGTTTGGGTGCGAGTAGGGATTAACTCGTTCGCCTCGTTGGTTATGACCGTGCTGCCCGACTTCTTGGGGACAACATGAATGGGGCTAACCCACTGGCTATCAGAGATAGGGTAAATGATACCACTATCTAGACATTTGACGGTCTCCTTCTTCACAGCCTCCTTCATGACTGGATTAAGACGTCTTTGTGGATCCCGGGCTGGTTTGGCATCATCCATCAGATGAATGTGATGCTCAACGATCAGGGGACTAATCCCCTTGATGTCCGCCATGGACCAGCCAAAAGCTTTCCTGTTGCTGTGCAAGACCGTGAGAAGGGCTTTCTCTTGCTCGGGAGCTAGAGAAGCCGAGATGATGACAGGGAGGGTCTCGTTCTCACCTAAGTAAGCATACTTAAGGTGAGACGGCAATGGCTTGAGTTCGAGCGTTGGAGGTGAAATGATGGAAGGCAAGACTGGTGCAAAGGTCTCGAACTCAAAGGACTCCAGCAAAGGTTCAAAGCGAGTGTAAGCAACCGAGTTGGATGGTTCAGGTAACTCATCCGGAAAGTCGAAGGATTCAAACTCGGGTTGTGCGCGGCTAAGATCATTTGAAAACGTGAAACACTCGTAGTCGTTGTCGGGCGCACAAACAGCAGCAGGTTCGAAGAGAAACGCACTAGTGGCGTCAAGATTATCGTGATCAAACAGAAACTCCTCGAATTCACACTCTTCTGGGGTGATCTCCTGGATCGAGCAGACGTCCAGTATATGAGCATTAGGTTCGTCGGGCTGATTCCCCAACCTAAAAATATTGAGTTCAATCGTCATGTTTCCGAAAGAGAGGTTCATCGAACCATTGCGACAATTGATCACAGCATTTGAGGTTGCGAGAAATGGGCGACCGAGTATCACCGGAATTTGATTCCGGGGGTTAGCTACAGGCTGTGTATCTAATACAATGAAGTCAACGGGGAATATGAAGTCCCCGACTTTTATTAACACATCCTCTAGCTCACCCCTAGGATGGGTGATCGATCGGTCGGCCATTTGGAGAGTGCAGTGCGTGGGTTTCAGCTCTCCGACGCCTAATTGCTCGTATACTGAATACGGAAGCAGGTTAACACTGGCACCAAGATCTAATAGTACGCGGTTGATGTTCTTATCCCCAATAGTAATTGAAATCGTAGGACAGCCAGGGTCCTTCCGTTTTTGTGGTAAAGATTGGGTAAGGGCATCACTCACAGCACTAGCCAAGAAAACTTTCTTGGGTACCTGAGACTTCCACTTTTTCGTGCACAAGTCCTTTAAGATTTTCGCGTAGGACGGGACTTGTTGGACAGCATCTAAAAGAGGAATGTTAATGTTAACCTGCTTAAATAACTCCAGAATCTTCTCCATTTGAGGATTTTGTTTATTAGACCTCAACCGGTTTGGAAATGGAACATTTTGAAAATTGGTTGAGTCTAATGCTGGAGGAGGAGATTGTGGA
Source organism: Agapanthus africanus (assembly GCA_030015575.1). Classification (NCBI taxonomy): domain Eukaryota; kingdom Viridiplantae; phylum Streptophyta; class Magnoliopsida; order Asparagales; family Amaryllidaceae; genus Agapanthus; species Agapanthus africanus. The sequence goes on from JASDDO010000019.1 coordinate 630,432,720, forward strand.
GTTGGAACGGATCCCAGAATAGATGTCTTCGTGGAGTGAGAAGTGGGTCCGTTCAGAGCAGAAGAAGAGGGAGGGGAGCCTTGTGAAGAACGGAGAATAGGCTCAGAAGACGAAGAAGAAGAAGAAGAAGAAGCGGCCGGGGTGTCATCGTTGATCCGTTTGCCAATGTTGTTTTGCAGCATCCTCCCCGATCTCAGTGTGGTCACGGCACTCACATTATGGTTTTGTTGTTCAAGAGCAACGTGTGCATTATGTGGGTGACCGGGATTTGGATGTGGCTGGGACGGGAGCTTCCCCTTTTCTCGCTCGTTTAAGGCCGCGTTCAGCTGTGCAATCTGGGCCTCGATGGTCTTGATGCTTTGCCCGTGTGCGGCAGTGTGTTGCACTAAGGATTGAATGGAAGACTGGATGTTGGCGGTGGATTGAGTCGATTGTTTAACAAACGCCTCCAGACTTCGTTCGAGCGAGGAAACCATATCGTTGTTTGACTGGACAAAGTTGTTTGGTGGAAAAGAATTGTTGGGTGCAAAGTTGTTCGTCTGATTTTGGAAAGGTTGGGGTTGGAAGGGCTGCTGATATTGATGTTGAGTTTGTTGTTGCGCTTGTTGTTGCGGCGGAGGGGCCCTTTGGAAATTGTTGCCCTGGAATTGATTCTGATTCTGATTCCAGGCGAAATTGGGGTGGTTCCTCTAACTGGGATTGTAGGTGGAAGAGTATGGATCATTCCTCGGTCTTTGCTGGAAGGCAGCATTAACCTGATCCTGTCCTTGCGAGGGTGGATTGTAAGGGCACTCTTCGGTCAAGTGAGAAGGATCGGAACAACAAGCGCAGATGGTACGAAGGGGGAGAACAGGGGCAGGAGCAGAAAATTTGCTCTCTATCGCTTCAAGCTTTCTTGTTATTGCAGCCATTTCAGCTTTCATCGCAATAAAGACATCAAGTTGGTGGATTCCTACCCTAGACTGACCGGTAGAAGTGGAGGTAGAAGAAGAAGAAGTCGGTCTGGTGCTATCCCATTGTAGCGTTTGCTCCGCAAGGTCATCAAAGAATTGCCACGCTTCCTCGTCAGATTTCGATAGGAAGTGGCCCTGACAGATGGTTTCCAACAACTGCTTCGTTGCTGGGTTCAGTCCCTCGTATAAGGTTTGGCAAAGTTGCCATTTCTCTATACCGTGGTGAGGACACTGAACAAGAAGTTCTTTGTATCGGTCAAAGCACTTCCAGAAGGGTTCAGAAGGAAGCTGGGAGAATTGGTTGATTTCATTTCGAATCCTTGCGGTTTTATGATTCGGATAGAATTTTTTCAGAAACGCTTTAACAAACTCGTCCTAGCTGGTTATGGAATGGGATGCGGTGCTATACAGCCATTTTTCAGCAAGATCGCATAAAGTGAACGGAATGACCCGTAGACGTATAGCATCGTCCGACAGCTGGGTGGTTTTCATCATGGCACAGACGTTTTGAAATTTGTTGATGAAGATATAGGCATCTTCAGATTCAAGCCCATGAAAACGTGGAAGCATGTTGATGAAGTAGGGTTTAATTTCAAAGTTGTCCCCATTGGCCGGAGGAAGAGAAAGGCAGGTGGGAAGTGCAGAACGGGTGGGATAAAAACGATCCTGGAGCGCGATTCGCTGCGGCGCTACAACAGGCGGTGGTGGTGGGATATTGGTCTCCGTAGGAGGTGGAGCCAATCCAGGGGTGGTCAAAGAGATGTTCGGATTAAATCCTGACATCGCGTAAGAAGAGGTTGGTGAAGGCGAAGGCGAAGATGTATGAACAGAATTCCGGTCAACGTCGGAGTTGGCCGGCAAAGGAAGGGGTGAAAGAGGAGTGGACGGAGTATCGACGTCTGAGTCGATCGCGTAGTCGGTTGCGACTAACATAACGCGGACTAGACGGGCGCTAGTGTCCCGAGTCCAAGCGGACATACACTAAACGAGTTTAGTATAGTCAATGCGGAGAAGGTGAGGGTAAGAAAACGTCAATGGAGAAAGGTGATGGGTGGTGGGTGAAAAATGGATTTGGCGACAAAGGGCAAGTTTTTATAAAAGTTTTTGAATTTTTTTTTTTTTTTTTAGAAAGAGATTTACAGAAATATGTACGGATATACGGCTTAAGCAATCACAAACAAGATATGCACAATCACACCTAGATCTACGGTAACCTAGGTCTACTAGACCTGCTCCTGAACTTGATTGTCGAAGTTAAACAGTGTCGAGAAACGGGCTTAAAAATACACTGATCACGAGGCCAGGTAAGTGCAGAGATAAGGGGAGGTTGTCCAACGCTTTCGCGAAGTTCCTTAATTAAATAACCCTTTCTCTTTCGGCGGTTGCGCCTTTAACACTTTCCTAGACACCCCGTAAACAATATACCGTTAAGCGAGGTTCTAAACACGGTTTATCTTCTCCTAATGAGCGTGAAGTCCTTAGGGCTGAAGTCTAGTATTTTTTTAATTTACAATGGACAATGCATATGCTTTTGTGATTTTTGGGGTCCTGGGAAGGGTGATGAAATCCCCACCCAATCTGGATTGGTTTCAAGCCCCTTAAGTCCGTATTAAAGAATGCAAAGCGGTAACAAATCAACTGCAAACAATTTTTTATTTGCGGCGCAAAGAATCCTGCACAAGAACAGTTTATTGGAAGGGGGAGAAGAGTTTGTGCAAAGAAATCTGCAGAAAACACAATTTATTGGAGTCCAGAGGAGTGAAGAGAAGAGAGAGACTCACCAGAAATTTTGGGGCCCTGAAACCACCAAGTGGCCGCGGATCCGCGGCCTAAGCCCTCTATTGCCGCGGATCCGCGGCAGTAAGGGGAGATTGGGACTTCATTTTTTGTGTGGGTGCTGGTATGGGTCTCCTCTGCTTGTCTGGATCTTCTGAATTTTTACTTGCTCACTGTACCTGCTCCAGATCTTGACAGTAGACCGTTTGTTCCGTTTTGATCCGTCGCGGTGTAGCCGCGAAATGTGGGTCTATCTTCCCACGTCTTTGGCACTGTACTTGAACTCCGTTTTATCCGACGTCTTTGGCGTCGATCTTGAACTTCGTATTTTCCTACACACTTGCACAAAAGCTAATCAAAAAACAACAAGATGGTTTTTTTTTTTTACAATGTATATTTTTTTGTTTTGTTTTTCGGTTATATTCACAAGTTAACCCGAAATTACACAAGGAAATAAACTACCGTCTCCCCGGCAACGGCGCCATTTGATTGTTAGAGGTTCTGCGTGTTCAAGTTTTAGTTTAAATACCGCAATCAAGACGGTTTCGCTTGTAGCTAGCCGGTTGAGTACGGGTCGTCCGCAGGGAGATGGGAGTCTTTTTCAATGTGTTTTAACGAGTTAAGTCCGGTTTTTTCAGATTTTGTTGTGGTTATCTAAGTGTTGAGTTGATATTTAAAGAGGGCTTGTTAGGGTTAGGATTAGGTTAGTTTGAGTTAGGAGTCTTCACATATTTCGTTGCCCCTCTTAATATCGGTGTTACGGTAATCGGCAACAACGGGGATTAGCACGACTAGGAAGGAACTTGCGAGTATAAGCTAGGCTTTCCAACGCATAGTCCTTCCTTTTGGTGCTTGTCCGTCCGTTCTTGGCTCTTAGCCATAACCTCCGGTTAATTCAACCACAACCGGTCTCACTACGGACTCACCGCTATCATGTAGGATAGGGTGCCGTAAGGAGCGGATTGTGGTTCAATTAACGGGAGTCGAATTAAGCTGTTGGGCAAGGAAAGAGTGAGAGAGATTTCCTTCTCTCAAACTTCCCTTATCCTACCCTAACAAGTATGAACTACTCACACATCATGATACGGCAAAATAAAACAAAACAAAAGAGGAAGATAGAAAGAAAGAGATTAGAAGATAACGACTAGCTATTTGCGACCTCACCTTGGCGAGGATCGAGCGTAAGCATCATTGTCGTATTAAGGATAAAGAAAAAGAGAGAAGAAAGAAACAACAAGAAAATAACAACAACTACTTAACGAATTAAAATTACAACAATTATAAAAAAGGCAAGACAAGCATGATAATAAAATGATCTTCTTTATTCACCATTCTTCACTCACCAAGCTCATTACAAGTTTTAATGGAGAAGAGATGAGAAGAGGAAGAAGAAAACACTAAACCTAGCAAAATGAAAATATAAGAATGGCCTCCTTCCTTCTCTCAGTTCTGGGCTATTTATAGGCCAAAAGATGAAAACCTAGGGCAACCACCAGAACACATATACAAATACCAAAATACCCCTAAAAAATTATCAACTGCCGCCACCATATGGCCGCGGTTCCGCGGCCTAGACCCCCTATTGGCCGCGGATCCGCGGCCCTTTAGAGGAGTTGGGCCCTCTTCTTTTTTGTGCTTCCCTGTTCTTCAGTGTACATAATTCTGGTACATGTATTTTCTCAATTTGGCTCCACGATTTTTCCAAAATTTCTGTTGAGGGAAAGGTGGACTTTTTGTCAAGATTTGGCATGATTGCCACGAGCTCCGCGTAGATTTCTTGGAACTTGTTGTTGCCATTGAGCCTTGTGCATGAAGGTGACAATCGATTTGCCATTTTGTCTTCCTAAACTGGTATCTGGCAACATACGGATGAAGAGCGGAGACCGTGTTTTATCTGTGGTTGGCAGGAACCCGGATTTTGTCGTGTTTTCCATGAATTCCACCGTTTTAGAACCGAGAACCTGTATCCTGCAATTGACTAGCAAACATGGCTCAAGAGTATCTACCGATATGCAATGTGATAAAAATTGGGCGGTATGAAAATGCAAAAATCTGATATGAACATGTAGCCCAGAACACCCTGAGATATTACTGGAATACCTACCAGTAAATCTCCTGCCTTGGCTAAGGACTTCGTGTAATGGCTCTCTTAGACACAGCGCGACCTCACCCCCAATACCGGAAGAGACGAACCCCTGCAGATCCGCTCACTGCCTCCATGTGGCTCGGGACTGTACCCAACTAAAACCTGTTTGCACGACTCCTTTAAGCCGTGGTAGGGTAGTAATAAAAGTACAGTGGGAACTCACACGAGAAAAATGACGATCTCAGGTCGATGAACTAACCTGTACACATGTCACCAGGGAAATGCTATCTGACGTCAGGTATAAGACCAACTAGCATGTTCCCGGCGAGTCCAGTCCGGTGTACTCATAACCCAATGAGCACCTGTATCATCTTAGGTGAACCAACTGACACCAGTGGCTTGTGAGACCGGCCACCGCCCCACGTCGGGGTCTCGACTGTATACACTAGTCTACTCTGGAGTATCGATGCTCTGTCTCGAAAACTCCCACGACTAGGGACCTTTTAAGGATGTGCTTATAGACCCCAGCTCCCACGTATATTATCGCCATCATACTGCTGGTCGTCAAGCAAGAATCCTAAGGGCTCTATCAACGCGCAATAGTGACCTGTAAGGTCACCTAAAGCAGTACACGATGATAAAGATAAACAATACAGCATACTATCATCTTGAGTAAGACTGTCCTACCGGCATAGGTCCTCCCTCAATCATTGCAATCACGTGTCTGTGATCCAATAATTGACTCTGAGGGCACTATCTCCAACAATCCTCACTAATGGAACCATGGAACTGCCGCAAACCCTAAGGTTCAAAGGCTTTCACACAGTCATTATGTCGAGTTATGGTTTCATTCTTCTAGAGGGTCCATAGAATTGCTTGCATGTCCTTCTGAATACTTTAAACTTGGAATATGGGTTTTTGACATTCGATCGCCTCTATCGACTCACAACGTATTTGCGTGAAGTCGTCTCAAGCTGGAATCAATCTATCTGATGACCTCGCATCGGGGTATGCGAATGAATCACATGTCCTAGTCATTCATCCTCGGGTGACAAGCGACCTTCTATCATATCTCTAAGTACAACTCGTACTGCAATAGCTCCAACATCTGAGGCAATATTTCGTCGTTCGCAGCAACAACTGGCTCATTCATCTGCATACTGAGCAGTGCCTCAATCATCATGAATAAGCGATACATTAATGGTCATCACATTCTGGCTGGCCTCTATCAGTGGCTCAATCCTCTGGTGCAAATATGCACGCCCGATAAACCTCATAACAGCGATCCATCAAACGCTCATGGCGAGAAAATACAATAACACGGCGCATCTATGCAAATCGTATGTCCCCGGAATCATGCCCAGGTCAGTCCTCGTCCGTGACGAGCTCGTGCTGACCGCAACTCTAGCCGTAGCTCTCTCTGCCCGTAATCGTGGCAGCAAAACCATAAATTGGTACTGAATAGGATAGATCATAGGAATGAATATAATACTCTGCAAAGAAATGTACATCCTAATGCTTCTTAAGCGGAGAATCGTATCGTAAATATGCCGCGGAACATACGTACGGTACGTCACTCTACTTGAGTCACCTACTCCATCAACCAAGGGTCATCCTACACTCAGGAGGTAAAACCTAACGCTCTGATACCAACTTTGTCACGACCAGAAAAGTACGGAACATGACCGGCACTTAAATTACGAAATGTCTCGAGGCATACGTAATCTAAGTAAACCAAAACCCAGAAATCAAAACCAAGTAAAGTAGTAGAGTGAAGGAAAAACCAATTTAAATCAAGTAGTTAAGCAACATAAGCCAAAATTTGCATTTTTAAAATCATAAGTCTTCTCTGAAAATTTCGGCGGAGTTCCTTTGTAAATACTAGCCACGAGCGGGGTACAACATGATAAATATCTACATGAATGATAAAAGGCATCCCCAAGCGGGAGCTAGCTCTTCTTCAATCGACGGTCACAACCACGCAAGCAATATAATATACAATGCTGAAGGGCGAGGATCAAAACTAAAATGGAAACTCAAACAACATGAAATCCATAATAATACAACGCGCGACTCTAAGGTCAAAGGAATATACATCACTGGTCTCTAAGTGAATAAAACATACATGTCTGGTTGATGGAGTTTACTAGATACAACTGAATAACATATATACAATGGTGGTCTTGATGCATAAGAACCCACCTACCAAATCAATCACCCGAAATGGAAGCAGTGTGCCAGCAAAGCCGCAACGAAACCTGTACGGCAAATCCTGCAAGAAACTGTGGCACAACGGGGGTGAGTTGCCAACTCGTGAGTAGAAAACATCGCCGAGCATAAATCGTTTGTATGACACAATCCTAGGTCAATACGATGAAATATACATATATAACCTCAAAAGAAAAGTCTGAAGCAAGAAAAGGTGGCAAGGGTAAACATCTATATATAAGTGTAATCCCATATGCTCGTGTCATTGCCTCAGGTAGCAACATATCATATGAATGAGGTATGAATGCATGAAAACAGAATACATGTAAATGAAGAAACAGCTTTTATAACTTAGTGAGATTTCTGTATATTTAAAATGAGGTATCATCAATGAAATCAACATAAGCAGTGTCTAGCATCGATACAAAACATAAATCCTAATATCTCAATATCGCAGGCTCCGGCTATCCGGACTAGCCTGTATCATCAAATCTCAATACCTCAATATCTCAAAATCTCAGTGTCTCAAATCTCACTATATAGGGCTCCGTCAGTCCGGATCGGCCCCTATCATCAATCACACGACCACAAACGGTATCCTCTGGATATCCGACACGCCAGGTAAAATCACCGGTAGGCAGTCTGCCCCTGCCGAGCTCATCGTCTACACCTCGAGCTTTTTGCCCCGGGGTACCTTACCGGGTCCACCATGTACCCGCAGATGGTTCATCCAACTCCTCGAATTGGGGCTCGAAATCCATCTCATAACCGAGAAAACATCATGGTGGATGACTCATACATCATGAGAAAACCGCACTTTTCATTTTAAAAAGAGAGAGAGAGAGAAGTTTATACATATTCTTGCAGTTTTCTCCCAAATCCAGGAAATCTCATGAAAATCCGAAATCCAATCATCAATAGCGAGTAAACAGTGAATATTGGCATAAAACTCCATAATACTGCATAACAGTGAATAATAATATGCATGAAGTAGCAAGTAATAACTGCAATGTCTAAACTGGCATATAAGGAAAGTACACTAATATCATGTCGAAACTATCAGCTAACAAGCTATATCAATGAAATAATATTCTCTAAAGTGTACATGACATGGCAATTACCGATGATGATGTGTATGAGCCGGCAAGTAAGTGTATGTGGAACAAACGCATCATCGGTAATGGTGCTGGTGTCCTAACAGCATGATTTCAATATTATTATATGAAAACACAATATAGGCATGCAATGCGATGCGAGCAGCAAGAATATACGGGAGCTGAATATCAAATACAATGATAACAAATCTACATATGTCTAATTATGAGTCGTACAGTTTTTCCATTTGAAATAACACGAATTGTGGTGTTTTGAAAATAAGGGCTACGATGTTTTTAAGAAAATGTATGTCCTTTGAAATATCCGTAGAATCACTTGGCCTGTCTTTAAAATATTCATGATTCGTTAGTTTTGAAATAGGTATGACTCGAGTCTAATCTACCATTTACAAGTAAACTGCAGAGCTAAACTAAAAGGCTAATCGAAAGGTAAGGAAACTGCCCAACATCCGAGTCGATACATATATATATATATATATATATATATATATATATATATATATATATATATATATATATATATATATAAATATAACAGTCGGTGATCCCGCCTCAGTAGTATCCCATACGATATAATATCTATAATATGACATCCTCAAGTCAAGAGTGTGGATCTATCATCAAAATAGCTCGTACGGTAAATCCGTCGTACGGCATCCCAAATCTGGGTAAGGGTCAAATGTCACATCTATCACACTATTCATCTGGTATCCTCTTTGTCAAATATCATGATCCGGAGTACTGATCTACGTCTAGTACAACACTGATACCACATATGTATATGAATGCGTGTGTATGAAAACACCACGTCAAAAGGACCCGCTAAAACATCATGTCGTATCTCAAATACGACCTATGTCACATCACCGATCTCACGGCCTCAAGCCCAATCTCATCGATTCATCTCCAATCCCAAGTACTATCCTCATAATCCGTGTATATGTATACGTATATATATATATATACATAGTCCCATACCCATGAGTATATATATATATATTTATACATATCCCCATATACGCACCGGTAAAAGAATGAATGTATGCAAGTGTGTGTGCGTGTGTGGGTGCAACAACTACTCTAGGGTTTCGCAAGTAACACTACTAATCCATGAACACATAACCATATCCTGAATATCCATGTCTCACATAAAAGATATCATATATATATATAGTATATATATAGCATACTATACATCGAACTGCGGGGGTGTTATACGCCATCCACCCGACTTCCCCCGTAGATATATATCTAGTCACCTTGACCTTCGTCTGCCGATACTGACGTCGCGATGCGCTTGCTTGTAGTCTCGAAGTCCACTTAGGGTACCTATACATCATAATGTACGGTATCGCGTTAAAATCAAATTCGAAGACGAAACGACACACGAAAACCAAAACGACACGCTTAAAAGCCTATAGGTTAGAACCTACGGTTTGCATATCGCAACTCAACCCAATAACACTAGGGATAGACGTACAAACGTCAAGTGACCGAGTACAAACACAAATATCAAAACTTAGATTCAAAAACAACGCAAAATATAAGGCAGCAACATTGAAAACATGCTCCAGATTTTGTTTAAGGTGAAACCATGGTGCACAAACAACTCTGGGGTGATGTATATGAAGTACATCACCTACTGAAGCAACCTGGGCCCTAACCCCTACACCATGGCCGGCCACACCCATGTAATTTCCATCCTGCTCGGTTCTTCAGGGTGGGATGGGGTTCGTCTTGGTATGGTGACCTCCTAGGGTCCAATATGGGTCAATGGTATTGTTTGCTTTTCAAGTTTTGGTCTCGGGTCACTCCAGATTTCTCTGCACCCACTAAAACTCACAAAACCGACATTTACAGTTTTCTATTTTCAGTTCCAGGTTTTGTATTGTGTTTGGTCTGGGTTTTTTGACAAATTGTGGGGGGGGGGTTAAGGTCAGTAATAAGGTTCAATAACACAATCCCAACTCAAGAAAACCCTAACCCCTTTCTATGAATTTTCAAAGCTCACAAAAACGCCCCAAATCATAACTAAACACATATATGGTTTAAAGTGAATGAAAAAATACACTAAGTGTGAAGGGATTATCTCGTTTGGCACTCATGAAACCCTTACAGCGCCAAAACGCAAACTTTCTTGGTCCAAGGTGTAGCTTGTGAGCTCTAGCACAAATTTTGTGAAATGGAGATGGAGTTTTGATGAGGGAAATGAGGTGTTTGTGAGGGTTTGATGAAGAGGGAGATGAGGATCAGCCATGGGCTGAAGAGGAGAGGAAGATGAAGAGGAAATAATGAAGGAGGGAAAAGCTATGACCAAGGTTGACCCCCTCACCACTCTCTCATGCCCATACCTTACACTATGCACATTTTTTAATGTTTTCCTTTTCTTTTCTTTTCTTTCTCAATTAAAACAACAACCATGCCAAAAAATGAAGAGAAGTCCATGAAGAAAATGTAACAAGTGTAAAAAAATGACATGTACACGAGGTCTTCTCTTTTTCTATTTCTAGGACGAGGAACACGCTTAAAGTCCGATTAGCGATTTTTAATCGCGATTAGCACTAAAATAGTGCCAAAAAAATTCATAAACTTTCATAATTTGCATGAATCACATAAAGCATCCTCTTTTTTGTAATTTCCATAATTTTCAAAAAAATTCCTAATTTATCGGTATTTAATTATGCTGCCTTATTAAAATATTCAATATTTTATTATTTAATTATAAAAATTCCCAAAAATAATATTTTATTTTTCTGAAATGTTACAGTTCCAATGTACATGCAGTTTCAGTAGGAGAGTATCATCTGGGGTTGCCATCGGGTTGTATATTGGTTTTGAACCCATGTTATTTTGTACCAAGCATGCTTTGTAATATAATATCCGTTTCTTTGTATGGGAAGAGACCATATCTTAAGCGAGTTAAGATTTGGGATTGTCCGGCTTTTGTCAAAAAGCAGAATCCGGACAAACTCGAGACACAATCGTTCAAATGTTTATTTATGGGATATCCAAAAGATTCGTATGGGTATTCGTTCTACCACAAAGAGGAACAAAGGGTGTTTGTTTCTCGAAATGCCACATTTTTAGAAAATGAGATTTTTCCAAATGATACTGATGGCAATGTGGTAGATCTAGATGAGGTTCTAGAAACACAAATTATAAATGACAACTTGGTTGAACCTGATTTTGCAACAGATCTTAACGAACCTCAGCCACTCCGTAGATCTGGTAGGACTTCTCGCCCACCGGAGAGATACTACGGTTTCTCGTTGATGGTGATGGAGAAGATTTCATCATGGATGATGATGACCCTACCAGTTTTCAGCAAGCTATCACGAGTGGTGACTCTGTGAAGTGGCTGGATACCATGAGATCCGAAATAGAGTCTATGTACACCAACAAAGTACGGACTTTAGATGGTGTACCCTCTGGGGTAAAACCCGTAGGGCGCAAATAGATCTTTAAGGGAAAGATCGGTGTAGATAGGCAGGTGGAGACCTATAAGGCGAGGATTGTGGCGAAAGGATTTCGACAAAGACCAGGACTAGACTATGACGAAACCTTTTCTCCTTTAGCCATGGTTAAATCCATTCGGATCCTACTTGCTATTGCTGCTCACTAATACTATGAAATCTAGAAGATGGACGTTAAAACTACTTTTATAAATGGTGATTTAGGAGAGTGCGTTTATATGGATCAGCCAGAGAGCTTCATCGATAGTGAGAGCAGCGGGAAAGCATGTAGGTTGCTTAAATCCATTTATGATTTAAAGCAGGCATCACGGAGTTGGAACATCTGTTTTGATGATGTTAAACAGTTTGATTTCGTCAAAAATCTAGATGAAACTTGTGTTTATAAGAAGATTGTAGGAAGTACTGTTGCATTCCTCGTATTGTACGTGGATGACATTCTTCTGATAGGAAACGATGTTCCTTTGCTACAATCGATCAAACTATTCTTATCACAATGGTTCTCCATGAAGGACCTGGGTGATGCCTCGTACATATTGGGCATAAAGATCTATAGGGATAGATCTAAACGGTTATTGGGATTTTCCCAAACCAGGTACATTAACACCATCCTACAGAGGTTTAGTATGGAAGACTCCAAGCGGGGTTCCATACCCGCTAGTCATGGAGTCACTCTCTCTAAGGAATTTTGCCCAAAGACTGATGAAGAGAGAGCTCGCATAAGCATTATACCCTACTCTTCTGTTGTAGGATCTATAATGTATGAGATGTTTTGTACACGCCCTGATGTAGCTTATGCACTAGGTGTAGTAAGCAGGTATCAATCCAACCCAAGGGAGAATCATTGGACAACAGTGAAGAACATTCTTAAGTACTTGCGAAGGACTAAAGAAATGTTCTTGGTGTATGGTAACGGAGATCTCCAAATGGAGGCCTTTACTGATTCAAGCTCCCAGAGTGACAAGGATGACAGCAAATCTATCTCTGGGTTTGTTTTTACCCTTAATTGAGGGGCGGTATGTTGGAAGAGTTCCAAACAGGATACCGTTGTAGACTCAATGATGGAAGCTGAGTATATTGCTGTAAATGATGCTTCCAAGGAAGCCGTCTAGATGAAGATGTTCGTTTCGGAGCTAGGAGTAGTTCCGACCATTATTGATCTGATACCGTTGTATTGTGATAATAATGGCGCTATGGCGTTAGCCAAAGAGCCTATGTCCCATCAGCGAACCAGACACATCCTCAGGCGATATCATACGATCCGGGAGATAGTTGATCGCCGTGAGATCGAGATTCGGAGAGTAAATACAAAAGATAACACAGTGGATCCACTCACTAAGGCCCTCCCTTTGCCACAGCATGAGCGACTTTTTGAGAGGTTGGATTTGAGATACTCCAATAATTGGCCTTAGTGCAAGTGGGAGATGGTTGGATATATGTATGACATAGAGGCCATTATATGATAGTGTATGTACCGGTATGTGTGTGTGTGTGTGTGTCTTCAGGGGTCATTCTTGCTCGACATGATAGTATGCTATCTGGTTGCACCTTTTATCTTGACATGTTCATTTGATCGTGCTTTCATTCATTTGGTACATGTTGATATAGCCCTTAGGATGATGCACGACTACTGAGATTAAGATGCGGATCATACTAGTGGGACATGTGTAGTCTATGAGCATATCTTTGAAATGTTCCTAGTCGTGGGTGTGTCGAGACGGGGCATCGATATCACCAGAGCAGACTAGCGTATACGCTACTTGTCCCATATGATGGGCGATGGATGATCCCATATCCATTGGTGTGGTGACACCAAAGATCGTATACGGGTGCTTAGTGGAGACTGGGTACACCGAACGGACTCGCCGAGAACTCTTATGTGGTATTATATCTATCGTCGGATAGCAGTTCTAAGGTGACACTAGTACAGGTTAGTCTGTAGACCCGAGATCGTCATAGAGTCTTGTGTGTCTCCCACTGTACTTTGATCTCCACCCTACCATGGCTCTACTGAGTCATGCAAACAGGTGGATTTTGGGTACAGTCCCAAGGCATATGGAGGCAATGAGCGATAGGATGGGTTTCGTCTCTCCCAGTATTGGGGGTTGATGTTGCACCATGTACGATTGGCTATAACAGGATGTCCCTAGTCAGGGCTGCTGAGATTTACTGATAAGTGTTATCAGTAGTTTCTCGATCTGTTATGAGCCATATACCGACATGACTTATTGTAACGTTTTGAAAATCGTTTCGGTGAAATTTCGGAAAATCGGTAAAATAAGGGGGTTTTCTGTAAAGTGTCAAAATACAAATATCTTTATTACAAAATTAAATATACATATTCTTGCTATGTAATTGCTAATATTTGGTGTTTATTGAGCCACTGCTGAAATTTCAAATTTTCTGAAATTTTTTCCGAAATTAATTATTTTAATATTATTTTAAGCCGTTACTGATACATTTAATTAGGGAAAATTACAAATTGGAATGAGTTGAATTTTTTTTTTTGCAACAAAACATATTAAAAAAAAATTTAGCATGTTGCTTTTGAAATGAAATGAAGCTGTCAAACGGTTTTAGAAAATATCGAAGAAAAAAGCTTAATTAGTGATTTTAGTATAAAGGGAAATTGGTGTATAGTATTTATCTTTTTTTTTCCTCACCCACACTCCCCACACTCTCTCTCCTCCCCCCTAGGCTGCTGGCCGAGCCCCCCCTTGGCAGCCCCAAAACCTTGTCCCCTCATTTCACAAAAGAAAAGAATTAAAAAGGAAAAGAAAGTATAAGAAAAGGAGGTATGGGTTTGGGTTGACTTGGACTTTTCTTTACTTGGTTTTTCCCCTCACCACACCCTCTCTCTCCTCTCCCCTTGGCTCAGCAGCAGGTTCCCCAAAAGCAGCTCCCTTTTCACCCCTATTTTTCTCCTCTCATTCTCATCAAAAAATCCATCTTTTTGCCTCAAAATCAAGCTAAAACCTCTATATTTCTTTAATCCAACTCTTACTCATTTCTTCTTTGTCCTAGCTAACTTGAATCATGGAGCAAGAGAGCAATTTGGAGGCCAAGATTTTCATGTTGGATCTCTTGAACTTTGAGGTATAATCTAAATCCTATAATTAAATTGTTGTATTAATACTTTAAATCAAGACATAATTAGTTCGTAATATGGGTTTGATTGCAAGTTTATGATTTCAAGAGGGAATTTTGGAATTCAAGTGAGTGTTGTATCACTTGTTTTTTTTGTTGTAATGGGTAGTTTAACATATTAAGATTTGGAGAATGTAAGCTAGTAGTTAGTTTACTATTTGTTGCTTCAAAATTTGTCCAATTTCATAAATTTTGCTAACTAGGTTTTAATGAAATACATATATAATTGAGATTAAAAATCTAATTAAGTTTTTCATGACATCATTAACATTTTAATTTGTTGTTTAGCAACTTAGATCATGCAAATCCAAGATAAATTGTTGTTTGTGCATTTTTGCTATAAAATTGTTTAAATTGGTTAATTTGTAAACTGGAATTTTGGGGTTAATGAAGTTTAATGATATAAAATTGTGAAAATGGTTTTTATGACTTATTTAAGATGTTTAATAAGTATTATTGTCATTAGAATTGTTAAAACATCAAGTTTTGTATTTAAACGGTTAACGACCGCTAACTAGGTTTTTGGGAAATAAAACGATTTGTTTAATTTTATGTTTTTGATGAATTTAACAATATTTCATATATAATTAGTGAGTTTTGAAACCATGATTGGTATGTTTGATGTTTTTCTTGATCAATCGATGTTTGTACGCCGACGTCGAGGGTTTTGGGTTGATTTGTGAAAGCAAACCATAGGTTTTGACCTATGTGGGATTCGTGTGTCGTTTTGGTCATGAGTCGGATTTTAATGCGATACGGTGCGTTATGATATGTAGGTACCCCATGTGGACTTCGAGACGATAAGCAAGCACATGGCGACGTCGGCACTGGCGAGTGAGGACTAGGTGAGTAGATTTATATCTATGGGGAGAAGTCGGGTGGATGGCGTATAGCACCCCCGTAGTTCGTGGTGATGTATACGAATACGTATACACACATATATTGATTATATATTGTTTGAGATTATTAATGTTAAAGATGGATATTTGGTGTGTTTGGATTGGTTTAGTGTTGTGAAACCCTAGAGCAGTGGTCGCACCACATGTACACACACACCCATACTTGCATACATTCTTCTTTCATATGTGCGTATATGAGAATATATTTTTATGTGTTCACATGGGTATGGGACTATGTGTTCATATACTCGATTTGAGGATAGTATTTGGGATTTGAGATGAGTCGTTGAGATTCGATTTGAGGCCGTGAGATCGGTGATATGACAGGGTTCGTATTTGATATACGACCTGATGATTTAGCGGGTCCTTTGTTGTAGTTTTCACACACGTGTATGCATACTTTGGTGGTATCGGTATTGTACTAGAAAGAGATCAGTACACGGATTAGGATTTTTGATAAAGAAGATACCAGATGAATAATGTGATGAACATGATATTGACCCGTACTTAGATTTGGGGATGCCGTACGACGGATTTACGTACGAGCTATATATTGATGATAGATCCGCACTCTTGACTTGGGAATATATTGTTAGTTGTATGTATGCCCTAGAGGCCAGTATTGTACAGATGATGTATATTATATTGGATGCTTGGACATATATAGAGAGGACTTTCTTGCTCGATATGATAGTATGCTATCTGGTTGCCCTTTACTTTAACATGTATACTTGTCTCTTTATACTGTCTTATCATTACATGTTGGTAAAGCCCTTAGGATGTATACTTGACTACCTGGACTATGATGCGGATCATACTAGTGGGGACATGGTAGTTCATAAGTACATCCTTCAAGGTCCCTAGTCGTGGGTGTATTGAGACGGGGCATCGATACACCAGAGTAGACTAGCGTATACGCATCTCGACCCATGAGATGGGCGATGGATGATCCCCTATCCATTAGTGTTTGACATCAGAGATGGTATACGGGTACTCAGTGGAGACTGGGTACACTAGACGGACTCGCCGAGAACTCCTAGATGATATTATACCTTACGTCAGATGGCAGTTCTCTGGTGACACTTGTGCAGGTTAGTCTGTAGACCTGAGATCGTCATAGAGTCTTGTGTGATTCCCACTATGCTTTGATTTCCACCTTACCACGTCCATGAGGGCGTGCAAAACGGTGGTTTTTAGGTACAGTCCCGAGTCACATGTAGGCAATGAGCGATAGGAGGGGTTTCGTCTCTCCCGGTATTGGGGGTTGATGTTGCGCTGTGCTCGATTGGCCGTAACAGGGAATTCCCTGGCCAGGGCTGATTAGAGATTTACTGGAAAGTGTTACCAGTAGTTTCTCCACCCATTATGAGCCTCACATCGGCATGACTTATCGGTTATTGGGGTCTGACGTTTACCTCCCCTAGACTTGATATGCGACATATCAGACGAGGAGACCGGACTGTACGGGAAGTGTTGCCGGCAGGCTTTCACAGGAGTTGGTGCGGGCTTGCTTGCTGATCTTATGATCACTCAATACCCGGGTAGCCGTTACGTCCAACTAGTACCGCTGACGGCTTGTGGGTGCGTGATGTGATCATCACCTACTGCCGGTGTATTGACGAGTCTTTAGAGTCCTACACAGAGGTTTTACTGGCTCAGGCAAAACGAAATAGGAGCGCATATGTGATATGTGCGAGACCGAGAATAAATGCGTGTATGTGATGTTAGTGTATATGCCCTAGAGGCCATTACTGTATCATACTAGTTTGTATATTACTTAATGGATGCTTGGGATATTCACCTTGTATATACAATCTTGCTCAAAATAGTAGTATGCTACTTGGTTTGTTTCTACTTCAATGTGTACATGTGTTTATTTTTGTATATCGCCTATACACATTAGTAGAGCCCTTAGGATCTTTGCTTGATTACCAGCGATGTGATGGCCGTCACACTAGTGGGGCTGGGTAATCTATAAGCACATCCTTATGCAGGTCCCTGGTCGCAGGACTATCGAGACAGGGCATCGATACTCCGGAGTAGACCAGCGCATGCGCTTCTCATCCCAGTGTGGGAGACGGTCTGTCCCACAGCCGTCAGTACGTCGTACTTGAGATAGTATGCGGGTGCTCGTTAGGTTACGGGTACACTGGACAGGACTCGTCGGGAACTGACTAGTTGGTATTATACCTATCGTCAGTTATCAGTTCCCAGGTGACATGAGTACAGCTTAGTCCGCTGACTTGACACTGTCACTCCGCCTCGAGTGTGTTCCCACTGTACTTTGATCACTACCCTACCACGGCTCAAAGGAGTCGTGCAAACAGGTAGTGGTTGGGTGCAGTCCCGAAGCACTTGGAGGCAGTGACGGTTAGACAGGATTCGTCTCTCCCGGTATTGGGGGTTGACATCGCGCTGTGTCTAGGAGAGCCATTACACGAGTAGTCCCTGGCCAGGGCAAACGAGATATACTGGTAGGTTTCCAGCGTTATCTCAGGGTGTTTTGGGCTTCGCTCCGGCACGACTTGTACCGCTATTGGGGGACTGACGTTTACCGCCCCCTAGGCCCGCCATGCGATGTATCAGACGAATAGACCGGACTGTACGGAGAATGTCACACTCAGGCTCAGTAGGAGTTCAGATGGGTTTCGCCTCGTCGGTCTTCTTGTCGGCATTACCTGGGGACCGTTACGCACAGCTAGTGCCGCTTGCGGTCTGTGGTTAAACCCACTGCCAGCGTAGTGTCGAGTCTTTAGAGTCCCACACAGAAAGCTTTTCGCCTTTAGGCAAAAGAGTAGAGGTCGCATGGTATTGCGACAGGTCGCATGGTTTTGCGACAGGGTTCGGTCACATCCGTGCACTTGTGCACGTACAGTGTCCGGACAGTTTACACTAGCGGGCTTTGGTTTAAGCCAGATCCTAGTGTATCTTATGGGATTGGATTTATCCAGTTTGCATTCGTGTTCCTCGGAACGCGGATGCGGGTGTGTATGCACAGTTGACAGGGAGGCACAGACAGCGGATTCTCATTAGGGTTGTTGACAGTTGACCTTTGACTTTTTGACTTTTTGCTCAACCCTAATGAGAATATGATATGCGATTAACTATTATATTAATTAAGTATTATGGTGACTTGGTTGTTGACTTTTGTTGACTTTGTTGACTTGTTGACTTTTGTTGACTTGTTGACTTTGTTGACCGGTTGACTAGGCTTGACTAGTTGACCATCATGATAACCATGGTTATCATTTCATGCCAAAGACTTTTACTTGCTTGTTCATTTGAGTAAAATGAGTGCATGACATGATAAGGTTATGGTTGCTTCAACCATCACATAAGACTTTTATTGATATGATGAGTTATGATTACATTGGATTATGAGAGGGTGAGAGACAAAAGAGTGCCTCATTCTTTCTTGCTCATTCTCTCTCTTGTTCTTGAGCTCTCCTCTTGCTCTCACCCTCAACCTCTTGCTCCCTCTCTTGATCTATGGTTCTCTTGTCTCATGAGTTGAGAATCAAGAACCATAGATAAAATCCCATTCTATTTCCTCTCTACTCATTCTAGTTCACTAGGTTTAGCAAACCAAGTGAACTAGTTTCTTCAAAGAACGAAGAAGGAGCTAAAGGTTGGAGCTTTCAAGTGGATCTATCTTCGGCGTACGGAGACGACGAGAAGGAGCCATCGGACCACCATCGGAGCTTGAAGAGAAGGAGTTCAAGTTTAGGTATAACCATCTCCATCCGAGTAGCTAACTCTCTTTAGCAAAGTTTGCTAGTTTTAGTTTAGTTAAAGATCCCGACTTTGCTTAGTCCATGTTGCCCCTTGCGCTAATAATTTGATTTTTATACCGTTTCCTCCTCCCCGTAAGAACCGGGGGTCGCAACGTGGACTTACAGTGGTATCAGAGCCTAACTAAACTTAAACTAGCTTGGTAGTGAAGTGTAACAAAGTTCGGAACCGGAAAAATAAAAAAAAAACCAAACTTTTACAAAACCTGAGTTTCTGTTGAAATTTTTTCTGGTCAAAATGAAAAACTTTATACTCCTAAATTCGGCTCAGGATTTTGTGTGAACACCCATGAAAAACGGTCCACTGTTTCGTTCAAACCGCCGCGCTTCTGCCGCACGAGGTAGGCATGTGCCGCGGAAGCGCCGCGGTTTGTCGTCTTCTCTGCATCGTTTTTCGTGCAGTGTGTGTCTGTGTTGGTTTTGGGATTTTTGAAATATATTATATGTCCCCAGATTTTCCAGAAAAGAAATTTCCTTTTGGGGTCCTATAATTCCGTATTTTTTCCGAACTTCACCGCACTTTGACTATGATGGTTATATCTGTGATGCTTGCATGTATTGAACGTCGGCTAATCGCTATAAGTCGATTGGTCGGGGTTATACATGATCTGTGTTTGATATTGGAATGTGTATATAAATATGTTGGATTGTCGCGGGTGAATAGCCGGGGGTTGTGAGACGAGAGTTTTCTTTTCTTGCAATTCATGTAAATTTGTAAATTGATGTAATAATTATTTGTATGGCCGCACAACCGGGTCGGGGTTGTAGCCGTCATTGTATAATTTCTTTTTACTGTTTTTGCTCCTAGGATAGACCCATGGAGGGGTGCACAAACTACCGGGTATGCCGAAGTGTCGAGTGGCCTACTCATGGAGATGAGGGAGGTTGCTACGCTTCGGGTACTTGGCGGGTAGTTTGCCGCACCCGTAGGGGTCTTGGGTAGGGGTATTGGCTATTCACCGCGACCGTGTTATCTGTTTTTGTTACAGGCTCGTACAAATTACAGATTGCTAGTATATCCAATGTATTTATCTGTGATCTGAAATGTTTATCATTGCAGTATATCTATATATGATATTATTTAGGCGTTGCTTATGTTTTACAGACGCGCTAGCCCAGCCCCTGCTCTGTCGTTAGTTAAGTAACCTAACGGGTAATGACGGGGCCCAGTGGCGAATGCGAATGGCATAAGCGTACGCCATATTTTGGTTGTTTTCTGCAATGGTAGGTTTAATTGATGGGACGCATTAAAAGAACTAATGCAAGAATATCACGCATCAAAAGAACTAATGCAAGATAATAAACCAAGTTAAAGTCGTTGGAACACTTTCGAAAAACCACTCGGTTCTTTTCAAAACCAACTTTTAAATGCGGAGCTTGAGCCACTCCTTTTAAAAGCTATCTCGTTCCATCGACCAAATCAAGTTCACTACGTTCACGGTTTTGCCAAAACCATCCGTAGCCCTCCGTCGTTTCACATGAATAGTCAATAGTATTCAAGCTGTGTTTGTTGGCCAAAGTCAAGGCACAGTGATTGGTAGCTATTGGGTATTCATGTGCAGCATAGATAGATGCGTTGGTTTGGAACAGTCGTACTGCCTTGTTGGCCAAAGTCAAGGGTAGGTGCGGGTGGATTCAAATTAACCTGGAGAACGACGGGCAGAACTTGACATGTGACTTATGATTTGTTGGCCAAAGTCAAGGTCATAAGAGCATGGGGCAAAAATCCACATCGGGAGTTTCATAAGTACTGAAACTTGCTAGATTTGCATACCATTTGGAGTGTGATGATTCTGGTAGGATTCCTTCAGTTTCGTCACGCAATGATATTTGGATCCCGATCCTACTGTGAGTATATGCTACTCCTCGGGAAATTTCTCACTAATCGATCAATGCTATAAACCTAGTAGGTGCCTAGAAAGGTGTTAGCGGGGCTACGCCCCCAGGGAAAAGAGGTTCTTTAATTAAGGAACTTCGCGAAAGCGTTGGAAAACCTCCCTCGAAGTACCGACACCGGCCTGGCTGAACGGTTAAGCAAGTATTGTGCGGTGGGATTGATCCTGGCTAATTCTTCCTTTATGGTTTGAGGAGGGATTCGAGAAACAGTGGGAGCCATCCTGTTTAGACAAACTAAAAACCACTCTAAACTTGCAAGAGCATCATGCTGAGTGTTTCTTCTTCTCTCTCCTAATTGCAGCGACCAATCAACATGACTGGACTTAAGTTACTCCTAGATAAAAACAAACTGACAGGGCCAAACTACAAAGATTGGCTCAGGAATGTCAAGATAGCAATCACTTATGACAAGCTGGGGTATCTTCTTACCACCAAAGCTCCCCCTGTCCCTGGTCCAACTTCCAGTGTCGCGGATAAGGAAATCCGCAAGACTTGGGAGATTGATAGCGCGAAGGCCAAGTGCCTCCTGCTTGCCTCGATGGACAACGAACATCAGAGGAGGCATGAGAATATGGACATGGAGTCCATATTGCTCCATACAAAAGAACTGTATGGAGAGCAATCACGTATCGCAAGATACGAAGCGTCGAAAAAGTTATTTTCGACAAGAATGGCCGTCGGATCATTAGTAGCCGAGCACGTGCTAAAGATGATCGGCTTCATTGAGGAGCTCGCTGACCTAGGGATCACATTGGAGAGTGAGCTATATACGGATATAGTTCTCCAGTCCCTTCCTTCCACTTACGCCCAGTTTATACTGAACTTCAACTTACAAGAAAAAGAGGTTGAACTTTCAGAGCTCCTCAACATGCTGAGGAGCGCAGAGGGCACCCTACAGAAAGGTAGGGATACATCTACTTTGTTTGTAGAAGGATCATCTTCTTCTAGGTCCAAGGCGAAAGCCAAGGGAAAGAAGAAGAAGGCCCCCGCCAAACCAAGGGGCGGTGTTAGTAAAGTGGATACGAAGGGAAAAGGTAAAGCAACAAAGATAGCGGGGAAGCTTGTGGATAAGGAAGAATGCTTCTATTGTCATAAGAAAGGACACTGGAAGAATGATTGCAGGGCCTGGAAGGCCAGAACACAGGAATTGAAGCAGGTTGCAGCTTCAGCTTCAGGTGTGTATGTTATTGAAAATTGTCTTTCAATAAACTCTACTTCCTGGGTATTGGATACCGGATCAGGATCTCATATCTGTAATTCTTTGCAGGCGTTGAGAAACCGTAGGGTTTTGAAGGCAGGTGACATGACCCTCAAAGTTGCGAACGGAGCTAGCATGGATGCTAAAGCCGTGGGGGACTATCACCTGGGAATGTCAGATGGACATGTTTTGGTTTTGCGTAATTGCTTTTTTGTACCCAACGCAACTTGTAATATCATTTCTGTATCTTTAGTTTCTAAAGAAGGTTATGAATTTGCGTTTGTAAGTAATGTTGTAAACATTCACCTTAATCAAGTTTTGATTGGGTCAGGTACATTGAGTAATGGTATATACGTGTTAAACCAACCACAGATTTTCAACGTCCAGAATACACACAAAAGAAAGTCTCCGGAAATGAATCAGACTTTCTTATGGCATTGTAGATTGGGTCACATCAATGAGAGAAGGTTGACTAAGTTACATACAGAAGGATATTTGAATGCGTTCGAATATCAATCGTATGCCACTTGTCAATCTTGTCTCAAAGGAAAGATGACAAAGACTCCGTTTACTGGACAAGGAGTGAGAGCGAGCGAGCTCTTGGGACTCGTACACAGTGACGTGTGCGGTCCAATGTCTACACATGCCCGAAGCGGACATTCTTACTTCATTACTTTTACGGATGACTTCTCAAGGTACGGTTATGTCTTCTTGATGAAACATAAGTCCGAAGCCTTTGGAAAATTCCAGGAGTATAAGAATGAAGTAGAGAAACAGACCGGCAAAAGTATTAAGATTCTAAGATCGGATCGAGGTGAAGAATACTTAAGTGCCGAGTTCCTGGACTATTTAAAAGAGAACGGAATTCTCTCTCAGCTTACTCCTCCATACACCCCGCAACATAACGGTGTATCGGAGAGACGGAACCGCACCCTATTGGATATGGTGCGGTCCATGATGAGTAACGCTGAGTTGCCGCGATCATTCTGGGGATATGCGCTAGAATCAGCCGCATACCTTTTGAACCGAGTTCCTACTAAGACCGTGCCTACTACACCATATGAGATGTGGTGTGGGAAGAGACCCTATCTTAAGCATATTAAGACATGGGGATGTCCAGCTTTTGTCAAAAAGCAGCATGCGGACAAGCTCGAGGCACGCTCAGTACAGTGCAAGTTTGTGGGATATCCAAAGAATTCCAAAGGATATTTCTTCTACTGTGAAGAGGAACAAAAAGTCCTTGTTTCTCGTCATGCCTACTTCTTGGAAACTGAGTTTTTGGAAACCCAGATAAGTGAGAGCACAGTAGAACTGGAAGAAATTCCAGAACCACGGACTATTACTGAAAGTTTAGTGGAACCAGAGGGTTCAACAGAACAGGACATTCCTACGCCGCTCCGCAGGAGTAGTAGGCAGTCTCATCCGCCCGAGAGATACTACGGTTTTCTCATAGACGGGGATAGAGAGGATTGCATCATAGATTATGATGAGCCTACTAGCTTCCAGCAGGCCGTTCAGAGCGTTGACTCAGTGAAATGGCTGGATGCAATGCGGACCGAAATGGAGTCCATGTACACCGACAAGGTATGGACGTTGGACATTGCTCCAGACGGGGTAAAACCCGTAGGATGCAAGTGGATCTTCAAAAGGAAGATTGGTGTAGATGGACAGGTTGAGACCTATAAAGCTAGGCTTGTAGCAAAGGGTTTTCGTCAAAGACCTGGCTTGGACTATGACAAAACCTTTTCTCCAGTAGCCATGCTGAAATCCATTCGGATCCTTCTTGCCATTGCTGCCTTCCACGATTATGAGATCTGGCAAATGGACGTAAAGACAGCTTTTCTAAATGGAAATTTAGAGGAGTGTGTCTATATGGACCAGCCGGAGGGTTTCATTCAGAGTGGGAGCAGCGGAAAGGTGTGCAAGTTGCTTAAGTCCATCTATGGACTAAAGCAGGCGTCGCGGAGCTGGAACATCTGCTTTGATGAGACGGTCAAAGAATTTGGCTTTATCAAAAATCCAGATGAACCAGGCATCTATAGTAGATTTGTAGCGAGAACTGTAGTATTCCTCGTTTTATACGTGGATGACATTCTCTTAATAGGAAATGACATTCCTATGCTACAATCTGTCAAGGGGTTCTTGTCACACAGGTTCTCCATGAAAGACCTGGGTGATGCCTCATACATTCTGGGTATCCGGATCTACCGTGACAGATCCAAGAGGATATTAGGACTATCACAGTCCAGGTACATCGACACCATACTGAAGAGATTCAGTATGGAAGATTCCAAGCGCGGTAACCTACCGGCTTGTCACGGGATCACCCTCTCTAAAGAGATGTCTTCCAAGACTGATTTGGAGAGGGATCGCATGTCTATTATACCCTACGCTTCTGCGGTAGGCTCTATAATGTATGCGATGTTGTGTACCAGACCGGATGTAGCTTATGCACTGAGTGTGGTAAGCCGGTATCAGTCAAACCCTGGGGAGAAACACTGGATAGCGGTAAAGAACATTCTCAAGTACCTGAGAAGGACTAAGGAGATGTTCTTGGTGTATGGCGGAAAAGACCTCCAGATCGAGGCCTTTGCTGACTCCAGCTTCCAGAGTGACAAGGATGATTCCAAGTCCATGTCGGGTTTTGTCTTTACCCTCAATGGAGGGGCGGTGTGTTGGAAGAGTTCCAAACAGGAAACCGTTGCAGACTCGACGATGGAAGCGGAATACATCGCTGCATCTGATGCCGCAAAAGAAGCTGTCTGGATGAGGAAGTTCTTGAAAGAACTTCAGGTGGTTCCGTCCATTGTTGATCCAATACCTCTGTATTGTGACAACAACGGGGCTATAGCTTTAGCGAAGGAACCCAGGTCTCATCAGAGATCCAGGCACATCTTGAGGCGGTATCACCTGATCAGGGAGATCGTGGATCGCCAGGAGATCGAGGTTCGGAGAGTCGCTTCAGAAGACAACACTGCAGATCCATTCACCAAGGCCTTGCCCCAGACTCAGTTCGAGCGGCTGATCGAGATGATAGGTCTTCGATACGCCAGTACATGGCCTTAGTGCAAGTGGGAGATTGTTAGTGTATATGCCCTAGAGGCCATTACTGTATCATACTAGTTTGTATATTACTTAATGGATGCTTGGGATATTCACCTTGTATATACAATCTTGCTCAAAATAGTAGTATGCTACATGGTTTGTTTCTACTTCAATGTGTACATGTGTTTATTTTTGTATATCGCCTATACACATTAGTAGAGCCCTTAGGATCTTTGCTTGATTACCAGCGATGTGATGGCCGTCACACTAGTGGGGCTGGGTAATCTATAAGCACATCCTTATGCAGGTCCCTGGTCGCAGGACTATCGAGACAGGGCATCGATACTCCGGAGTAGACCAGCGCATGCGCTTCTCATCCCAGTGTGGGAGACGGTCTGTCCCACAGCCGTCAGTACGTCGTACTTGAGATAGTATGCGGGTGCTCGTTAGGTTACGGGTACACTGGACAGGACTCGTCGGGAACTGACTAGTTGGTATTATACCTATCGTCAGTTATCAGTTCCCAGGTGACATGAGTACAGCTTAGTCCGCTGACTTGACACTGTCACTCCGCCTCGAGTGTGTTCCCACTGTACTTTGATCACTACCCTACCACGGCTCAAAGGAGTCGTGCAAACAGGTAGTGGTTGGGTGCAGTCCCGAAGCACTTGGAGGCAGTGACGGTTAGACAGGATTCGTCTCTCCCGGTATTGGGGGTTGACATCGCGCTGTGTCTAGGAGAGCCATTACACGAGTAGTCCCTGGCCAGGGCAAACGAGATATACTGGTAGGTTTCCAGCGTTATCTCAGGGTGTTTTGGGCTTCGCTCCGGCACGACTTGTACCGCTATTGGGGGACTGACGTTTACCGCCCCCTAGGCCCGCCATGCGATGTATCAGACGAACAGACCGGACTGTACGGAGAATGTCACACTCAGGCTCAGTAGGAGTTCAGATGGGTTTCGCCTCGTCGGTCTTCTTGTCGGCATTACCTGGGGACCGTTACGCACAGCTAGTGCCGCTTGCGGTCTGTGGTTAAACCCACTGCCAGCGTAGTGTCGAGTCTTTAGAGTCCCACACAGAAAGCTTTTCGCCTTTAGGCAAAAGAGTAGAGGTCGCATGGTATTGCGACAGGTCGCATGGTTTTGCGACAGGGTTCGGTCACATCCGTGCACTTGTACACGTACAGTGTCCGGACAGTTTACACTAGCGGGCTTTGGTTTAAGCCAGATCCTAGTGTATCTTATGGGATTGGATTTATCCAGTTTGCATTCGTGTTCCTCGGAACGCGGATGCGGGTGTGTATGCACAGTTGACAGGGAGGCACAGACAGCGGATTCTCATTAGGGTTGTTGACAGTTGACCGTTGACTTTTTGACTTTTTGCTCAACCCTAATGAGAATATGATATGCGATTAACTATTATATTAATTAAGTATTATGGTGACTTGGTTGTTGACTTTTGTTGACTTTGTTGACTTGTTGACTTTTGTTGACTTGTTGACTTTGTGGACCGGTTGATTAGGCTTGACTAGTTGACCATCATGATAACCATGGTTATCATTTCATGCCAAAGACTTTTACTTGCTTGTTCATTTGAGTGAAATGAGTGCATGACATGATAAGGTTATGGTTGCTTCAACCATCACATAAGACTTTTATTGATATGATGAGTTATGATTACATTGGATTATGAGAGGGTGAGAGACAAAAGAGAGCCTCATTCTTTCTTGCTCATTCTCTCTCTTGTTCTTGAGCTCTCCTCTTGCTCTCACCCTCAACCTCTTGCTCCCTCTCTTGATCTATGGTTCTCTTGTCTCATGAGTTGAGAATCAAGAACCAAAGATAAAATCCCATTCTATTTCCTCTCTACTCATTCTAGTTCACTAGGTTTAGCAAACCAAGTGAACTAGTTTCTTCAAAGAACGAAGAAGGAGCTAAAGGTTGGAGCTTTCAAGTGGATCTATCTTCGGCGTACGGAGACGACGAGAAGGAGCCATCGGACCACCATCGGAGCTTGAAGAGAAGGAGTTCAAGTTTAGTTATAACCATCTCCATCCGAGTAGCTAACTCTCTTTAGCAAAGTTTGCTAGTTTTAGTTTAGTTAAAGATCCCGACTTTGCTTAGTCCATGTTGCCCCTTGCGCTAATAATTTGATTTTTATACCGTTTCCGCCTCCCCGTAAGAACCGGGGGTCGCAACGTGGTCTTACATGTGATACCGTATTCTATTCTCGCGACTTTTTGTATCAGTCGGTCATATATGATATGACCGGGTTATCGAATCAAGCGTTGATTCGATAAGTCGATACAATGGATGTTAGCCGGTTATATGAGATATGACCGGATTATTAAGTCAAGTGTTGATTTAATAATTAAGTGTATAATTATATATTAGATATACTAGTTTGCATTTGCTAACACTTGTTCACTTTAGGGTTTTTCTCACATGTACACTACTTTAACATATATAAGATATATGTTTAAAATGTGTTATCATATTGTATCATGGTTGATGATACACAATTCATGCATGTATGAGACATACACCATTCTATGTATTATGAAGGGTTAAGATTATTAAAGATAATTACAAAATTAGTGGAGTTTTGGAATGAGCATGAAGCTTGTAGAAGCTTAACTTGCTTTGACAAAGTCTACTAACTTTGTCTTTACCTTAGATTCCTTTTAACCCAACCATAATCAATTAGCTATAGTTATGGCTCTACAAGGGTTAGTATATGATACTCACTCTCCATGGTTACTCTTCTCACTTGATCATCATCCTTTCCTCTTTCTTTTGTTCATGTTCTTCGTTGTGAAAAGGAGAAAGAAAACTAGGGTTTGATCCAAAGTGAGAAAGAGTGTGAGAAAAAAAATTCTAATGAGAACCCACTTCTTATTTCTCCATCCTCTACTAGACTAGCACTTTAGTTTAGGTTGTTTACTTCACTATTTCTCTAGTTAGTGAAGTAGGAGCTTGAGTCGGAATTCCCTCGACGTAGATCATCTTCGGCCTCGGAGATTTCAAGCAAGGTCGCTTCTTTCGCGTCATGAAGCCATGCAAGAGTCCGGGAGAAGCTTGATCGCAGCGAAGGGACTTCATCAAGGAGCTTTAGAAGTGAAGGACCGATCTACAAAGGTTGTATTTCGTATTCCCTTTAGAGTAAAATTGTTTACTTGCTAAATGTTTCGCCTAAACTCTAGTTAACGATCTTGCTTAGTGTTATTCGGCACATAAAAATTTAATTTTGGCATGGTCGATACCTTGTAGAGCCTCGTTAGTGTGCCTAGTAACCTTACAGTGGTATCAGAACCTTGCTAAAGCATTAGGCGATGTGTTAACGAAGTTAAAACTCCGAACGAACCCGAACAAGTCGAAATTAAACCCTCTCTGTACATTTTTTAAAATCTGGGATTTTTCCAAATTAAAAATGCCTAAAAAAATCAGCAGGAAAATATAAGGAATACTGTGCAAAACGACGCAGAGTGGCGCCCAAAGCGCCGCGGAACCGCGGCACGAGCATGGCTCGTGCGGCGGTTCCACGGTCATATGGTGACGTCACCCTTGTCGTTTTGCGTAGTGAAGTTCCTAATTGTTTACTGTTTTTTCTGGGTATTTTATATCCGACTCAAGTGTTGAGTAATTTTGGGGTTTATTTTGAAATCGTCGATTCGATCGGAGAATTTAATTTTGTTCTGTTATTCTGGATAATTTAGAAAGTATTAAAATGTTCGAACGGATATCATTAACTCAATTTCTCCCGGCACGAAAAATATTCAAGTGTTGAATTTTTCTCAATTTTGAATCTTTCGGAAAAACGTGCAAGAAATTTGACGGACCCTCTAGAAGACAACAAATCTTAACTCGATTATGTGACCGTCCTGAACTGCCTTTTGAACCTTAGGGTTTGGGGCAGTACGGCGTGCCACATGTGAGGCATTGGCTTGACCCTTCTACGGCTGGACCGTTGCTACTGTGACGTATTCTGGAATCTTTAAACTCCGCTTAAGTGTTGAGCTATTATGGAAATCTTGAGTATTTGATTATTCGATCGGAAAGTTTAATACTGTCTATTTATCTGGAATGTGATACAATATGTGGAATTCATACATGTAAGGCATGAAATGCGAAATATGTGATATTTCGGATTTACGGTGTCTAAAGAGATTGTGGATTCCAAATGTTGTAGTTTTACACTTTCTTTTCTGTGACCGTAAGTGTAATATGTGATATCGCCGGTTTCGTTGCTATATGTCAATGACAATTGGGATGCGCATATTTACTTACGTTGATGACATGTGATGTTCTGTGTTGCTGGATATGTTATATTGGATCGTCGCGTTCTGAATAGCCGGGGGTTTTATGTGAGATGGGAGGTTTTATTTTCATTCATGTAAATTTAAAATGTATGTAATATTCTTTTATTGGGGCACTTCCGGGTCGAGGTTGATGTCACCTTTTGTATATTATTTACTTTTCCGCACTAGGATAGACCCAAGGAGGGGAGCACAAGTAACCGGGTTCTAGGGTCCAGTGGGAGACCAACTCGAGGAGTCGAGTCCGGGTCTCCTAACTCTGGAATTGGTAGGGTTGCTTGCCGCTCTCGTAGGGGTCTAAGGGTGTGGGTTTGGCTATTCATCGCGACCGTGGAATCCGTATTTTATAGAGGCTCAAAATAAAACACGGACGTCCTAGTATATCCAATGTTTCATATATTTCTTCTGCTGCGATATCTGTGATGTGATCATTTGATGTTCTGTGATAAATACTGAATATAGTATATATGATATGTTATATAGGCGTTACTTATGTTTTACACCCGCGCTAGCCCTGCCCTGCTCTGCCGTTAGTTACCTAACCTAACGGTGCACGAGGGGACATCGAGGCGAATGCGGATGGCATAAGTGTACGTCGTATTTATCTGTGATGTTTAGGTGACTTAAATGATGGGACTTCATTAATTTGATTAATGAAAGAAAAGAAACCTAAAAGATGTTGTAGAATCAAATTTTAAAGGGGGTAGCTACAGTTTTTCTTTGCATAGCGGTATATATGATATACCCTGCACCTTATTGTAAGTGCACGGCGGCGCCCCGGCCGTCAATCCGACGCCGGAATGCGGAAGCGGTGAATAACTTAAATTTTTGCGGACTTAGCAAACCGGGACCACCGCGCACTAAACACCCGGATCGTAACCATTAACTAGTCTAAGCTAACTAGAAGATGGGTTAGAGATATACCGACGATCCAAGTCCTCCGGTCTTCTCGTCATGGTCCCGATCTCCTGCGGAAGGTCCTGTCTCTTCCTCGTCGCCGAAAGTGCACCACATCGCCTACTTTGTTTACGGGCTCCCACCTCAATGCCGAGGCAACTCGGGCACGAAGCCGGCTACTCGACGTGCCCAAGATTTGTTGTAGAATGTTTAGTAGAACTTGTGTCTCAATTTGGGATTATGGAGTTGCCCTTTTGTGGAGGAAGAAGAACTTGGAGAGAGGTGGGAAAAATGTAGCATACTAAAGAATGAGAATAACAATTTTTCCCCACCAAAAGAAATGAATCCCCTTCCTCTTTGGAATGGCCGCCCCCCCCACTTCACAAGTGTGATTGGAGAGAGAAAGAGAAAAGGTCAAGGGGGGTGGGTGGAACAATGGAAATTGGAATCATGAAAGAACATGATAACAAACAAAAACCACACACAACCACAACCATCAAGTCCACAAAGTCAATCCATCATGAGAAGGAGAAGTCAATGATGGTGCACATCATGAAAACCATCATGATGCCAAAAGATGCAAAGAACCCCCTCCACAAATGCCTATTTGCAACAATGCAAATAAACCCTCCTCCACCAATCTTCGGCCAATGAACGGAACAATGGAAATTGGCCGAAACGGAAAGCAAACTGGCAACTCCAAAAACTGGTCCCGTAATAAATTACAGGAAAACCCCGATACTGTGCATACACACCCGCATTTGTATTCCGACCGAAATACAAATGCAATGAGACAAAATCTACACTGTACTATACTAGGATCCGGCTTATACCAAAGCCGGCCAGTAATATCCGTTCGATCCTGATCCGTGCAATACCGCACGTATCTGATCGAACCCTGCCATATATCTATACGGCCTATAGTACAAACTGTCCGATCCCGATCCGTGCAATACCGCACGTATCTGGTCGGACCTTGCCATATCTCCATACGGCCTCTACAACCTTTCGCCCGAAAGCTGAGTAACTGAATGTGGGGGACTCTAAAGACTCGTCAACACCTTGGTTGTGGATTTAACCACTAGCACGTCAGAGGTATAAGCCAATACGTAACGGGCTACCAGGTACTGACTAAAAGGGACGTCTGTGAGTGAACTCAGCCTGACAACCCTACTGAGCCTGTCAGTGACAATATCCGTGCAGTCCGGTCCGTTCGTCTATGAGTATCGCATGGCGGGCCTAGGGGGTTGGTAAAAGTCAGACCCCCAAAAGCGGTACAAGTCGTGTCGGAGTGTAGCCCAGAACACCCTGAGATACTACTGGAATACCTACCAGTAAATCTCCTTGCCTTGGCCAAGGACTTTGTGTAATGGCTCTCCTAGACACAGCACGACCTCACCCCCAATACCGGGAGAGACGAACCCCTGAAGATACGCTCACTGCCTCCATGTGGCTCGGGACTGTACCCAACTAAAACCTGTTTGCACGAATCCTTTGAGCCGTGGTAGGGTAGTAATCAAAGTACAGTGGGAACTCACACGAGACAAATGACGATCCCCAGGTCGATGAACTAACCCGCACACATGTCACCAGGGAACTGCCATCTGACGTCTGGTATATGACCAACTAGCATGTTCCCGGCGAGTCCTGTCCGGTGTACTCATAACCCAATGAGCACCTGTATACATCTTAGGTGATCCAACTGACACTAGTGGCTTGTGAGACCGGCCACCGCCCCTCGTCGGGGTCTCGACTGTATACACTAGTCTACTAATGGAGTATCGATGCCCAGTCTCGAAACTCCCACGACTAGGGACCTTTTAAGGATAAGCTTATAGACCCCAGCTCCCACTTATATGATCGCCCTCATACTGCTGGTGGTCAAGCAAGAATCCTAGGGGCTCTATCAACGTGTAATAGCGACGTGTCATGTCACTTAAGACAGTACACGATGATAAAGGTAAACCAGATAGCATACTATCATCTCGAGCAAGACTGTCCTACCGGGATAGGTCCTCCCTCAATCATTACAATCACGTACCTGTGACCTAATAATTGACTCTGAGGGCACTATCTCCAACAATCTCCCACTTGCACTCAAGGCTAATTATTGCGATGTCGCATACTCACAGCCCGTGTGATACCGAACATCCAACTCCTCTACTAGTCAGTCTCACAAAGCTCGTTTGCGAAACTATTGTGTTCGAGGAATAGCCTCAGTGAGTGGATCCGCTTAGTTGTTTCTTTCTATGTCTCTCTATATCTCAAGTTCGCGGAGAAGCCCATCTCCCGAAATGAGCAATACCTGTCTTAGAATGTGTCTGGATGTCTGATGGGACATAGTTCATAAATGAACACCAAATCCAAACTTCTTAGACTGTATCGTCAACTGAACCTAATCAGTATCCTGCGCGCCATGCCTCCCTCAGTATTGCCTTGGACCACCTGTCCAAAATACTGCCCCTCATCAGAAGGAAAACTATAACTCTGACAACCTCCTTGTCGTCCATGTCACCTTGGAAGCCTGGAATGATAACTGTCTCCTGAAAGAGGCTGTCGTTATCATCTCCCTAGAACATCCACTTATGTTCTAAAACTGCTTCCGACTGTTTCTCCAGGATTGGATTAATGTCAACTTATTGCATCTAGTGCAAGAACAACATCTGGTGTGGTACTTGACATCTCATGATTGACTCAATTGCCTGAGCAAGTGATCTGCCAATCATGCACATCCCTCTCCCCTTTAGTCTGTAAGACACCTTTGGAGAGGGTGACTCCATTACCTGCAGGTACACTACCATGCCAGGAGTCATCCATCCTAAATACTCTTAGAACGCTGTCAAGTACACTGATTGGGAAACTACCCAAATCTAGATCTAAGACCATAGATCTAGTAACCAGTATGTCTGATATAAAATCCATTTCCTTTGTGGAGAAACAACTGTGTGACGACCAAAGTATAACCGATTGTAGTATAGGAGTTTCCTTTCCTACTTTGTGTATGTCATCCAAATACCAGGATATCACACCCTACTACCTTCTCAACAGATCCACCCCCTATTCTGATGAAGTCAAACCTATGACTGTCACATCAGAAATAGATGATCTATCTCCGCTACTTTGCTTTAGTCTATAAATAGACATAAGCCAACTGTCCACCAATGCTTCCGCTGCTCCCACTGACTACGACAACCCTCTGCCAGAGTCATATACACGTACACTTCTAAAACTAGTTTAGAACGACGCTATAATCATCCTCCCGTCGGGTATCGCAACCTGGAACAACAGCAATGGTAATTGTGGGTAAACAAGAACTTCCCTTTCACCGTCCTTGAGGCTACCGTAGTGCCTCTCGGGTGCCTGAAGTTACCCACCTTATCTGCGGAGTGGCCAATGGAATGTCAATCCATATTGAATCTTTAGGTTCCTTATCAAATCTTCAGTAATCGTTTGTGGTTCTGGAATCACTTCCAGTTCTACCATACTCCCACTACTGTTTTCTGAAAAAATCCACTTTTAATAAAACTGTGGCGAGTCTAGAACAATATTGCTATTGTTCATCCAGATGGTAGAAAATCAACCCTCGTCATAGCCTGGGTCAACCCACAAACAGCCATTACAGAAACGTGCCTTGAGTTGTCCAGTGTCTGGTTTTAATCATAAACCGGACAACTCCCCGTACCTTAACATCGTTAAGATATGAACTGTTCTATATCCAATATAGAAACAGAGGCACTGATTTAATTGAACCAGATTCAAATCATGCAGCTGTCCCCAGCCCATGTCAACTAAATGGAAGGAGGCCGATCAGCGTTACTCAACTTAGGAATACTTCCAATTATGAGTAACCTGAAAGAGAAGCAAGATCTCTTTATCATTACTATCAACTGAATACCATACACAAGTATCTACATCTTCGATCTCTTTGAAGAATCCCGATACTTGCTATACCTGGTTCTCTACTCTATTCAAATACCTATAACTTCTCAAAATTTGGACCCTGTGTTTCCGCGAAACACCTGTCTAAAAACTAGAGAAGTCATAAGTAAACCGAATATAGTACGAGGACCAACCCCTCTGTCCTGATGGACCCTGGACAACATACAATACTCTGTATAAGTCCCTTGAGTCTAATTACTCATTCACTGTGTGTCGTAGGCTGAAAACTGTACTTATGGTTAAGAAGAATTACACCGCTGTTTAATGCTCCTTACCTAACCATCCACTGATATAGGTAAATGTCGTAGACATAATTTCAGAAAGGTATATCTCACTCTATGAAAATAGACGTACAGATATATCAATTTGAAATTGGTGCATAACTGCGGATATTCAAAACCAAATATTTGCCAACCGGCAAACAGCCCAGGTGATTTCCTCAAATATCACCGATTACAACGAATCCTGATATAGTGAGGATGATCACCCAATTCCCAATAACTTACTCCTACTCATCATCTATAAAACCATACAGATGTGAGAATCGTACCTGGTAAATACATACCCTGGAGTAAGTATCTAATCGGGAAATCAGTTTTCCTTTAACATTACACAGTGAAACTGAAACATTGAAATGTTCCGATGGGGTATCCCGGTATTCCTAGTAATGCCTCTTCCAGATTCACGACTGTAACCGTATAGTTCTTTGCCACCTCTCCAAATCCCTTCATATGTCTTTAGTCTTTACCTTCTGCACACCCTTTTAGGCCAAATGGTTTTCTTCCTTCCCTACCGTTCGGCACCAGCCTATGGTTTGGAAGAAGACTATCCAATAAGCATAATGGGTGTACTGTCCCAATCCTAGGAACACTCGCAATGAGAGAGGGTGAAGATAAAAGACAACCGAATAAACCTTATTCCTATTTCTCCTGAACCAGAATCCATCCCCGAACTGGAACCAGTTCCATTCGAGTTCGTATATAACCATACGATGGAGTATCCAAATAAACTGTGGATCTTCGTAGTGATACGGAGTGTCCTGGAGAAATACAAAGGTGATGTGGGAGTGGTAACGAAATATTTGGTTTGGTCGTGAATATGTGTTGCAATTTACTTTGCCCTCTTACTAATCCCTTGCTTTGTCTTAACTTAATACCTTCTGCACACCATCGTTATGCTAATTGGTTTTCTTCATTCCCCACCGGTCGGCACCAGCCTAAGGTTTGGAAGAAGACAATCCAATTTGCGTAATAGGTGTACTACTCCTAAACCAAGGAGTACTCGTAACCTGAGAGAGGGTAAAAGGAAAAGACAACTGAATAATCCTATCCGTTTTCTCCAGAACCGGAAACCATCCTCGAATAAATTCTTTCGAGTTCGTATCTAACCATACGATGGTTTTGTCCAATGGAAGTGGACGTTCGTAGTAATACGGAGTGTCCTGGAGAAGAGGGTAAAAGTAGGAGTGGCAATGAGGTTTGCAACTCTGACAATCCAAAAGCCGGTGTTTAAGAAGGTTCGGTCAACTTGGTCACTGAGTCAAAGTCTTAGGGTCGGGTAAAATGGTCGCTGCCAGAGAGAGAGAGAAAAGAAACACTCAGCGTGCACTCTAACCTAGATCAGAATGGTTACCAATTTATCTAATCTGGAATCCTCCCACTGTACCTCAAATTCTCCTCCAAACCTGAAAGAAGAATTAGTCGGGGTCACCCGAGGAGTATACCAACTCATCAGTGGGAATCGGGATCCAACTATCATCGCATGATAACGTGACGGAATCCGCTCGCGTCATCACACTCCAGAAGGTATGCGCATATCTGGCAAGTTTCAGTTCTTTTGAAACTCCCGATGTGATTTCTGCCCCATGCTCTTATGACCTTGACTAAGGCCAACAAATCATAAGTCACATGTCAAGTTCTACCCGTCATTATCCAGGTTGATTTGAATCCACCCGTACAAGCCCTTGACTAGGGCCAACAAGGCTATACGACTGTCCCAAACCAACGCATCTATCTATGCAGCATATGAACACCCAATAGCTACCAAACACTGTGCCTTGACTATGGCCAACAAACACAGCTTGAATACTATTGACTACCCATATGAAACGACGGAGGGCTACGAATGGTTTCTGGCGAAAACCTTTAATGTAATGAACTTGATATCGTTGAAGGAACGGATAGCTTTTAAAAATATAGTGACGAAAACCGTTGCTAAAGAGGTCACTCCTTGTGAGGGGATCTCGGCTCTTTCCCCGTAGAATGGGGTGCAGGATATTCCAAATGAATACCGCGATGCAAAGCAAAAGTAATCGGCTATAGTGAAGTTAATGCCCTGACGCAAACTTCTGTCCAAGGGGTCACTCCCGGTGAAGGGATCTCGGCCCTTGCCTCGTCGACTGAGGAGCAGGATATTCCAATGAATACCACGATGCAAAACAAAAGTAAACGTCCTTGCAATAACAGCTTTTTGAAAAGTGTTCCAACAACATCAGATTAGGTTTGTTTTTAACTTGCATTGATCCGAATCAACGCAGTCCCATCAATTGATCACACCAAAAAGAATGAAAATATACTGATGTACGTATATGCCATCCGCATTCGCCACTGGGTCCCGTCATTACCCGTTAGGTTAGCTAACTAACGACAGAGTGGGGACTGGACTAGCACGGATGAAAAACATATACAACATCTACCAATATATATATACCAATATATAGTATTTCGCTCAAGGCGTGAATAAAATGCAACATCACAGAAATGTACAGCATCACAGAAACAATACAGATATCTGGGATCCCCGGGTTTCACAGAGCCACTACTGAAACCCGACGTTCCCCTGGTCGTGTGGATAGCCTGTGCAATGAAATCCTAGACCCCTACGGGCGCGGCAAGTCACCCGCCAAAACCTGAAGCGAGGCAGCCCCCTTCAGCGCCGTGAATGCCCACCCAGCACTTCACGGAATCCGGTAACTTGGGCACCCCTCCTGGGTCAACCTGTACCCCCTACGAGTGCGGCGAATAGCCCGCCAATCCTAGAGTGAAGCCCCCTCCGTCTCAATGCCATGAGATGCGGGCTTGTTGCCCTCTAGAACCCGGCTATCCGTGCACCCCTCCGCGGGGCAGTCCTAGTACAGAAAGTAAAATATACATACAACGGGTACATCGACCGCAACCAGGTCGTGCCCCAAAATAATAATACAATCAGGCAGTGACGGCAGTCCACATGTCGGACGCTCGCCCCGCAATATCAAATGTACATAATACAACAGAACTGTACTAGCATTGCATCCAGGCTATCCCCCACGACCGATCCGCAACATCACAGCAAAAAACAAAACATCAACGTGAAAGTCACGTTCGCAAATCCGTCTAACCGGGCTATAGCAGTTAGACCGGATTTACCGATCAAGTGACATTCACGGTCGCAGATATAATGTAAATACTGTGAAAAATGTGTTTAAAATATCCGATCAATCAAAATTTAACAAGTGGGCCCCAAAATAATACTGTAGCAGTTAAAGAAATTCTGGGCCCAATGTTATTATTCCAAAACCCTACTTTTCACCCCAGAAAGCCTCTGTAAAAAATTGGTGCAGTGATGTCTACAGTGCGCGGCGGAAGGGCGGCAGAATGGGGGTTTATGCGGCGCTTCCGCGCTTTGACTGTGGAATCACTTCATCGAAACTTTACAGAGTTCTTAGATTTTCTAGTACATCAATATTTTACAACCTGAAAAAATTTTCGACACCAAAAAATTTCAACAGAAAACTGATGTGGGCAAATACGGGTTTTTGAACATTTCGATCGATCGGAACAGAAAAACACATTACACAAAGCTAGACTAAGTTAATGGGGAGTCTCTGATACCACTGTAAGTGCACGGCGGCGTCCCGGCCGTCAATCCGACGCCGGAATGCGGAAGCGGTGAATAACTTAAATTTTTGCGGACTTAGCAAACCGGCACCACCGCGCACTAAATACCCGGATCGTCACCATTAACTAGTCTAAGCTAACTAGAAGATGGGTTAGAGATATACCGACGATCCAAGTCCTCCGGTCTTCTCGTCATGGTCCCGATCTCCTGCGGAAGGTCCTGTCTCTTCCTCATCGCCGGAAGTGCACCACATCGCCTACTTTGTTTACGGGCTCCCACCTCAATGCCGAGGCAACTCGGGCACGAAGCCGGCTACTCGACGTGCCCAAGATTTGTTGTAGAATGTTTAGTAGAACTTGTGTCTCAATTTGGGATTATGGAGTTGCCCTTTTGTGGAGGAAGAAGAACTTGGAGAGAGGTGGGAAAAATGTAGCATACTAAAGAATGAGAATAACAATTTTTCCCCACCAAAAGAAATGAATCCCCTTCCTCTTTGGAATGGCCGGCCCCCCCACTTCACAAGTGTGATTGGAGAGAGAAAGAGAAAAGGTCAAGGGGGGTGGGTGGAACAATGGAAATTGGAATCATGAAAGAACATGATAACAAACAAAAACCACACACAACCACAACCATCAAGTCCACAAAGTCAATCCATCATGAGAAGGAGAAGTCAATGATGGTGCACATCATGAAAACCATCATGATGCCAAAAGATGCAAAGAACCCCCTCCACAAATGCCTATTTGCAACAATGCAAATAAACCCTCCTCCACCAATCTTCGGCCAATGAACGGAACAATGGAAATTGGCCGAAACGGAAAGCAAACTGGCAACTCCAAAAACTGGTCCCGTAATAAATTACAGGAAAACCCCGATACTGTGCATACACACCCGCATTTGTATTCCGACCGAAATACAAATGCAATGAGACAAAATCTACACTGTACTATACTAGGATCCGGCTTATACCAAAGCCGGCCAGTAATATCCGTTCGATCCTGATCCGTGCAATACCGCACGTATCTGATCGAACCCTGCCATATATCTATACGGCCTATAGTACAAACTGTCCGATCCCGATCCGTGCAATACCGCACGTATCTGGTCGGACCTTGCCATATCTCCATACGGCCTCTACAACCTTTCGCCCGAAAGCTGAGTAACTGAATGTGGGGGACTCTAAAGACTCGTCAACACCTTGGTTGTGGATTTAACCACTAGCACGTCAGAGGTATAAGCCAATACGTAACGGGCTACCAGGTACTGACTAAAAGGGACGTCTGTGAGTGAACTCAGCCTGACAACCCTACTGAGCCTGTCAGTGACAATATCCGTGCAGTCCGGTCCGTTCGTCTATGAGTATCGCATGGCGGGCCTAGGGGGTTGGTAAAAGTCAGACCCCCAAAAGCGGTACAAGTCGTGTCGGAGTGTAGCCCAGAACACCCTGAGATACTACTGGAATACCTACCAGTAAATCTCCTTGCCTTGGCCAAGGACTTTGTGTAATGGCTCTCCTAGACACAGCACGACCTCACCCCCAATACCGGGAGAGACGAACCCCTGAAGATACGCTCACTGCCTCCATGTGGCTCGGGACTGTACCCAACTAAAACCTGTTTGCACGACTCCTTTGAGCCGTGGTAGGGTAGTAATCAAAGTACAGTGGGAACTCACACGAGACAAATGACGATCCCCAGGTCGATGAACTAACCTGCACACATGTCACCAGGGAACTGCCATCTGACGTCTGGTATATGACCAACTAGCATGTTCCCGGCGAGTCCTGTCCGGTGTACTCATAACCCAATGAGCACCTGTATACATCTTAGGTGATCCAACTGACACCAGTGGCTTGTGAGACCGGCCACCGCCCCTCGTCGGGGTCTCGACTGTATACACTAGTCTACTAATGGAGTATCGATGCCCAGTCTCGAAACTCCCACGACTAGGGACCTTTTAAGGATAAGCTTATAGACCCCAGCTCCCACTTATATGATCGCCCTCATACTGCTGGTGGTCAAGCAAGAATCCTAGGGGCTCTATCAACGTGTAATAGCGACGTGTCATGTCACTTGAGACAGTACACGATGATAAAGGTAAACCAGATAGCATACTATCATCTCGAGCAAGACTGTCCTACCGGGATAGGTCCTCCCTCAATCATTACAATCACGTACCTGTGACCTAATAATTGACTCTGAGGGCACTATCTCCAACACTTATTCGATGAGGAAAGAACCGAGATCCCTTCACCGGGAGTGACCTCTTTAGCAAAACTGGAAGATGCTACAACACTCGTTTTGACTTTTGACTGCTTTTGAAGTTTTGCTTTGCATAGCGGTATATATGATATACCCTGCACCTTATTCGATGTGGAAAGAGCCGAGATCCCTTCACCGGGAGTGATCAATTTAGCAAAACTGGAAGATGCTACAACACTCGGTTTGACTTTTGACTGCTTTTGAAGTTTTGCTTTGCATAGTGATGTATATGATATATCCTGCACCTTATTTCATAAGGAAAGAGCCGAGATCCCTTCACCGGGAGTGACCTCTTTAGCAAAACTAATAAAAGCCTCAAAATCACTCCATTTCAAAATTCATGCGATTCTACGACGATATCAAGTTCATTACGCAATAGGTTTTCAGAAAAACCTGTCGTGGCCCTCCGTCATTTCAGATAAGTCCCGCTTAGTATTCGTGCTACGTTTGTTGACCTCCGTCAAGATGTAGTGTGTGGTAGCTACCTAGTATTTATCTGCTTATGCATATGATGCAGATTGTATTAGGGTAGTCGTACGACCTTGTTGACCTCCGTCAAGGGTCATGCGGGTGGGTTTGATTCAATCAAGAAATAACGGGTTGAACTTGACTTGCACC
Organism: Agapanthus africanus; assembly: GCA_030015575.1. Classification (NCBI taxonomy): domain Eukaryota; kingdom Viridiplantae; phylum Streptophyta; class Magnoliopsida; order Asparagales; family Amaryllidaceae; genus Agapanthus; species Agapanthus africanus. Next base: position 630,474,212 of record JASDDO010000019.1, read on the forward strand.
CTATGGTTTGTTGACCTCCGTCAAAGTCATGGGATGCTTGGGGCAAAATATTATCGGGAATTTCAAGTGTTGAGATTTGCAATGAGATTGCATGACTTCTATGAGATAGTTGGATCCCGATACCCACTGCGAGTAATTGTTACTCCTGGGAGAGTTTTACACAGGACAATTAGCCGATCAAGTCGGTGTCTAGAAAGGTGTCAACAGGGTTACGCCTCTGGGAAAACGAGGTTTACTTTAATTAGGTCCGTGCGAAAGCATGGGGAACCTCCCTCAAAGTACCGACACTGGCCTGGCTGAAAGATCGGGGAAGTTGTAGGGTGTAATTAATCCCGGCTAGTCTTTCCTTTTAGGGTTTGAAGGAAGATTTGATAAAAACAGTGGGAGCCATCCTGATTAGATAAGATAATAACCATTCTGATCTTGCAAGAGCATACGCTAAAGTGTTTTCTTCTCTCTCTCTCCAGGTAGCGACCATATCATGCCTTAATAAAGATAATAATATGGATGTATTGACCGAACCCGCATGTTATACTGTGCTGGGGAACGTTGGTTCCGTTCTTTCTTATAAGAGTTATAAGACTGATCAGGATATAGGGGAATACCAGGATTCCCATGCCACCCGAATGAAGAAAGTACATGTTGATGCATTTTCTTCGGGTGTGTTCGTTACTGAGAACTGTTTCTCCATTTGCTCTACGTCCTGGGTATTGGATACCGGGTCAGGATCCCATATATGTAATCAGTTACATGGGCTTAGGAAAGGTAGAGAACTTGGAGAAGGTGATAAAGACATAAGGGTTGGAAATGGTGCAATTGTTGCAGCTAAAACCGTCGGGGAATATCACCTTGTATTGCCAACTGGTAATACATTGATTCTGAACGAATGCTATTTCATGCCGAACCTGATATGCAACATTATATCGGTTTTTTTGTTGAGTAAAGAGGGATATAATTTTGTATTACAGGATAATGTTATGAACATTTTCCTTAACCAAAAGTTGGTTGGATCAGGCACGTTGTGCAATGGCATTTATGTTCTAAATCAATCTACAGTTCTGAGCATAACAAACACACACAAGAGGAAGAGTTCAGAACTGAACGAATCCTTCATGTGGCATTGTAGACTGGGTCACATCAATGTGACATGGCTAGCTAAGTTGCAGAAGGATGGATATTTAAATCCATTTGAATTTTCATCTTATGACACTTGCCAGTCATGTCTCAAAGGCAAGATGACCAAAACTCCGTTTACGGGACACGGAGAAAGAGTTACCGAACTCTTGGGACTGATACATAGTGATGTATGCGGTCCCATATCTACACATGCCAGGGATGGTTCTTCGTACTTTATTACATTCACTGACGATCTCTCTAGATTCGGATATGTGTTCCTGATGAAACACAAATCAGAAGCTTTTGAGAAATTTAGAGAATATAAACAAGAAGTCGAGAACCAAACCGGGAAAAGTATTAAAATCCTTCGATCTGATCCAGGAGGTGAATACTTGAGCAATGAATTCCTGGACTTCCTAAAGGAGAATGGGATTCTCTCTCAGCTCACTCCTCCTTATACACCACAGCACAACGGTGTATCGGAACGGAGGAACCGCACCCTATTAGATATGGTGTGCTCAATGATGAGTGTAGCTGAGTTACCTATTTCCTTCTGGGGATATGCACTGGAGACAGCAGCATACCTACTGAATAAGGTTCCTACCAAATCTGTGCCTACCACCCCATATGAGATATGGGAGGGGAAGAGACCATATCTTATTTATTAAGATATGGGGTTGCCCGGCCTATGTCAAAAGACAAAAACCGGAAAAACTCGAGGCAAGATCTGTTTTGTGTATGTTTGTTGGATATCCCAAGCATTCGCGAGGGTATATCTTCTACCACAGTGAGGAACAAAGAGTATTTGTTTCTCAACACGCCACCTTTTTAGAAAAGGAATTTCTTGCAAAAGAGATTAGTGGCTCTGAGGTAGAACTGGAAGAGGTTCCAGCTGTAAAAACCACAACAGAAGACTTGGTAGAACCAGAGGATTCGGTAGTTCCCGATGAACCTCAGCCACTCCGCCGATCTAGTAGGGTTCCTCACCCACCTGAGAGATACAACGGTTTTCTGATGGATGGTGGGAGTGAGGATTGCATCATGGTTGATGATGACCCAACTAGCTTCGAGCAGGCCATCACGAGTGGGGACTCAATGAAATGGCTGGATGCAATGCGGTCCGAGATGGAATCCATGTACACCAACAAAGTATGGACTTTGGAAGTTGCTCCTGAAGGGGTAAAACCCATTGGGAGCAAGTGGATCTTCAAGAAAAAACTTAGTGTAGATGGGAAAGTAGAGACTTTCAAAGCTAGACTTGTTGCAAAGGTTTTTCGTCAAAGACCAGGTGTGGACTATGACGAAACCTTTTCTCCAGTGGCTATGCTTAAATCCATCCAGATCATGCTTGCCATCGCTACATATCATGACTACGAAATCTGGCAAATGGATGTTAAGACCGCCTTTCTAAACGGTGATTTAGAAGAGTGCGTGTACATGACTCAGCCAGAGGGCTTCGTAGATAGTGGGAGCAGCGGGAAGGTGTGCAAGCTGCTTAAATCCATTTATGGATTGAAGCAAGCAACGCGGAGTTGGAACATCTGCTTTGACATCGTTATCAAAGAGTTTGATTTCATCAAAAACATAGATGAACCTTGTATCTACAAGAAGGTGGCAGAGAGTAAGGTTGTCTTCCTCGTATGGTACGTGGACGACATACTCTTGATAGGAAATGACATTCCTATACTGCAATCGGTGAAGCTCTTCTTATCACAAAGATTCTCAATGAAAGATCTTGGTGATGCCTCCTGCATATTGGGAATTATGATCTATAGAGATAGATCTAAACGGATATTGAGATTGTCCCAATCCAGCTACATTGACACCATACTAAAGAGGTTTAGTATGGAAGAGTCCAAACGTGGGTTTTTACCCACGATCTCAGGGCTCACTCTCTCTAAAGAGATGTCTCCCAAGACTGATTTGGAGAGAGCTCACATGCAAGGGATAACCTATGCTTCGGCAGTAGGCTCTATCATGTACGCGATGCTATGTACCAGACCCGATGTAGCATACTCACTAAGTGTAGTGAGTAGGTATCAAGCTGATCCTGGAGAGAGTCACTGGACAGCTGTGAAGAGCATTCTCAAGTACTTACGAAGGACTAAAGAGATGCTCTTGGTGTATGGTAACAGAGAACTCCAAGTGGAGTCCTTTACCGATTCGAGCTTCCAGAGTGATAAGGACGACTCTAAGTCGCGGTCGGGTTTTGTCTTTACCCTTACAGAGGGGCGGTTAGCTGGAAGAGTTCCAAGCAAGAAACCGTGGCAGACACGACGATGGAGGCTGAATACGTCGCTGCCAACGATGCTGCCAAAGAGGCTGTCTGGATCAAAAAGTTCATTACTGAACTTGGAGTGGTTCCATCCATTGAGCATCCAATACCTTTGTATTGCGATAACAATGGAGCGGTGGCTTTGGCCAAGGAACCCAGGTCCCATCAGCGATCCAGGCATATACTGAGGTGGTATCACCTGATCCGGGAGATAGTTGATCGCCGGGAGATCGAGGCCAGGAGGGTTGACACGAAGAACAACACAGCGGATCCACTCACGAAGGCCATTACCCAGATACAGTTTGAGAGACTCTTCGGGATGCTTGGTATGCGATATTATAGCAGCTGGCCCTAGTGCAAGTGGGAGATTGTTAGTTGTATGTATGCCCTAGAGGCCAGTATTGTACAGATGATGGATATTATATTGGATGCTTTGACATATATAGAGAGGACTTTCTTGCTCGATATGATAGTATGCTATCTGGTTGCCCTTTTACTTTATCATGTATACTTGTCTCTTTATACTGTCTTATCATTACATGTTGGTAAAGCCCTTTGGATGTGTACTTGACTAGCTGGACTATGATGCGAATCATACTAGTAGGGACATGGTAGTCCATAAGTACATCCTTCAAGGTCCCTAGTCGTGGGTGTATCGAGACGGGACATCGATACACCAGAGTAGACTAGCGTATACGCATCTCGACCCATGAGATGGGCGATGGATGATCCCATATCCATTAGTGTTTGACATCAGAGACGGTATACGGGTGCTCAGTGGAGACTGGGTACACTGGACGGACTCGCCGAGAACACCCAGATAGTATTATACCTTACGGCAGATGGCAGTTCTCTGGTGACACTTGTGCAGGTTAGTCTGTAGACCCGAGATCGTCATAGAGTCTTGTGTGATTCCCATTGTGCTTTGATTTCCACCTTACCACGTCCATGAGGGCGTGCAAAACGGTGGTTTTCGGGTACAGTCCCGAGTCACATGGAGGCAATGAGCGATAGGAGGGGTTTCTTCTCTCCCGGTATTGGGGGTTGATGTTGCGCTGTGCTCGATTGGCCGTAACAGGGAAGTCCCTGGCCAGGGCTGATTAGAGATTTACTGGTAAGTGTTACCAGTAGTTTCTCGACCCGTTATGAGCCTCACATCGGCACGACTTATCGGTTATTGGGGTCTGACGTTTACCACCCCTAGACTTGATATGCGACATATCAGACGAGGAGATCGGACTGTACGGGAAGTGTTGCCGGCAGGCTTTCACAGGAGTTGGAGCGGGCTTGCTTGCTGATCTTCTGATCACTCAATACCCGGGTAGCCGTTACGTCCAGCTAGTACCGTTGACGGCTTGTGGGTGCGTGATGTGATCATCACCTACTGCCGGCGTATTAACGAGTCTTTAGAGTCCTACACAGAGGTTTTACTGGCTCAGGCGAAATGAAATAGGAGCGCATATGTGATATGTGCGAGACCGAGAATAAATGCGTGTATGTGATACCGTATTCTATTCTCGCGACTTTTTGTATCAGTCGGTCATTTATGATATGACCGGGTTATCGAATCAAGCGTTGATTCGATAAGTCGATACAATGGATGTTAGCCGGTTATATGAGATATGACCGGATTATTAAGTCAAGTGTTGATTTAATAATTAAGTGTATAATTGTATATTAGATATACTAGTTTACTTTTACAAACACTTGTTCACTTTAGGGTTTTTCTCACTTGTACACTACTTTAACATATATATGATATATGTTTAAAATGTGTTATCATATTGTATCATGGTTGATGATACACAATTCATGCATGTATGAGACATACACCATTCTATGTATTATGAAGGGTTAAGATTATTTAAGATAATTACAAAATTAGTGGAGTTTTGGAATGAGCATGAAGCTTGTAGAAGCTTAACTTGCTTTGACAAAGTCTACTAGCTTTGTCTTTACCTTAGATTCCTTTTAACCTAACCATAATCAATTAGCTATGGTTATGGCTCTACAAGGGTTAGTATATGATACTCACTCACCATGGTTACTCTTCTCACTTGATCATTAACCTTTCCTCTTTCTTTTGTTCATCTTCTTTATTGTGAAAAGGAGAAAGAAAACTAGGATTTGATCCAAAGGGAGAAAGAGTGTGAGAAACAAAATTCTAAAGAGAACCCACTTCCTATTTCTCCATCCTCTACTAGACTAGCACTTTAGTTCAGGGTGTTTACTTCACTATTTCTCTAGTTAGTGAAGTAGGAGCTTGAGTCGGAATTCCCTCGACGTAGATCATCTTCGGCCTCGGAGATTTCAAGCAAGGTCGCTTCCTTCGCGTCGTGAAGCCATGCAAGAGTCCGGGAGAAGCTTGATCGCAGCGAAGGGACTTCATCAAGGAGCTTTAGAAGTGAAGGACCGATCTATAAAGGTTGTATTTCGTATTCCCTTTAGAGTAAAGTTGTTTACTTGCTAAATGTTTCGCCTAAACTCTAGTTAACGATCTTGCTTAGTGTTATTCGGCACATAAAAATTTAATTTTGGCATGGTCGATACCTTGTAGAGCCTCGTTAGTGTGCCTAGTAACCCTACATATCTGATTATAGATATGGTATCAGATGTGATATTATCGAGGCGGGATCACCGACTAATATATATGTTTATATATATATCGACTCAGATGTTAGGCAATTTCCTTACCCTTAATTCGGCTTGTTAGTTCAGCCGTATAGTTTAGTGTAGTTGTCAGACTAGATTAGATTCTTACCTATTTCAAAAACTAACGGATCACGGGTATTTTTAAAGACAGGTCAAGGGATTCTACGGATATTTCAAAGGACTTATCTTTTCTTAAAAACACCGTAGCCCTTATTTTCAAAACACCGCGATTCGGGTTATATTCAAATGGCACCACCGTAGAACTCATAATTTATTAAATGCAGATTAGTTATCGTTGTGTCTAGTTTTCTGCTCCCGCGCATTATTGTTGTTCGCTCCGCATCGCATACTTATTTTTTGATTTCATATTCCATTGTTGATATCATGCTGTTAGGACACCAGCACCATTACCGATGATGCGTATGTACCACGTACACTTACTTGCCGGCTCACACACATCTTCATCGGTAATTTCCATGTAACGTACACTTAGAAAATACTATTACATTGACATAGCTTGTTAATTAATAGTTTAGACATGATATTAGTGTACTTGCCTTATATGCTAGTTTAGACATTGTAGTTATTACTTGTTACTTCATGCATGTTATTATTCATTGTTATGCCGCATTCATGGATTTTTATGCCTATATTCACTGTTTACATGCTATTGAGGATTTGGATTCGGATTTCCATGAGACTTTCTGGATTTGGGGGAAAACCACAAAACTTATATAAACTTCTTTTCTCTCTTTAAAATAAAAATTTCGGTTTTCCCATGATGTATGAGTCGTCCACCATGAGTTTGCTGATGGATTTCGAGACCCGAGTTCGAGGAGTGGAGGAACCGTTTCCCCGGGGCAAGAGGATCGCAGATAATGGCGTTGAGCCTTGCAGGGGAGCACTACCGACCGGTGATTTTACCTGACGAGTCGGATATCCGGAGGATACCATCGTGGTCTTGAGATGGATGGTAGGGGCCGGTCTGGACAGACGACGCCCTAGATATTGAGATTGAGACATTGAGATTTTGAGATATTGAGGTATTGAGATTTGATGATACAGGCCAGTCCGGATAGCCGGAGCCTGAGAATTTAAGACATTGAGATTCATGTTTTGTGTCGATGCTAGACACTGTTTATGCTGATTTCATTTATGATACCTCATTTTCAAAATACAAAGAAAATCTCACTAAATTATGAAAGGAGTTTCCTTAGTACATGTATTTTGTTTTCATGCATTCATACATCATCTATATGATATATTGCTACCTGAGGCACTGACACGGGCACATGGGATTACACTTGGGTTAGAAATTTACCCTAGCCATTGTTATAGGCTGCTGGTTATATATTTGAGGATATATTATGATCGTATGACCTAGGATTGCGTCATACATGCGATTCCTGTTCGTAGATGTATTCTATTCATGAGTTGGCAACTCACCCCCGTTGTGCCACAGTTCTTGCAGGTTTTGCCTTACAGGTTTCATTACGGCTTTGCTGGCACTGCTTCCTTCGGGTTATTTTGCTAGTAGGTTGGTTTATTGGTATCGTACCCATCATTATAGTTTGTAAAATATTATTCAGTTGTATCTAGTAAATTCCATCAACCAAACATGTATTTATTTTTTAGATAGAGACCAGTGATGTTATTCTTTCGACCTTAGAGTCACGCGTTATATTTCTGTGGATTTCTTGTTGTTGAGTTTCCTCTGAGTTTTGATCCTCGCCCTTGGCGTTGTATATTATATTGCTTGTGTGGTTGTGACCGTCGATTGACGAATAGCTAGCTCCCGCTTGGGGATGCCTTTTATTGATTTCGTATACTATTCATGTAGTATCCCGTTTGGGGGCCAGTATTTACAAAGGAGACTCTACCGAAATTTTCAGGAAATATTTGATGTTTTTAAAAACGCATAATTCGGCTTATGCTATTAAAACTACTTTATTTAAATTGGTTTTCCTTCACTCTACTACTTTTCTTGGTTTGGATTTCTGGGTTTTTGGCTTACTTAGATTACGTACGCCTCGAGACGTTTCGTAGTTTAAGTGTCGGTCATGTTCCGTAATTTCGGGACGTGACAAAGTTGGTATCGGAGCGTTAGGTTTTACCTTCGGAGCGTAGGATGACCCTTGGTTGATGGAATAGGTGACTAAAGTAGAGTGACGTACCGTGGGTATGTTCCGCGGCATACTTACGATATGCTACTCCACTTAAGAAGCCTTAGGATGTACATTTCTTTGTTCAGTATTATATTCATTCCTGATCTAGCCTCATCGGTACCAGTTATGGTTTTGCTGCCACAATTACGGGCAGGGAGAGCTACGGCTAGAGTTGCGGTCAGCACGAGCTCGTTACGGACGAGGACTGACCAGGGCGTAATTCCGGCGACACACGATTGTAGAGACGTGTCTTCTTATTGTGTTTTCGCGCCACGAGCGTTTGATGGATCGCTGTATGAGATTTCTCGGTTGTGCTGATCGGCACCAGAGAATTGCGCCACTGATAGAGGCCAACCAGATTTTGATGACCGTTGATGTATTGCTTATTCGTGATGATTGAGGCACTGTTTAGCGTGCAGACGAATGAGCCAGTTGTGGCTGCGAACGACGAGATATCGCCCCAGATGTTGGAGCTATTGCAGTACGGGTTGTACTAAGAGATGATAGAAGGTCTCTAATCACCCGAGAATGAATTAGGACATGTGGTTCGTTCGCCTACCACGATGTGAGGTCATCAGATAGATTGATTCCAGCTAAAGACGACTTCACGCGGAGACGTAGAGAGTCGACAGAGACAATCGAATGTCGGAAACCTATTATTCCAAGTTTAAAGTATTCGAAAAGACATGCAGGCAATTCTATGGACCCTCTAGAAGAATGAAATCCTAACTCGACTTAATGACCGTGTGAAAGCCTTTGAACCTTAGGGTTTGCGGCAGTTCCGCGGCGCCATTAGTGAGGCTTGGGTTTGCCCTTCTACAGCTGGACCATCGATATTGTGGTACGTACTCGATACTGTTAAACTATACCCAAGATGTTGAGCTCTTGGGGGATTATAAGGTTTTGACAAATCGATCGGATGGTTCGACTTTATTCGGATGCTAGATGGTGAGATGCATTCTTAGGAGACTCCAGATACGAGAATAGCCGTTGGAGCTCGGTCCATGCTGCCACGACGAGACGAGTCTGAAGAAGTCGACATTAGAGAAAAGTGGAGTAAAAGGTTCGTACCAGATCTGGATAAGACGACGTTCCACTCCGCCGATATCAGAGATGCGATACGCATGCCGAGGCATTGTACTTGGATTTACCTTCCAGAAGGAGTCGCGATGACTATGCAGCCATTCCGGAATGAGGACAGATCTAATAAGGTACGATGACTTCCGGACAGTTCGGCAGAGACGAGATTTGGGAGCGATCTCGATAGGACCTTTCTGGGATGAATTACAAGAAGACTTGGACCCAGGAGTGGTCATGTTACGCACACCGGCAGGCCAGAGTTCAGGATCGTCGACGAGATATGCTATGAGTGACCACGACAGCTGGCCAGAGATTCTTGGAGGATGTGCTTGAGCGGGACTATTTCGCCATATTTGATTTCGGTATTTTGGGCGGTCTATTTGCATGATTGATTTTGATGATGGAGTTTCATGATATTTGTTTTCATGCACTATGGTTGCACCTACTGAGTATTTACGATTTTTGCACAGTTGTTGCACTTGATATCGTTTTCGTGCCTTGGTTTATCATGTTTATGATTTATGGGTTTCATACAGTGGAGTTGATTTTGTGCATATGTACGCACACGATTTGGTTCTTGCACTCGGTATAGTTCACAAATGCTTGCAGTGCAGTGATACGCATTTTGTTCACTTAGATGCATTGGACTTCGATTTCGATTATGATGCTTGATATTGGTTTTGTGCACCTTGTGCACCTGATTGGATTTTGCGCATGTTCGGCGCTTGATATTGGATTTCACGATTTCGTGCATGATAGATGCACCTGCCTTGGATTTTCGCGCATGTTGAGCGCATGTTTTGAGATGCGATTTGGTGCACACCAGATGCACTAAATCGAGATTTTTCGTGCATGTCAGATGTACCTGATTTTGCTGTCAGGCACACATGTTGCCTATGACAGATGCTTCGTGCACACCCGATGCACTTAGATCTTGTTTCTGTGTACTTGTATGGCACGTATATGGATTTTGATTCCGTGCGCACCAGACGCACTTAGTATTCATTTGCGTATTTTGGGATTGATTTCTTATAGAGCAGTACGTTTTTATGATATTTGCTATGTGTTTTCGTACTGAGCAGGACTAGTCAGAGGACAGTACCTGAATGTATTTTGCATGCATTGATAGCTATCGAAGGGAATTCCAAAAAGCGAGCTATAGTCTCAGTATTTACCTACGTGTCTGATATGACACGAAACGTTTAAAACAAGAAAACCCTTCTGAATTGTTTCCCAAAACGGCGGGACTTACATTTTAAACAAAAGGTATATATGTATGTGGTTATTTTCTTATAATAGACGCCCGCCATTATGCAGTATTATGCGCATTGCACAGTGACTTTAAGAGATTTGGAATGCATTTCCTTTAGATATTTACATATATAGGTTTGATATTTATGTGTATAGTTTAGAGTTATATCATATTGGTTTTGTATTGGATTTGACATTTGTATCTTTACCATGACTCCGATGATTGCGGGATTCTTGACGGAGTTTTCATTTTGAGTTATATGCTCATTTTTCATGCGCATGCGCTGCGCTACGATTTGTTTTAGGTATTTATGATTTCGGAGCCCCGACGACTTGATGGTTTTGCTTAGATGTTTTAGTATTTGGGGGGCGTGTTAATTTAAATTTGGGGACCGAATTTCTTTAAGGGGGGAAGATTGTAACGTTTTGAAAATCGTTTCGGTGAAATTTCGGAAAATCGGTAAAATAAGGGGGTTTTCTGTAAAAAGTCAAAATACAAATATTTTTATTATAAAATTAAATATACATATTCTAGCTATGTAATTGCTAGCATTTGGTGTTTATTGAGCCACTGGTGAAATTTCAAATTTTCTGAAAAAAATTTCCGAAATTAATTATTTTAATATTATTTTAAGCCGTCACTAATACATTTAATTAGGGAAAATTACAAATTGGAATGAGTTGAAACAAATTTTGTGCATCATAACATATTAAATGAAAAATTTAGCATGTTGTTTATGAAATGAAATAAAACTGTCAAACGGTTTTAGAAAATATCGAAGAAAAAGGCTTAATTAGTGATTTTAGTGTAGAGGGAAATTGGGGTATAGTATTTATATTTTTTTTCCTCACCCACACACCCCACACTCTCTTTCCTCCCCCCTAGGCAGCTGGCTGAGCCCCCCCATGGCAGCCCCAAAACCTTGTCCCCTCATTTCACAAAAGAAAAGAATTAAAAAGGAAAAGAAAGTATAAGAAAAGGAGGTATGGGTTTGGGTTGACTTGGATTTTTCTTTACTTGGTTTTTCCCCTCACCACACCCTCTCTCTCCTCTCCCCTTGGCTCAGCAGCAGGTCCCCCGACAACAGCCCCCTTTTCACCCCCATTTTTCTCTTCTCATTCTCATAAAAAAATCCATCTTTATGCTGTAGGGTTCCTAGGCACACTAAGGAGGTCTCACAAGGCATCAACCATGCCAAATTCAAAATTTTCTAGGTGCCGAGAAACCCTAATGCGATCGTTAACTAGAAATTAGGCGAAACTACGAGCTAGTAAACTGCTTTACTAATAAGTGAACGAAAATACAACCTTTGTAGATCCGTTCCTCCACCTCCATAGCTCCGTGATGATGTCCCCTCGCTGCGATCATCGGATCCCGGGCTCCAGTGTCGGCTTCATCGGAGAAATGGGCGGGCTAGGTCGTCGACTTCGATGCCGAAGATGATCTACGTCGAGGCAACACAAGATCAAGCTCCAACTTCACCAAGGCATGAAACTTGTGAAGAAAACACCATATACTACTTGGCAGGTGGTATAGAATGAAGAAATAGAAAGTGGGTTCACTTTAGAATTGGATTTCTCACTTGATTTCATCACTTGACATTTTTGTAGAAAGCTTTTTCTTTTTCTTCACTTGAAGAAGAAGATGAAGAAGAAGAAAAGAAAATAATGAATTAATTCTAAAAAGGAAAAATGAAGTGATAGTTATCATAATGCAACCATGGGTTAGTGTTAACTCATGTAGAGACTAAACTAGGGTTTAAGTGAATGGTTTAGTTAAGGAAAGAAACAAATGTAAGTGCACGGCGGCGCCCCGGCCGTCGATCCGACGCCGGAAAGCGGAAGCGGTGATAAACTTAAATTTTGCGGACTTAGCAAACCGGCACCACCGCGCACTAAACATCCGGATCGTAACCATTAACTAGTCTAAGCTAACTAGAAGATGGGTTAGAGATATACCGACGATCCAAGTCCTCCTGTCTTCTCGTCATGGTCCCGATCTCCTGCGGAAAAAGTCCCGTCTCCTCCTCGTCGCCGGAAGTGCACCACATCGCCTACTTTGTTTACGGGCTCCCACCTCAATGCCGAGGCAACTCGGGCACGAAGCCGGCTACTCGACGTGCCCAAGATTTGCTGTAGAATATAATGTGGATTACATGTCTCATTTGGGATTATGGAGTTGCCATTTGTGGAGGAATAGAAGTGAACTTTTGGAGAGGGAGTTGGAGGGATTTCTCAAATACTCAAGATACAAAATTTCCCACCCCATGAAAATGAAATCCCCTCACTCACAAGGAATGGCCGGCCCCCCCATATTGGTGTGATTGGAGAGAGAGAGAGAATGGCTTGAACAATAATGCAAAGAAAAAATGATGGCTTGAAAAGTCCAACACTCAACAACCATCTCTTCTCCCATCATCACAACCAAAGTCAAGAAATCATGAAAACAAAGTCAAGAAGTCAAGGTAAGGTGCAACCATGATGAAGTCAAAAAGTCAAGCAAGGTCAAGGTATGGTGAGCCATCATGACACAAGGAAATATGCAAAGACCCCCTCCACAAATGCCTATTTGCAACAATGCAAATAAACCCTCCTCCACCAATCTTCGGCCAATGAACGGAACAATGGAAATCGGCCGAAACGGAAAGCAAACTGGCAACTCCAGAAAACTGGTCCCGTAATAAATTACAGGAAAACCCCGATACTGTGCATACACACCCGCATCTGTATTTCGACCGAAATACAAATGCAATGAGACAAAATCTACACTGTACTATACTAGGATCCGGCTTATACCAAAGCCGGCTAGTAATATCCGTTCGATCCCGATCCGTGCAATACCGCACGTATCTGATCGAACCCTGCCATATAACCATACGGCCTATAGTACAAACTGTCCGATCCTGATCCGTGCAATACCGCACGTATCTGATCGGACCTTGCCATATCTCCATACGGCCTCTACAACCTTTCGCCCGAAAGCTGAGTAACTGAATGTGGGGGACTCTGAAGACTCGTCAACACCTTGGTTGTGGATTTAACCACTAGCACGTCAGAGGTATAAGCCAATACGTGACGGGCTACCAGGTACTGACCAAATGGGACGTCGATGAGGAAGCTCACCCCGACACCCAACTGAGCCTGTCAGTGACAATATCCGTGCAGTCCGGTCCGTTCGTCTATGAGCATCGCATGGCGGGCCTAGGGGGTTGGTAAAAGTCAGACCCCCAAAAGCGGTACAAGTCGTGTCGGAGTGTAGCCCAGAACACCCTGAGATACTACTGGAATACCTACCAGTAAATCTCCTTGCCTTGGCCAAGGACTTTATGTAATGGCTCTCCTAGACACAGCACGACCTCACCCCCAATATCGGGAGAGACGAACCCCTGAAGATACGCTCACTGCCTCCATGTGGCTCGGGACTGTACCCAACTAAAACCTGTTTGCATGACTCCTTTGAGCCGTGGTAGGGTAGTAATCAAAGTACAGTGGGAACTCACACGAGACAAATGACGATCCCCAGGTCGATGAACTAACCTGCACACATGTCACCAGGGAACTGCCATCTGACGTCTGGTATATGACCAACTAGCATGTTCCCGGCGAGTCCTGTCCGGTGTACTCATAACCCAATGAGCACCTGTATACATATTAGGTGATCCAACTGACACCAGTGGCTTGTGAGACCGGCCACCGCCCCTCGTCGGGGTCTCGACTGTATACACTAGTCTACTAATGGAGTATCGATGCCCGGTCTCGAAACTCCCACGACTAGGGACCTTTTAAGGATATGCTTGTAGACCCCCAGCTCCCACTTATATGATCGCCCTCATACTGCTGGTGGTCAAGCAAGAATCCTAGGGGCTTTATCAACGTGTAATAGCGACGTGTCAGGTCACCTAAAGCAGTACACGATGATAAAGGTAAACCAGATAGCATACTATCATCTCGAGTAAGACTGTCCTACCGGGATAGGTCCTCCCTCAATCGTTGCAATCACGTGCCTGTGATCCAATAATTGACTCTGAGGGCACTATCTCCAACAATCTCCCACTTGCACTCAAGGCTAATTATTGCGATGTCGCATACTCACAGCCCGTGTGATACCGAACACCCAACTCCTCTACTAGTCAGTCTCACAAATCCCGTTTGTGAAAGTATTGCGGTCGAGGAATAGCCTCAGTGAGTGGATCCGCCTAGTTGTTTCTTTCTATGTCTCTCTATATCTCAAGTTCGCGGAGAAAGCCATCTCCCGAAAAGAGCAATACCTGTCTCAGAATATGTCTGGATGTCTGATGGGACCTAGCTCATAAATGAACTCCAAATCCAAACTTCTTAGACTGTATCGTCAACTGAACTTAATCAGTATCCTGCGCGCCATGCCTCCCTCAGTATTGCCTTGGACCACCTGTCCAAAATACTGCCCCTCATCAGAAGGAAAACTATAACTCTGACAACCTCCTTGTCGTCCATGTCACCTTGGAAGCCTGGAATGATAACTGTCTCCTGAATGAGGCTGTCGTTATCATATTCCTAGAACATCCACTTATGTTCTAAAACTGCTTCCGACTGTTTCTCCAGGATTGGATTAATGTCAACTTATTGCATCTAGTGCAAGAACAACATCTGGTGTGGTACTTGACATCTCATGATTGACTCAATTGCCTGAGCAAGTGATCTGCCAATCATGCACGTCCCTCTCCCCTTTAGTCTGTAAGACACCTTTGGAGAGGGTGACTCCATTACCTGCAGGTACACTACCGTGCCAGGAGTCGTCCATCCCAAATACTCTTAGAATGCTGTCAAGTACCCTGATTGGGAAACCACCCAAATCTAGATCTAAAACCATAGATCTAGTAACCAGTATGTCTGATGTAAAATCCAAGTCCCATGTGGAGAAACCACTGTGTGACGACCAAAGTATAACCGATTGTAGTATAGGAGTTTCCTTTCCTATTCTGTGTATGTCATCCAGATACCAGGACATCACACCCTACTACCTTCTCAACAGATCCATCCCCTATTCTGATGAAGTCAAACCCATGACTGTCATGTCAGAAATAGATGATCTATCTCCGCTACATCTGCTTTAGTCTATAAATAGACATAAGCTGCCTGTCCACCAATGCTTCCGCTGCTCCCACTGACTATGACAACCCTCTGGCAGAGTCATATAGACGTACACTTCTAAAACTGGTTTAGAACGACGCTATACTCATCCTCCCGCCGGGTCTCGTAACCTGGAACAACAGCAATGGCAATTATGGGTAAACAAGAACTTCCCTGTCACCGTCCTTGAGGCTACCGTAGTGCCTCTCGGGTGCCTGAAGTTACCCACCTTATCTGCGGAGTGGCCAATGGAATGTCAATCCAGATTGAATCTTTAGGTTTCTTATCAAATCTTCAGTAATCGTTTGTGGTTCTGGAATCACTTCCAGTTCTACCATACTCCCACTTCTGTTTTTCTGAAAAAATCCATTTTTAATAAAACTGTGGCGAGTCTAGAACAATATTGCTATTGTTCATCCAGATGGTAGAAAATCAACCTGCGTCATAGCCTGGGTCAACCCACAAACAGCCATTACAGAAACGTGCCTTGAGTTGTCCAGTGTCTGGTTTTAATCATAAACCGGACTACTCCCCGTACCTTAACATCGTTAAGATATGAACTGTTCTATATCCAATATAGAAACAGAGGCACTGATTTAATTGAACCAGATTCAAATCATGCAGCTGTCCCCAGCGCATGTCAACTAAATGGAAGGAGGCCGATCAGCGTTACTCAACTTAGGAATACTTCCAATTATGAGTAACCTGAAAGAGAAGCAAGATCTCTTTATCATTACTATCAACTGAATACCATACACAAGTATCTACATCTTCGATCTCTTTGAAGAATCCCGATACTTGCTATACCTGGTTCTCTACTCTATTCAAATACCTGTAACTTCTCAAAATCCGGACCCTGTGTTTCCACGAAACACCTGTCTAAAAACTAGAGAAGTCATAAGTAAACCGAATATAGTAAGAGGACCTACCCCTCTGTCCTAATGGACCCTGGACAACATACAATCCTTTGTATAAGTCCCTTGAGTCTGATAACTCATTCACTGTGTGTCGTAGGTTGAAAACTGTACTTATGGTTAAGAAGAATTACACCGCTGTTTAATGCTCCTTACCTAACCATCCACTGATATAGGTAAATGTCCTAGACATAATTTCAGAAAGGTATATCTCACTCTATGAAAATAGACGTACAGATATATCAATTTGAAATTGGTGCATAACAGCGGATATTCAAAACCAAATATTTGCCGACCGGCAAACAGCCCAGGTGATTTCCTCAAATATCACTGATTACAACGAATCCCGATATAATGAGGATAATCACCCAATTCCCAATAACTTACTCCCACTCATCATCTGTAAAACCATACAGATGTGAGAATCATACTTGGTAAATACATACCCTGGAATAAGTGTCTAATCGGGAAATCAGTTTTCTTTTAACATTACACAGTGAAACTGAAACATTGAAATGTTCCGATGGGGTATTCTGGTATTCCTAGTAATGCCTCTTCCAGATTCACGACTGTAACCGTATAGTTCTTTGCCACCTCTCCAAATCCCTTCATATGTCTTTAGTCTTTACCTTCTGCACACCCCTTTAGGCCAAATGGTTTTCTTCCTTCCCTACCGTCCGGCACCAGCCTATGGTTTGGAAGAAGACTATCCAAAAAGCATAAAGGGTGTACTGTCCTAATCCTAGGAGCACTCGCATCGCGAGAGAAGGTGAAGATAAAAGACACCTGAATGTACTTTATTCCTATTTCTCCTGAACCAGGATCCATCCCCGAACTGGAACGAGTTCCTTTCGAGTTCGTATATAACCATACGATGGATTATCCAATAAAATGGGATCTTCGTAGTGATACGGAGTGTCCTGGAGAAATACAAAGGTGATGTGGGAGTGGTAACGAAATATTTGGTTTGGTCGTGAATATCTGTTGCAATTTACTTTGCCCTCTTACTAATCCCTTGCTTTGTCTTAACTTAATACCTTCTGCACACCATCGTTAGGCTAATTGGTTTTCTTCATTCCCTACCGGTCGGCACCAGCCTAAGGTTTGGAAGGAGACAATCCAATTTGCGTAATAGGTGTACTACCCCTAAACCAAGGAGTACTCGTAACCTGAGAGAGGGTAAAAGGAAAAGACAACTGAATAATCCCATCCGTTTTCTCCAGAACCGGAAACCATCCTCGAATAAATTCTTTCGAGTTCGTATCTAACCATACGATGGTTTTGTCCAATGGAAGTGGACGTTCGTAGTAAAACGGGGTGTCCTGGAGAAAAGGGTAAAAGTAGGAGTGGCAATGAGGTTTGCAACTCTGACAATCCAAAAGCCGGTGTTTAAGAAGGTTCGGTCAACTTGGTCACTGAGTCAAAGTCTTAGGGTCGGGTCAATGGTCGCTGCCAAAGAGAGAGAGAAAAGAAAACACTCAGCGTGCACTCTAACCTAGATCAGAATGGTTACCAATTTATCTAATCTGGAATCCTCCCACTGTACCTCAAATTCTCCTCCAAACCAGAAAGAAGAATTAGTCGGGATTACCCGAGGAGTAAACTAACTCATCAGTGGGAATCGGGATCCAACTCTCATCGCATGACAACGTGACGGAATCCGCTCACGGTATCACACTCCAGAAGGTATGCGCATATCTGGCAAGTTTCAGTTCTTTTGAAACTCCCGATGTGATTTCTGCCCCATGCTCTTATGACCTTGACTTTGGCCAACAAATCATAAGTCACATGTCAAGTTCTACCCGTCATTCTCCAGGTTGATTCGAATCCACCCGCACAAGCCCTTGACTTTGGCCAACAAGGCTATACGACTGTTCCAAACCAACGCATCTATCTATGCTGCATATGAATAATCAACAGCTACCAAACACTGTGCCTTGACTTTGGCCAACAAACACAGCTTGAATACTATTGACTACCCATATGAAACGACGGAGGGCTACGAATGGTTTCTGGCGAAAACCTTTAACGTAATGAACTTGATATCGTTGAAGGAACAGATAGCTTTTTAAAAATATAGTGACGAAAACTTCCGCTAAAGAGGTCACTCCCGGTGAAGGGATCTCGGCTTTTTCCCCGTAGAATGGGGTGCAGGATATTCCAACTGAATACCAATGCAAAGTAAAAGTAATCGGCTATAGTGAAGTTAATGCCCTGACGCAAACTTATTGTCCAAGGGGTCACTCCCGGTGAAGGGATCTCGGCCCTTGCCTCGTCGACTGAGGAGCAGGATATTCTAAATGAATACCTTGATGCAAAACAAAAGTAAACGTCCTTGCAATAACAGCTTTTTGAAAAGTGTTCCAACAACATCAGATTAGGTTTGTTTTAACTTGCATTGATCCGAATCAATGCAGTCCCATCAATTGATCACACCAAAAAGAACGAAAATATACTGATGTACGTATATGCCATCCGCATTCGCCACTGGGTCCCGTCATTACCCGTTAGGTTAGCTAACTAACGACAGAGCGGGGACTGGACTAGCGCGGATGTAAAACATATACAACATCTACTAATATATATACCAATATATTATATTCGTTCAAGGCGTGAATAAAATGCAACATCACAGAGAATGAACAGCATCACAGAAACAATACAGATATCTGGGATCCCCGGGTTTCACAGAGCCACTACTGAAACCCGACGTTCCCCTGGTCGTGTGGATAGCCTGTGCAATGAAAACCTAGACCCCTACGGGCGCGGCAAGTCACCCGCCAAAACCTGAAGCGAGGCAGCCCCCTTCAGCGCCGTGAATGGACCACCCAGCACTTCACGGAATCCGGTAACTTGGGCACCCCTCCTGGGTCAACCTGTACCCCCTACGAGTGCGGCGAATAGCCCGCCAATCCTAGAGTGAAGCCCCCTCCGTCTCAATGCCATGAGATGCGGGCTTGTTGCCCTCCAGAACCCGGCTATCCGTGCACCCCTCCGCGGGGCAATCCTAGTACAGAAAATAAAATATACATACAACGGGTACATCGACCGCAACCAGGTCGTGCCCCAAAATAATAATACAATCAGGCAGTGACGGCAGTCCACATGTCGGACGCTCGCCCCGCAATATCAAATGTACATAATACAACCACAACTGTACTAGTATTGCATCCAGGCTATCCCCACGACCGATCCGCAACATCACAGCAAAAACAAAAACATCAACGTGAAAGTCACGTTCGCAAATCCGTCTAACCGGGCTATAGCAGTTAGACCGGATTTACCGATCGAGTGACATTCACGGTCGCAGATATAATGTAAATACTGTGAAAAATGTGTTTAAAATTTTCCGATGGATCAAACAATTAACAAGTGGGCCCCAAAGAAAACTGTAGCACTTACAGAAATAATTGGCCCAATTTCAATATTCCAAAACCCCTAATTTAAGCCCAGAAGCCCACTGTAAAAACCCAACCCACTGATTCCTGTATGCTGCGGCGGAAGCGCGGCCAAACGTGGGTTTTGGCCGCCCTTCCGCGCTCTAGTGAGAGGATCAGTGCCTCGAATTTGAACAGTGTTCTTATAATTTTTAGTACATAAATATTTTACAACCTGAAAAATTTTTCGACACCAAAAATTTCCAACAGAAAACTGATGTGGGCAAATACGGGTTTTTGGACATTTCGATCGATCGGAACTAAAAAACACATTACACAAAGCTAGACTAAGTTAATGGGGAGGCTCTGATACCACTGTAAGTGCACGGCGGCGCCCCGGCCGTCGATCCGACGCCGGAAAGCGGAAGCGGTGATAAACTTAAATTTTTCTTGAACTGGCAAACCGCCGCGCACTAAAACCTCCGGATCGTAACCATTAACTAGTCTAAGCTAACTAGAAGATGGGTTAGAGATATACCGACGATCCAAGTCCTCCTGTCTTCTCGTCATGGTCCCGATCTCCTGCGGAAAAAGTCCCGTCTCCTCCTCGTCGCCGGAAGTGCACCACATCGCCTACTTTGTTTACGGGCTCCCACCTCAATGCCGAGGCAACTCGGGCACGAAGCCGGCTACTCGACGTGCCCAAGATTTGCTGTAGAATATAATGTGGATTACATGTCTCATTTGGGATTATGGAGTTGCCATTTGTGGAGGAATAGAAGTGAACTTTTGGAGAGGGAGTTGGAGGGATTTCTCAAATACTCAAGATACAAAATTTCCCACCCCATGAAAATGAAATCCCCTCACTCACAAGGAATGGCCGGCCCCCCCATATTGGTGTGATTGGAGAGAGAGAGAGAATGGCTTGAACAATAATGCAAAGAAAAAATGATGGCTTGAAAAGTCCAACACTCAACAACCATCTCTTCTCCCATCATCACAACCAAAGTCAAGAAATCATGAAAACAAAGTCAAGAAGTCAAGGTAAGGTGCAACCATGATGAAGTCAAAAAGTCAAGCAAGGTCAAGGTATGGTGAGCCATCATGACATAAGGAAATATGCAAAGACCCCCTCCACAAATGCCTATTTGCAACAATGCAAATAAACCCTCCTCCACCAATCTTCGGCCAATGAACGGAACAATGGAAATCGGCCGAAACGGAAAGCAAACTGGCAACTCCAGAAAACTGGTCCCGTAATAAATTACAGGAAAACCCCGATACTGTGCATACACACCCGCATCTGTATTTCGACCGAAATACAAATGCAATGAGACAAAATCTACACTGTACTATACTAGGATCCGGCTTATACCAAAGCCGGCTAGTAATATCCGTTCGATCCCGATCCGTGCAATACCGCACGTATCTGATCGAACCCTGCCATATAACCATACGGCCTATAGTACAAACTGTCCGATCCTGATCCGTGCAATACCGCACGTATCTGATCGGACCTTGCCATATCTCCATACGGCCTCTACAACCTTTCGCCCGAAAGCTGAGTAATTGAATGTGGGGGACTCTGAAGACTCTTCAACACCTTGGTTGTGGATTTAACCACTAGCACGTCAGAGGTATAAGCCAATACATGACGAGCTACCAGGTACTGACCAAATGGGACGTCGATGAGGAAGCTCACCCCGACACCCAACTGAGCCTGTCAGTGACAATATCCGTGCAGTCCGGTCCGTTCGTCTATGAGCATCGCATGGCGGGCCTAGGGGGTTGGTAAAAGTCAGACCCCCAAAAGCGGTACAAGTCGTGTCGGAGTGTAGCCCAGAACACCCTGAGATACTACTGGAATACCTACCAGTAAATCTCCTTGCCTTGGCCAAGGACTTTGTGTAATGGCTCTCCTAGACACAGCACGACCTCACCCCCAATACCGGGAGAGACGAACCCCTGAAGATACGCTCACTGCCTCCATGTGGCTCGGGACTGTACCCAACTAAAACCTGTTTGCACGACTCCTTTGAGCCGTGGTAGGGTAGTAATCAAAGTACAGTGGGAACTCACACGAGACAAATCACGATCCCCAGGTCGATGAACTAACCTGCACACATGTCACCAGGGAACTGCCATCTGACGTCTGGTATATGACCAACTAGCATGTTCCCGGCGAGTCCTGTCCGGTGTACTCATTGTAAGTCCACGTTGCGACCCCCGGTTCTTACGGGGAGACGGAAACGGTATAAAATCAAAATTTTAACGCAAGAGGCAACATGGACTAAACTATGGTCGGGATCGTTACCTAAACTAAAACTAGCAAACTTAGCTAAAGAGAGTTAGCTACTCGGATGGAGATGGTTATACCTAGACTTGAACTCCTTCGTCTTCAAACTTTGTAGAGGTTGATGGTTCTCCTTTGTCGCCTTCTTCCGTCGAAGATGGATCCACCTCGAAGGCTCGACCTTTGGGCTCTTTCTCGTACTTGGAGTGAACTAGAATCGCCGGCTTGCTAGACCCTTGATCCTAGAGTGAGTAGAGAGTGTCTAGGGTTTGCTTTTGTTTTTCAAGAGAAGGATTCTCAACTCATGAGAAGGTTTCTCTTGACTAGAGGAAGAAGAAGATGAAGTGAAGAGAGAGAGTGAGAGTGATAGAATGAGCTTCTCTTTTCCTTTTTGCAACCATAACAAAAGAAAAAGAATAATCAAATAATAACAATAATCAAAATGAAAAAGGTTTGATGGAAAGTTTAGGAATGACTAATATCATTACAAACATTAAATGAAAAAGCAAGAATGAAAAAGCATCTTGCATTTGTAATGATGGTAGTCAAATGTTCAACCATGGTCAACAAGTCAACCATGGTCAACAAGTCAACAAAAACTAACCATGACACAATTTCATTTTATTATATATTATTAAATGATATAACACAGATCCATTAGGGTTTGGAAAAATACAACTGTCAACTGTGCGTACGCACCCGTTCCGAAACCCTAATGAAAAATCATCTTCCTCCTCCTCAAAAAGAACTGTGCATACACACCTGTATTCTTGTTCCGACGAACACGAATACAAAGAGATAAAAGCAACCCCAAATACTATACCAGTATCCGGCTCAAACCAGAGCCCACTGGTAATACCCGTCCGGACTCCAAACGTGCACAAGTGCGCGGATGAGAACGAACCCTGTCGCAAAACCATGCGACCTCTACTCTGTTTTGCCCAGAGGCGAATACCCTCTGTGTGGGACTCTAAAGACTCGACACTACGCTGGCAGTGGGTTTAACCACAGACCGCAAGCGGCACTAGCTGTGCGTAACGGTCCCCAGGTAGATGTCGACAAGAAGGCTGACGAGGTGAAACCCCATCGGTACTCCTACTGAGTCTGAATGTGACAGTCTCCGTACAGTCCGGTCTGTTCGTCTGATACATCGCATGGCGGGCCTAGGGGGCGGTAAACGTCAGTCCCCCAATAGCGGTACAAGTCGTGCCGGAGCGAAGCCCAAAACACCCTGAGATAACACTGGAAACCTACCAGTATATCTCGTTTGCCCTGGCCAGGGACTACTCGTGTAATGGCTCTCCTAGACACAGCGCGATGTCAACCCCCAATACCGGGAGAGACGAATCCTGTCTAACCGTCACTGCCTCCAAGTGCTTCGGGACTGCACCCAACCACCACCTGTTTGCACGACTCCTTTGAGCCGTGGTAGGGTAGTGATCAAAGTGCAGTGGGAACACACTTGAGGCGAAGTGCCAGTGTCAAGTCAGCGGACTAAGCTGTACTCATGTCACCTGGGAACTGATGACTGACGATAGGTATAATACCAACCTATCAGTTCCCGACGAGTCCTGTCCAGTGTACTCGTAACCCAACGAGCACCCGTATACTATCTCCAGTACGACGTACTGATGGCTGTGGGACAGACCATCTCCCACACTGGGATGAGAAGCGCATACGCTAGTCTACTCCGGAGTATCGATGCCCTGTCTCGATAGTCCTGCGACTAGGGACCTGTATAAGGATGTGCTTATAGATTACCCAGCCCCCACTAGTGTGACTGCCATCACAACGCTGGTAATCAAGCAAAGATCCTAAGGGCTCCACTAATGCGTATAAGTGATATAGTAAAATAAACACAAGTACACATTGAAGTAGAGACAAACCAAGTAGCATACTACTATTTTGAGCAAGATTGTATATACAAGGTGAATATCCCAAGCATCCATTAAGTAATATACAAACTAGTATGATACAGTAATGGCCTCTAGGGCATATACACTAACAATCTCCCACTTGCACTAAGGCCATGTACTGGCGTATCGAAGACCTATCATCTCGATCAGCCGCTCGAACTGAGTCTGGGGCAAGGCCTTGGTGAATGGATCTGCAGTGTTGTCTTCTGAAGCGACTCTCCGAACCTCGATCTCCTTGCGATCCACGATCTCCCTGATCAGGTGATACCGCCTCAAGATGTGCCTGGATCTCTGATGGGACCTGGGTTCCTTCGCTAAAGCTATAGCCCCGTTGTTGTCGCAATACAGAGGTATTGGGTCAACAATGGACGGAACCACCTGAAGTTCTTTCAAGAACTTCCTCATCCAGACAGCTTCTTTTGCGGCATCAGATGCAGCGATGTATTCCGCTTCCATCGTCGAGTCTGCAACGGTTTCCTGTTTGGAACTCTTCCAACACACCGCCCCTCCATTGAGGGTAAAGACAAAACCCGACATGGACTTGGAATCATCCTTGTCACTCTGGAAGCTGGAGTCAGCAAAGGCCTCGATCTGGAGGTCTTTTCCGCCGTACACCAAGAAAATCTCCTTAGTCCTTCTCAGGTACTTGAGAATGTTCTTTACTGCTATCCAGTGTTTCTCCCCAGGGTTAGACTGATACCGGCTTACCACGCTCAGTGCATAAGCTACATCCGGTCTGGTACACAACATCGCATACATTATAGAGCCTACCGCAGAAGCGTAGGGTATAACAGACATGCGATCCCTCTCCAAATCAGTCTTGGGAGACATCTCTTTAGAGAGGGTGATCCCGTGACAAGCCGGTAGGTTACCGCGCTTGGAATCTTCCATAGCGAATCTTTTCACTATGGTGTCGATGTACCTGGACTGAGAAAGTCCCAATATCCTCTTGGATCTATCACGATGGATCCGGATCCCCAGGATGTATGAGGCATCACCCAGGTCTTTCATGGAGAACCTTTGTGACAAGAACCCCTTGACAGATTGTAGCATAGGAATGTCATTTCCTATTAAGAGAATGTCATCCACGTATAAAACGAGGAATACTACAGTTCTCGCTACAAATCTACTATAGATGCATGGTTCATCTGGATTTTTGATAAAGCCAAATTCCTTGACCGTCTCATCAAAACAGATGTTCCAACTCCGCGATGCCTGCTTTAGTCCATAGATGGACTTAAGCAACTTGCACACCTTTCCGCTGCTCCCACTCTGAATGAAACCCTCTGGCTGGTCCATATAGACACACTCCTCTAAATTTCCATTTAGAAAAGCTGTCTTTACGTCCATTTGCCAGATCTCATAATCGTGGAAGGCAGCAATGGCAAGAAGGATCCGAATGGATTTCAGCATGGCTACTGGAGAAAAGGTTTCGTCGTAGTCCAAGCCAGGTCTTTGACGAAAACCCTTTGCTACTAGCCTAGCTTTATAGGTCTCAACCTGTCCATCTACACCAATCTTCCTTTTGAAGATCCACTTGCATCCTACGGGTTTTACCCCGTCTGGAGCAATGTCCAACGTCCATACCTTGTTGGTGTACATGGACTCCATTTCGGTCCGCATTGCATCTAGCCATTTCACTGAGTCAACGCTCTGAACGGCCTGCTGGAAGCTAGTAGGCTCATCATAATCTATGATGCAATCCTCTCTATCCCCGTCTACGAGAAAACCGTAGTATCTCTCGGGCGGATGAGACTGCCTACTACTCCTGCGGAGCGGCGTAGGAATGTCCTGTTCTTCCGAACCCTCTGGTTCCACTAAACTTTCAGTAATAGTCCGTGGTTCTGGAATTTCTTCCAGTTCTACTGCGCTCCCACTTATTTCCTTTTCTATGAACTGGTGTTCTAGAAAGTGGGCATGACGAGAGACAAGAACTTTTTGTTCCTCTTCACAGTAGAAGAAATATCCCTTGGAATTCTTTGGATATCCCACAAACTTGCACAGTACTGAGCGTGCCTCGAGCTTGTCCGCATGCTGCTTTTTGACAAAAGCTGGACTTCCCCATATCTTAATGTGATTAAGATGGGGTCTCTTCCTACACCACATCTCAAATGGCGTAGTAGGCACAGTCTTAGTGGGAACTCGGTTAAAAAGGTATGCGGCTGATTCTAGCGCATATCCCCAGAATGATCGCGGCAACTCAGCGTTACTCATCATGGACCGCACCATATCCAATAGGGTGCGGTTCCGTCTCTCCGATACACCGTTGTGTTGCGGGGTGTAAGGAGGAGTAAGCTGAGAGAGAATTCCGTTCTCTTTTAAATAGTCCAGGAACTCGGCACTTAAGTATTCTCCACCTCGATCCGATCTTAGAATCTTAATACTTTTGCCGGTCTGTTTCTCTACTTCATTCTTATACTCCTGGAATTTTCCAAAGGCCTCGGACTTATGTTTCATTAAGAAGACATAACCGTACCTTGAGAAGTCATCCGTAAAAGTAATGAAGTAAGAATGTCCGCTTCGGGCATGTGTAGACATTGGACCGCACACGTCACTGTGTACGAGTCCCAAGAGCTCGCTCGCTCTTACTCCATGTCCAGTAAACGGAGTTTTTGTCATCTTTCCCTTGAGACAGGATTGACAAGTGGCATACGACTGATATTCGAACGCATTCAAATACCCTTCTGTATGTAACTTCGTCAACCTTCTCTCATTGATGTGACCCAATCTACAATGCCATAAGAAAGTCTGATTTATTTCTGGAGACTTTCTTTTGTATGTATTCTGGACATTAAAAATCTATGGTTGGTTTAACACGTATATACCATTACTCAGAGTACCTGACCCAATCAATACTTGATTAAGGTGAATGTTTACAACATGTAGGGTGTTTTTCGTCACCCCGTTGAGATGGGAATACGCGCGCGCTTGTCAGGCGTACTACAGATTCCCCCGGCCTAGGGTAGGCCGGGGTTTAATGATTGTGGGGATCCGAATCTCCGGCAGCCGCGGACTAAGCTGCCGTTAATTACCCATCGCCTTTGGGGCGAGGGAACCTCCGATTAACGGGTTAAACTGGTCATGCGAACTCAACGTGCAGTGTACGTGTGTTGTGTTTTTGAGGAGGGTTTAAATATATCGGGAGCCACGCAGAGTTTTTACGGGGGTCCCGCTACCCGGATAGCGGGCTGGGGGTCAAGGGGGCTAGCAGCCCCCTTGCGGGGTGCGGGGCAGCGCCCCGTTAGAAATTTTTTTCTAACAGGGACAGTGTCGCGGAGTATGTGTATGCGTACATTTGTACACATATGTATATATATACATGTATATATAAGTAAAGGGGAAAAATACATCCAAAGGATGCGTGGGGCCAGCGCTTGAGCGTGAGCGCGCCACGTGTCGGCACGTGGGCGCTTTGCGCTCGAGCGCAGAGTGCTGGAGCGCAACGCGCCACGTGTCGGCACGTAGGCGACTTGCGCTCGAGCGCTTGCGCTTGAGCGCAAGAGCGCCACGTGTCGGCACGAGGGCGACTTGCGCTCGAGCGCTTGCGCTTGAGCGCAAGAGCGCCACGTGTCGGCACGAGGGCGACTTGCGCTCGAGCGCTTGCGCTGGAGCGCAAGAGCGCCACGTGTCGGCACGAGGGCGACTTGCGCTCGAGCGCTTGCGCTGGAGCGCAAGCGCGCCACGTGTCGGCACGTGGGCGCTCTGCGCTTGAGCGCCGGCGAGAAAAAGAGGCTTTTAGCCTAAAAAGATTTCTCTGAAGAGAAATCAAAGAGGAGTTGGACTCCTGAGTGTTTTTTTTTTTTTTTTTTTAGGGTTTAGTGAAAGGGGTTCTTCTTCTTCCTCCTCTGTTAGCTGGATCTTGAAGATCAAAAGATATGGGATTTTAAAAAAATCACTCCTTTTTGAGATCTAATGGAAGATCTGAGTTCCCCTTGATGGGTTTTGTGGTGAAAAACTAATTTGTTTTATAAAAAGGAGAGTAGAACTCTTGATTTAATTCAAGAGAAAGAAGAAGGTTTTGGAACCTTGAAGAAGGAAGAAAGAGCTCAGCTCTAATTTTTTTTTGGAGAGAATGAAAAGTATTATTTTATTCATCATCATTTTGCCTTTTATAGGCTTACATATTTGCATATAGCCCCTTGGGCTTTACAAAATGGCATTTTGCCTATTCCATGGCTCATGTGCCATTACATTTTTGCACATAAGCCATGGGCTTACAAAATATTGGCTTTATGCCCATTTTACATACATTCATGTATAAAAAATTACATAAAAATTATTTATTACATGATTTTTTTTGTTGGCATGGCGGAAGGCCAGACGCTTCGTGTTCGGGCTCGACCTGGGCATTGGCCCACTTGCTTGGGCTTGGGCCCACCTGGCTTGGGGTTGACCTTGACTTTGACTCGGTCAACAGGGGTGTAAATTTTTACCCCAACAAAGTGCCCCCCATCAATAAATGCACACAGCATATATGGGTCGTGTGCATGAAATTGATGGATCTTCTTCCACGTGGAGGCGACTTGCTTTGGTTCCCACTTTTTGGGACGCACTGCCCTTTTTACGACATGGACAGTCGACGCTTGACGCGTCTCCGAGACGGAGTGTCCGTGGTAGACGCTTCCCTGACCCGGAGTGATTTGGTTCCCGATTTGTGGGGAGCTTGCACTGCCCGTTTTACGACATGGACGGTCGACGCTCTGATCCGAAGCGATTTGGGTTCCCAATTTGCGGGAGCCTGCACTGCCCGTTTTACGACATGGACGATCGACGCTCTGTTACGAAGCGATTTGGGTTCCCAATTTGCGGGAGCCTGCACTGCCCTTTTCGCGACATAGACGGTCGACGCTGCCCTTTTAGCGACGTGGACGGTCGGTTCTGCCCTTTTTGCGACATGGACGGTCGGTGCTGCCCTTTTAGCGACGTGGACGGTCGGTTCTGCCCTTTTTGCGACATGGACGGTCGATGCTGCCATTTTAGCGACGTGGACGGTCGATGCTGCCCTTTTAGCGACGTGGACGGTCGGTGCTGCCCTTTTAACGACGTGGACGGTCGATGCTGCCCTTTTAGAGACGTGGACGGTCGGTTCTGCCCTTTTAGCGACGTGGACGGTCGATGCTGCCCTTTTAGCGACGTGGACGGTCGGTTCTGCCCTTTTAGCGACGTGGACGGTCGATGCTGCCCTTTTAGCGACGTGGACGGTCGGTTCTGCCCTTTTTGCGACTTGGACGGTCGGTGCTGCCCTTTTAGCGACGTGGACGGTCGGTTCTGCCCTTTTAGCGACGTGGACGGTCGATGCTGCCCTTTTAGCGACGTGGACGGTCGGTTCTGCCCTTTTAGCGACGTGGACGGTCGATGCTGCCCTTTTAGCGACGTGGACGGTCGGTTCTGCCCTTTTTGCGACTTGGACGGTCGGTGCTGCCCTTTTAGCGACGTGGACGGTCGGTGCTGCCCTTTTAACGACGTGGACGGTCGATGCTTGATTTGACTTGCTCTGCTTCTTGCAGTGTCAGGGGTAGACTTGACTTGCTCCGCTTCTTACGGCGTCGAGTGGAAGTTGACTTGTTGATTTTGATTGGGTTGACATCAGCATCGCTATACTGGAATATGGTACCAGGAGCGAACCATCATCTGTCATGGAGAGGATTTTGGGATTTTGGTTTTTGTTTGGCATCTGCATTGCTGCACTGGAATAATGCCAGGAGCAACTCATCATTTGCCCCGAGAGAATTTGAGAATTGATGGCTTAGGAGGCAGGTTTAGATCCCTATCACCTAAGACTTTTCAATTTTATGGGCCGTGAGGGTCCCATAAAAGCATTTTCTCCCTACGAGTCGAAAGGATCTCGTAGGCGTATTTTCTCCATAGGAGTCGTGGGGACTCCTAAGTGTGTTGCTCCTTTGTGAGTCGTAAGGATCTCACGCGGGAATTTCCTCCTCTCAAAGTCGAGAGGACTTTGAGAGTGCATTTCATCTTCTTTTCACGAGTTTGCGCCCTTTCAGGTTTTCACAAACTCGTCGGCAGTCCTGCTGTTTTTACTCACGGAGCCCTTTCGGGTTTTCCTCCGTGCCCATTTTGCTTGTGGACATACCCTTTTTTTTTTTTCTTTTTTTAGTGGGACTTTGAATGTGGTCTCACCGGTAGGACTTAGGAGAGATTGGGATTGTTTTACGCCCGTGGATTGTATACGGTTTTGCAGGATGTATGATCCAGACCGTAGGGCCAGAAAGATTTCAGGGATTTGTTGGCGTCTGCATCGCTGCACTGGAATGTGGTACCAGGAGCGACTCATCATTCGCCGTTGGGGTATGGGATTTGGAATTTGGTTGGCGTCTGCATCGCTGCACTGGAATATGGTACCAGGAGCGACTCATCATTCGCCATTTGGGGACTTGGAATTTGGATCTTGTTTGGCATCAGCATTGCTGCACTGGAATAATGCCAGGAGCAACTCATCATTTGCCTTGGGAGAACTTGGGATTTGGGTTTTTGGTCGGCATCAGCACCGCTAACACTGAAGCAAAATGCCAGGAGCGACTCATCATTTGCCGTTGCCCGTTGGGAAACGATGGCTTAGGAGATAGGTTTGGGTCCCTACCACCCAAGGCTTTTCAATTTTATGGGCCGTGAGGGTCCCATAAAAGCATTTTCTCCCTACGAGTCGTAAGGATCCCGCAGGTGTATTTTCTCCTTAGGAATCGTGAGGATTCCTAAGTGTGTTGCTCCTTTGTGAGTCGTAAGGATCTCACGCAGGGGTTTTCTCCTCGCAAGGTCGAGAGGGCTTTGCGAGTGTATTTCATCTCTTTTCACGAGTTTGCGCCCTTTCGGGTTCTCACAGACTCGCCAGTAGTCCTGCTGTTTTTACTCACGGAGCCCTTTCGGGTTTTCATCCGTGCCCGTTTTGCTTGTGGACATACCGTTTTTTTTTTTTTTTTTTTTTTTTTTTTTTTTTTTTTGCCGCTGGTGGGACTTTAAAAGTAGTCTCACCGGAAGGATTTGGGAGAAATAGGGGTCATTTACGCCCGTGGATTGTATACGGTTTTGCAGGATGTCTGATCCAGACCGTAGGGCCGATGTGCTCAATTCGCCTGCGACTTGGAGCATTCATGTGTAGTATTTCTTGAGATATCGGCCATTGATGGGTGGCATGGGCCTTTCTCCCTCGGCACTTATTAGTTGGTAGGATCCTCCGTCGAACACTTTCTCGATGACGTATGGTCCTTCCCAGTTCGGCTCGAATTTTCCCTTGGCATGTCGATTGGGGATGATCGGTCTTTTGAGGACCAACACCAATTCACCTTTCTTGAAAGCGCGGAGACGGGTTATCTTGTCGTAGGCCCGTGACATTTGGGCTCGGTATAGCTCCAGACTTTGCTGCACCGTGAGCCTCTTTTCTTCGAGGGCATCGAGTTCTTCAAGTCGAAGGAGCACGTTTTCCTCCTCCGTCAACTCATGCTGAACGGCCATTCTTAAGCTTGGAACTTCGACTTCGAGGGGGAGGACCGCCTCCACTCCGAAGAGCAATGAGTATGGAGTGGACTGAGTTGGAGTACGGTGCGTGGTACGATATGCCCACAACGCCTCGTGAAGTTTGAGATTCCTGTCTCTCTTGTTGGCTGAAGCATTTTTCCTCAGGAGCTTGCATAGAGTCTTATTGAAGGCTTCGGCTAGCCCATTGGCTCTTGGATTATAGATGGAGGAATACCTCCAGTCTATCTTGTGCTGAGTAGCGAACCTCGAGACATTGAAGCTCTTGAAAGAAGGCCCGTTGTCAGAAATGATTCTTCTTGGTGTACCGAAGCGGTATAGAATATTATGCTGGAAGAATGTCAGAATATCCTTTGTCTTAACTTCTTTTAGCGGGACAGCTTCAGCCCATCTGGAGAAGTAGTCTGTCGCGGCCAGTATAAACCGATGGCCTTTGGATGACGGAGGATCAATTGGGCCAACAATGTCGGTGCCCCAGACTTCGAAGGGCCACGACGCCACTGTAGGATGCAATGGATTGGGATGCTTGTGAATAAAATCACCGTGAATTTGGCAGATATAACATTTCTTTGCATGCTCTCCGCAATCCCGTATCATGGTGGGCCAGTAATACCCAAGCCGTTTGATTTGAAGTCGCATCTTGGGGCCAGATTGGTGAGCACCGCAAACGCCCGAGTGGACATCTTTCATGACCTTTTGGGCTTCGGCCAATGACAGACACCTGAGCCATAGTTGGTCGTATGACCTGCGGTATAACGTGTCATTTACAAACACGTATCGGAGAGCTCTTTTCTTCATCTGAATCCTCGTAGATTTTTCTTCGGGCAGCTTGTCGTATCGGAGGTACTCTATGAAGGGTTCTCTCCAATCGGGCGTGTCTTGGATGATCGAAGCTTCTTCCGCAGGACTGCTCTTCTGTTCCGCGCTTTCCTCTTCTCGTAGAGAGACTGGGGGTAGAATTTGTCGGCTCCTGACTGTGATCAGAATTTCGTCCATGTCAGGATCAGCCAGCTCCTTGGCTAGGCGAGCGAGTATATCGGCCTTTCCGTTCAATGCTCTAGGGACTCTTGTTAGTTCGATATGAGTGAACCGTTTCATGAGTTCCACCACCCGGCTTCTGTATCGAGCCAACTCGGGTTTGTATATCTTATAGTCGCCGCTTACTTGGTTGACGACAAGCTGGGAATCACCGTAAACCCGTAGCCGAAGGATTTCCATTTCTATGGCGAGCTCCAAACCAGCTATCAGAGCTTCATACTCGGCCTCATTGTTTGTGCGAGGCTCGGTGAGAGCAAAAGAACGCCGTAGGGTTCCCATTGATGGTGTGATAAACACCAATCCTATCCCTGCTTTTATCTCCGGGAAGCTTGATTTACTGGAGGTTCTTATCGATGAGGCCCCATCGAAGTAGAGCTCCCAACATGGCTCGTCATTCTCGAGATGCAGCACTTGTTCGTCGGGTAACTCACAATTTAGTGGCGACCCTTCTGGTATGGGATGAGCAGCGAGAAAGTCTGCAAGAGCTTGCCCTTTTACTGCTTTCTGAGGAGTGTAAACTATGTCAAACTCAAGTAGCATGACAGCCCATCTTGCCATTCTGCCGGCTAGGCTTGCTTTGGTCATCAAGTGTTTGAGCGGGTCGACCTTGGAGATCAGCATAACCCGATGAGCGAGCAAATAGTGCCTCAGCTTCTTCACAGCAAATATTAGAGCCAGGCATTGCTTTTCGATTGGGGAATAGTTGTGTTCCGCCCCGACTAGAGTTCGACTGAGGTAGTAGAGGGCATTTTCCTTTCCCTCCTCGTTATTCTGGGCGAGGAGCGCACCGAGTGACTCATCTAGCGCGGCAGTATAGAGAATCAACGGTTTATTTGGAATGGGAGCGGCCAGCACTGGAGGGTGCAACAAGTATTGTTTGATGCTTTCGAACGCTGCTTGACATTCGGTATCCCAGATAAAAGGAGCTCCTTTCTTCATGAGCTTTGAGAAGGGCCTACATCTCCCCGATAAATTTGAGATAAACCTCCGTATATAAGCAAGCTTGCCTTGAAAAGATCTTAGCTGTGTCAGACTCTTCGGAGGAGGCATCTCCATGATGGCCTTTATCTTTGATGGGTCAACTTCGATCCCTCGATGTCGGACTATGAAGCCCAGGAATTTTCCCGATGACACGCCAAAAGCGCACTTCAGAGGATTCATCTTCAGATCGTATTCCCTCAGTCTGGTGAGAACGGTCCTGAGATCTTGGATATGATCGGCCTTGGCTTTAGTCTTGACGACCAGATCATCAACATAGCATTCGACGACTTTATGGATTAGGTCATCAAAGATATTAGTCATTGCCCTTTGATATGTAGCACCTGCGTTCTTCAGTCCGAATGGCATTACCCTGTAGCAATATATTCCGATCGGGGTTCGAAATGCTGTGTGCTTCTCATCCTCAGGCGACATCTTGATCTGATTATATCCAGACGAGCCATCCATAAAGGTGAACAGTTCGTAATTTGAGGTGTCATCGACCATCATTTCCATGACCGGTAGCGGGAAGTCGTCTTTAGGACATGCCTTGTTGAGGTCCCTGAAATCGACACAGACTCGGATCTGCCCATTTTTCTTCTTCACTGGGACTATGCATGCGATCCAGTCTGCATATTTCTCTTCCCTGATGAAGCCGGCATCGATGAGCTTCTTAGTTTCCTCGATGACCTTTTCTTCTAGTTCCCTTCTCATTCTTCGAGGAGCTTGTTTGACTGGCTTAGCATCAGGAGATATAGCCAGCTTATGCACGGCTACCTCAAGGGAAAGGCCAGGCATTTCTTTGTACGTCCACGCGAAGCAGTCGACGAACTCACGCAGCAGGGCAATTATCTGCTCTTTCATTTCCTCTGACAAGAGTGAGCTGATATAGGTCGGCCTTGGATTATCGGGCGTTCCTAGGTCAATCTCGGTTAGCTCATCAAAGGTTGCTTGTCCGCCATCTTCGAGCTCTTGAGGAGCTTCTTCTGGCTCGGCTATCTCGTCATCATCATTTGATCTTTCGCTGGCCTCACCAACATGGATCATGTAGCACGCTTTGGAATCAGGTTGAATGTAGCCTATGCCCCGTCTATCTGGAATTCGTCCATCGATGAGTGCTCGGACCTGGGGCGGATGCCATAGCCCTTCGTAAAACTTTGCTTCGGACTCCGTTTGGTATAACCGGCACCCGCACTTCTTAAAGTATTCCCGCATCTCGGGCGCATAGTATCTGGGATTGAGGACGGCTCTTATGCCTCTCTCATATGGAAGGCACGCGACAGACAAATCGTCCGGGTGCGCA
The DNA here is from genome assembly GCA_030015575.1 of Agapanthus africanus. Taxonomy (NCBI): domain Eukaryota; kingdom Viridiplantae; phylum Streptophyta; class Magnoliopsida; order Asparagales; family Amaryllidaceae; genus Agapanthus; species Agapanthus africanus. Next base: position 630,509,167 of record JASDDO010000019.1, read on the forward strand.
ACAGGGTTTGACCCATAAAACAAGATGCCCTTCTGTCCACTTTTCCTCCCGGGAACGTAGAAAGTTTTCAGCTGGTCCACGGTGGAGATTGATAATGCATCGAGCTCTTTGTACATTTGCTCTGGTACCCTTGTAACGGCTAGGGATCCTTCTGCAACTTCGAAGGTCTCTCGCAGTTTCGCTTGTTGCGTGGGGGTCCAATCTGCACCGCTATTGCACGACAGGTCCTCCTCCTCTGACTCTTCAGTGTCGCTGCCAAGATGAGGGCGGACTTTGCTGCTAGATGGGCCTTTAGTAACAGATTCGTCTGTATCGCTGCCGAAACGAGGACGAGTTTTACGGGAGGACGGGCTTCCAGCGTCGGACTCGTCAGTGTCGCTACCGAAATGCGGGCGCACTTGGGCGTTTTTACTTTTGAAAGTGACAACCGGCGCAGATTTGCTTTTGGGTCTTGGGGCCGGTCTATCTTCAGTCAGTTGTGGCTTAGCTTTTTGGTGGTTCATAAAGTACCGAGAATCTTCATAGCGGACTTCATGCACACCGAACGGCTGGATGTCTCCGTCAATGCGTCTTTCTTCGCCATTTTTAGTATACTTCATGCATTGATGGAGAGTTGATGGAATGATGCCGTAATCGTGGAGCCACGGCCGCCCCAGGAGAATCTTATAAGACGTGTCGGCGTCGATCACGTATATCTTAGCTTCAGTTTGCAGATCCCCAAATTTGATTGGCAAAGCTATAGACCCTAGAACTTGCTGGCAATTTTGGTTGAACCCTTGAATGACAATCCTTTCCCTCGACAGGTGTCGGACGTCCATTGACAAACTCTTCAGAGTTCGCAAGTTCATGATGTTCACTGAGGACCCCGGATCAATCAATATACGATTAATTCGATCTCCGTCGCTGTACCCGGTCACGTAAAGCGGCCGATTATGCTCAGCCGTTCCCAGTAGCAAGTCTTCATCCTTAAATGTGACTGCGGCGGCATGCAAAGCGTGCTGGGCTTCTTTCATATTAATTTCCGCAAAGTGAGCCTGATACCGCTCGGGGTTTTGTAGAGCATGGATGAGAACGTCTCTAAGCTCCTTAGATAGGACCAAGGCGTCGTAGATGCTCAGGAGAGATGGAAGCTTCCGGAGATGTGCCAAGACATTATAGTCCACTGAGGAAGGACTTATGTTTTCATCGGCCGGTTCTCTGCCATCTTCTTCATTAGCGACATGTTTTTCCTTCCCTTTTGGGGCGTTGCCCTGATTTTGCGGTAGAGCCCTGCCGCTTCTGAGCTGGATTTGATTGGCCGTTGTGGCGAGCTCTTCGTCCTCTTCGGGAAAACAGAGCTCCTCTTCCGAGTCGCTGCCAAGATGGATGGCGTAGCAGGTCACTACTGGGATCTCTTCATTGGAGTCTTCTTCTAACTCCTCCAGAATTTCAGCCGCTTGTACAGGGAAGAACTCCTTCAATTGAATCAATGTTCTTTCGCTTTGTTCATATTCTTCAAGGGAATCGATATATTTTTGAATGGTCGATCTCCCTGCAGACTCTTTTTCGCGCCGAGCTGCACTTTTCTTCTTCTTAAGCTTCTTGGATTTTGAGCCTGATGGAGCCGCATTGGAAGCTGGACTGGTAGGCTTCTTCCGTCCTTCCCATTTCATCCTGGGCTCTTTCTGAAGCAGCTTTAGCATCTTCTTCGTCTTATTAGATATGTGTGTACTCCACGGAGGCCGCGATGAGTCCATCTCATTTCTCGGGGCAGCGGGTTCGGCTATCTGCTCCCAGAAGGCTTCAGCTTCTGTCTGTATAAAGTTGGTGGTTGCAACTTGGTTGTTCACCAACACGCTTTTAGACAGCTCGATCTCTCCAGCCTTGTACTGCTTCTCGACCCAGTCTTTGAAGATATAGCAATCCTCGATCGCATGGCTCACTACTCGGTGGTACGGGCAATACAGAGGATTGTCGGTCATTTTTGCTTCTTGGGGTCTTTTCGACTCCGGCAATTGTAGGCCGTTGTTCAAGGCATCTTTAAATATCTTGCGAACCTTGTCCCTTCTGAAAGAGTAAACCTTGTTCTTTTTCTCCTCTAGGGTGGGCCCATCTCCTCCCAGCAATGGCTTTCGAGACCGGTTAGTTTTGGATTCGCCCGCCCTTCGCTTTTCTTCATTATCGGAGGCATTGAAGACATTGGTACTGCTGGAACTCCCGCTTCTACGGTTGTCGTCCCGCTTGCTTTTCCAAGTTTTGTCTCTCTGAGAGTCTGGCGGGGACTCTTGCTTCGAGCGTTCCAGCATCTGGACTTTCTTGGTTAGCTCCTGGAATGTTTTGAGGCCTGCTGTACACAAGAATGGGACCATCCAATTGCTGAGGTTCCCAATGAGAAGGCTAACGGACTGGTCCTGCTCCAGCGGCGGTTCGCACTTGACCGTGAGATTACGCCATCGGGCGATAAAGTCAGTGTTACTTTCATTCTTCCCCGGCTTAGTCCTCACAAGGTCGGCAATGGAGATTTTATCACTGACACTCATGAACCTTTGCCGAAACAGGGACTCCATTTGGGCAAAGGTAATGACGGACCCGTCCGGTATACTCGCATACCAGTCGAAGGCGACGCCGGTCAGGCTGTTGACAAACTGACGAAGAAGGAGCGCGTCATTGCCCCCTGTATTTCCGCACGATGCTTTGAAGTGGGCGACGTGCTGGTTTGCATTCCCCGTTCCATCAAATCTTCCGAACTTAGGAATGACGTAGCCGCTTGGGAACTCAATCAGATCGTACTGCGCGGGATATGGCCGCCCACTACTGCCGATTTCTTTCTGAGCTTCAGCCTCGGCCACCAATGTTTTAACCTTGCTGGTGACCAAATCCATTATCCGATCCTGTGTTAGCGGGATGGTGCTATCTGGGGCCAAGGCGTCCCCAGAAGCGGAATGTAGCCGGCTTTCATTTGGCTCGACCAGTCTTGGTCCCAAAGGAACAGGCATTGGCTGCCTCGGATTGTCATCACCCGGCTGATTAGTAGCGGCTTGTGCTTGATTAGGAGGCGCTCGAGCAATTTGAGCCGTAAGCTGCATCACCACGTTCGTTAAGTCGTCAATCTTCGAATAGAGCTTGGCCATCTCTTTATCTTTGCTCCTGAGCTGTTTTTGAAGTTCTTGAAGCAGCTCTTGCTCCGCAGTCCTAGGGCGGAAAGTCGGCTCTTCCTCGCTGTCCGAGCTTGACTCTGCATGGACCGAGGGGTCTTTCTGCCTATCATCCTCATCGAGAGGGTTTTCTTCATCCAGCGGGGGCGGCTGTTCTTGAGTGGCGGCGACCACATTCAGGCTAGATTGGGCTTGGGATGTGGTGGCCCCATCCTTGCTTTTGCTGCGAAGGTTGTCGCTAGGGCGCCCGCCCGCCATATAGACCGTATGGATGGTATATCCGGACGTCTTTCTATCATTGGCAGCTGATTTCATGGGTCGCTGTCTTGACCCCCTTGTTTCGGTAGCTGGTAGTCGATTGAAGGCGGCTGGCCTAACCAGGTTCTTAAATGGTGCTGGCGCATCTTTTCTGGGTTTGCCCCGCTGCTTTCGTGCGGCACAGAGCGCTTGATAGACTCTTGAAGAGATAGTGTCGTACTTTTTCTGTTGGGGCCGGGACACGTCTCTTTGCGGCACTGTTCGGACCGCTGTCTTCTTGATTCTGGCGGTCATGGCATTGTTCTGAACCCACTTTAGAGGCTCGAAGGAATTGCTGATTCTTACGTCCGACTCAGCCGTCGTCGCGGGGAAACCCTGCACTTGGAACTTCACATGATTCCATTTGGCCGAAGCCTTGGCCCTTTTGTTGGCTCGATACCTGAGCCGCTTCTGCCTTAACTTTTCTGTTCTAAGCACCTGGCAGACTTCAGCTCTTTGGGAAGACGTCGCAGACCGGGCGATGGAAGGCCTTGGAGATACGCTCGATTGTGCATTTGTTGGAGTAATCGCGTGAGCTCGTCCGCAACATTGGATGTTTCCCTTTGTACCGGAGTTCTTTCCCCCCGCTGGAGCACCAGAGAATCGTTCACACACCGTCTTGAGTTTTAGTTGTGGTGCCTTGGCGATCACGACATTCGGCCTCTTGCCCCTTGGGACCGGCTTGGCCACCTGTTCCGCTGGGATCTCTGCCAGATGAGCGCTCCCGGCAGGGTAGATGATGACGGAGCCAAACTGGCAGGGCGGTTCCTCCCACTGTCGACTGAGGCTTGCGGGGAGAACCACACGAGCGTTGATCTTGACCACGTACGGAATCGGGGTCGCTTTGGAAGTTGAATTCGTCTTGGGAGACATTGTCGTCGAAGGTTGATTGCTGCATAGAAAAGAAAATATCATTTCAGTATAGACAATAGATATGTATATTAATTGAGTTCACATAAACGTTTTAACCCGAAATATGGGAGGAGAGATTGGTCCCACCGGGCGTGCCAGAATCTGTAGGGTGTTTTTCGTCACCCCGTTGAGATGGGAATACGCGCGCGCTTGTCAGGCGTACTACAGATTCCCCCGGCCTAGGGTAGGCCGGGGTTTAATGATTGTGGGGATCCGAATCTCCGGCAGCCGCGGACTAAGCTGCCGTTAATTACCCATCGCCTTTGGGGCGAGGGAACCTCCGATTAACGGGTTAAACTGGTCATGCGAACTCAACGTGCAGTGTACGTGTGTTGTGTTTTGGAGGAGGGTTTAAATATATCGGGAGCCACGCAGAGTTTTTACGGGGGTCCCGCTACCCGGATAGCGGGCTGGGGGTCAAGGGGGCTAGCAGCCCCCTTGCGGGGTGCGGGGCAGCGCCCCGTTAGAAATTTTTTTCTAACAGGGACAGTGTCGCGGAGTATGTGTATGCGTACATTTGTACACATATGTATATATATACATGTATATATAAGTAAAGGGGAAAAATACATCCAAAGGATGCGTGGGGCCAGCGCTTGAGCGTGAGCGCGCCACGTGTCGGCACGTGGGCGCTTTGCGCTCGAGCGTAGAGTGCTGGAGCGCAACGCGCCACGTGTCGGCACGTAGGCGACTTGCGCTCGAGCGCTTGCGCTTGAGCGCAAGAGCGCCACGTGTCGGCACGAGGGCGACTTGCGCTCGAGCGCTTGCGCTTGAGCGCAAGAGCGCCACGTGTCGGCACGAGGGCGACTTGCGCTCGAGCGCTTGCGCTGGAGCGCAAGAGCGCCACGTGTCGGCACGAGGGCGACTTGCGCTCGAGCGCTTGCGCTGGAGCGCAAGCGTGCCACGTGTCGGCACGTGGGCGCTCTGCGCTTGAGCGCCGGCGAGAAAAAGAGGCTTTTAGCCTAAAAAGATTTCTCTGAAGAGAAATCAAAGAGGAGTTGGACTCCTGAGTGTTTTTTTTTTTTTTTTTTTTTAGGGTTTAGTGAAAGGGGTTCTTCTTCTTCCTCCTCTGTTAGCTGGATCTTGAAGATCAAAAGATATGGGATTTTAAAAAAATCACTCCTTTTTGAGATCTAATGGAAGATCTGAGTTCCCCTTGATGGGTTTTGTGGTGAAAAACTAATTTGTTTTATAAAAAGGAGAGTAGAACTCTTGATTTAATTCAAGAGAAAGAAGAAGGTTTTGGAACCTTGAAGAAGGAAGAAAGAGCTCAGCTCTAATTTTTTTTTGGAGAGAATGAAAAGTATTATTTTATTCATCATCATTTTGCCTTTTATAGGCTTACATATTTGCATATAGCCCCTTGGGCTTTACAAAATGGCATTTTGCCTATTCCATGGCTCATGTGCCATTACATTTTTGCACATAAGCCATGGGCTTACAAAATATTGGCTTTATGCCCATTTTACATACATTCATGTATAAAAAATTACATAAAAATTATTTATTACATGATTTTTTTTGTTGGCATGGCGGAAGGCCAGACGCTTCGTGTTCGGGCTCGACCTGGGCATTGGCCCACTTGCTTGGGCTTGGGCCCACCTGGCTTGGGGTTGACCTTGACTTTGACTCGGTCAACAGGGGTGTAAATTTTTACCCCAACACAACATTACTTACAAACGCAAATTCATAACCTTCTTTAGAAACTAAAGATACAGAAATGATATTACAAGTTGCGTTGGGTACAAAAAAGCAATTACGCAAAACCAAAACATGTCCATCTGACATTCCCAGGTGATAGTCCCCCACGGCTTTAGCATCCATGCTAACTCCGTTCGCAACTCTGAGGGTCATGTCACCTGCCTTCAAATCCCTACGGTTTCTCAACGCCTGCAAAGAATTACAGATATGAGATCCTGATCCGGTATCCAATACCCAGGAAGTAGAGTTTATTGAAAGACAGTTTTCAATAACATACACACCTGAAGCTGAAGCTGCAACCTGCTTCAATTCCTGTGTTCTGGCCTTCCAGGCCCTGCAATCATTCTTCCAGTGTCCTTTCTTATGACAAAAGAAGCATTCTTCCTTATCCACAAGCTTCCCCATTATCTTTGTTGCTTTACCTTTTCCCTTCGTATCCACTTTACCAACACCGCCCCTTGGTTTGGCGGGGGCCTTCTTCTTCTTTCCCTTGGCTTTCGCCTTGGACCTAGAAGAAGATGATCCTCCTACAAACAAAGTGGATGTTTCCCTACCTTTCTGTAGGGTGCCCTCTGCGCTCCTCAGCAGGTTGAGGAGCTCTGAAAGTTCAACCTCCTTTTCTTGTAGGTTGAAGTTCATTATAAACTGGGCGTAAGTGGAAGGAAGGGACTGGAGAACTATATCCGTATATAGCTCACTCTCCAATGTGATCCCTAGGTCAGCGAGCTGCTCAATGTAGCCGATCATCTTTAGCACATGCTCGGCTACTGATGATCCGACGGCCATTCTTGTCGAGAATAACTTTTTCGACGCTTCGTATCTTGCGATACGTGATTGCTCTCCATACAGTTCTTTTGTATGGAGCAATATGGACTCCATGTCCATATTCTCATGCCTCCTCTGATGTTCGTTGTCCATCGAGGCAAGCAGGAGGCATTTGGCCTTCGCGCTATCAATCTCCCAAGTCTTGCGGATTTCCTTATCCGCGACACTAGAAGTTGGACCAGGGACAGGGGGAGCTTTGGTGGTAAGAAGATACCCCAGCTTGTCATAAGTGATTGCTATCTTGACATTCCTGAGCCAATCTTTGTAGTTTGGCCCTGTCAGCTTGTTTTTATCTAGGAGTAACTTAAGTCCAGTCATGTTGATTGGTCGCTGCAATTAGGAGAGAGAAGAAGAAACACTCAGCATGATGCTCTTGCAAGTTTAGAGTGGTTTTTAGTTTGTCTAAACAGGATGGCTCCCACTGTTTCTCGAATCCCTCCTCAAACCATAAAGGAAGAATTAGTCGGGATCAATCCCACCGTACAATACTTGCTTAACCGTTCAGCCAGGCCAGTGTCGGTACTTCGAGGGAGGTTTTCCAACGCTTTCGCGAAGTTCCTTAATTAAATAACCTCTTTTCCCTGGGGGCGTAACCCCGCTAACACCTTTCTAGGCACCTACTAGGTTTATAGCATTGATCGTTTAGTGAGAAATTTCCCGAGGAGTAGCATATACTCACAGTAGGATCGGGATCCAAATATCATCGCGTGACGAAACTGAAGGAATCCTACCAGAATCACCACACTCCAAATGGTATGCAAATCTAGCAAGTTTCAGTACTTATGAAACTCCCGATGTGGATTTTTGCCCCATGCTCTTATGACCTTGACTTTGGCCAAAATATCATAAGTCACATGTCAAGTTCTGCCCGTCACTATCCAGGTTAATTTGGATCCATCCGTACCTACCCTTGACTTTGGCCAAAATGGCAGCACGACTGTCCCAAACCAACGCATCTATCTATGCTACACATGAACACCCAATAGCTACCAATCACTATGCCTTGACTTTGGCCAAAAATACATAGCTTGAATACTATTGCCTATTCATGCGAAGCGACGGAGGGCTACGAATGGTTTTGGCGAAACCGTGAACGTAGTGAACTTGATTTAATCGATGGAACGAGATAGCTTTTAGAAGGAGTGGCTCAAGCTCCGCATTTAAAAGTTATTTTTGAAAAGAACCGAGTGGTTTTTCGAAAGTGTTCCAACGACTTTAACTTGGTTTATTATCTTGCATTAGTTCTTTTAATGCGTGATATTCTTGCATTAGTACTTTTAATGCGTCCCATCATTTAATCCTACCATTGCAGAAAACAACCAAAATATGACGTACGCTTATGCCATTCGCATTCGCCACTGGGCCCCGTCATTACCCGTTAGGTTACTTAACTAACGACAGAGCGGGGGCTGGGCTAGCGCGTCTGTAAAACATAAGCAACGCCTAAATAATATCTTATATAGATATACTGCAATGATAAACATTTCAGATCACAGATAAATACATTGGATATACTAGTAATCTGTAATTTGCACGAGCCTGTAACAAAAACAGATAACACGGTCGCGGTGAATAGCCAATACCCCACCCAAGACCCCTACGGGTACGGCAAACTACCCGCCAAGTACCCGAAGCGTAGCAACCTCCCTCATCTCCATGAGTAGGCCACTCGACACTTCGGCATACCCGGTAGTTTGTGCACCCCTCCACGGGTCTATCCTAGGAGCAAAAACAGTAAAAAGAAATTATACAATGACGGCTACAACCCCGACCCAGTTGTGCGGCCAAACAAATAATTATTACATCAATTTACAAATTTACATGAATTGCAAGAAAAGTAAACTCTCGTCTCACAACCCCCGGCTATTCACCCGCGACAATCCAACATATTTATATACACATTCCAGCACATTACAGATCATGTATAACCCCGACTAATCGACTTATAGCGATTAGCCGACGTTCAATACATGCAAACATCACAGATATAACCATCATAGTCAAAGTGCAATGAAGTTCGGAAAAATACGGAATTATAGGACCCCAAAAGGAAATTTCTTTTCTGTAAAATCTGGGCACATATAATATATCTCAAAAATCCCAAAACCAACACAGACACACACTGCACGAAAAACGACGCACTAAAGACAACAAACCGCGGCGCTTCCGCGGCGGCAAAGAAGGATCACGCGGCGGAAGCGCGGCGGTTTAGACGAATTGGTGAATCGTTTTTCATGGGTGTTCTAACAAAACCCTGAGACGAATTTAGGAGTATAAAGTTTTTCATTTTGACCAGAAAAAATTTCAACAGAAACTCAGTTTTTGTAGTTTTCCGGTTTTGTGATTTTTTTCGGTTCCGAACTTCGTTACACTTTACTACCTAGCTAGTTTAAGTTTAGTTAGGCTCTGATACCACTGTAAGTCCACGTTGCGACCCCCGGTTCTTACGGGGAGACGGAAACGGTATAAAATCAAAATTTTAACGCAAGAGGCAACATGGACTAAACTATGGTCGGGATCGTTACCTAAACTAAAACTAGCAAACTTAGCTAAAGAGAGTTAGCTACTCGGATGGAGATGGTTATACCTAGACTTGAACTCCTTCGTCTTCAAACTTTGTAGAGGTTGATGGTTCTCCTTTGTCGCCTTCTTCCGTCGAAGATGGATCCACCTCGAAGGCTCGACCTTTGGGCTCTTTCTCGTACTTGGAGTGAACTAGAATCGCCGGCTTGCTAGACCCTTGATCCTAGAGTGAGTAGAGAGTGTCTAGGGTTTGCTTTTGTTTTTCAAGAGAAGGATTCTCAACTCATGAGAAGGTTTCTCTTGACTAGAGGAAGAAGAAGATGAAGTGAAGAGAGAGAGTGAGAGTGATAGAATGAGCTTCTCTTTTCCTTTTTGCAACCATAACAAAAGAAAAAGAATAATCAAATAATAACAATAATCAAAATGAAAAAGGTTTGATGGAAAGTTTAGGAATGACTAATATCATTACAAACATTAAATGAAAAAGCAAGAATGAAAAAGCATCTTGCATTTGTAATGATGGTAGTCAAATGTTCAACCATGGTCAACAAGTCAACCATGGTCAACAAGTCAACAAAAACTAACCATGACACAATTTCATTTTATTATATATTATTAAATGATATAACACAGATCCATTAGGGTTTGGAAAAATACAACTGTCAACTGTGTGTACGCACCCGTTCCGAAACCCTAATGAAAAATCATCTTCCTCCTCCTCAAAAAGAACTGTGCATACACACCTGTATTCTTGTTCCGACGAACACGAATACAAAGAGATAAAAGCAACCCCAAATACTATACCAGTATCCGGCTCAAACCAGAGCCCACTGGTAATACCCGTCCGGACTCCAAACGTGCACAAGTGCGCGGATGAGAACGAACCCTGTCGCAAAACCATGCGACCTCTACTCTGTTTTGCCCAGAGGCGAATACCCTCTGTGTGGGACTCTAAAGACTCGACACTACGCTGGCAGTGGGTTTAACCACAGACCGCAAGCGGCACTAGCTGTGCGTAACGGTCCCCAGGTAGATGTCGACAAGAAGGCTGACGAGGTGAAACCCCATCGGTACTCCTACTGAGTCTGAATGTGACAGTCTCCGTACAGTCCGGTCTGTTCGTCTGATACATCGCATGGCGGGCCTAGGGGGCGGTAAACGTCAGTCCCCCAATAGCGGTACAAGTCGTGCCGGAGCGAAGCCCAAAACACCCTGAGATAACACTGGAAACCTACCAGTATATCTCGTTTGCCCTGGCCAGGGACTACTCGTGTAATGGCTCTCCTAGACACAGCGCGATGTCAACCCCCAATACCGGGAGAGACGAATCCTGTCTAACCGTCACTGCCTCCAAGTGCTTCGGGACTGCACCCAACCACCACCTGTTTGCACGACTCCTTTGAGCCGTGGTAGGGTAGTGATCAAAGTGCAGTGGGAACACACTTGAGGCGAAGTGCCAGTGTCAAGTCAGCGGACTAAGCTGTACTCATGTCACCTAGGAACTGATGACTGACGATAGGTATAATACCAACCTATCAGTTCCCGACGAGTCCTGTCCAGTGTACTCGTAACCCAACGAGCACCCGTATACTATCTCCAGTACGACGTACTGATGGCTGTGGGACAGACCATCTCCCACACTGGGATGAGAAGCGCATACGCTAGTCTACTCCGGAGTATCGATGCCCTGTCTCGATAGTCCTGCGACTAGGGACCTGTATAAGGATGTGCTTATAGATTACCCAGCCCCCACTAGTGTGACTGCCATCACAACGCTGGTAATCAAGCAAAGATCCTAAGGGCTCCACTAATGCGTATAAGTGATATAGTAAAATAAACACAAGTACACATTGAAGTAGAGACAAACCAAGTAGCATACTACTATTTTGAGCAAGATTGTATATACTAGGTGAATATCCCAAGCATCCATTAAGTAATATACAAACTAGTATGATACAGTAATGGCCTCTAGGGCATATACACTAACACTCATAACCCAATGAGCACCTGTATACATCTTAGGTGATCCAACTGACACCAGTGGCTTGTGAGACCGGCCACCGCCCCTCGTCGGGGTCTCGACTGTATACACTAGTCTACTAATGGAGTATCGATGCCCGGTCTCGAAACTCCCACGACTAGGGACCTTTTAAGGATATGCTTGTAGAGCCCCAGCTCCCACTTATATGATCGCCCTCATACTGCTGGTGGTCAAGCAAGAATCCTAGGGGCTTTATCAACGTGTAATAGCGACGTGTCAGGTCACCTAAAGCAGTACACGATGATAAAGGTAAACCAGATAGCATACTATCATCTCGAGTAAGACTGTCCTACCAGGATAGGTCCTCCCTCAATCGTTGCAATCATGTGCCTGTGATCCAATAATTGACTCTGAGGGCACTATCTCCAACAACAAAGTGGTCAAAGCTTCATGAAGCTTCAAGATAAATCCAAAGCAAGCCACCATTTCATTTCTTGTCAAAATGAATAAATGAATAAAACAAATATAAAACCAAACCATTAACCTAAACATGGTTTACAATAAACACACACCCAAGTTTGCATGTATCATCAAACATGATACAAACTAGTGCACAAAACTATATCACATATACAATGTGCACATCAAGTGAGAAAATCCATTCATAAGTGAACCAATACTAGTTAATGCAAAGTAATATATCAAATATATAATTATACATTAAATCATTAAATCAACACTTGATTTAACGATCCGGTCATATCGCATATGACCGACTAATATCCAATGTATCGACTTATCGAATCAATCCTCGATTCGATAACTTGGTTATATCACATACGACCAATCGATACATTCGTCGCGAGAATAGAATACGGTATCATATACACGCATTATTCTCGGTCCTGCACATATCTCATATGCGCTCCTATTTCGCTTGAGCCAGGAAACCTCTGTGTAGGACTCTAAAGACTCGTCAATACGCCGGCAGCAGGTGATGATCATATCAAACACCCACAAGCCTCAAGCGGTCTGCTAAACGTAACGGCCACCCGGGTATTGAGCGATCAGAAAATCAACGAGTAAGCCCGCTCACACTCCAGTGAGTCCAACCAGTAACACTTACCGTACAGTCCGGTCTGATCATCTGATATGTCGCATATCTCGCCTAGGGGTGGTAAATGTCGGACCCCAATAGCCTGATAAGTCGTGTCGATATGAGGTCTATAACAGTTCGAGATACTACTGATAACACTTAGCAGTAAATCTCAGCAACCCTGGCCAGGGATTTCCGGTTATAGCCAATCGAACACAGCGCAACATCAACTCCCTATACCGGGAGAGACGAATCCCCTCCTATCGCTCATTGCCTCCATGTGATTCGGGACTGTACCCAAAAGCCACCGTTTTGCACGCCCTCTTGGACGTGGTAAGGTGGAAATCAAAGCACAGTGGGAATCACACAACACTCTATGACAATCTCGGGTCTACAGACTAACCTGTACCAGTGTCACCAGAGAACTGCCATCTGACGTAAGGTATAATACCATCTGAGAGTTCTCGGCGAGTCCGTCCAGTGTACCCAGTTCCACTGAGCACCCGTATATCATCTCTGATGTCAAACACCAATTGATATGGGATCATCCATCGCCCATCTGTATGGGTCGAGAAGGTATACGCTAGTCTACTCTGGTATATCGATGCCCCGTCTCGATACACCCACGACTAGGGACCTTGAAGGATGTACTTATGGACTACCATGTCCCCACTAGTATGATCCGCATCATAATCCAGGTAGTCAAGTACACATCCTAAGTGCTTTACCAACAAGTATCCGAGAGACAATCAGTATACACGTTAAGGTAAAGAGTAACCAGATAGCATACTATCATGTCGAGCAAGAAAGTCCTTCCTATATATGTCCCAGCATCCACTACAATATACATCCTATGTACAGTAATTGCCTCTAGGGCATACATATAACTAACAATCTCCCACTTGCACTAGGGCCATCTGTAGCAGTGGTTGTAGTATCTCATACTCAACCATCCCTTAAAAGTCTCTCTCTGGAAAAAGGCCTTTATGAGTGGATCCGCCGTGTTTATCCTCTGAGTCTACTCTCCTAACCTCGATCTCCTTGGAGATCAACCATCTCCATGATCAGGTGATACTGCCTTAGAATATGTCTGGATCACTGATGGGACGGACGTTCCTTGGCATAAGCCGCAACTCCATTGTCACACAATGGGAGGAACTAAGTTCATCTTTTGGACTAATATACAGCCTCTTTGGTAGCATCTTAAGTAGCGATGTATCCATCCTTTATCGTCTAGTATGCCACGGTATCTAGCTTGGAACACTTCCAACATACCGTCCCTTTACTGAGGGTAAAGACAATGCCTGTGACTGACATTCAGTTGTCTTTATCACCCTGGAACCCTTCCAGTGATTCTCCCCAGGATCGATTGATACCATCTCACTACATCTAGTGAGTATCCTAACATCCGATTACATCTATCTTATAGATGAAAACTCAGGATTTAGGAGGTATCACTTTGATCCTATATGGAGAATCCTTGTGATAAGCGGAGATTGACCGAGCGTAGCATATGAAACTACTTCCCTATCAAGAGTATGTCATCCACGTACTCTACGAGGATCACCACTATACTCCCTACCACCTTATTGTATATACTAGGTTCATCTACCATTTCGACGATGTCAAACTCTTTGACTAACTCATCAAAATAGATGTTCCAACTCCGCGATGCCTGCTTCATCACATAAAACATCTTGCACACGTTTCCGCTGCTCCCACTGTTTACGAAGCCCTCTGGCCATGTTCTTACAAACGTTCTCTTCTAAATCATTATTTAGAAAAGCAGTCATGGCACCCAACCACCAGATATCGTAGTCATGGTATGTAGCCGTGGCAAGTAGGATCTAGATGGACTTAAGCATAGCTCCTTAGAAAAGGTTTCATCATAATCCATACCTGGTCAATGATGCAAACCTTTAACAAGTCTAGCTTTGAAAGTCTCAACTTTTCCATCTACACCAAGTAATCTTCTCAAGATATACTTGCTCCTGATGGAAATTTAACCTTTCAGATAAAGCAACCAAAGTCCATACTTTGTTGGTGTATAAGGATTCCATCTCAGATCGCTAAGCATCCAGCCATTCTTACAGAGTCCCACTCCTGATGGCCAGCTCGAAACTAGTTGGGTCATCATCTCATGATGCAATCCTCGCTCCCACTGTCATAGAGAAACCGAAGTATCTCTCAGGTGGGTGAGAAACCCTACTAGATTGGCGGAGAGGCTGAGGTTCGTTGGAATCTACCGAATCTTTTGGTTCTACCAAATCATCTGCTGTAGTTTGTATAGCTGGAACCTTTCCAGTTGTACATAAAAGATCTTGCCTCGAGCTTGTCTGGATTATGCTTTTAGACATAGCCCGGACAACCCTAAATCTTAACTTACTTAAGAGATAGGCTCTTCCCATACCATATCTTATATGGAGTGGTAGGCACTGATTTGATTCGAACCTAATTCAATAGGTATGCAACTTCTTAAGTGTACAACTCCCCAAAGGAAATAGGAAACTCGGTAGTACTCATCATAGAGCACACCATATCAAATAGGGTGTAATTGCTCCGTCCCGATACACCGTCGTGCTGTGGTGTATGCGGAGGAATAATGTTGAGAGAGAATCTCATTCTCCTTTAGAATAGTCCCAGAATTCTATGCACAAGTATTCTCCTCCCTGATCACATCAAAGGACATAATACTTATACCCGTATTGGTTCTCTACTTCTAGCTTATATTCTGTGAATATCTTAAAAGGTTCAGACCTGTGTTTCAACAGGAACATATGTCTGAATTTTGAGAGATCATCAGAGAATGTAATGAAGTATAAAGAACCAGTCCTGGCATGTGTAGACAGGGGACCTTACATACATCATCATGTATCAGTCCCAAGAGTTTACTAACTCTTTCTCAGTTTCCAATAAACAGAGCTATGGTCATCTTATCTTTGTGACATGACTGGCAAGTTTCACAAGATGTAAATTCAAACTCTTTTAAATATGCATCTAAATGTAACTTCAGCCAGTCGGGTCGAATAGATATGACCTAGTCTACAATGCCTCAAGAAGGAATCGTTCATTTCTGAACTCTTCCTCTTGTGTGTGTTCTGTATACTAGGAACTGTAGTTTGATTTAGAACGTTAATGCTTTTAGATAACGTGCCTGAACCGATCAAATTTTGAAATAGGAAATGTTCAAAACATTATCCAACAATACAAAATTATATCCTTTCTTTACTAATAAAGAGACTGATATGATTTTTTATATCAGGTTCGGTATCAAATAACATTTGTTCAGAATTAATGTATTTGGAATACAGGGTGACAGTGACCAACAGACTTGGCTGCAACACTTGCACCGTTTTCTGTCTCATGAAACTTATCACCCGTTCTCAGTTCTCTACCTTTCTGTAGCCCATGTAACAGATTACATTTCTGGGATCCTGATCCGGTATCACATACCCAGGACGTAAAGAATACTGAGAAACAGTTCTGTAAAATGAACACACCCGAAGATGATGCATCGACATGCACTCTCTTCGTTTGGGCGGCACGGGAATTCTGGTATTCCCCTATTTCCTGCTCGGTCTTATAACAATTATAAGTTGGAGCGGGACCAACATTCCCCAGCTCAGTATAACAAGCGGGTTCGGTCAATAATCCATATTATTATCTTGATTAAGGCGTGATATGGTCGCTACCTGGAGAGAGAGAGAAGAAAACACTCAGCGTATGCTTTTGCAAGATCAAATTGGTTATTATTTTATCTAATCAGGATGGCTCCCACTGTTTTTATCAAATCTTCCTTCAAACCTTAAAAGGAAAGACTAGCCGGGATTAATTACACGCTGCAAGTTCGCCAATCTTTCAGCCAGGCCAGTGTCGGTACTTTGAGGGAGGTTCCCCGTGCTTTCGCACGGACCTAATTAAAGTAAACCTCGTTTTCCCAGAGGCGTAACCCCATTGACACCTTTCTAGACACCTACTTGATCGGCTAATTGTAATGTGTAAAACTCTCCCAGGAGTAACTCTTACTCGCAGCGGGTATCGGGATCCAACGATCTCATAGAAGGTATGCAATCTCATTGCAAATTTCAACACTTGAAATTCCCGATAATTTTGCCCCTAGCGTCCTATGACCTTGACGGAGGCCAAACAACCCATAGTCCGCTAGTCAAGTTCAACCCGTCATTTCCTGATTGAATTAAACCCACCCGCACGACCCTTGACGGAGGCCAAACAACGCCGTACGAATACCCTAATCCAATCGCATCATATGCTAGCAGATAAGCACTAGTTAGCTACCGTACACTACGCCTTGACGGAGGCCAAACTACCGCAGCACGAATACTAACTAGTACTTATCTGAAATGACGGAGGCTACGACAGGTTTTTCTGAAAACCTATTGCGTAATGAACTTGATATCGTTGTAGAATCAAATGATTTTAAAATGGAGTGTTTTTTAGGCTTTTCTAGTTTTGCTAAAGGGGTCACTCCCGGTGAAGGGATCATCGGCCCTTTCCTCGTCGAATGAGGTGCGGGATATATCATATATATCACTGTGCAAAGCAGAAACTATAGAAGCAATCAAAAGAAAAACCGAGGGTTGTAGCATCTGCCAGTTATTTCTAAAGGAGTCACTCCCGGTGAAGGGATCTCGGTCCTTTCCTTATCGAATAAGGTGCAGGATGTTCTACAAGGAACACCGCGATGCAAAGCAAGAACTGTAGCTACCTGTTTTATTTAGAAATTCGATTCCACAAAATCTTAGGTTTCTTTTCTTTCATTAATCACATTAATGAAGTCCCATCATTTAAGTACCTAAACATCACAGATAAATACGACGTACACTTATGCCATCCGCATTCGCCTCGATGTCCTCTCGTGCACCGTTAGGTTAGGTAACTAACGACAGAGCGGGGCAGGGATAGCGTGGGTGTAAAACATAAGTAACGTCTATATAATATATCATATATACCATATACTGTATCTATCACAGAACATCACATGATCACATCACAGATATCGCAGCAGAAGAAACATATGAAATATTGGATATACTAGGACGTCCGTGTTTTCAATACGAGCCAGTATAAAACACGGATTCCACGGTCGCGATGAATAGCCAAACCCACACCCCTAGACCCCTACGAGAGCGGCAAGCAACCCTACCAATTCTAGAGTTAGGAGACCCGGACTCGACTCCTCGAGTTGGTCTCCCACTGGGCTCCAGAACCCGGTTACTTGTGCTCTCCTCCTTGGGTCTATCCTAGTGCGGAAAAGTAAATAATATACAAATGGTGACATCTTCCGCAACCTGGAAGTGCACCAATAAAAGAATATTACATACAAGTTTTTACATGAAAGAACATGAAAAACACTCATCTCACATAAAAAAAACCCCGGCTATTCAAGCACGACGATCCAATATAACATATCCAGCAACACATAACATCACATGTCATCAATGTAAGTAAACATGCGTATCCCAATTGCCATTGACATATAGCAACGAAACCGGCGATATCACATATTACACTTACGGTCGCAGAAAAGAAAGTGTAAAACTACAACAGTTGGAATCCGCAACCTCTTTTGACATCGCATGCCCAATCAAATGAATTCCTTAGACATCGCATGCCTAGCAATTATAAACCCCGCATTTTAGTCTCATTATCGAAAACACTTTTCAATGTCAAGTCAGGCAATTCAACAGGATTCCCGACATTTTGATCGAATGCTCGTCGCAAACTTTAGTAGATGGCCGCACCCCCGATGCCGTTGACGTGGTGCAACAAGGCGGAACACCGCTACCGCGAGCACCCGAACGGATGCTTTCGGCGACAGGGTTCTCCTACAGTCACTTGGTCGGGGCTATGGGGTGTAGCTGTCTATTAAGTTTATCCGGCGAGTATCCGCGTACGCTACGTGATTGCGACGGACTTTTGATCACATCAAAATTCCATGGCAACCAATCAAGTGAGACTAAAGTTCTATGTTTATAACATTCATATTAGTTATCTCATAACTACTTATGAATTCCAAGTATTGTATCACATTCCGAATAAATAGAAAATGTTAAACTTTCCGATCGAACAATCGAACACCCAAGTTTTCCCGATACAGCTCAACACATGAAATAAGTTTAAAAACATTCAGTTCATGCCTCAGTACCAACGGTCCAGCCGTAGAAGGGTCAAGCCAACGCCTCACATGTGGCACGCCGTACTGCCCCAAACCCGAAGGTTCAAAGGGTAGTTCAAGACGGTCACATAATCGAGTTAAGGTTTGTTGTCTTCTAGAGGGACCATCGCGTTACTTGCACTACTTAGAACGTTTTTAAACTACAGAAAGATCCAACACTTGGAAATTTCCCGACAGAGGAAAAAGTGGGTATTTATATCCGGTCGAACTTTTTTAACAGTTTCTAAAATACCCGGAAAAACATAAACGAAGATAAATTATCCGATCGAATCAACGAGTCCCCAATACAACCCTAGAGAACTCAACAATTGAGTGGAATTAAAATATTCACAGAAAAAATTAACAAGAAGGGAACTAAGAATAATTACATGAAATTTCAGGGACTAAGTCACAATTTTGGCCGCGGAACCGCCGCAAAACCCCTGGTTTGGCCGCGGTTCCGCGGTCAAATTGTTGAATTAGGGGTCCGTACTTCACAGTAATTCTTAGTTTTTCCTGCATAATTTTCTGAGAATTTGTAATTTGGAAAAATCCACAGTTTGTAAAAATGTACAGAGAAGGGTATAATCGGGGAATTCCGGGTTCGATCGGACTTCTAACTTCGTCTACACTTCGCCTAAAGCTTTAGCTAGGCTCTGATATCACTGTAGGGTTCCTAGGCACACTAAGGAGGTCTCACACGGCATCAACCATGCCAAATTCAAAGTTTTCTAGGTGCCGAGAAACCCTAATGCGATCGTTAACTAGAAATTAGGCGAAACTACGAGCTAGTAAACTGCTTTACTAATAAGTGAACGAAAATACAACCTTTGTAGATCTGTTCCTCCACCTCCATAGCTCCGTGATGATGTCCCCTCGCTGCGATCATCGGATCCCGAGCTCTAGCGTCGGCTTCATCGGAGAAATGGGCGGGCTAGGTCGTCGACTTCGATGCCGAAGATGATCTACGTCGAGGCAACACAAGATCAAGCTCCAACTTCACCAAGCCATGAAACTTGTGAAGAAAACACCCTATACTACATGGCAAGTGGTAGAGGATGGAGAAATAGAAAGTGGGTTCACTTTAGAATTGGATTTCTCACTTGATTTCATTACTTGACATTTTTGTAGAAAGCTTTTTCTTTTTCTTCACTTGAAGAAGAAGATGAAGAAGAAGAAAAGAAAATAATGAATTAATTCTAAAACGGAAAAATGAAGTGATGGTTATCATAATGCAACCATGGGTTAGTGTTAACTCATGTAAAGACTAAACTAGGGTTTAAGTGAATGGTTTGGTTAAGGAAAGAAACAAAGTGGTCAAAGCTTCATGAAGCTTCAAGATAAATCCAAACCAAGCCACCATTTCATTTCTTGCCAAAATGAATAAATAAATAAATAAATAAAACAAATATAAAACCAAATCATTCACCTAAACATGGTTTACAATAAACACACACCCAAGTTTGCATGTATCATCAAACATGATACAAACTAGTGCACAAAACTATATCACATATACAATGTACACATCAAGTGAGAAAATCCATTCATAAGTGAACCAATACTAGTTAATGCAAAGTAATATATCAAATATATAATTATACATTAAATCATTAAATCAACACTTGATTTAACGATCCGGTCATATCGCATATGACCGACTAATATCCAATGTATCGACTTATCGAATCAATCCTCGATTCGATAACTAGGTTATATCACAGACAACCGATCGATACATTCGTCGCGAGAATAGAATACGGTATCACATACACGCATTATTCTCGGTCCTGCACATATCTCATATGCGCTCCTATTTCGTTTCGCTTGAGCTAGGAAACCTCTGTGTAGGACTCTAAAGATTCGTCAATACGCCGGCAGCAGGTGATGATCATATCAAACACCCACAAGCCGCAAGCGGTCTGCTAAACGTAACGGCCACCCGGGTATTGAGCGATCAGAAGATCAACGAGCAAGCCTGCTCACACTCCTGTGAATCCAACCAGTAACACTTACCATACAGTCCGGTCTGATCGTCTGATGTGTCGCATATCTCGCCTAAGGGTGGTAAACGTCAGACCCCAATAGCCTGATAAGTCGTGTCGATATGAGGTCTATAACAGTTCGAGATACTACTGATAGCACATACCAGTAAATCTCAGTAACCCTGGCCAGGGATTTCCAGTTATAGCCAATCGAACACAGCGCAACATCAACTCCCAATAACGGAAGAGACGAATCCCCTCCTATCGCTCATTGCCTCCATGTGATTCGGGACTGTACCCAAAAGCCACCGTTTTGCACGCCCTCTTGGACGAGGTAAGGTGGAAATCAAAGCACAATGGGAATCATACAAGACTCTATGATTATCTCGGGTCTACAGACTAACCTGTACCAGTGACACCAGAGAACTGCCATCTGACGTAAGGTATAATACCATCTGGGAGTTCTCGACGAGTCCGTCCAGTGTACCCAGTCTCCACTGAGCACCTGTATATCATCTCTGATGTCAAACACCAATGGATATGGGATCATCCATCGCCCATCTGTATAGGTCGAGAAGGTATACGCTAGTCTACTCTGGTATATCGATGCCCCATCTCGATACACCCACGACTAGAGACCTTGAAGGATGTACTTATGGACTACCATGTCCCCACTAGTATGATCCGCATCATAGTCCAGGTAGTCAAGTACACATCCTAAGGGCTTTACCAACATGTATCAGAGAGACAATCAGTATACACGTTAAGGTAAAGAGTAACCAGATAGCATACTATCATGTCGAGCAAGAAAGTCCTCCCTATATATGTCCCAGCATCCACTACAATATACATCCTATGTACAGTAATGGCCTCTAGGGCATAGATATAACTAACATTTGCCTCAAAATCAAGCTAAAACCTCTATATTTCTTCAATCCAACTCTTACCCATTTCTTCTTTGCCCTAGCTAACATGAATCATGGAGCAAGAGAGAAATTTGGAGGCCAAGATTTTCATGTTGGATCTCTTGAACTTTGAGGTATAATCTAAATCCTATAGTTAAATTGTTTTATTAATACTTTAAATCAAGACATAATTAGTTCGTAATATGGGTTTGATTGCAAGTTTAAGAATTCAAAAGGGAATTTTGGAATTATAGTGAGTGTTGTATCACTTGTTTTTTTTTTGTAATGGGTAGTTTAACATATTAAGTTTTGGAGAATGTAAGCTAGTAGTTAGTTTACTAATTGTTGCTTCAAAATTTGTCCAATTTCATAAATTTTGCTAACTAGGTTTTAATGAAATACGTATATAATTGAGATTAAAAATCTAATTAAGTTTTTCATGACATCATTAACATTTTAATTTGTTGTTTAGCAACTTAGATCATGCAAATCCAAGCTAAATTGTTGTTTGTGCATTTTTGCTATAAAACTGTTAAAATTGGTTAATTTGTAAACTGGAATTTTGGGGTTAATGAAGTTTAATGATATTAATTTGTGGAAATGGTTTTTATGAATTATTTAAGATGTTTAATAAGTATTATTGTCATTAAAATTGTTAAAACATCAAGTTTTTTATTAAAACGGTTAACGGCCGCTAACTAGGTTTTTGGGAAATAAAACGATTTGTTTAATTTTATGGTTTTGATGAATTTAACCATATTTCTTATATAATTAGTGAGTTTTGAAATCATGATTGGTATGTTTGGTGTTTTTCTTGATCAATCGACGTTTGTACGCCGACGTCGAGGGTTTTGGGTTGATTTGTGAAAGCAAACCATAGGTTTTGACCTATGTGGGATTCGTGTGTCATTTTGGTCATGAGTCGGATTTTAATGCGATACGGTGCATTATGATATGTAGGTAACCCATGTGGACTTCGAGACGACAAGCAAGCGCGTAGCGACGTCGGCACCGGCGAGCGAGGACCAGGTGAGTAGATTTATATCTACGGGGAGAAGTCGGGCGGATGGCGTATAGCACCCCCGCAGTTCGTGGTGATGTATACGAATACGTATACACACATATATTGATTATATATTGTTTGAGATTATTAATGTTAAAGATGGATATTTAGTGTGTTTGGATTGGTTTAGTGTTGCGAAACCCTAGAGTAGTGGTTGCACCACACGTACACACACACCCATACTTGCATACATTCTTCTTTCATATGTTCGTATATGGGAATATATTTTTATGTGTTCACATGGGTATGGGACTATGTGTTCATATACTAGATTTGAGGATAGTATTTGGGATTTGAGATGAGTCGATGAGATTCGATTTGAGGCCGTGAGATCGGTGATATGACAGGGTTTGTATTTGATATACGACCTGATGTTTTAGCGGGTCCTTTGACGTAGTTTTCACACACGTGCATACATACTTAGGTGGTATCAGTATTGTACTAGACAGAGATCAGTACCCGGATTAGGATCTTTGATAAAGAAGATACCAGATGAATAATGTGATGAACATGACATGGACCCGTACCCAGATTTGGGGATGCAGTACGACGGATTTACGTACGAGCTATATATTGATGAGAGATCCGCACTCTTGACTTGGGAATATCTGATTATAGATATGGTATCAGATGTGATATTATCGAGGCGGGATCCCCGACTAATATATATGTTTTTATATATATCGACTCAGATTTTAGGCGGTTTCCTTACCCTTAATTCCGCTTGTTAGTTCAGCCGTATAGTTTAGTGTAGTTGTCAGACTAGATTAGATTCCTATCTATTTCAAAAAATAACGGATCACGGGTATTTTTAAAGACAGGTCAAGGTATTCTACGGATATTTCAAAGGACTTATCTTTTCTTTAAAACACCGTAGCCCTTATTTTCAAAACACCGCGATTCGGGTTATATTCAAATGGCACCACCGTAGAACACATATTTTATTAAATGCAGATTAGTTATCGTTGTGTCTAGTATTCAGCTCCAGCAAATTATTGTTGTTCGCTCCGCATCGCATACTTATTTTGGGATTTCATATTCCATTGTTGATATCACGCTGTTAGGACACCAGCACCATTACCGATGATGCGTATGTACCACGTACACTTACTTGCCGGCTCACACACATCTTCATCGGTAATTGCCATGTCACGTACACTCAGAAAATACTATTACATTGACATAGCTTGTTAACTAATAGTTTAGACATGATATTAGTGTACTTACCTTATATGCTAGTTTAGACATTGTAGTTATTACTTGTTACTTCATGCATGTTATTATTCATTGTTATGTCGCATTCATGGTTTTTATGCCTATATTCATTGTTTACATGCTATTGAGGATTTGGATTCGGATTTCCATGAGATTTTCTGGATTTGGGGGAAAACCGCAAAACTTATATAAACTTCTTTTCTCTCTTTAAAATAAAAAGTGCGGTTTTCCCATAATATATGAGTCGTCCACCATAAGTTTGCTGGTGGATTTCGAGACCCGGGTTCGAGGAGTGGAGGAACCGTTTCGGGTACATGGTGGACCCGCTGCGGTACCCCGGGGCAAGAGGATCGCAGATGATGGCGTTGAGCCTGGCAGGGGAGAGCTACCGACCGGTGATTTTACCCGACGCGTCGGATATCCGGTAGATACTGTCGTAGTCTTGAGATGGATGGTAGGGGCCGGTCTGGACTGACGACGCCCTAGATATTGAGATTGATACATTGAGATATCGAGATATTAAGGTACTGAGATTTGATGATACTGGCCAGTCCGGATAGCCGGAGCCTGAGAATTTAAGACATTGAGATTCATGTTTTGTGTCGATACTAGACACTGTTTATGTTGATTTCATTTATGATACCTCATTTTAAAAATACAAAGGAAATCTCACTATATTATGAAAGCTGTTTCCTTAGTACATGTATTCTGTTTCCATGCATTCATACATCATCCATATGATATATTGCTACCTGAGGCACTGACACGGGCATATGGGATTACACTTGGGTTAGACATTTACCCTAGCCATTGTTATAGGCTGCTGGTTATATATTTGAGGATATATTATGATCGTACGATCCAGGATTACGTCATACATGCGATTCCTGTTCATAGATGTATTCTATTCACGAGTTGGCAACTCACCCCCGTCGTGCCACAGTTCTTGCAGGTTTTGCCGTACAGGCTTCATTACGGCTTTGCTGGCACTGCTTCCTTCGGGTGATTTTGCTATTAGGTGGGTTTATTGGTATCGTACCCATCATTATACTTTGTATAATATTATTCAGTTGTATCTAGTAAATTCCATCAACCAAACATGTATTTATTTTTTAGATAGAGACCAGTGATGTTATTCTTTTGACCTTAGAGTCGCGCGTTATATTTCTGTGGATTTCTTGTTGTTGAGTTTCCTCTGTGTTTTGATCCTCGCCCTTGGCGTTGTATATTATATTGCTTGTGTGGTTGTGACCGTCAATTGACGAAGAGCTTGCTCCCGCTTGGGGATGCCTTTTATTGATTTCGTATACTATTCATGTTGTATCCCGTTTGGGGGCCAGTATTTACAAAGGAGACTCTGCCGAAATTTTCAGGAAATATTTGATGTTTTTAAAAACGCATAATTCGGCTTATGCTATTGAAACTACTTGATTTAAATTGGTTTTCCTTCACTCTACTACTTTTCTTGGTTTGGATTTCTGGGTTTTCGGCTTACTTACATTACGTACGCCTCGAGACGTTTCGTAGTTTAAGTGCCGGTCATGTTCCGTACTTTCGGGACGTGACACTTATTGGGTTATTGGGGTCGACGATACCATCCTTAGACTCACATATGCAGCATATTTGACGAAGAGACCGGACTGTACGGTAAGTGTTGCCAGTTGGCTCGACAGGAGTTTTAGCCGGTTTGCTTGTGTTTCTTCTAATCGCTCAATACCTAGGAGGCGTTAAGTACTACTTGTGCTACTGACGGTTTGTGGACATGTGATGTGATCACTGCCTACGGCTAGCGTATTGACGAGTCTTAGAGTCCCACAAAGGAGTCTCCTAGCTCAGGCGAAATGATTTGGGGTGCATATGTGATATGCGCGGGTACTCGATTAAATGTGTGTATTGGATACCGTATTTTATTCGGGCATTTACTATTGGACGGGTCGTATGTGATATGACCGGGTTATTAAATCAAGTGTTGATTTAATATTAAGTCCATTAGCTCATTTATTAAAACCTATTTCTTATGATGCTTGCATGAGTGTATGTGTATGTTGATATGGATGCACACATGCAAGCATACATGTATCATGGTTGATGATACATTGGTGGTGGCAATGCAAGACTCACATGGTAACAATATTTATATATTTTGTTAATTTGAGAAAAACAAAATGGCAAATGAAATTATAGTTGATTATTCAACTCTCTTTTCTTGTGTTGACAAGTCAAAACCATGGTTTTATTTGCCCGTGGTTTAGGCCCCTGGTTTTGCTTATACTCAAGTTATAAAATATCTAGATATTTTGTAACCATAGTTTGGCATGATAGATCTCTCTTACTCTCTTGAGTTAAGCAAAAGGTTACTCTCTTTTGAGTTTAGCATAAGCCATCTCCTTCTTCCTCTCTCTCCTCAAAGCTCACTTGGGTTTCAAAAGAAAGAGAAAAGATTAAAAAGAAAAGGTTTTTAATTGATATCCAAACCCAAATCACCATTCTACTTTGGTCTTGCCCACTTGAGTGGAGTGTTAGCTTCTTCTTCATCCTTGATCAAGAGAAGCTTGGAGCTTGGTGCAAAGAGACTTCGTGGTGGATCATCGTGGACTCGGAAGGACACAAGCCAACCGGTTCAAACCTCAATTGATCCAAGGAGTCTAGGAGGAGGTCTACAAAGGTTGTATTCTCTCCCACTTATTTCTAGAAACTTGTAGTATATGAAACTAGCATATTGTTACTCTATCTTTCTAGTTCGATTCATGAATGAAAATTGTTTAGCACCATCTAAAATTTTTGTTATAGCATGTGTGATGCAACCCTAAACCTAGTGTGGTACTATAGAATCCCTTCATAAGCATATTCTTTAATAGTTCCTAGTCGCGGGTATATCGATACAGGGCATCAATATTACCAGAGTAGACCAGTGTGTACGTTTCTTGACCCTGCGAGCGATGGTTAATCCCACAGCCATTGGTGTTTGACATCAAAGATTGTACACAGGTGCTCATTGGAGAATGGGTACACCGAACAAGACTCGCCGAGAACTCCTATATGTTATATATACCTATTGTCAGATAGCAGTTCTCTGTTGACACTTGTACAGGTTAGTATGTATACCCGAGATCGTCATAGTGTCTTGTGTGATTCCCACTGTGCTTTGATTTCCTCCCTACCACGGCTCTACAGAGTCGTGCAAACAGGTGGATTTTGGGTACAGTCCCGAAACGCATGGAGGCAGTGAACAATAGGAGGTGTTTCGTCTCTCCCGGTATATGGAGTTGATGTCGCGCTATGCTTGATCGGCCATAACAGCAAATCCCTGGCCAAGGTTCTCGAGATTGGCTGATAAGTGTTATCAGTAGTTTCCCGAACCATTATGGGCCATAAATTAGCATGACTTATAAAGTTACTGGGGTCTGACATTTACCACCCCTAGACTTCATATGCGACGTATCAGACGAAGTGGCCATACTGTACGGTAAGTGTTGCTTATAGGCTCGTTAGGGTTGTGATGAGTTCGCTCATCGGACACATTTTCGTCATGTACTTGGGTAGCCATTACGCACAGCTTGTGCCACTAACGTGCTCGTGGTTAAACCCACTGCCGGCGTACTGTCGAGTCTTTAGAGTCCCACACAGAGGGTTCCCTCGTTCAGGTGAAAGATGTAGAGGTCGTAAGTTATTACGGCAGCCGTAAGGTATTACAGCAGGGTTTCGATTATGTTCGTGTAATTGTTATAGGAATAATGATCGGAAGGATAATACTGGTAGGCTTTGGTTTAAGCCGGATACGGATATTATATTATTGGATTATATGTATTCGTATTTTTTAGAATTCGGATACGGGTATACGAATACGGTATACGGTATACGTAGGAGGGTTATTCTTGTAATTGTTATAAGAATACCTTCTAGAAGGTGCCATCTCATAATTACATTATTTATTTTGTGAAAATAAATAAACGACGTGAAAATTAAGAAAGTCTAAGCATGGTTGTAAGAATGGCTTGTATTATTTTTTATTGGTTTGGTGTTATTATTGAAACATGGTGCTAGTTTTTTTAATACAAGCTTCAATTATTTCATTTGTGCCATATCCTTCATCATGCTTGATTTTCTCTCATTATCAAAAACACTTTCTCTCTCCTTCTTCTCTCCTCCTCCATCATCCTAAGCTTTATCCTTCACATGTGATGTGAATCAAAAGCATAGGTTAAATATAATCCAATACACTAGCATGGTATCAGAGCCTAACTAAACCATAATTAGAAAGTTATTCAAAAGTTAGAACTTCGATCGACGGATTTTTCCCGGAAAAACACGATTTCTTCCCATGTTCTGTCGATTTCATAAAAGTGTTCAAAAAATCTTTTCAAAGGCATTAACAATACATGCAGGATTTTCTAAGCACACTGTAGAAAAACGAGACTCTAACTCACCAGGAACTCCATGGATACGCGGCCAAACTCAGTGTTTAGCCGCCGATCTGTGGCCAAGTCATGGCCGGGTTGACTCGTTTTTCATCAATTTGTTTACATTAAGGAAATAGTGTTTCTGGAATATCTGGAATTTAAAAAAAGTTGTTTGTGCTCTGGATTATGACAAGTGTTGGCATGGTTTAAAATTATCGATCGAAATTCTAAAGTGCTTGGCTAATTGGGTCTTCTGTTTTTGATATGTGTGTTTGAAACGTCGACTAATTGCTATACGATGATTAGTCGGGGTTGCATACATCGGTTTTAATATCATGAGATGGTATGTGTATAAGAATATATTTGATCGTCGTGATGAATGGCCGGGGTGTGTGAGAAGAGCATTTTTTCTTTTCTTTCATTCAATGTAATTTGTAAAAAGCTATGTAATATTATTTTGTGGGGCACATCCGGGTTGAGGTTGTAGCCACTGTTGTATAATTTCTTTTTACTATTTTTGCTCCTAGGATAGACCTAAGGTGGGGTGTACAAACTACCGAGTTTTCGAAGTGCCGAGTGGCCTACTCACTTTATTGAGGGAGGTTGCTTTACTTCGGGAATTTGGCGGGTAGTTTGCCGCACCCGTAGGGTTCTAAGGTGGGGTTTTGTCTATTCATCATGAACGTTGAACCCGTCTTTCATTAAGGGCTTGAATGAAATACGGAATTCCTAATAAATCCAATGTATTCATCTATGATCTGAAACGGCTATATTTATATATGTGATATATAATAAACGTTGCTTATGTTTTGCACCCGCGCTAGTCCAGCCCCCGCTCTGCCGTTAGTTAAGTAACCTAACGGTGCATGACGGGGCCGCGTGGCGAATGCGGATGGCATAAGCGTACGTTCTATTTTCGTTTCTTTTCTGTGATGTTTAGGAAACGTAAATGATGGGACAACATTTATGTGATTAATGTTAAGAAAAAGAAACCTAAAGATGTTGTAGAATCAAATTTTTTTTAAAATGGGTAACTTTATTTTTTTCTTTGCATAGTGGTATTCTTGAATATCCTGCATCTCATTCGATGAGGAAAGGGCCGAGATCCCATCACCGGGAGTGACCCCTTTAGCGAAACTGGCAAATGTTATAAAGCACTCGATTTGATTTTATAGTTGATCTAATTTTTGCTTTGCATCATGGTATTTACATATCCAGCACCTTATTCGATAAGGAAAGGGCCGAGATCCCTTCACGTGAAGTGACCTCTTTAGCAAGATTAGAAAAATGCTATAAAACAATTCGACTTTTAAGACTGGAGCTTAAACCTCTTTTTCTCACTCGATTCTACCACGATATCAAGTTCAAAACGTTAAAGGTTTTCATAAAAACCATCCGTAGTCCTCCGCCATTTTAGGAAGCAGAGTACTTAGTATTCGTGCCACGTTTGTTGACTATAGTTAAGGCGTGGTGTACGGTAGCTAAGTGATGTTTTCCTACAAAGCATTTGATGCGATCGATTAGGACATTCACATGACTTTTTTGACCATAGTTAAGGGTCATGCGGGTGGGTCTAAATCAATCCCTTAATGGCTGGTAGAACTGGACTAGTGCTTATGATTTGTTGACCATAGTTAAGGTCATAAGACACTAAGGGTATAAATCATATCGGGAATTTCAAGAGTTGAAATTTGCAATGAGATTGCATACCTTCTATATGATAGTTGGATCCCGATCCCACTGTGAGTAGAAGTTACTCCCGGGAGAGTTTTGCACTTTACAATTAGCTAATCTAGTAGGTGTCTAGAAAGGTGTCAACAGGGTTGCGCATCTTGGAATATGAGGTTTATTTTAATTAGGTCTGTACGAAGGTATGGGGAACCTCCCTCGGAGTACCGACACTGGCCTGGCCGACCGGTTAGCGAACTTGTAGATTGCAATTAATCCTGGCTAGTTTTCTTTTTAAAGGTTTAAAGGAAAATTTGATAAAAAGCAGTGGGAAATATCGATTAGATATGATTAATAACCAATCTAATTATGCAAGGGCAATCGCTGAGTTTCTTCTTTTCTGTCTCCTAATGGCAGATACCTATGACGGGACTTAAGCTTTTATTAGAAAAGAATAAACTCACGGGACCGAATTACAAAGATTTGCTAAGGAACGTAAATATTGCCCTGACCTATGATAAGGTCGGATACGTCCTGACTACTCTAGCCCCTCCTAGCCCAGGCCCTGATTCTTCAATTGAGGATAAAGAAATCCGCAAGATATGGGATATAGACTGCGCAACAGCCAAGTGCCTCGCGCTTGCTTGTATGAACAATGAACATCAGAATCAGCATGAAAAGATAGATGTTCAATCCATCTTTATCCAAACAAAGGAGTTGTATGGAGAGTAATCTCGTACTCTCCGATACGAGGCATCTTGAAAGTCGTTTCAGATGCGGATGGCTGCTGGCACGTCTGTAGGTGACCATATATTGAAGATGGGTGGACTTATCGAAGAACTTGAGGACCTGGGTTGGACCATGGAGAACGAACAGTATGTTGATATTTTTCTACTGTCCCTTCCTCCTGCCTTTGCTCAGTTCATTGTAAACTTCAACATGCACAACATGGAGTAGTCCTTACCTGAACTCCTCAATATGTTGAGGAGTGCAGAGAGCACGCTAAATGTAGTGAAAACTCCCGCTCTAATTCACGGGCCATCTTCCTCTTCTGTCCCGAAAGCCAAGGCCAAGGGAAAGAAGAAGAAGAATCCCATCAAGCCGAGAGGCGGAATGAAAAAGGCACCGGGAAAGGTTAAGAATGGGGCTGCTGCGACAGGATGAGGGGAATGCTTCCACTACCACCAGACTGGGCACTGGAAGATAAACTGCGTTGGATACCTGGCCGACCTCAAGAAGAAGAAGCATGGTGATGCTTCCACTTCAGGTGTGCTTGTAACAGAAAACCGGTTTTCAGTTAACTCTGCTTCCTGGGTATTAGATACTGGGTCAGGATCTCACATCTGCAATTATGTGCAGGGGCTGAGAAATAGCAGGTTTTTGAAGAAAGGTGATCGCACTATCCGGGTTGGGAATGGTTCCTCAGTACATGCTACAGCAGTAGTAGAGTATCACCTTGGTTTGCCTTCGGGTTGTATATTGGTTTTGAACCCATGTTATTTTGTACCTTCGATGTTATGTAATATTATATCTGTATCGTTGTTGTACAGTGCTGGATATAATTTTGTTTTGCAATCTAATGTTATGAACATTAACCTTAATCAAGAGTTGATTGGGTCTGGTACATTAAATAACGGGATATACGTCCTAACCAGCATACGGTTTTCAATATACAACACACAAACAAAAGAAATGTTTCAGACATAAATGAAGCTTTTATTTGGCATTGTAGACTTGGTCATATTAACGAGACAAAACTAACCAAGCTACATAAAGATGGATATTTAAACCCGTTTGAATATAAATCTTATGCGACTTTCCAGTCTTGTATCAAAAGTAAAATGACCAAAACTCCGTTCACTGGACACGGAGAAAGAGCTACTGAACTCTTGGGCCTCATATGTAGTGATGTATGTGGACCAATGTCTACACATGCAAGAGGTGGTTTTTCGTACTTCATAACTTTCACTGATGATTTATCGAGATTCGGGCATGTGTTCTTGTTGAAACATAAGTCCGAAGCCTTCGAATAAATCAAGGAGTATAAATCTGAAGTAGAAAAACAAAGAGGCTTAAGTATCAAGAAACTTCGATCGGATCGAGGAGGTGATTATCTAAGCTCAGAGTTTTTAGATTTCCTAAAAAAGAATGGGATTCTCTCTCAGCCCACTCCTCCGTACACACCACGGCACGGAAAAGAGGAATCGTACCCCATTAGATATGGTACGATCTATGATGAGTGATGCTGAGTTACCAATATCATTCTAGGGGCACACATTGGAGACTGCGATTTATCTATTGAATAGGGTTCCGACCAAAACCGTGTCTGCCACTCCATATGAGATATGGTATGAAAAGAGACCATCTCTTAAGATATGGGGTTGTCCGGCTTATCTGAAAAAGCAGAATCTGGACAAACTCGAGACACGGTCGGTTTTGTGTAGATTTGTGGGATATCCAAAACACTCGTGTGGATATCTTTTCTATCACAAGGAGGAACAAAGGGTGTTTGTTTCTCAGTATGACACATTTCTATAAAATGAATTTTTTACAAATGATACTGTTGGCAATGCGGTAGAACTGAAAGAAATTCCAGATACACAAACAATTACTGATGATTTGGTTGAACCTGAGGTTTCAATAGAACCTGACGAACCTCAGCCACTCCATAAATCTAATAGGACTTCTCACCCACCTAATAGATACTACGGTTTTCTAATTGATAGTGATAGAGAAGATTGCATCATGGATGATGAAGACCGTACTAGGTTTCAGCAAGTTATCACGAGTAGTGACTCAGTGACGTGACTGGATGCCATGAGATCCGAAATGGAATCCATGCACACCAACAAAGTATGGACTTTGGAGGTTGCACCTTCTAGAGTAAAACCCAAAGGGTGCAAATGGATCTTTAAGAGAAAGATCGTTGTGATGGTTAGGTGGAGACCTATAAAGGTTGGCTGGTCGCAAAAGGATTTCGTCAAGACCAGGCTTTGACTATGATGAAACCTTTTCACCAGTCGCGATGCTCAAATCCATTCGGATCCTGCTTGCTATAGCTGCTCACTATGATTATGAGATCTGGTAGATGGATATTAAAACGGCATTTCTAAATGGTGATTTAGAAGAATGCGTTTTTATGGATCAACCAGAAGGCTTCATTGATAGTGTGAGCAACGGAAAAGCATGTAGGCTGTTTAAATCCATCTATGGATTAAAGCAGACATCACGGAGTTGGAACATGGATTTAAGCCATATATGGATTTAAGAAGTTTGGTTTTATCAATGTAGATGAACCATGAATTTATAAAAGGATTGTAGAGAGTACTATTGCATTCCTCATTTGTACATGGACGACATTCTCTTGATAGGAAATGATATTCCTATGCTACAATCGGTCAAACTATTCTTATTGCAGAGGTTCTCCATGAAAGACCTGGGTGATGCCTCGTACATTCTGGGGATTGAGATCTATAGAGATAGATCTAAGAAATTATTGGGATTTTCCCAATCGAGAAACATTGACACCATACTAAAGAGGTTTAGTATGGAAGATTCCAATAGGGGTAATTTACCCGCTTGTCATGGGATCACCCTCTCCAAAGAGATGTCTCCAAAGACAGATGAGGAGAGGTGTCACGACCCGAAAGTACGGAACGCGACTGGCACTTAGATTACGAGACGTCTAAAGACGTACCGTAACCTAAGTCAGCCAAAGCCCAGAAGAATCTAAACCAAAATCAAGAGAGAGTGAAGGAAAACCTTAAATGAAAACGGTTTTTAAATCAATTAAGTTGCATAGAATCCAAAAAAAAAAAACATCAAAAATTCCCGAAAATTTCGGCAGAGTCTCCTCTGTATTTTCCACCCCCCAAAATGGGTACAACAGGATAATAAACCTGTAATCATAAAATGGCATCCCCAAGCGGGAGCTAGCTCTTCGCCCAAGGCGGATCACAACCACATGCAATATAATAGTAGTATCAAGAAAAGAGCAATAAAGAGATGCAAAATATCAGAAAACACATCGCCGGCTCAAGTGAGCTCGACCCAAAAGAAACCACAAATATACATATCTCTCAGTCTCATCACTAGGTCGCATATACAATAAAAAGTGGTAGATGGAGAATACTAGATACAATGATAAGGCAAAAAGAAATAAAGTATACTCGCAACCCACCTACGGGCGATGTCGCGAGTCTGAGCAAAAGAAGCTGATGATAAGATAGCCCGCCGCTACAAGGGTGACGGGTCCGACCTGCAAGACACTGTGGCACAACGGGGGTGAGTTGCCAGCTCGTGAGTAAATATAACATCTAATAAGGCAATCGTAAGATTGCACGCAATGCACCACAACATGCATGTCCATATGTGATATAATATCTCTAGTATGCATGCACAGGTATGCAATGTCATTATTAAGTCTTTAAGTGTTTTAAATGCTACGGGTATTGAATTCTTAACTTTAGAATATGAATATCTGTATAATAGCTAAATACCATCAAGAAATCATCTGAAAACCCGTGTCAAGCATCGACACCAAATAGGAATCATATCTGTCTCAATATCGGGCTCCGTCAGTCCGGATCGGCCCATATCATAAATCTCACGACAACGGTCGGTATCCTCCGGATATCCGCCGCGCCAGACATCACCGGTAGGTAGTCTTCCCCTGCTAGGCTCATCGTCTACAACTCGATCTTCTTGCCCCGGGGTACCATACCGGGCCCACCATGTACCCGAGACGGTTCTTCCACTCCTCGAATCGGGTCTCGAAATCCAACAGAAAACATGAAAACTCATGGTGGACGACACATACGTCACGAGAAAACCGCAACTTTGTTTTAAAAATGATAAATATAAGCTTTTATTAAATTCTTGCGGTTTTCCCCAAAAATCCAGAAATCACAGAAAAACTGAAATCCTCAAGAAAATCATAGTGTCCACATGTTAAATATGATAAATGTCTATGATATCAATGTGTATGATGTAAATTTTTGGCTAGAAATCAATATAAATATGATGATGATGCGAGGTA
The DNA here is from genome assembly GCA_030015575.1 of Agapanthus africanus. Taxonomy (NCBI): domain Eukaryota; kingdom Viridiplantae; phylum Streptophyta; class Magnoliopsida; order Asparagales; family Amaryllidaceae; genus Agapanthus; species Agapanthus africanus. The sequence continues at coordinate 630,544,085 of JASDDO010000019.1, forward strand.
TACGTATGCTATGCAATTTCATATATCAAGTATGAATGCAAGTGGCGATATTATGATAAACAGGTTCTATAGTGCACGTGGCATGGCAATTACCAAAGGCGTGTGTGTCACATGAATAGTGCGCGTGCAACAGATGCCAATGGTAATGGTGTTCGTGTCCTACGAAGTGATATCGCATAAGTATAGATGAATGTGTACATGAATGGATAAGCTAGCTAACAATATGAATCTTGCACAAAGTAGGGTAATCCTAACTAGAGGGGGCGCCTCGCGCCATTCAGACGATTCCCCCATAGATGAATACATCTACTCACCTGAAATCCCCGCTAATCCGATCCGGCCACCGCCTTGCCTTTTCGCGCCGTATCTGAAGTTTCCCCGACCGATCCTATATTTGCACAATATCAAGCATAAGATTACAAAACCTAACACAATGCAAGTCACAACATACAATTATCCACGCTCTCGTATTAATCATAGCATGCACTCGGTGCGTGGAAAAACGCACGAAAATCGCTAATCGTTAATTAGAATCGTCATTTCGGGGAAATCGACAGAACTACAACCCGACTAGACGAAACCCCGCATTCGCGCACTCTAATAGTCCTATACGAAGCTAATTATATCGCTAAAATAACGCAATTCGGTCGCATTCCACTTTTCATAAAAATCTAGCAAGCAATTTTCTAGCCGATTCGATACAAACATCGCAATTTGTCGATTTACCAAGCATATCATTACCCCATTAACCATTCTAATCAATTAGATAACCAAAACCCTAACTTAATTTTTACAACCATGTTTCAAACCCTAACTCAACATCAAAACCCATTCTTGATTTTTCATGAACAAGGATTTACACTAAATTAATACTTCAAAATTAGATTTTTAGCACAATTAAACTACTAGTTAGCAAACTAGTTTAGAATTTTTACCTCACCAATTGAATCCTAGCATGATCAAGTCACCAAGAGAGCCTCCTTTCATCAAGTTCTCAAACAAATTAGGGTTTGGGAAAGGTTGGATTAGGGTTTTGGTTTGAATAGAGATGGAAATTGTGATTTTTTGTTGAATTTTTAGCAAGAAAAGAAGCAAAAAGAAGTGGGGAGAATGGGGAATTCTGCAGCAAGAGGGGTCGGCCAGCAGCATGGGAGAGGAAATGGGGAAATTTTGAGAAGTTTCTAGGTTCCAAAACACCCCATAATATCATTTAATGCTTTCATGTCAACCTTTTTACAAAAAAACCCATTTTTACTTCATTTTTTCACAAATTTTCCCACCCTAAAACCAAAAGTTTGCAAGACATCATATAATTTTATTAACACCATATTTTAGCTTATAAAGACTCCTAATTATGAAATTTACCTAATTACATTTGTATTTATCACTAATTTAATGTATTTAAAAAGGCTTAAAATAATAAAAAAATAATTAATTACGATTTTTTTTTTATTTAACTAGAAAATTATAAGTGACATTTTAGTGACAAAATTATAGTAATATCTTATCTAAATTTTGTATAATTGGGTCTACAATGAAAAATACCTATTTTGACTTTTTACGGAAAAAGCCAAAAAATTAGCCGATTACCGAAAAACTGCCTAAACGATTTTCGAAGGGTTAAAATCTTCCCCCCTTAAAGAAATTCGGTCCCCGAATTTAGAATTTAACTACGCGTACCTTCAAAAAGATGGGGATATCTCTTCCTCATCTTGACCTCGGTCTCCCAGGTGACCTCCTCGCTGTTCGGGCCACGCCAAAGGACCTTGACGGACGGTATGACCTTCGACCTCAATTTCTTCACCTGCCGATCCAAAATGACCACCGGCTGCTCGGTGAACGAAAGATCACGCTCTAGCTGGATCGTTTGGTGCTGAATCGCCTGGGAAGGATCATGAAAGTACTTGCGGAGCATCGAGACATGGAATACGGGGTGAACATCGGGGAAGCTGGGCGGAAGAGCTAACCGATAAGCGACTGGACAAACACGCTCTAGGATCTCGAAAGGACCAACATATCTAGGACTCAGCTTCCCTTTCCGCCCAAATCTCATCACACCTTTCATCGGAGAGACCTTCAGGAAAACATGATCGCCAACAGCGAACTCGAGTCGGCGACGGCGCCTGTCAGCATATGATTTCTGCCTGCTCTGCGCCGCTCTCATCCTGTCCCGAATCAGCTGTATCTTCTCGATCGTCTCCTGTACGATCTGCGGCCTCAAAATACTGCTCTCCCTGAGCTCTGTCCAACATACCGGCGATCGACATCTCCTCCCATATAAAGCCTCGAAAGGTGCCATCTGAATCGTCTCCTGGAAACTATTATTGTAGGAAAACTCGATCAAAGGCAAATGACGATCCCAGCTACCACTGAAATCTAAAACACAAGCTCTGAGCATGTCCTCAAGAGTCTGAATCGTACGCTCCGACTGACCGTCAGTCTGCGGATGAAAGGCTGTGCTAAAACTCAATCGGGTGCCCAAAGCTTCCTGGAGTTTCTGCCACAATCGGCTGGTAAACTGGGTGCCACGGTCGGACACGATGCAAGTCGGAACACCATGCAGTCGCACTATCTCATTAATATAAACCTGGGCGTACTGAGAAAATCCAAAAGTTGTCTTCACTGGCAGAAAGTGAGCCGCTTTCGTCAGTCGATCCACAATCACCCAAATAGAGTCGTACCCTCGACTGGTCCTGGGTAGACCCACAATGAAGTCCAAGGAGACCTGCTCCCACTTCCACTCAGGGATGAGCAAAGGCTGTAACTCGCCGGCTGGCCTCTGGTGCTCAGCCTTGACTTGCTGACAAGTCAGGCATCTTGACACAAAGTCTGTAACATCCTTCTTCATCCCGTCCCACCAGTAAACCTCTCTCAAATCATGGTACATCTTGGTGGAACCTGGGTGAACACTGTATACTGATCTATGTGCCTCCTCGAGAATATTGCGCCTCAGTCCCTCTGAATCTGGCACACACAGTCGAGTCCCAAATCGAAGTATCCCCTGATCATCAATCACGAACTCAGAAACTCTGCCCTGCCGAATCTGCTCAATAATCTCTAATGTAAGGGCATCGCCGGACTGTGCCTCATGGATACGGTCAAGTAACTGTGGGCGTGCTCTGAAATAGGCCAGCTGTCCCCCCGTAGGAGTAAACTCGAACTGCACTCTGCTGTCACATAACACCTGCCAATCCGCCGTCGACTGCATCTGCACTGCGCTCAAACAAGATAAGCTACCTCCGGGCCTCCTACTCAAAGCATCTGCCACCACATTCGCCTTGCCCGGATGGTATAAAATCTCGCAGTCATAATCCTTCACCAACTCCATCCACCGGCGCTGTCTCAGGTTCAGGTCTCGCTGCTGGAAGATATACTTCAAATTCTTGTGGTCAGTGAATATCTGGCACGACTCACCGTATAGGTAATGTCTCCAGATCTTAAGTGCAAATACCACTGCGGCCATCTCTAAATCATGGGTGGGGTAGTTCTGCTCGTGTTTCCTCAGCTGCCGAGAAGCATACGTGATAACTCTGTTGTGCTGCATCAACACACATCCCAGCCCCACTCTAGAAGCATTACAATAAACCACGAACCCGCCTGATCCTGAAGGCAATGCTAACACTGGAGCAGTAGTCAGACGAGTCTTCAACTGCTGGAAACTATCCTCACATGCCTGGGTCCAATCAAAAGGAACCCCCTTCCGGGTCAACCCGGTCAAAGGTGCAGCAATGCGGGAGAAATCCTGGACAAAACGTCGATAGTAGCCGGCCAGACCTAGAAAACTGCGAACCTCGGTAACTGATACTGGTCTAGGCCAACGCTGAACTGCCTCGATCTTCTTCGGGTCCACACAAATACCGTCTCTCGTCACCACATGACCCAAGAAATCGACACTGTCTAACCAGAATGCGCATTTGGAAAATTTGGCGAACAGCTGATGCTCCCTCAAAGTCTGCAATGTGATACGTAAGTGCTGCACATGTTCCTCCCGGCTCCGAGAATAAACCAAGATGTCGTCAATGAACACAATGATGAACTGATCGAGGTACGGCCTGAATACGCGGTTCATCAAATCCATAAATGCTGCCGGGCAATTGGTGAGCCCGAACGACATCACCAAGAACTCATAATGACCATATCGAGTACGGAAAGCGGTCTTCGGAATATCCTCCTTCCGAACCCGCAACTGGTGATAACCTGACCGTAAATCAACCTTCGAGAAAAACCCTGCACCCTGGAGCTGATCGAATAAGTCATCAATGCGGGGTAGGGGATACCTATTCCGCACAGTAACCCGGTTCAGCTGACGATAATCAATGCATAAGCGCATACTTCCGTCCTTCTTCTTAACAAACAGGACGGGAGCACCCCAAGGTGACACACTCGGTCGGATAAGCCCTTTGTCCAGCAAGTCCTGTAACTGATCCTTTAGCTCTCTCAGCTCCGCCGGGGCCATCCGATAAGGCGGTATAGAGATAGGCCCCGTGCCAGGGATCAAGTCAATACAGAACTCAATCTCGCGCTCTGGTGGTAGACCGGGAAGCTCGTCAGGGAATACATCAGGAAACTCTCTCACAACAGGGACCTGGTCCAACGGAACCTCTGTGGAGCTAGTATCATAAATATATGCTAAGAATCCCTGACACCCTTTCCTCAAGAGCTGACCAGCGCGAAGAGATGAAATCAAGCTGGGAAGGGTAGCGCTACGATCTCCCTGAATAATAAGAACCGGCTCAACAAGAAAACTGAATCTGACTGCTTTTTCATGGCAGTCCACGGATGCATAACAGGTGGCTAGCCAGTCCATACCAAGAAGAACGTCAAAGTATAGCATATCGAGGAGAGTCAAATCAACTGAATAATCTCTCTCCCCGATATGAACGGAACACGATCGGTACACAAAACGGGCAACAAAAGACTCGCCTACCGGGGTAATAACGACAAGCGGCTGATCTAACGGAGAAGACTCTCGGCCCAACCTCGGTGCAAAATACGTGGATACATAGGAATGTGTGGAGCCTGGATCAAATAATACCCGTGCATCAAAAGAACATACTGGCAGAGTACCTGTCACGACGGCATTGGATGCCTGTGCATCCTGAGGAGTCAACGCGAACACTCGGGCCTGTCCACCACTAATAGCTGGCTGTCCTCTGCCTCTACCTCGGCCTCTGCCTCTGCCTCTGTCGCCTCGTCCTCTCGGAACCGGACCGCCACGCCCACGGCCTCTAGAAGCATCTGACTGACGTGCAGCATCGTCAGGAGTAGGAAGTAAAGCTCTCTGAGAAGGTGGTGAGGGTGGTAAAGTCACATGCGGGACTGTCGCCGCTCCCTGGCGTCCCATGGTACAGTCTCTGATACGGTGGTACTGACTCCCACACCGAAAACATCCTGGAGACGACTGCTGAGTCTGTGGATATGAACCAAATAACTGACCTCGTCTCAATCCTCTGCCTCCACCATCTCCCGGAAATAATCTATCACGATGTCTGCCCATCTGCCGCTGAACTGGCGTATCAGTACGGATCCTCTTCGGCCCAGAAACGACCGGAGTCTCAGAAATACGCTCCTCCAAAAGTAAGGCTGCATCCATCGCGGCTGCATATGTATCAAAGTGCTGGGTGCCGATGGCAAGGAATAGCTGTGTATCAAGCCCTCGTACAAACCTCTTTATTCTCTTCTCTTCTGTGTTGACTAGGTACGGAGCATATCGAGACAACTGGGTAAACTGTATATCATACTCCGACACTGTCATCCTAGGAGTCTTACGCAAAGACTCAAAACTACGGGCTCGAGCATCTCGGACACTCTCCGGAAGAAAACGGGCAAGAAATGCAGATGTAAACTCATCCCAGGTCATAGAAGGTAGACCTGCAGCTCGGCCTCTCTCTACTGAGTCGTACCATGTCTGGGCAAGACCCTCCAGACGAAAACTCGCAAACTCCACCAATCTATCATCAGAGCACCTCAACGAACGGCAAATCCGAGCCATCCTATCAAGAAATGCCTGTGGGTCCTCTGTCGCATCTGTACCGGTAAAAGCTGGAGGTCTCAATATCATGAACTCCTGTAGTGAAACAGGGATAGTCTCCGTAGTAGCAGCAGGAGTGACCATCTGTGCAGCTGGTACGATCGTGGTCTGTGCGGTGGAAGGAACGTCCTCGGATCTCTGTGCCCGGCTGGACTCAACTAAAGATCCCATCATCTGTCGCAACTCTTGCATGCCGGCCTCTAATCTGGCAATACGGTCAGGATAAGGCGGATCAGTATGACCCTGAGGGGTAGGTGTATCATCCCGCTCGATCCTCGCCTCAGACGGGCCCGCCCGAATCTCATCCCTAGCGGCAGCCCGCTGAGCTCTCGTAGTCTTTGGCGGCATCGAAGCTGGAATAAGAAACAGGACTGATAAGATCATTGCAATTGAATCAAGGAATGCAAGGAATCAAGAAAGGAAATACAAGCAATTATGTCCAAAGGTCACTTAGGAGGAGTACCGTATCGTAAGTATGCCGCGGATCATACCCACGCTACGCCACTCTGCTTAAGTCACCTACTCCATCTACCAAGGTCGTCCTACACTCAGAAAGGTAAAACCTACGCTCTGATACCAACTTTGTCATGACCCGAAAGTACGGAACGCGACTGGCACTTAGATTACGAGACGTCTAAAGGCGTACCGTAAGCTAAGTCAGCCAAAGCCCAGAAGAATCTAAACCAAAATCAAGAGAGAGTGAAGGAAAACCTTAAATGAAAACGGTTTTTAAATCAATTAAGTTGCATAGAATCCAAAAAAAAAAAAACATCAAAAATTCCCGAAAATTTCGGCAGAGTCTCCTCTGTATTTTCCACCCACCAAAATGGGTACAATAAGATAATAAACCTGTAATCATAAAATGGCATCCCCAAGCGGGAGCTAGCTCTTCGCCCAAGGCGGATCACAACCACATGCAATATAATAGTAGTATCAAGAAAAGAGCAATAAAGAGATGCAAAATATCCGAAAACACATCGCCGGCTCAAGTGAGCTCGACCCAAAAGAAACCACAAATATACATATCTCTCAGTCTCATCACTAGGTCGCATATACAATAAAAAGTGGTAGATGGAGAATACTAGATACAATGATAAGGCAAAAAGAAATAAAGTATACTCGCAACCCACCTACGGGCGATGTCGTGAGTCTGAGCAAAAGAAGCTGATGATAAGATAGCCCGCCGCTACAAGGGAGACGGGTCCGACCTGCAAGACACTGTGGCACAACGGGGGTGAGTTGCCAGCTCGTGAGTAAATATAACATCTAATAAGGCAATCGTAAGAATGCACGCAATGCACCACAACATGCATGTCCATATGTGATATAATATCTCTAGTATGCATGCACAGGTATGCAATGTCATTATTAAGTCTTTAAGTGTTTTAAATGCTACGGGTATTGAATTCTTAACTTTAGAATATGAATATCTGTATAATAGCTAAATACCATCAAGAAATCATCTGAAAACCCGTGTCAAGCATCGACACCAAATAGGAATCATATCTGTCTCAATATCGGGCTCCGTCAGTCCGGATCGGCCCATATTATAAATCTCACGACAACGGTCGGTATCCTCCGGATATCCGCCGCGCCAGACATCACCGGTAGGTAGTCTTCTCCTGCCAGGCTCATCGTCTACAACTCGATCTTCTTGCCCCGGGGTACCATACCGGGCCCACCATGTACCCGAGACGGTTCATCCACTCCTCGAATCGGGTCTCGAAATCCAACAGAAAACATGAAAACTCATGGTGGACGACACATACGTCACGAGAAAACCGCAACTTTGTTTTAAAAATGATAAATATAAGCTTTTGTTAAATTCTTGCGGTTTTCCCTAAAAATCCAGAAATCACAGAAAAACTGAAATCCTCAAGAAAATCATAGTGTCCACATGTTAAATATGATAAATGTCTATGATATCAATGTGTATGATGTAAATTTTTGGCTAGAAATCTATATAAATATGATGATGATGCAAGGTATACGTATGCTATGCAATTTCATATATCAAGTATGAATGCAAGTGGCGATATTATGATAAACAGGTTCTATAGTGCACGTGGCATGGCAATTACCAAAGGCATGTGTGTCACATGAATAGTGCGCGTGCAACAGATGCCAATGGTCATGGTGTTCGTGTCCTACGAACTGATATCGCATAAGTATAGATGAATGTGTACATGAATGGATAAGCTAGCTAACAATATGAATCTTGCACAAAGTGGGGTAATCCTAACTAGGGGGGCGCCTCGCGCCATTCAGACGATTCCCTCATAGATGAATACATCTACTCACCTGAAATCCCCGCTAATCCGATCCGGCCACCGCCTTGCCTTTTCGCGCCGTATCTGAAGTTTCCCCGACCGATCCTATATTTGCACAATATCAAGCATAAGATTACAAAACCTAACACAATGCAAGTCACAACATACAATTATCCACGCTCTCGTATTAATCATAGCATGCACTCGGTGCGCGGAAAAACGCACGAAAATCGCTAATCGTTAATCAGAATCGTCATTTCGGGGAAATCGACAGAACTACAACCCGACTAGACGAAACCCCGCGTTCGCGCACTCTAATAGTCCTATACGAAGCTAATTATATCGCTAACATAACGCAATTCGGTCGCATTCCACTTTTCATAAAAATCTAGCAAGCAATTTTCTAGCCGATTCGATACAAACATCGCAATTTGTCGATTCAGCAAGCATATCATTACCCAATTAACCATTCTAATCAATTAGATAACCAAAACCCTAACTTAATTTTTACAACCATGTTTCAAACCCTAACTCAACATCAAAACCCATTCTTGATTTTTCATGAACAAGGATTTACACTAAATTAATACTTCAAAATTAGATTTTTAGCACAATTAAACTACTAGTTAGCAAACTAGTTTAGAATTTTTACCTCACCAATTGAATCCTAGCATGATCAAGTCACCAAGAGATCCTCCTTTCATCAAGTTCTCAAACAAATTAGGGTTTGGGAAAGGTTGGATTAGGGTTTTGGTTTGAATAGAGATGGAAATTGTGAATTTTTGTTGAATTTTTAGCAAGAAAAGAAGCAAAAAGAAGTGGGGAGAATGGGGAATTCTGCAGCAAGAGGGGTCGGCCAGCAGCATGGGAGAGGAAATGGGGAAATTTTGAGAAGTTTCTAGGTTCCAAAACACCCCATAATATCATTTAATGCTTTCATGTCAACCTTTTTACAAAAAAAACCCATTTTTACTTCATTTTTTCACAAATTTTCCCACCCTAAAACCAAAAGTTTGCAAGACATCATATAATTTTATTAACACCATATTTTAGCTTATAAAGACTCCTAATTATGAAATTTACCTAATTACATTTGTATTTATCACTAATTTAATGTATTTAAAAAGGCTTAAAATAATAAAAAAATAATTAATTACGAATTTTTTTTTTATTTAACTAGAAAATTATAAGTGACATTTTGTAGGGTTCCTAGGCACTCCCAAGAGGTCTCACTAGGCATCGAACATGCCATTTTCAAATTTTACGGTGCCTACAAACCCTAAACTACGGATCGTTGGCTAGATTTCTAGGCGAAAAGATAACTAGTTAACAATTAACTAAGGGAATACGGAAATACAACCTTTGTAGATCCGGTCCTCCACCTCCACGGCTCCGCAACGAGGTCGTCTCCGCTGTCCAAATCAAATCCAGGCTCTAGAGTCGGCTTCGTCGGAGAATGGGCAAGCTAGGTCGTCGATGTCCATGCCGAAGATGATCTACGTCGAAGCATCGCAAGATCAAGCTCTCACTTCACCAAGTCATGAAACTTATGAAGAAAACACACTCTACTACTTGGCAAGAGGTAGAGGATGAAGAAATAGGAAGTGGGTAGACTTTAGAATTGGATTTCTCACTCATTTCCATCACTTGCCATTGATGGGGCAAGCTTTCTTCACTTGAAGAATGAAGAAGAAGAAGGAAATAGTTATGATAAGTTAATTAGAAAAAGAAAAGAATAATCAAAACTTATCATGACTAAACCATGGTAAAGTGTAGAGATTGAACTAGGTTAAATCAAATGGTTAGGTTAAGCATGAGATAAGAACGGTGGACAAAGTCAAAGGTTCATGAATCTTCAACTACAAACAAAGAAAGCCACCATTCTTCTCATTTCTTTTTCCAAAAAGAAAATAAATAAATAAATGAATAAATAGATATGAAAAACAAAACCAAAAAGCATGTATCATCAAACATGATACAAGCAAATGCACAAAATCATATCACATATATAATGCGCATATCCGAGTGAGAAAATCCATCTAAAGTGAACCAATATTAGTTAATGCAAAGTAATATATCAAATATATAATTATACATTAAATCATTAAATCAACACTTGATTTAACGATCCGGTCATATCGCATATAACCGGCTAATATCCAATGTATCGATTTATCGAATCAATCCTTGATTCGATAACTAGGTTATATCGCATACAACCATTCGACACATTCATCGCGAGAATGGAATACGGTATCACATACACGCATTATTCTCGGTCCCGCACATATCTCATATGCGCTCCTATTTCGTTTCGCTTGAGCCAGGAAACCTCTGTGTAGGACTCTAAAGACTCGTCAATACGCCGGCAGCAGATGATGATCATATCAAACACCCACAAGCCGCAAGCGGTCTGCTAAACGTAACGGCCACCCGGGTATTGAGCAATCTGAAGATCGACGAGCAAGCCCGCTCACACTCCAGTGAATCCGACCAGTAACACTACCGTACAGTCCGGTCTGATCGTCTGATAAGTCGCATATCTCGCCTAGGGGTGGTAAACGTCAGACCCCAATAGCTCAATAAGTCGTGTCGATATGAGGTCTATAACTATTCGAGAAACTACTGGTAACACTTACCAGTAAATCTCAGCAACCCTGGCCAGGGATTTCCTGTTATAGCCAATCGAACACAGCGCAACATCAACCCCCTATACCGGGAGAGACGAATCCCCTCCTATCGCTCATTGCCTCCATGTGACTCGGGACTGTACCCAAAAACCACCGTTTTGCACGACCTCTTGGACGTGGTAAGATGGAAATCAAAGCACAGTGGGAACCACACAAGACTCTATGACGATCTCGGGTCAACAGACTACTCTGTACCAGTGTCACCAGAGAACTGCCATCTGACGTGAGGTATAATACCATCTGGGAGTTCTCGGCGAATCCGTCCAGTGTACCCAGTCTCTACTGAGCACCCGTATATCATCTCTGATGTCAAACACCAATGGATATGGGATCATCCATCGCCCATCTGTATGGGTCGAGAAGGTATACGCTAGTCTACTCTGGTATATCGATGCCCCGTCTCGATACACCCACGACTAGGGACTTTCAAGGATGTACTTATGGACTACCATGTTCCCACTAGTATGATCCGCATCATAGTCCAGGTAGTCAAGTACAGATCCTAAGGGCTTTACCAACATGTAACAGAGAGACAATCAGCATACATGTTAAGTTAAATGGTAACCAGATAGCATACTATCATGTCGAGCAAGAAAGTCCTCCCTATATATGTCCCATCATCCACTACAATATACATCCTATGTACAGTAATGGCCTCTAGGGCATACATATAACTAACAATCTCCCACTTGCACTAGGGCCATCTGATAGCAGTGGTTGTAGTATCTCATACTCAACCATCCCATAAAGGTCTTGTTCATATCAGATTTTTGCATTTTCATACCGCCCAATTTTTATCACATTGCATATCGGTAGATACTCTTGAGCCGTGTTTGCTAGTCAATTGCAGGATACAGGTTCTCGGTTCTAAAACGGTGAAATTTTTGGAAAACACGAAAAATCCGGGTTCCTGCCAACCACAGATAAAAACACGGTCTCTGCTCTTCATCCGTATGTTGCCAGTTATCAATAGGAAGACAAAAGATCAAATCAATGTCATTCTCATGCACAAGGCTCAATGGTAGCACAAAATCCAAGAGATCTACGCGGAGCTCGAGGCAAATCATGACAAAATCTTGACAAAAAGTCCACCTTTCCCTCAACAGAAATTCTGGAAAAATCGTGGAGCCAAATTGAGAAAATATATGTACCAGAATAATGTAGACATCAGATCAGGCCAGCACCAAAAGTTGGAGGGCCCAACTCTTCCAAAGGGCCGAGGATCCGCGGCCAAAGTGGGGTCCAGGCCGCGGATCCGCGGCCATTCTGGCGCCAAAGACAGAAAGTTTCCAGGGGTAGGATGGTCTTTTCAGATGGGTTCTGGTGGTTGCCCTAGGGTTTCATTTCTTGGCCTATAAATAGCCCAGAACTTTGTGAAGGAAAGGGTCCATTCTTGTATTCTCATTTTGCCTTGTTTTAGTGTTGTTCTTCTTCCTCTTCTCACCTCTTCTCCATTAAACTTGTAGTGAGCTTTTGAGTGAAGAGTGATGAATAAAGAAGACCATTTTTATTATCATGCTTGTCTCTTTCTTTACTTGTTGTAATGTGTTGTAATTTTAATTGTTAAGTAGTTGTTGTTACTTGCTTGATTGTTTCTTTCTTCTCTCTTTTTCTTTATCCTTACATACGACAATGATACTTACGCTCGATCCTCGCCAAGGTGAGGTCCCAAACAGTTAGTCGTATTCTTCTAATCTCCTTCTTTCTATCTTCCTCTTTTGTTTTGTTTTGTTTTTCCTATCATGAAGTGTGAGTAGTTTTATACTTGTTAGGGTAGGATAAGGGAAGTTTGAGAGAAGGAAATCTCTCTCACTCTTTCCTTGCCCAACAGCTTAAATCGACTCCCGTTAATTGAACCACAATCCGCTCCTTACGGCACCCTATCCTACATGATAGCGGTGATTCCGTAGTGAGACCGGTTGTGGTTGAATTAACCGGAGGTTACGGATAAGAGTCAAGAACGGACGGACAAGCACCAAAAGGAAGACTTATGCGTTGGAAAGCCTAGCTTATACTCGCAAAGTCCTTCCTAGTCGTGCTAATCCCCGTTGTTGCCGATTACCGTAACACCGATATTAAGTAGGGCAACGAAAGATGTGGAGACTCCTAACTCAAACTAACCTAATCCTAACCCTAACAAGCTCTCTTTAAATATCAACTTAACACTTAGATAACCACAACAAAATCTGAACACAGGACTTAACTCGTCGAAAAACACATAGAAAAAGATTCCCATCTCCCTGCGGACGACCCGTACTCAACCGGCTAGCTACAAGCGAAACCGTCTTGATTGCGGTATTTAAACTAGAACTTGAACACGCACGTATCCTAACAATCAAATGGCGCCGTTGCCGGGGAGACGGTAGTTTATTTCCTTGTGTAATTTTGGGTTAATTTGTAAGTATAAATATAACCAAAAAACGAAAAAAAATACATACTTTGTAAAGAATCATCTTGTTATTTTTGATTAGCTTTTGTGCAAGTGTGCAGGAAAATACAATGTTCGAGTTCAGTGGCCAAGACGTTGAAAATACGGAGTTCAAGTACAGTGCCAAAGACATGGGAAGATAGACCCACATTTCGCGGCTACACCGCGACGAAAAAAAAAACGAAGCATACGGCCTACTGTCAAAATCTGGAGCAGATACAGTGAGTAAATTCAAATTCAGAACATCCAGACAACCAGAGGACACCCAACAGAACCCACACAAGAAAAATGATGCATCCACTCCTCTTTACAGCCGCGGAACCGCGGCATTAGGGCTCTTTTGCCGCGGAACCGCGGCCACTTGGGGAGTTCTCTGTGCCAATTTTTCTGGGTAAGCTCCTCTTCTCTCTCCACTCCTCCGGACTCCAATAAATTGTGTTTTCTGCAGCTTTCTTTGCGTAAATTCTTCTCCCCCTTCCAATAAACTATTCTTGTGCAGGATTCTTTGCGCCGCAAATAAAAATTGTTTGCAGTTGATTTGTTACTGCTTTGCATTTCTTTAATACGGACTTAAGGGGCTTGAAACCAATCCAGATTGGGTGGGGGTTTCATCACCCTTCCCAGGACCCCAAAAATCACTAAAGCATATGCATTGTCCATTGTAAATTTAAAAAATACTAGACTTCAGCCCTAAGGACTTCGCGCTCATTAGGAGAAGATAAACCTTGTTTAGAACCTCGCTTAACCGTATATTGTTTACGGGGTGTCTAGGAAAGTGTTAAAGGCACAACCGCCGAAAGAGAAAGGGTTATTTAATTAAGGAACTTCGCGAAAGCGTTGGACAACCTCCCTTTATCTCTGCACTTACCTGGCCTCGTGATCAGTGTATTTTTAAGCCCGTTTCTCGACATTGTTTAACTTCGACAATCAAGTTCAGGAGCAGGTCTAGTAGACCTAGGTTACCCTAGATCTAAGTGTGATTGTGCATATCTTGTTTGTGATTGCTTAAGCCGTATTTCCGTCCATATTTCTGTAAATCTCTTTCTAAAAAAAAAAAAAGAAAAAAATCAAAAACTTTTATAAAAACTCGCCCTTTGTCGCCAAATCCATTTTCACCCACCACCTATCGCCTTTCTTCTTTGACGTTTTCTTACCCTCACCTTCTCCGCTTTGACTATACTAAACTCGTTTAGTGTATGTCCGCTTGGACTCGGGACACTAGCGCCCGTCTAGTCCGCGTTACGTTAGTCGCTACCGACTACGCGATCGACTCCGAAGTCAATACTCCTTCCACTCCTCTTTCACCCCTTCCTTTGCCGGCCAACTCCGACGTTGACCGGAATTCTGTTCATACATCTTCACCTTCACCTTCACCTTCACCAACCTCTTCTTCTGCGATGTCGGGATTTAATCCGAACATCTCTTTGACCACCGCTGGATTGGCTCCACCTCCTACGGAGACCAATATTCCACCACCTCCGCCTATTGTAGCGCCGCAGCGAATTGCGCTCCAGGATCGTTTCTACCCCATCCGTTCTGCACTTCCCACCTGCCTTTCTCTTCCTCCGGCCAATGGGGACAACTTTGAAATTAAGCCCCATTTCATCAACATGCTTCCACGTTTTCATGGACTTGAATCTGAAGATGCCTATATCTTCATCAACAAATTTCAAAATGTCTGTGCCATGATGAAAACCACCCAGCTGTCGGACGATGCTATACGTCTACGGGTCATTCCGTTCACTTTATGCGATCTCGCTGAAAAATGGCTGTATAGCACCGCTTCCCACTCAATCACCAGCTGGGACGAGTTTGTTAAAGCGTTTCTGAAAAAATTCTATCCAAATCATAAGACCGCAAGAATTCGAAATAAGATCAACCAATTCACCCAGCTTCCTTCTGAACCCTTCTGGAAGTGCTTTGACCGGTACAAAGACCTTCTTGTTCAGTGTCCTCACCACGGTATAGAGAAATGGCAACTCTGCCAAACCTTATACGAGGGACTGAACCCAGCAACGAAGCAGTTGCTGGAAACCATCTGTCAGGGCCACTTCCTATCCAAATCTGACGAGGAAGCGTGGCAGTTCTTTGACGATCTTGCGGAGCAAACGCTACAGTGGGAGAGCACAAGACCGACTTCTTCTTCTTCTACCTCCACTTCTACCGGTCAGTCTAGGGTAGGAATCCACCAACTCGATGTCTCTATTGCAATGAAAGCTGAAATGGCTGCAATAACACGAAAGCTTGAAGCGATAGAGAGCAAATTTTCTGCTCCTGCCCCCACACCTGTTCTCCCCCTTCATACCATCTGCGCTTGTTGTTCCGATCCTTCCCACTTGACCGAAGAGTGTCCTTACAATCCACCCTCGCAAGGACAGGATCAGGTTAATGCTGCCTTCCAGCAAAGACCGAGGAATGATCCATACTCTTCCACCTACAATCCCGGTTGGAGGAACCACCCCAATTTCGCCTGGAATCAGAATCAGAATCAGTTCCAGGGCAATAATTTCCAAAGGGCCCCTCCACCGCAACAACAAGCGCAACAACAAACTCAAACTCAGTATCAGCTGCCCTTCCAACCCCAACCTTTCCAAAACCAGACGAACAACTTTGCTCCCAACAACTCTTTTCCACCAAACAACTTTGTTCCGTCAAACAACGATAAGGTTTCCTCGCTCGAGCGAAGTCTGGAGGCATTTGTTAAACAATCGACTCAATCCACCGCCAACATCCAGTCTTCGATTCAATCTTTAGTGCAACACACTGCCGCACACGGGCAAAGCATCAAAACCATCGAGGCCCAGATTGCACAGCTGAACGCGGCCTTAAGCGAGCGAGAAAAGGGGAAGCTCCCGTCCCAGCCACTTCCAAATCCCGGTCACCCACATAATGCACATGTTGCTCTTGAACAACAAAACCATAATGTGAGTGCCGTGGCCACACTGAGATCAGGGAGGGTGCTGCAAAACAACATTGGCAGACGGATCAATGATGATGCCCCGGCCGCTGCTGCTTCTTCTTCTTCTTCTCCTTCTTCTTCTTCGTCTTCTGAGCCTATTCTCCGTTCTTCACAAGGCTCTTCTTCCTCTTCTTCTCTGAACGGACCCACTTCTCACTCCACGAAGACACCTATTCTGGGATCCGTTCCAACTCCAGAATCTCCTCCTCCAGCTATAGACTCAACCAATTTTCAAAATGTTCCATTTCCAAACCGGTTGAGGTCTAACAAACAAAATCCACAAATGGAGAAGATTCTGGAGTTATTTAAGCAAGTTAACATTAACATTCCTCTTTTAGATGCTGTCCAACAAGTCCCGTCTTACGTGAAAATCTTGAAGGACTTGTGCACGAAAAAGAGGAAGTCTCAGGTACCCAAGAAAGTTTTCTTGGCTAGTGCTGTGAGTGATGCCCTTACCCAATCTTTACCACAAAAACGGAAGGACCCTGGCTGTCCTACGATTTCAATTACTATTGGGGATAAGAACATCAACCGCGCACTATTAGATCTTGGTGCCAGTGTTAACTTGCTTCCATATTCAGTATACGAGCAATTAGGCGTCGGAGAGCTGAAACCCACACACTGCACTCTCCAGATGGCCGACCGATCGATCACCCATCCTAGGGGTGAGCTAGAGGATGTGTTGATAAGAGTCGGGGACTTCATATTCCCCGTTGACTTCATTGTATTAGATACACAGCCTGTAGCTAACCCCCGGAATCAAATTCCGGTGATACTCGGTCGGCCATTTCTCGCAACCTCAAATGCTGTGATCAATTGTCGCAACGGTTCAATGAACCTCTCTTTTGGAAATATGACGATTGAACTCAACATTTTTAGGTTGGGGAATCAGCCCGCCGAACCTAATGCTCATATACTGGATGTCTGCTCGATCCAGGAGATCACCCCAGAAGAGTGTGAATTCGAGGAGTTTCTGTTTGAACACGATAATCTTGACGCCACTAGTGCGTTTCTCTTCGAACCTGCTGCTGCTTCTGCGCCCGACAACGACTACGAGTGTTTCACGTTTTCAAACGATCTTAGCCGCGCACAACCCGAGTTTGAATCCTTCGACTTTCCGGATGAGTTACCTGAACCATCCGACTCGGTTGCCTACACTCGTTTTGAACCTTTGCTGGAGTCCTTTGAGTTCGAGACCTTTGCACCAGTCTTGCCTTCCATCATTTCACCTCCAACGCTCGAACTCAAGCCGTTGCCGTCTCACCTTAAGTATGCTTACTTAGGTGAGAGCGAGACCCTTCCTGTCATCATCTCGGCTTCTCTAGCTCCCGAGCAAGAGAAAGCCCTTCTCGCGGTCTTGCACAGCAACAGGCAAGCTTTTGGCTGGTCCATGGCGGACATCAAGGGGATTAGTCCCCTAATCGTTGAGCATCACATTCATCTGATGGATGATGCCAAACCAGCCCGGGATCCACAAAGACGTCTTAATCCAGTCATGAAAGAGGCTGTGAAGAAGGAGATCGTCAAATGTCTAGATAGTGGTATTATTTACCCTATCTCTGATAGCCAGTGGGTCAGCCCCATTCACGTTGTCCCCAAGAAGTCGGGCATCACGGTCATCACCAACGAGGCGAATGAGTTAATCCCTACTCGCACCCAAACTGGGTGGCGAGTTTGCATTGATTACAGAAAACTCAACGCCGCAACGCGGAAAGACCACTTTCCGCTACCCTTCATTGACCAGATGCTTGAACGATTGGCCGGACATGAGTACTATTGTTTTCTTGATGGCTACTCTGGCTATAATCAAATTCCCATCGCCGAAAAAGACCAGGACAAGACCACTTTCACTTGTCCTTTCGGCACGTTTGCATATCGACGCATGCCCTTTGGGTTATGCAATGCGCCCGCTACCTTCCAGCGGTGTAGAATGGGAATTTTCTCGGACATGGTGGAAAAATTTCTGGAGATTTTCATGGATGACTTCTCCATCTTCGGCGATTCCTTCAACGAGTGTTTGCTGCATCTTGACGCTGTCCTTACCCGGTGTAAGGACAAGAATCTCACTTTGAACTGGGAGAAATGCCACTTCATGGTGCGCGAAGGTATTGTCTTAAGACATATCATCTCGCAAAATGGCATAGAGGTTGACATAGCAAAGATTGAGGTCATTTCCAATCTGCCTCCTCCCCATTGCGTCAGAGATATCCGAGCCTTCCTTGGCCATGCCGGTTTCTATAGACGGTTTATCAAGGACTTTAGCAAGATTGCTAGGCCCTTGACTCTTTTGCTGGCCAATGATACACCATTTGACTTCAACTCGAGCTGTGTGACTGCCTTCGAGTCACTGAAACGCTCACTCACTTCTGCTCCCGTTCTTTCTTCTCCTGACTGGACGCACCCATTCGAGATTATGTGCGATGCATCTGACTTTGCCATCGGTGCTGTCCTTGGACAGCACATCAACAAGATGCCGCACGTAATCTATTACGCAAGCCGAACCCTGAACGACGCCCAACTCAATTATACAACAACTGAGAAGGAATTCTTGGCTGTTGTATTTGCTTTAGAAAAGTTCAGGCCCTACCTCATCGGCTCTCCAGTCATTGTCTATACGGACCATTCATCTCTGCGCCATCTTTTTGCGAAGAAAGATGCAAAATCTCGGTTAATACGTTGGATCCTCTTGCTCCAAGAGTTTGACCTTGTCATTAAGGACAAACGGGGATGTGAAAACGTGGTTGCCGATCATCTCTCACGACTTCCTTCTTCGCCTTCGCTTCCAATTCCGATCAATGACGTTTTCCCGGATGAACAACTCTTGACAGTATCGTGCGAACCCTGGTTCGCAGATATTGTGAACTATTTGGCCACGGGATTACTACCGACCGAATGGTCAAGTCAGGACAGACTTCGCTTCTTATCCCAAGTAAAACACTTTTACTGGGACGAACCCTACTTGTTCAAGTACTGTCCCGACCAGATTATTCGTCGGTGGGTCCCTGATGAGGAATTCAAGAGTGTGCTGTCATTTTGCCATGATCAAGCGTGTGGCGGGCATTTTGGGCCCAGAAAGACAGCTGAGAAGATCTTGCAATGTGGTTTCTACTGGCCACAACTTTTCAAAGACGCTCACGACTATTGCAAGACTTGCTCCCGGTGCCAACACATGGGCCGGATATCCCGGAGGAACGAGATGCCGCTCCAACCGATCTTGGTTGTGGAGATTTTCGATGTTTGGGGGATAGACTTCATGGGGCCGTTTCCCAACTCTTTTGGGAACTTGTACATTCTTCTAGCTGTTGATTACGTCTCTAAATGGTTCGTGGCTGTGCCCAGCCGGACTAACGACAACAAGGTTGTCGTTAGGTTCCTTAAAGAAAACATTTTCTCACGGTTTGGGCACCCCCGAGCGATCATTAGCGACAATGGAAGTCATTTCTGCAATAAAACTTTCGAAGCCTTGATGCGGAAATACTCCATAAATCATAAGCTCTCTACGCCCTACCACCCCCAAACCTGCGGGCAGGCCGAAGTTTCAAATCGGCAAATCAAGCACATACTGGAGAAGACGGTTTCCAAGAACCGTAAGGATTGGTCTCTGAAACTCACTGATGCCCTTTGGGCATTTAGAACCGCTTATAAGACCGACCTTGGCATGTCTCCCTATCGGCATGTGTACGGAAAAGCCTTCCACCTTCCTGTCGAAATCGAGCATCGCGCATTTTGGCCGATAAAGGAGTTGAATCTGTCTCTTGAGGATGCGGGCAGCCATCGGAAGCTGCAGCTGAACGAACTGAACGAGCTTAGGGATGAGGCTTACGATAACGCGGTTGTCGTTAAGAATCGAACGAAGGTGTTTCACGATAAACACCTTTTGCGCAAAACCTTCGTACCTGGTCAACAGGTACTGCTTTACGACACCCGACTTCACTTCCATCCTCGAAAGCTCAGATCTCGCTGGAAAGGGCCGTATTTTGTGCGGAATGTGTATCCGCAGGGCGCTGTGGATTTGGAAAATCCAAAGGACGGTTCACTTTTCAAAGTGAACGGACACCGATGCAAACCGTACCTTAGCGCCGAACCAACAGAGGAGCTCCTGTTCTTACAGGAGCCGGTTTACCCTGAATGATCTTCCTCTGCCTACCTCCAAACTTCGGTTATCCAGCCAAGAACAGTTTGGGGGTATGTACAAACCATTTTGTATATATTTGTGTATATTCTTTTTCTTTTCTTTAAAAACAAAAACAAATAAAAATTGTGTATCACTAACCGACAATTTTGAACCTTCAACTTGATCTCTTCATGCAACGACAGTGAGGACACTGTCCAGTTTAAGTTTGGGGGTACGCTCGGTACGCATTTCTTACCTTCGCATTCATATGTATATTTTGCATCTGCATATTAATATCCATAAAATCCATAAAAATTTGAAAATTTTCTAAAAAATATAAAAACCTTTTTGTCAAGTTAGCTTGTGGAAGAACTCTGATTCAACATTCGACGGTTTTTGTTTGAAAAAATAGGAATAACTAGATCTTATGTTTGGATTTTGAAAACCTGAAAGATAACTCTCCTTTGAAGTTAACTATAGCTGATATACGTCTTTACATCATACTACACGTGTCGTAAGATTTCAGGAATTAGATGACAAGTCTTTCATGTTTAAACTTCTAAACAGATAAATGATTTTCTGAGGATCAAATAGGTTTGTTCTGAAATAAGTAATGTCAAGAATAGTTTATGAAGTAAAGCGAATATGAAGGAATGTTATTGATGCCGTAATTGGAGCTAAGTCTGAAAAATAACCCATCTAAAACTTGATTGGAATGATTACACACCTAACCCACTAAACACGTCTTTTATCCAAAAAATATTTGAACTACCAGTTATATCTACGTTCGTATCAAATCATCTGATTTTCACGACATACTGTCTTTTGTTTTTGGACCTAGGTAACTTGAGTAATTAAGTCCGCTGGGGTGTTTCTACACCTAATGCCCTAAAACCAACTGGTTTGGGTGCATTGGCCTAAAGCTCGCTAAGAAGCCTAGAAAGTCCAGTTTAAAACAAAGTCAAGCAAGTGTTCTCTCCGAGTTAAAATTCCTAACGGTTCTTTGTGTGAGAATAATCTTGATAAAAGACAGGCTTTTAAAAAAAAATTTTAACGGAGATATGAAGGTTTTGATCTTTGATAAAGACTATTGCACGTTCACAGAGGTGTGTATGAAATGAAAACAAGAAAAAGGTGGAGTGAAAAATACGACTTAGTTTCCTGTTAAGGAAGATAGAAATTCTGAAGTTGAAACCTTACTGGAAAACGAAACTTGAAAAATGCTTAACTCTTTATAAAACTTATGTGATCCTTTTAAAATTGTTATCTGGGCTTTATTGTGCGACATGATGACTTTTATCGATCCTTCTGGAACTTAACGACACTATTTGCACTGCACGTAAAGACATATAAAATCTGTAGTTAAATAAGAAGCGAGGTGTGAAAAATAAAGGTTCGATAGTCTGGACTTAGGATTATAGAGTTGTTATTTTCTAAAAACAAAACTTTAGGGTTTGAAACTTAGTCATTTTTACAAACCAACTTGACCGGATTTTGTGGGTAGTATCCGCTGAAAACCCTCAGGAGACAACACTCCTCCTACTAGGGACACCTAGAGGTTAAACGGCTTGTTGCACATGCTCAGTGCAATCGCGTTCCCTGCGAAAGTGAGGTTAGGAAATTTTTTGTGAATAAATGGACTTTGCTCGGGACGAGCAAATGATAAGTTTGGGGGTATTTGTTCATATCAGATTTTTGCATTTTCATACCGCCCAATTTTTATCACATTGCATATCGGTAGATACTCTTGAGCCGTGTTTGCTAGTCAATTGCAGGATACAGGTTCTCGGTTCTAAAACGGTGAAATTTTTGGAAAACACGAAAAATCCGGGTTCCTGCCAACCACAGATAAAAACACGGTCTCTGCTCTTCATCCGTATGTTGCCAGATATCAATAGGAAGACAAAAGATCAAATCAATGTCATTCTCATGCACAAGGCTCAATGGTAGCACAAAATCCAAGAGATCTACGCGGAGCTCGAGGCAAATCTTGACAAAATCTTGACAAAAAGTCCACCTTTCCCTCAACAGAAATTCTGGAAAAATCGTGGAGCCAAATTGAGAAAATATATGTACCAGAATAATGTAGACATCAGATCAGGCCAGCACCAAAAGTTGGAGGGCCCAACTCTTCCAAAGGGCCGAGGATCCGCGGCCAAAGTGGGGTCCAGGCCGCGGATCCGCGGCCATTCTGGTGCCAAAGACAGAAAGTTTCCAGGGGTAGGATGGTCTTTTCAGATGGGTTCTGGTGGTTGCCCTAGGGTTTCATTTCTTGGCCTATAAATAGCCCAGAACTTTGTGAAGGAAAGGGTCCATTCTTGTATTCTCATTTTGCCTAGTTGTAGTGTTGTTCTTCTTCCTCTTCTCACCTCTTCTCCATTAAACTTGTAGTGAGCTTTTGAGTGAAGAGTGATGAATAAAGAAGACCATTTTTATTATCATGCTTGTCTCTTTCTTTACTTGTTGTAATGTGTTGTAATTTTAATTGTTAAGTAGTTGTTGTTACTTGCTTGATTGTTTCTTTCTTCTCTCTTTTTCTTTATCCTTACATACGACAATGATACTTACGCTCGATCCTCGCCAAGGTGAGGTCCCAAACAGTTAGTCGTATTCTTCTAATCTCCTTCTTTCTATCTTCCTCTTTTGTTTTGTTTTGTTTTTCCTATCATGAAGTGTGAGTAGTTTTATACTTGTTAGGGTAGGATAAGGGAAGTTTGAGAGAAGGAAATCTCTCTCACTCTTTCCTTGCCCAACAACTTAAATCGACTCCCGTTAATTGAACCACAATCCGCTCCTTACGGCACCCTATCCTACATGATAGCGGTGATTCCGTAGTGAGACCGGTTGTGGTTAAATTAACCGGAGGTTACGGATAAGAGCCAAGAACGGACGGACAAGCACCAAAAGGAAGACTTATGCATTGGAAAGCCTAGCTTATACTCGCAAAGTCCTTCCTAGTCGTGCTAATCCCCGTTGTTGCCGATTACCGTAACACCGATATTAAGTGGGGCAACGAAAGATGTGGAGACTCCTAACTCAAACTAACCTAATCCTAACCCTAACAAGCTCTCTTTAAATATCAACTTAACACTTAGATAACCATAACAAAATCTGAACACAGGACTTAACTCGTCGAAAAACACATAGAAAAAGATTCCCATCTCCCTGCGGACGACCCGTACTCAACCGGCTAGCTACAAGCGAAACCGTCTTGATTGCGGTATTTAAACTAGAACTTGAACACGCACGTATCCTAACAATCAGGTCTCTCTCTGGGAACAGGCCTTTGTGAGTGGATCCGCTGTGTTGTCCTCTGAGTCTACTTTCCAAACCTCGATCACCCTGGAGATCAACCATCTCCATGATCAAGTGATACTGCCTTAGAATATGTCTGGATCACTGATGGGACGGGCGTTCCTTGGCATAAGCCACAACTCCATTGTCTCACAATGGTAGGAACGAAGTTCATCTCATGAACTATTATACACCCAGACTGCCTCTATGGTAGCATCTTAAGTAGCGATGTATCATGCCTTTATCGTCTAGTATGTCACGGTATCTAGCTTGGAACTCTTCCAACATACCGTCCCTTTACTGAGGGTAAAGACAATGCCTGTGACTGACATTCAGTCGTCTTTATCACCCTGGAACACTTCCAGTGATTCTCCCCAGGATCAATTGATACTATCTCACTACAACTAGTGAGAATCCCAACATCCAATTAGATCTATCTCATAGATCCAAAACCCAGGATTTAGGAGGTATCATTTTGATCCTATGTGGAGAATCATTGTGATAAGCGGAGATTGACCGAGCGTAGCATAGGAAACTCTTTCCCTATCAAGAGTATGTCATCCACGTACTCTACGAGGATTTTCACCATACTCCCTACTACCTTTTTGTTTATACAAGGTTCATCTACTATTTTGATGATGTCAAACTCCTTGACTAATTCATCAAAACAGATGTTCCAACTCCGCGATGCCTGCTTTATCACATAAAACATCTTGCACACGTTTCCGCTGCTCCCACTGTCTACGAAGCCCTCTGGCTGTGTTCTTATAGACGTTCTCTTCTAAATCATTATTTAGAAAAGTAGTCATGGCACCCAACCGCCAGATATCGTAGTCATGGTATGTAGCCGTGACAAGTAGGATCTGGATGGACTTAAGCATAGATCCTTAGAAAAGGTTTCATCATAATCCACGCCTGGTCAATGACGAAAACCTTTAACAAGTCTAGCTTTGAAAGTCTCAACTTTTCCATCTACACCAAGTAATCTTCTCAAGATATACTTGCTCCTGATGGGGATTTAACCCTTCAGATATAGCAACCAAAGTCCATACTTTGTTGGTGTATAAGGATTCCATCTCAGATCGCTAAACATCCAGCCATTCTTACAGAGTCCTACTCCTGATGGCCAGCTCGAAACTAGTTGGGTCATCATCTCATGATGCAATCCTCGCTCCCACTGTCATAGAGAAACCGAAGTATCTCTCAGGTGGGAGAGGAACCCTACTAGATCGGCGGAGAGGCTGAGGTTCGTTGGTTTCCACTGAATCCTCTGGTTGTACCAAATCATGCTGTAGTTTGTATAGCTGGAACACTTCCAGTTCTACATAACAGACCTTGCCTCGAGCTTGTCCGGATTTTGCTTTCAGACATAGGCCGGACAACCCCAAATCTTAACTAGCTTAAGACATGGGCTCTTCCCTTTCCATATCACATATGAAGTGGTAGGCATTGATTTGATTCGAACCCTATTCAATAGGTATGCAACTTCTCAAGTGCATAACACCCAAAAGGAAAAAGGTTTACTCAGTATTACTCATCATAGAGCACACCATATCAAATAGGGTGTATCTGCTCCGCCCCGATATACCATCGTGCTATGGTGTATACAGAGGAGTAATGCTGAGAGAGAATCTCATTCTGAATAATCCAGGATTTCCGTGCACAAGTATTCTCCTCCCTGATCTCATCATAGGACATAATACTTATACCCGTATTTTGGTTCTCTACTTCTAACTTATATTCTGTGAATATCTCAAAAGGTTCGGACTTGTGTTTCAACAGGAACATAGGTCTGAAACTCGAAAGATCATCAGAGAATGTAATGAAGTATAAAGAATCGGTCTTGGCATTTGTAGACTGGGGACCTACATACATCAACATGTATCATCCCAAGAGTTCATTAACTCTTTCTCTGTTTCCAGTAAACGGAGCTATGGTCATCTTATCTTTGTGACATGACTGGCGAGTTTCACAAGATGTAAATTCAAACTGATTTAAATATGCATCTATATGTAACTCTAGCTAGTCGGGTCGCATTGATCTGACCTAGTCTACAATGCCTCAATAAGAATTCGTTCATTTCTGAACTCTTCCTCTTGTGTGTGATCCGTATACTAAGAACTGTAGTTTGATTTAGAACATCAACGCTTTTAGATAACGTGCCTGAACCGATCAACTTTTGATATAGGAAATGTTCAAAACATTATCCAACAATACAAAATTTATCATTTCTTTACTAATAAAGAGAGTGATATGATTTTGTATATCAGGTTCGGTATCTAATAACATTCGTTTAGAATCAATGTATTGGTAATACAGGGTGACAGTGACCAACAGACTTGGCTACAACACTTGCCCCGTTTTCTGCCTCATGAAACTTATCACCCGTTCTCAGTTCTCTACCTTTCTGTAGCCCTATGTAACAGATTACATATCTGGGATCCTGATCTGGTATCACATACCCAGGACGTAGAGGATACGGAGAAACAGTTCTTTGTAATGAACACACCCGAAGATGATGCATCAGCATGCACTCTCTTCATTTGGGCGGCACGGGAATTCTGGTAATCCCCAATTTCCTGCTCTGTCTTATAACAATTATAAGTTGGAGCGGGACCAACGTTCCCCAGCTCAGTATAACAAGCGGGTTCGGTCAATAATCCGTATTATTATCTTGATTAAGGCGTGATATGGTCGCTACCTGGAGTGAGAGAGAAGAAAACACTCAGCGTGAGCTCTGTCAAGAATAGATTGGTTTTTATTTTATCTAATCAGGATGGCTCCCACTGCTTTTTATCAAATCTTCCTTCAAACCCTAAAAGGAAAGACTAGCCGGGATTAATTACACACTACAAGTTCGCCAATCTTTCAGCCAGGCCAGTGTCGGTACTTTGAGGGAGGTCCCCCGTGCTTTCGCACGAACCTAATTACTGTAAACCTCGTTTTCCCAGAGGCGTAACCTCGTTGACACCTTTCTAGACACCTACTTGATCGGCTAATTGTAATGTATAAAACTCTCCCAGGAGTAACACTTACTCGCAGCGGGTATCGGGATCCAACTATCTCATAGAAGGTATGCAATCTCATTGCAAATTTCAACACTTGAAATTCCCGATAATATTTTGCCCCTAGCACCCTATGACCTTGACGGAGGTCAACAAACCATAGGCTACTAGTCAAGTTCAACCCGTCATTTCTTGATCGAATTAAACCCACCCGCACGACCCTTGACGGAGGTCAACAAGGCCGCACGACTACCCTAACTCAATCTGCATCATATGCATAAGCAGATAAATACTGGTTAGCTACCGCACACTGCGCCTTGACGGAGGTCAACAAACGCAGCATGAATACTAAACAGCACTTATCTGAAATGACGGAGGGCTACGACAGGTTTTTATAAAAACCTATTGCGTAATGAACTTGATATCGTTGTAGAATCAAATGAATTTTGAAATGGAGTGCTTTTGAGGCTTTTCTAGTTTTTCTAAAGGAGTCACTCCCGGTGAAGGGATCGTCGGTCCTTTCCTCGTCGAATGAGGTGCGGGATATATCATATATATCACTGTGCAAAGAAAAAACTCTTAAAAGCAATCAAAAGACAAACCGAGTGTGTAGCATCTGCCAGTTATTGCTAAAGGAGTCACTCCCGGTGAAGGGATCTCGGTCCTTTCCTCATCGAATAAGGTGCAGGATATATCACATATACCGCTGTGCAAAGCAAGAACTGTAGCTACCTGTTTTAATTTTTGAAATTCGATTCTACAACATCTTAGGTTTCTTTTATTTCATTAATCACATTAATGAAGTCCCATCATTTAAGTACCTAAACATCACAGATAAATACGACGTACACTTATGCCATCCGCTTTCGCCTCGATGTCCCCTCGTGCACCGTTAGGTTAGGTAACTAACGACAGAGCGGGGCAGGGCTAGCACGGGTGTAAAACATAAGTAACGCCTATATAATATATCATATATACTATATACTGTATCTATCACAGAACATCACATGATCATATCACAGATATCGCAGCAGAAGAAACATATGAAATATTGGATATACTAGGACGTCCGTGTTTTCAATACGAGCCAGTATAAAACACGGATTCCACGGTCGCGATGAATAGCCAAACCCACACCCCTAGACCCCTACGAGAGCGGCAAGCAACCCTACCAATTCTGGAGTTAGGAGACCCGGACTTGACTCCTCGAGTTGGTTTCCCACTGGACTCCAGAACCCGGTTACTTGTGCTCCCCTCCTTGGGTCTATCCTAGTGCGGAAAAGTAAATAATATACAACAGGTGACAACTTCCGCAACCTGGAAGCGCCCCAATAAAAGTATATTACATACAAGTTTTTACAGGAATGAAAATGAAAAACACTCATCTCACATAAAAACCCCCGGCTATTCAAACACGACGATCCAATATAACATATCCAGCAACACATAACATCACATGTCATCAACGTAAGTAAATATGCGCATCCCAATTGTCGTTGACATATAGCAACGAAACTGGCGATATCACATATTACACTTACGGTCACAGAAAAGAAAGTGTAAAACTACAACAGTTGGAATCCGCAATCTCTTCAGACATCGCATGCCTGACCAAATGAATTCCTTAGACATCGCATGCCTAACAGTTATAAACCCCGCATTTTAGTCTCATTATCGAAAACACTTTTCAATATCAAGTCGGGCAATTCAACAAGATTCCCGACATCCTGATCGAATGCTCGTCGCAAACTTTAGAAGGCGGCCGCACCCCCGATACCGTCGACGAAGTGCACCAAGGCGGAACACCGCTACCGCGAGCACCCGGAGGGATGCTTTTGGCGACGGGGTTCTCCTACAGTCACTTGGTCGGGGCTATGGAGTGAAGCTGTCTATTAAGTTTACCCGGCGAGTATCCGCGTACGCTACGTGATTGCGACGGACTTTTGATCACATCAAAATTCCGTGGCAACCGATCAAGTGAGACTAAAGTGCTATGTTTATAACATTCATTTAGTTATCTCATAACTAATTGTGAATTCCAATTATTGTATCCCATTCCAGATAAATAGAAAATGTTAAACTTTCCGATCGAACATTCTAACACCCAAGTTTTCCCGATACAGATCAACACATGAAACTAGTCTAACAACATTCAGTTCATACCTCAGTACCAACGGTCCAGCCGTAGAAGGGTCAAGCCAACGCCTCACATGTGGCACGCCGTACTGCCCCAAACCCGAAGGTTCAAAGGGCAGTTCAAGACGGTCACATAATCGAGTTAAGGTTTGTTGTCTTCTAGAGGGACCATCGCGTTACTTGCACTACTTAGAACGCCGTTAAACTACGGAAAAATCCAACACTTGGAAATTTCCCGACAGGGGAAAAATTGGGTATTTATATCCGGTCGAACTTTTTAACATATTCTAAAATTTATCCGGAAAGCTACACAGACAAAATTTGATAATCCGACCGAACATTCGAATTCCCAAAACAACTCAGAAAATAACACTCTGGAAAAAATATTAAAAATTCCCAGGAAAACCAGAAATGAAAACTAAGAATTATAGTGCAAATTTAGAAGCACAAAACGACAAATGGGCCGCTGATCCGCCGCGTCAGCCTCTTGTCAGGCCGCGGATCCGCGCTCCCATTATTGAATCGTGCTCTCGAAATTTGCAGTATACCTTAGATCTTCCTCCTGATCTTTATGAATATTTTTAATCTAAAAAAAACACGATTTTGAAAATTGTCCAGAGAGCTATTTTTGAGTTGCTTTTCGGGTTCGTTCGGGTTTCAAATTCCGTCTGGACTTCGCCTAAGGCTCTGATACCACTGTAGGGTTCCTAGGCACTCCCAAGAGGTCTCACTAGGCATCGAACATGCCATTTTCAAATTTTACGGTGCCTACAAACCCTAAACTACGGATCGTTGGCTAGATTTCTAGGCGAAAAGATAACTAGTTAACAATTAACTAAGGGAATACGGAAATACAACCTTTGTAGATCCGGTCCTCCACCTCCACGGCTCCGCAACGAGGTCGTCTCCGCTGTCCAAATCAAATCCGGGCTCTAGAGTCGGCTTCGTCGGAGAATGGGCAAGCTAGGTCGTCGATGTCCATGCCGAAGATGATCTACGTCGAAGCATCGCAAGATCAAGCTCTCATTTCACCAAGTCATGAAACTTGTGAAGAAAACACACTCTACTACTTGGCAAGAGGTAGAGGATGAAGAAATAGGAAGTGGGCAGACTTTAGAATTGGATTTCTCACTCATTTCCATCACTTGCCATTGATGGGGCAAGCTTTCTTCACTTGAAGAATGAAGAAGAAGAAGGAAATAGTTATGATAAGTTAATTAGAAAAAGAAAAGAATAATCAAAACTTATCATGACTAAACCATGGTAAAGTGTAGAGATTTAACTAGGGTTAAATCAAATGGTTAGGTTAAGCATGAGATAAGAATGGTGGACAAAGTCAAAGGTTCATGAATCTTCAACTACAAACAAAGAAAGCCGCCATTCTTCTCATTTCTTTTTCCAAAAAGAAAATAAATAAATAAATGAATAAATAGATATGAAAAACAAAACCCTAACCATTTAAATAACCATGGTTTAATCTTTACACAAACCAAAAAGCATGTATCATCAAACATGATACAAGCAAATGCACGAAATCATATCACATATATAATGCGCACATCCGAGTGAGAAAATCCATCTAAAGTGAACCAATATTAGTTAATGCAAAGTAATATATCAAATATATAATTATACATTAAATCATTAAATCAACACTTGATTTAACGATCCGGTCATATCGCATATAACCGGCTAATATCCAATGTATCGATTTATCGAATCAATCCTTGATTCGATAACTAGGTTATATCGCATACAACCATTCGACACATTCATCGCGAGAATGGAATACGGTATCACATACACGCATTATTCTCGGTCCCGCACATATCTCATATGCGCTCCTATTTCGTTTCGCTTGAGCCAGGAAACCTCTGTGTAGGACTCTAAAGACTCGTCAATACGCCGGCAGCAGATGATGATCATATCAAACACCCACAAGCCGCAAG
The DNA here is from genome assembly GCA_030015575.1 of Agapanthus africanus. Taxonomy (NCBI): domain Eukaryota; kingdom Viridiplantae; phylum Streptophyta; class Magnoliopsida; order Asparagales; family Amaryllidaceae; genus Agapanthus; species Agapanthus africanus. Next base: position 630,574,961 of record JASDDO010000019.1, read on the forward strand.
CGGTCTGCTAAACGTAACGGCCACCCGGGTATTGAGCGATCTGAAGATCGACGAGCAAGCCCGCTCACACTCCAGTGAATCCGACCAGTAACACTACCGTACAGTCCGGTCTGATCGTTTGATATGTCGCATATCTCGCCTAGGGGTGGTAAACATCAGACCCCAATAGCTCAATAAGTCGTGTCGATATGAGGTCTATAACTATTCGAGAAACTACTGGTAACACTTACCAGTAAATCTCAGCAACCCTGGCCAGGGATTTCCTGTTATAGCCAATCGAACACAGCGCAACATCAACCCCCTATACCGGGAGAGACGAATCCCCTCCTATCGCTCATTGCCTCCATGTGACTCAGGACTGTACCCAAAAACCACCGTTTTGCACGCCCACTTTGATCTGGTAAGATGGAAATCAAAGCACAGTAGGAACCACACAAGACTCTATGACGATCTCGGGTCAACAGACTACTCTGTACCAGTGTCACCAGAGAACTGCCATCTGACGTGAGGTATAATACCATCTGGGAGTTCTCGGCGAGTCCGTCCAGTGTACCCAGTCTCTACTGAGCACCCGTATATCATCTCTGATGTCAAACACCAATGGATATGGGATCATCCATCGCCCATCTGTATGGGTCGAGAAGGTATACGCTAGTCTACTCTGGTATATCGATGCCCCGTCTCGATACACCCACGACTAGGGACTTTCAAGGATGTACTTATGGACTACCATGTCCCCACTACTATGATCCGCATCATAGTCCAGGTAGTCAAGTACAGATCCTAAGGGCTTTACCAACATGTAACAGAGAGACAATCAGCATACATGTTAAGGTAAATGGTAACCAGATAGCATACTATCATGTCGAGCAAGAAAGTCCTCCCTATATATGTCCCAGCATCCACTACAATATACATCCTATGTACAGTAATGGCCTCTAGGGCATACATATAACTAACACATTTTAGTGACAAAATTATAGTAATATCTTATCTAAATTTTGTATAATTGGGTCTACAATGAAAAATACCTATTTTGTCTTTTTACGGAAAAAGCCGAAAAATTAGCCGATTACCGAAAAACTGCCTAAACGATTTTCGAAGGGTTACAAGAGGGCTCGCATGATCATTATACCCTATGCTTCGGCGGTAGGATCTATAAGGTATACGGTGTTGTGTACTCAACCAGATGTAACTTATGCACTGAGTGCAGTAAGCAGGTATCAATCCAACCCAGGAGAGAAACACTGGATTGCTGTGAAAAACATTCTGAAGTACTTGAGAAGAACTAAAAAAATGTTCTTGGTGTATGGTAACGGAGATCTCCAAATGGAGGGCTTTATTGACTCCAGCTTCCAGAGCGACAAGGATGATAGTAGGTCCATCTCAGGGTTTGTATTTACCCTAAATGGAGGGGTGGTATATTGGAAGAGTTCAAACCAAGATACGGTCGCTTACTCCATGATGGAAGCTTAGTATATTGCTGCTAATGATGCCGCAAAAGAAGCAGTCTGGATGAGGAAGTTCATTTCTGATCTTAAGGTGGTTCCTTCCATTGCTAATCCAATACCTCTGTATTGCGATAACAATGGAGCCATGGCTTTGGCAAAGGAACTTAGGTCCCATCAGAAATCCAGACATATCTTGAGGTGGTATCACCTCATCAGGGAGACAGTGGATCGCCAGGACATCGAGGTACGGAGAGTAGACACGAAAGACAACACAGCAGATCCATTCACCAAGGCCATCCCTCAAGTCCAGTTTGAGAAACTGATCGAGATGTTGGGCATGCGGTACGCCGGCAACTGGTTCTAGTGTAGACAGTGGGTACTTATTGCAACAACTACAGGCTTTAGTGCAAGTGGGAGATTGTTAGATATGTATGCCCTAGAGGCATGTATTGTATAGGATGCTTGGCATGTATATGTACAGAAACAATCTTTACTCAAAATGATAGTATGCTATCTGGTTTATCTTCATCTTAACGCGTGTTGTGTTGTATTTCATATCTTTATATACATGTTGATGAAGCCCTTGGGATTATGCTTGACTACCGGGATTATGATGTACATCATACTAGTGGGGCCTGGACGGTCTATAGGAATATCCTTTAATAGTTCCTAGTCGAGGGTATATCGAGACAGGGCATCGATATTACCAGAGTAGACTAGTGTGTACGTTGACCCTGGGGGCGATGGTTGATCCCATAGCCATTTGTGTTTGACATCAAAGATTGAACACAGGTGCTCATTGGAGAATAGGTACACCGAACAGGACTCGCCGAGAACTCCTAGATGGTATATATACCTATAGTCAGATAGCAGTTCTCTGGTGACACTTGTACAGGTTAGTCTGTAGATCCGAGATCGTCATAGTGTCTTGTATGGTTCCCACTGTGCTTTGATTTCCTCCCTACCAAGGCTCTACTGAGGCGTGCAAACTTGTGGATTTTGGGTACAGCCCCGAATCTCATGGAGGCAGTGAGCGATAGGAGGGGTTTCGTCTCTCCCGATATAGGGAGTTTATGTCGCGCTATGCTTGACCGGCCATAACAGCAAATCCCTGGCCCGGCTTCTCGAGATTTACTGATAAGTGTTATCAGTAGTTTCTCGAACCGTTATGGGCCGTAAATCATCATGGCATATAAAGTTACTGGGGTCTGACATTTACCACCCCTAGACTTCATATGCGACATATCAGACGAAGAGACCAGACTGTACGGTAAGTGTTGCTTACAGGCTCGTTAGGGTTGTGATGAGTTCACTTGTCGGCCACCTTTTCGTCATGTACATGGGTAGCCATTACGCACAGCTAGTGTCGCTGACGTGCTTGTGGTTAAACCAAATGCCAGCGTATTGTCGAGTCATTAGAGTCCCACACAGAGGGTTCCCTCGTTCAGGTGAAAGATGTAAAGGCCGTAAGTTGTTATGGCAGCCGTAAGGTATTACGGTAGGGTTCCGATCATTTTCGTGTAATTGTTACAGGAATAATGATCGGAAGGATAATTGTAACGCCTAAAATTTCGTTTAGTTTTAGTTTAGACGATAATGCGGGTTGTTTGGTAAAAAGTACACCAATTCGGGTTCCTCATATTTTATAACATTTAATTAATAATTTATTATTGTTTGTTATGGCATGCACGCACGTTTGCACGTTAATGTGAGGGTTTGTTTTGTGTTAATCTTGTTCTTAGCAACCATGACAACTTAACCATTATCCTAATCCTTTGCTTTAACCTAATCCCTTGCTTTACCTTAACCCTAATCCTAGATATTTCTTTTGGGTGAGATATTTATTTTGGAGAGAAGAGGTGGCATGTGAGTAGTATGAATGCATTTATGTGAGAGTTAATTCTTGGTGCACTCATCTTAACCTCACCCCTCTCTCTCTTTTCTTCATACTCTGTCTCTCACTCCTTTCCTTCTCATTTTCTTCATCTCTCTTCACCTCAAACTGAGCACTTCTTTAATCCATCACAAATCCATCTTAAATATTCACAAAAACTCACAAAAATCACATCTTTTGCCTTGATTTGCCTCTTGGATGCCTTGGAGCTTGGGAAGCTAGGATCTTTGAGTTCTTTTGGTTAGGTAATGATCTCTTTCTATTAATTAAGTGTTTATTGTGTAGCGTAGCTTATTATTTTCAGTTTAGATAGCGTTTTGTATCGTTTGGTGCAAATATCATATTTTTAGTGTTGTTTTGGGGTCTCAGATGATCTGCTATCAAACCAGGTTCTTGTTGTAAAAGTTCCCATCACAGTGACCTAGTGAAGTGATCTAGAACCTACCCTCAAAATAGGAGCCCATTTCCTTTTGACTAGGCCACAAATAAATTGCTTCTGGCCACAAATTGCGGCCAGACTTGGGAGTTAAGGTTTGGGTTTTGGTGTAGGGGTCTCTAGGGTTGTATGTGGTCTCATGGTATTTGCAACTTTTACAGATTGTTGGTATAGCCAAATCTGGGACCACTTTGCGTATTTCTTGTGTTTCGTTTCACGCGTTACGTTATCCGATACAGTTCGTTTCCTATGTTCGATTGCTCTTGAGTTGGACTCGTTGTGTCGCTATGCACGTTAGCTACAATACGAACACTTGAAAGTACGTTTGTGTTGTCGCGTTGGTCAGCGTAGTTTATACATGTTTTGGTTCTATTGCTAATATATACTTTCTTTGTTTTGTTATGTTTTAGATTCGCAGGAGAGGACTTCGGGCGCTGCAAAGAAGGGGAAACAGGTGGTAGGATTTACTTAGCCAGGAGCATTGGTGAGTAGATTTAACATCTACAGGGGAATCGCCTTCATGGCGTTTTGCGTCTGGGTTAGAGATGTTATGATATTGTCGCATATTCTATTTCATATATAGAGTTGCGCATATACCTTATTGTTTAGTTACTAGTTGTGCTTGGACTTGTACCCTTAGGACACTGCACTATTATTAATGGATCATGTTGCACTAGCACTGATTTTAAGCCACACACACAGTCAATAATTGCCAAGACACGCATAACACACATATAGATATGATATTGTTTGGTTAGAGACATTTTGACATTGATTCATATTCCTTATTGCATATGACATATAGCATACCTGTATACCTACATGCTTACACATATGCCTTGATATACTTACATCCTAGTTACATGTTTACCTATATGGTATTGTACCATTAGTAATAGGTATATTTCACACATAATGACATAGTTACATGTATACCTTGCATACATACTTCACTTATACCTGGAGGGTATATTAGATCATTACTGATAGGTAGATACTTATACCTTGCTATACCTTTATGTTTACACATATATCTGGCTATAGCTACATATTTACCTTTATTTGATATTATATAGACTTGGAGGAATTAGGAATCCGCATGATATATATTTTAACTAGTTGCAGTTAAATAGCGGTTTTTTCTTTATAAGCTCACATTTCAGTTTTATGTTACATATATTATATTCATGGATTTTCGCATTGAGATATGCATTTTTCATGATGTTTTCTAGATTTGAGGACCGTGGTAGTTTCATGAAATTATGCATTTTCTGAAAAACCCGGTTTCTCTTGATATGATATTTCAGTATCCACCATGAGATTTATCGGTTCTGATATATATATACCCCATGCGAGGAGGAGTCGGGAGCCGTATGAGGGTACATGGTGGGGCCCGAAGGTACCCCGTGGCAAGAAAGGGATATCGATGTAACATGCCGATGAGGCTTGACAGGGGAACCATACCTACTGGTGTCAGTACCTTTGACTCGACGGGTATCGTGGGGATACACGCCGGGGTCATGTACGTATGGATACGTCGAAAGAGGAGGGTCGAAGCTGGGCACTCGGGTTTTCGGAATAGTGTATGATACGTACCTATCAGGGCCAGTCGTGGTGACAGCACCTGATAGATCAGTATTTTTTTTCGATGCTTGACTTATTGTTTTCATGATATTTTTACTCCTAAGTATACATAACAGTGGAATGGGACGCTGTTCTATATGCATATATATATATATATATATATATATATATATATATATATATATATTAGTGGAATGGGAAGCTAATATATATGTATACATATCAATTCATATACATCATTATAATTATTCATGCAAATATACTTAGGATATTTGAGATTCACTTGATATTGGATTTAGGATATTTGAGATTCACTTGATATTGGATACAGGATATATGAGATTTACTCGATATTGGATTTAGGATATTTGAGATTCACTTGATATTGGATATAGTATATATGATATTTACTTGATTTTGTACATTCAGGGTATATGAGATTTACTTGATATTGTACATTCAGGATTTGTGAGACTTACATGATATGAGAGCCAATTTGGGGGCTGACTTGAGGAAATTGGGATTTGGATTGTCTTGATGGACTTTGGTCCTACCATGATGTCAGGATTCAATGGAAATGACATGTTTCATTCCATACTTCGCATTTATTATTTATTCACTGCTTCATGTATTAGTAGTGTAGGGTTCCTAGGCACACAAATGAGGTCTCACAAGGCATCAACCATGCCATTTTCATATTTTTCCGGTGCCGAGAAACCCTAATACGGATAGTTAACTAGAAATTAGGCGAAACAAGCAACTAGTTAACAACTTAACTAAGGGTAAACGGAAATACAACCTTTGTAGATCCGGTCCTCCACCTCCATATCTCCATGACGGTGTACCCTCGCTGCGATCATCGGATCCCGGACTCTAGCGTCGGCTTCATCGGAGAATTGATCGGGCTAGGTCGTCGACTTCGATGCCGAAGATGATCTACGTCGAGGCATCACAAGATCAAGCTCCCACTTCACCAAGTCATGAAACTTGTGAAGAAAACACCCGATACTACTTGGCAAGAGATAAAGGATGAAGAAATAGGAAGTGGGTTCACTTTAGAATTGGATTTCTCACTCTTTTTCTCAAGTTGCCATTATTGGTAGCAAGCTTCTTCATCTTGAAGAAGAAGAAGAAGAAGAAATATATTGTGATAAGTAATTTCCAAATAGAAAATAAATGAATACTTATCATAAACCAACCATGGTCAAGTGTAGAGAATGAACTAGGGTTAAGTTAAAGGGTTAGGGTTTAGGAAAGAAACAAAATGGCTTTGACATTCAACACTTCTAGAAGTTTCAAGAAAGAAACAAAATAAGTCACCATTTTATTTAACCTTCCAAAAAGAATAAATAAATAAATAAACGAATAGATAAGAAAATCAAAACCCTAACCATTTAAATAACCATGGTTTAATTCTTTACACAAATCCAAGTTTGCATGTATCATCAAACATGATACAAACAAGTGCACAAAAGTATATCACATATACAACTTGTGTATTTCAAGTGAGAAAATCCTTTTTAAGTGAACCAATACTAGTTAATGCAAAGTAATATATCAAATATATAATTATACATTAAATCATTAAATCAACACTTGATTCAATGATCCGGTCATGTCACATATAACCAACCAGTATCCAATGTATCGACTTATCGAATCAATCCTCGATTCGATAACTAGGTTATATCGCATACAACCAATCGATACATTCATCGCAAGAATAGAATACAGTATCACATACACGCATTATTCTCGGTCCCGCACATATCTCATATGCGCTCCTATTTCGTTTCGCTTGAGCCAGGAAACCTCTGTGTATGACTCTAAAGACTCGTCAATACGCCGGCAGCAGGTGATGATCATATCAAACACCCACAAGCCGCAAGCTGTCTGCTAAATGTAACGGCCACCCGGGTATTGAGCGATCAGAAGATCGACGAGCAAGGCCGCTTATACTCCTGTGAATCCAACCAGTAACACTTACCGTACAGTCCGGTATAGTCGTCTGATATGTCGCATATCTCGCCTAGGGGTGGTAAACGTCAGACCCCAATAGCTCGATAAGTCGTGTCGATATGAGGTCTATAACAATTCGAGAAACTACTGGTAACACTTACCAGTAAATCTCAGCAACCCTGGCCAGGGATTTCCGGTTATAGCCAATCGAACACAGTGCAACATCAACTCCCTATACCGGGAGAGACGAATCCCCTCCTATCGCTCATTGCCTCCATGTGATTTGGGACTGTACCCAAAAACCACCGCTTTGCACGCACTCTTGGACATGGTAAGGTGGAAATCAAAGCACAGTGGGAATCACACAAGACTCTATGACGATCTCGGGTCAACAGACTACTCTGTACCAGTGTCACCAGAGAACTGCCATCTGACGTAAGGTATAATACCATCTGGGAGTTCTCGACGAGTCCGTCCAGTGTACCCAGTCTCCACTGAGCACCCGCAAACCATCTCTGATGTCAAACACCAATGGATATGGGATCATCCATCGCCCATCTGTATGGGTCGAGAAGGTAAACGCTAGTCTACTCTGGTATATCGATGCCCCGTCTCGATACACCCACGACTAGGGACTTTGAAGGATGTACTTATGGACTACCATGTCCCCACTAGTGTGATCCGCATCATAGTCCAGGTAGTCAAGTACACATCCTAAGGGCTTTACCAACATGTAACAGAGAGACAATCAGTGTACACGTTAAGGTAAAGAGCAACCAGATAGCATACTATCATGTCGAGCAAGAAAGTCCTCCATATATATGTCCAAGCATCCACTACAATATACATCCTATGTATAGTAATGGCCTCTAGGGCATACATATAACTAACAATCTCCCACTTGCACTAGGGCCATCTGATAGCAGTGGTTGTAGTATCTCATACTCAACTATCCCATAAAAGTCTCTCTCTGGGAAAAGGCCTTTGTGAGTGGATCCGCCGTGTTATCCTCTGAGTCTGCTCTCCTAACCTCGATCTCCTTGGAGATCAACCATCTCCATGATCAGGTGATACTGCCTTAGAATATGTCTGGATCACTGATGGGACGGACGTTCTTTAGCATAAGCCACAACTCCATTGTCTCACAATGGTAGGAACGAAGTTCATCTCATGAACTAATATACACCCAGACTGCCTCTTTGGTAGCATCTTAAGTAGCGATGTATCTTGCCTTTATCGTCTAGTATGCCACGGTATCTAGCTTGGAACTCTTCCAACATACCGTCCCTTTACCAAGGCTAAAGACAATGCCTGTGACTGACATTCAGTCGTCTTTATCACACTGGAACCCTTCCAGTGATTCTCCCCAGGATCGATTGATACCATCACACTACAACTAGTGAGTATCCTAATATCCAATTAGATCTATCTCATAGATCCAAAATCTAGGATTTAGGAGGTATCATTTTGATCTTATATGGAGAATCATTATGATAAGCGGAGATTGATCGAGCGTAGCACAGGAAACTCCTTCCCTATCAAGAGTATGTTATCCACTTACTCTACGAGGATCGTCACCATACTCCCTACTACCTTTTTGTTTCTACAAGGTTCATCTACCATTTTGATGATGTCAAACTCTTTGACTACTTCATCAAAACAGACGTTCCAACTCCGCGATGCCTGCTTTATCTTATAAAGCATCTTGTACACGTTTCCGCTGCTCCCACTGTCTACGAAGCCCTCTGGCTATGTCCTTATAGAAGCCCTGTTCTAAAACATCATTTAGAAAAGCTGTCATGATACCCAACCACCAGATATCGTAGTCATGGTATGTAGCCGTGGCAAGTAGGATCTGGATGGACTTAAGCATAGCCACTGAAAAAGGATTCATCATTATCCACGCCTGGTCGATGATGAAAACCTTTAACATGTCTAGCTTTGAAAGTCGCAACTTTTCCAAGTACACCAAGTAATCTTCTCAAGATATACTTGCTCCTGATGGGGATTTAACCCTTCAGATATAGCAACCAAAGTCCATACATTGTTGGTGTACATGGATTCCATCTCAGATCGCTAAGCATCCAGCCATTCTTATAGAGTCCCTACTCTCGATGGCCTGCTCGAAACTAGTTGGGTCATCATCTCATGATGCCATCCACGCTCCCACTGTCATAAAGAAACCGAAGTATTTTTCAGGTGGGTGAGGAACCCTACTAGATCGGCGGAGAGGCTGAGGTTCGTTGGAATCTACTGAATCCTTTGGTTCTATCAAATCATCAGCTGCAGTTTGTATGGCTGGAACATTTCCAGTTCTACATAACAGACCTTGCCTCGAGCTTGTCCGGATTTTGCTTTTAGACATAGGCCGGACAACCCCAAATCTTAACTAACTTAAGATATGGGCTCTTCCCTTTCCATATCACATATGAAGTGGTAGGCAACTGATTTGATTGGAACCCTATTCAATAGGTATGCAGCTTCTCAAGTGCATAACTCCCAAAAGGAAATTGGAAACTCAGTAGTACTCATCATAGACCACACCATATCATATAGGGTGCTATTGCTCCGCCCCGATATACCATCGTGCTATGGTGTATACGGAGGAGTAATGCTGAGAGAGAATCTCATTCTCCTTTAGAATAGTCCAGGAATTCCGTGCACAAGTATTCTCCTCCTTGATCGCATCAAAGGACATAATACTTATACCCTCATTTTGGTTCTCTACTTCTAACTTATATTCCGTGAATATCTCAAAAGGTTCGGACTTGTGTTTTAACAGGAACATATGTCTGAATCTTGAGAGATCATCAGAGAATGTAATGAAGTACAAAGAACCGGTCTTGGCATGTGTAGACAGGGGACCTTTACACATCAACATGTATCATCCCAAGAGTTCACTAACTCTTTCTCTGTTTCCATTAAACAAAGCTGGAGTCTTTATATCGTTGTGACATGACTGGAAAGTTTCACAAGATGTAAATTCAAACTGATTTAAATATGCATCTACATGTAACTTCAGCTAGTCAGGTCGCATTGATATGACCTAGTCTGCAATGCCTCAAGAAGGATTCGTTCATTTCTGAACTCTTCCTCTTGTGTGTGTTCTGTATACTAAGAACTGTAGTTTGATTTAGAACGTCAATGCTTTTAGATAACGTGCCTGAACCGATCAACTTTTGATATAGGAAATGTTCAAAACATTATCCAACAATACAAAATTTTATCCTTCTTTAATAAATAAAGAGACTGAAATGATTTTGTATATCAGGTTCGGTATCTAATAACATTTGTTCAGAATCAATGTATTCATGTAATACAGGGTGACAGTGACCAACAGACCTGGCTGCAACACTTGCCCCATTTTCTGCCTCATGAAACTTATCACCCGTTCTCAGTTCTCTACCTATCTGTAGCCCTATGTAACAGATTACATATCTGGGATCCTGATCCGGTATCAAATACCCAGGATGCAGAGGATACTGAGAAACAGTTCTTTGTAACGAACACCCGAAGATGATGCATCATATGCACTTTCTTCGTCTGGGCGGCACGGGAAATCTGGTATTCCCCAGTTTCCTGCTCTGTCTTATAACAATTACAAGTTGGAGCGGGACCAACGTTCCCCAGCTCAGTATAACAAGTGGGTTCGGTCAAATATCCGTATTATTATCTTGATTAAGGCATGATATGGTCGCTACCTGGAGAGAGAGAGAAGAAAACACTCAGCGTGCGCTCTTGCAAGAATAGATAGGTTATTATTTTATCTAATCAGGATGGCTCCCACTGTTTTCATCAAATCTTCTTTCAAACCTTAAAAGGAAAGACTAGCCGGGATTAATTACACACTACAAGTTCGCCAATCTTTCAGCCAGGCCAGTGTCGGTACTTTGAGGGAGGTCCCCCGTGCTTTCGCACGAACCTAATTAATGTAAACCTCATTTTCCCAGAGGCGTAACCTCGTTAACACCTTTCTAGACACCTACTTGATCGGCCAATTGTAATGTATAAAACTCTTCCAGGAGTAACTCTTACTCGCAGCGGGTATCGGGATCCAACCATCTCATAGAAGGTATGCAATCTCATTGCAAATTTCAACACTTGAAATTCCCGATAATATTTTACCCCTAGCGTCCTATGACCTTGACGCAGGCCAATAAACCATAGTCCGCTAGTCAAGTTCAACCCGTCATTTCTTGATTGAATTAAACCCACCCGCACGACCCTTGACGCAGGCCAACAAAGTCGCACGACTACCCTAATCCAATCTGCATCATATGCATAAGCAGATAAATACTAGTTAGCTACCGCACACTACGCCTTGACGCAGGCCAACAAACGTAGCACGAATACTAACTACCACTTATCTGAAATGACGGAGGGCTACGATAGTTTTTTCTGAAAACCTATTGCGTAATGAACTTGATATCGTTGTAGAATCAAATGATTTTAAAATGGAGTGTTTTTTAGGCTTTTTTTGTTTTGCTAAAGGGGTCACTCCCGGTGAAGGGATCGTCAGCCCTTTCCTCGTCGAATGAGGTGCGGGATATATCATATATATCACTATGCAAAGCAAAAACTATAGAATCTATCAGAATACAAACCGAGTGTGTAGCATCTGCCAGTTATTGCTAAAGGGGTCATTCCCGGTGAAGGGATCGTCGGCCCTTTCCTCATCGAATAAGGTGCAGGATATATCATATATACCGCTGTGAAAAGCAAGAACTGTAGCTACCTGTTTTATTTTTGAGATTCGATTCTACAACATCTCAGGTTTCTTTTATTTCATTAATCTCATTAATGAAATCCCATCATTTAAGTTACCTAAACATCACAGATAAATACGACGTACACTTATGCCATCCGCATTCGCCTCGATGTCCCCTCGTGCACCGTTAGGTTAGGTAACTAACGGCAGAGCGGGGCAGGGCTAGCGCGGGTGTAAAACATAAGTAACGTCTATATAATATATCATATATACTATATACAGTATCTATCACAGAACATATCACATGATCACATCATAGATATCGCAGCAGAAAATATCATATGAAATATTGGATATACTAGGACGTCCGTGTTTTCAATACGAGCCAGTATAAAACACGGATTCCACGGTCGGGATGAATAGCCAAAACCATACCCCTTGACCCCTACGAGAGCGGCAAGCAACCGTACCAATTCTGGAGTTAGGAGACCCGGACTCGACTCCTCGAGTTGGTCTCCCACTGGACTCCAGAACCCGGTTACTTGTGCTCCCCTCCTTGGGTCTATCCTAGTGCGGAAAAGTAAATAATATACAAAAGGTGACATCTTCTGCAACCTGGAAGTGCACCAATAAAAGAATATTACATACAAGTTTTTACATGAATGAAAATGAAAAACACTCATCTCACATAAAAAAAACCCCGGCTATTCAAACACGACGATCCAATATAACATATCCAGCAACACATAACATCACATGTCATCAACGTAAGTAAATATGCGCATCCCAAATGTCGTTGACATATAGCAACGAAACCGGCGATATCACATATTACACTTACGGTCACAGAAAAGAAAATGTAAAACTACAACAGTTGGAATCCGCATCCTCTTTAGACATCGCATGGCTAATCAAATGAAATACTTAGACATCGCATGCCTAACAATTATAAACCCCGCATTTTAGTCTCATTATCGAAAACTCTTTTCAATATCAAGTCGGGCAATTCAATAAGATTCCCGACATCCTGATCGAATGCTCGTCGCAAACTTTAGTAGACGGCCGCACCCCCGATACCGTCGACGAAGTGCACCAAGGCGGAACACCGCTACCACGAGCACCCAGACGGATGCTTTCGGCGACGGGGTTCTCCTACAGTCACTTGGTCGAGGCTAAGGGGTGTAGTTGTCTATTAAGTTTATCCGACGAGTATCCGCGTACGCTACGTGATTGCGACGGACTTTTGATCACATCAAAATTCCGTAGCAACCGATCAAGTGAGACTAAACTGCTATGTTTATAACATTCATTCAGTTATCTCATAACTACTTGTGAATTCCAATTATTGTATCACATTCCGGATAAATAGAAAATGTCAAACTTTCCGATCGAACAATCGAACACCCAAGTTTTCCCGAAACAGCTCAACACATGAAACAAGTTTAAAAACATTCACTTCATGCCTCAGTACCAACGGTCCAGCCGTAGAAGGGTCAAGCCAATGCCTCATATGTGGCACGCCGTACTGCCCCAAACCCAAAGTCTCAAAGGGCAGTTCAAGACGGTCACATAATCGAGTTAAGGTTTGTTGTCTTCTAGAGGGACCATCGTGTTACTTGCACTTCTTGGAACGTCATTAAACTACGGAAAAGTCCAACAATTGGAAATTTCCCGGCAGGGGAAAAAGTGGGTATTTATATCCGGTCGAACTTTTTAACATATTCTAAAATTACCCGGAAAAACACACTGACAAAATTAGACAGTCCGATCGAATCTCCGAACCCCCAATACAACCCAGAAAACTCAACTCTTGAGTTCAAATTAAAAATTCCCAGAAAAACCAGCACTAAATACTAGGAATTACTGTGTAAATATAATTGTCGGAGGAGACAAATTGGCCGCGGAACCGCCGCAATAGGCATGCTATTGCCGCGGTTCCGCCGCGCTTTTAGCGATTCAGGTGCTCGAACTTCACAGTAATTCTTAGAAATACCTGCAGATTTTTCTGCATATTTTTAATCTGGAGAAAACCCAGTTTTTAAAAAATGTACAGAGAGCCGTTTTTGTGTTAGGGTTTCGGTTCGATCGGACTTCTAACTCCGTCTGTGCATCGCCTAAGGCTCTATCTAGGCTCTGATACCACTGTAGGGTTCCTAGGCACACAAATGAGGTCTCACAAGGCATCAACCATGCCATTTTCATAGTTTTCCGGTGCCGAGAAACCCTAATACGGATCGTTAACTAGAAATTAGGCGAAACAAGCAACTAGTTAACAACTTAACTAAGGGTAAACAGAAATACAACCTTTGTAGATCCGGTCCTCCACCTCCATAGCTCCGTGACGGTGTACCCTCGCTGCGATCATCGGATCCCGGACTCTAGCGTCGGCTTCATCGGAGAATTGATCGGGCTAGGTCGTCGACTTCGATGCCGAAGATGATCTACGTCGAGGCATCACAAGATCAAGCTCCCACTTCACCAAGTCATGAAACTTGTGAAGAAAACACCCTATACTACTTGGCAAGAGGTAGAGGATGAAGAAATAGGAAGTGGGTTCACTTTAGAATTGGATTTCTCACTCTTTTTCTCAAGTTGCCATTGTTGGTAGCAAACTTCTTCATCTTGAAGAAGAAGAAGAAGAAATATATTGTGATAAGTAATTTCCAAATATAAAATAAATGAATACTTATCATAAACCAACCATGGTCAAGTGTAGATAATGAACTAGGGTTAAGTTAAAGGGTTAGGGTTTAGGAAAGAAACAAAATGGCTTTGACTTTCAACACTTCAAGAAGTTTCAAGAAAGAAACAAAATAAGTCACCATTTTATTTATCCTTCCAAAAAGAATAAATAAATAAATGAATGAATAGATAAGAAAATCAAAACCCTAACCATTTAAATAACCATGGTTTAATTCTTTACACAAACCCAAGTTTGCATGTATCATCAAACATGATACAAACAAGTGCACAAAAGTATATCACATATACAACTTGTGTATTTCAAGTGAGAAAATCCTTTTTAAGTGAACCAATACTAGTTAATGCAAAGTAATATATCAAATATATAATTATACATTAAATCATTAAATCAACACTTGATTCAATGATCCGGTCATGTCGCATATAACCAACCAGTATCCAATGTATCGACATATTGAATAAATCCTCGATTCGATAACTAGGTTATATCGCATACAACCAATCGATACATTCATCGCGAGAATAGAATACAGTATCACATACACGCATTATTCTCGGTCCCGCACATATCTCATATGCGCTCCTATTTCGTTTCGCTTGAGCCAGGAAACCTCTGTGTAGGACTGTAAAGACTCGTCAATACGCCGGCAGCAGGTGATGATCATATCAAACACCCACAAGCCGCAAGCGGTCTGCTAAACGTTACGGCCACCCGGGTATTGAGCGATCAGAAGATCGACGAGCAAGGCCGCTCATACTCCTGTGAATCCAACCAGTAACACTTACCGTACAGTCCGGTCTAGTCTTCTGATATGTCGCATATCTCGCCTAGGGGTGGTAAACGTCAGACCCCAATAGCTCGATAAGTCGTGTCGATATGAGGTCTATAACAATTCGAGAAACTACAGGTAACACTTACCAGTAAATCTCAGCAACCCTGGCCAGGGATTTCCAGTTATAGCCAATCGAACACAGTGCAACATCAACTCCCTATGCCGGGAGAGACGAATCCCCTCCTATCGCTCATTGCCTCCATGTGATTCGGGACTGTACCCAAAAACCACCGCTTTGCACGCCCTCTTGGACGTGGTAAGGTGGAAATCAAAGCACAGTGGGAATCACACAAGACTCTATGACGATCTCGGGTCAACAGACTACTCTGTACCAGTGTCACCAGAGAACTGCCATCTAACATAAGGTATAATACCATCTGGGAGTTCTCGGCGAGTCCGTCCAGTGTACCTAGTCTCCACTGAGCACCCGCAAACCATCTCTGATGTCAAACACCAATGGATATGGGATCATCCATCGCCCATCTGTATGGGTCGAGTAGGTAAACGCTAGTCTACTCTGGTATATCGATGCCCCGTCTCGATACACCCAGGACTAGGGACTTTGAAGGATGTACTTATGGACTACCATGTCCCCACTAGTATTATCCGCATCATAGTCCAGGTACTCAAGTACACATCCTAAGGGCTTTACCAACATGTAACAGAGAGACAATCAGTGTACAAGTTAAGGTAAAGAGCAACCAGATAGCATACTATAATGTCGAGCAAGAAAGTCCTCCATATATATATCCAAGCTGTAGGGTTCCTAGGCACACTAATGAGGTCTCACAAGGCATCAATCATGCCAATTTCAAATTTTACAAGTGCCGAGAAACCCTAATACGGATCGTTAACTAGAATTTTAGGCGAAACAAGGAAACTAGTTAACAATATAACTAAAAGAACGGAAATACAACCTTTGTAGATCCGGTCCTCCACCTCCATACCTCCGCTATGAAGTCTCCTCGCTGTCCAAATGGAAACCCGTGCTCTAGCATCGGCTTCATCGGAGAAATGGGCGGGCTAGGTCATCGACAACGATGCCGAAGATGATCTACGTCGAGGCATCACAAGATCAAGCTCCCACTTCACCAAGTCATGAAACTTATGAAGAAAACACCCTATACTACATGGCAAGAGGTAGAGGATGAAGAAATAGGATGTGGGTTCACTTTAGAATTGGATTTCTCACTCATTTGCTCAAGTTGCCATTGATGGAGCAAGGTTTCTTCATGAAGAAGAAGAAGAGGAAGAAGATGATAAAATATGATAAGTTATTTTAAAATAGAAAAGAAAAGCAATACTTATCATAATACAACCATGGTTAGGTGTATAGAATTAACTAGGATTAGTGAATGGTTGGGTTAAGACATGAAGACAAAATGGTCACTTTAGTCAAACCTTCATGAAGATTCAACAAGCTTCATCTTTTAAAGCAACCATTTTCTCTTTTTCTTTTGTCAAAACAAAATAAATAAATTCATAAATAAATCAAATGAAACCCTAACCATTAACTAACCATGATTTAATCACACACTTAACCAAGTTAACATGTATCATCAAACATGATACAATCAAGTGCACAAAAGTATATCATATATACAACTTGTGAACTCCAAGTGAGAAAATCCTTTTAAAGTGAAAAAATACTAGTTAATGTAAAGTAATATATCAAATATATAATTATACATTAAATCATTAAATCAACACTTGATTTAACGATCCGGTCATATCGCATATGACCGACTAATATCCAATGTATCGGCTTATCGAATCAATCTTTGATTCGATAACTAGGTTATATCGCGTACAACCAATTGATACATACATCGCGAGAATGAAATACGGTATCACATACACGCATTATTATCGGTCCCGCACATATCTCATATGCGCTCCTATTTCGTTTCGCTTGAGCCAGGAAACCTCTGTGTAGGACTCTAAAGACTCGTCAATACGCCGGCAGCAGGTGATGATCATATCAAACACCCACAAGCCGCAAGCGGTCTTCTAAACGTAACGGCCACCCGGGTATTGAGCGATCAGAAGATCGACGAGCAAGCCCGCTCATACTCCTGTGAATCCAACCAGTAACACTTACCGTACAGTCCGGTCTGATCGTCTGATATGTCGCATATCTTGCCTAGGGGTGGTAAACGTCAGACCCCAATAGCTCGATAAGTCGTGTCGATATGAGGTCTATAACTGTTCGAGAAACTACTGGTAACACTTACCAGTAAATCTCAGCAACCCTGGCCAGGGATTTCCGGTTATAGCCAATCGAACACAGCGCAACATCAACTCCATATACCGGGAGAGACGAATCCCCTCCTATCGCTCATTGCCTCCATGTGATTCGGGACTGTACCCAAAAACCACCGTTTTGCACGCCCTCTTGGATGTGGTAAGGTGGAAATCAAAGCACAGTGGGAACCATACAAGACTCTATGACGATCTCGGGTCAACAGACTACTCTGTACCAGTGTCACCAGAGAACTGCCATCTGACGTAAGGTATAATACTATCTGGGAGTTCTCGGTGAGTCCGTCCAGTGTACCCAGTCTCCACTGAGCACCCGTATATCATCTCTGATGTCAAACACCAATGGATATGGGATCATCCATCGCCCATCTGTATGGGTCGAGAAGGTACACGCTAGTCTACTCTGGTATATCGATGCCCCGTCTCGATACACCCACGACTAGGGACTTTGAAGGATGTACTTATGGACTACCATGTCCCCACTAGTATGATCTGCATCATAGTCCAGGTAGTCAAGTACACATCCTAAGGGCTTTACCAACATGTAACAAAGAGACAATCAGTATACACGTTAAGGTAAAGAGTAACCAGATAGCATACTATCATGTCGAGCAAGAAAGTCCTCCCTATATATGTCCAAGCATCCACTCCAATATACATCCTATATATAGTAATGGCCTCTAGAGCATACATATAACTAACAATCTCCCACTTGCACTAGGGCCATCTGATAGCAGTGGTTGTAGTATCTCATACTCAACCATCCCATAAAAGTCTCTCTCTGGGAAAAGGCCTTTGTGAGTGGATCCGCCGTGTTGTCCTCTGAGTCTACCTTCCTAACCTCGATCACCCTGGAGATCAACCATCTCCATGATCAGGTGATACTGCCTTAGAATATGTCTGGATCACTGATGGGACGGACGTTCCTTGGCATAAGCCACAACTCCATTGTCACACAATGGGAGGAACTAAGTTCATCTCATGAACAAATATACACCCAGACAGCCACTTTGGTAGCATCTTAAGTAGCGATGTATCCTGCCTTTATCGACTAGTATGTCACGGTATCTAGCTTGGAACTCTTCCAACATACCGTCCCTCGATTGCGGGTAAAGACAATGCCTGTGACTGACACTCAGTCGTCTTTATCACCCTGGAACCTTTCCAGTGATTCTCCCCAGGATCGATTGATACCAACTCACTACAGCTTGTGAGTATTCTAACATCCATTTAGATCTATCTCATAGATCCAAAACCCAGGATTTAGTAGGTATCACTTTGATCCTATGTGGAGAATCATTGTGATAAGCGGAGATTGATCGAGCGTAGCATAGGAAACTCTTTCCCTATCAAGAGTATGTCATCCACGTACTCTACGAGGATCACCACCATACTCCCTACTACCTTTTTGTATATACAACGTTCATCTACCATTTTGATGATGTCAAACTCTTTGACTACTTCATCAATACAGACGTTCCAACTCCGCGATGCCTGCTTTATCCTATAAAGCATCTTGTACACGTTTCCGCTGCTCCCACTGTTTACGAAGCCCTCTGGCTGTGTACTTATAGACGTTCTCTTCCAAAACATCATTTAGAAAAGCAGTCATGACACCCAACCACTAGATATCGTAGTCATGGTATGTAGCCGTAGCAAGTAGGATCTGGATGGACTTAAGCATAGCCACTTGAAAAGGTTTCATCTTTATCAACGCCTGGTCGATGACGAAAAGCTTTAACAAGTCTAGCTTTGAAAGTCTCAACTTTTCCATCTACACCAAGTAATCTTCTCAAGATATACTTGCTCCTGATGGGGATTTAACCCTTCAGATATAGCAACCAAAGTCCATACTTTGTTGGTGTACATGGATTCCATCTCAGATCGCTAAGCATCCAGCCATTCTTACAGAGTCCCACTCCTGATGGCCAGCTCGAAACTAGTTACGTCATCATCTCATAATGCAATCCTCGCTCCCACTGTCATAGAGTAACCGAAGTATCTCTCAGATGGGTGAGGAACCCTACTAGATCGGCGGAGAGGCTGAGGTTCGTTGGTCTCTACTGAATCCTTTGGTTCTATCAAATCATCAGCTGCAGTTTGTATAGCTGGAACATTTTCAGTTCTACATAACAGATCTTGCCTCGAGCTTGTCCGGATTATGCCTTTAGACACAGCCCGGACAACCCCAAATCTTAACCAACTTAAGACATGGGCTCATCTCTTTCCATATCACATATGAAGTGGTAGGCAACTGAATTAATTTGAACCCTATTCAATAGGTATGCAGCTTCTCAAGTGCATAACTCCCAAAAGGAAATAGGTAACTCAGTAGTACTCATCATAGAGCACACCTTATCATATGGTGTGTGATTGCTCCGCCCCGATATACCATCGGGCTATGGTGTATACGGAGGAGTAATGCTGAGAGAGAATCTCATTCTCCTTTAGAAAAGTCCAAGATTTCCGTGCTCAAGTATTCTCCTCCTCGATCTCATCAAAGGACATAATACTTATACCCGTGTTTTGGTTTTCTACTTCTAAATCATATTTTGTGAATATCTCAAAAGATTCGGACTTGTGTTTCAACAGGAACATATGTCTGAATCTTGAGAGATTATCAGAGAATATAACGAAGTACAAAGAACCAGTCCTGGCATATGTAGACAGGGGACCTTACATACATCAACATGTATCATCCCAAGAGTTTTCTAACTTTTTCTCTTTTTCCAGTAAACAGAGCTATGGTCATCATATCTTTGTGACATGACTGGCAAGTTTCATAAGATGTAAATTCAAACTGATTTAAATATGCATCTTCATGTAACTTCAGCTAGTCGGGTCGCATTGATATGACCTAGTCTACAATGCCTCAAGAAGGATTCGTTCATTTCTGAACTCTTCCTCTTGTGTGTGTTCAGTATACTAAGAACTGTAGTTTGATTTAGAACATTAATGCTTTTAGATAACGTGCCTGAACCGATCAACTTTTGATATAGGAAATGTTCAAAACATTATCCGACAATACAAAATTATATCCTTTGTTCACTAATAAAGAGACTGATATGATTTTGTATATCAGGTTCGGTATCTAATAACATTCGTTCAGAATCATTGTATTTGGAATACAGGGTGACAGTGACCAACAGACTTGGCTGCAACACTTGCCCCGTTTTCTGCCTCATGAAACTTATCACCCGTTCTCAGTTCTCTACCTTTCTGTAGCCCTATGTAACAGATTACATATCTGGGATCCTGATCTGGTATCACATACCCAGGACGTAGAGGATACAGAGAAACAGTTCTTTGTAATGAACACACCCGAAGATGATGCATCAGCATGCACTCTCTTCGTTTGGGTGGCACGGGAATTCTGGTAATCCCCTATTTCCTGCTCTGTCTTATAACAATTATAAGTTGGAGCGGGACCAACGTTCCCCAGCTCAGTATAACAAGTGGGTTCGGTCAATAATCCGTATTATTATCTTGATTAAGGCGTGATATGGTCGCTACCTGGAGAGAGAGAGAAGAAAACACTCAGCGTGCGCTCTTTCAAGAATAGATTGGTTTTTATTTTATCTAATCAGGATGGCTCCCACTGTTTTTATCAAATCTTCCTTCAAACCCTAAAAGGAAAGACTAGCCGGGATTAATTACACACTACAAGTTCGCCAATCTTTCAGCCAGGCCAGTGTTGGTACTTTGAGGGAGGTCCCCCGTGCTTTCGCACGAACCTAATTACAGTAAACCTCGTTTTCCCAGAGGCGTAATCTCGTTAACACCTTTCTAGACACCTACTTGATCGGCTAATTGTAACGTGTAAAACTCTCCCAGGAGTAACAATTACTCGCAGCGGGTATCGGGATCCAACTATCTCATAGAAGGTATGCAATCTCATTGCAAATTTCAACACTTGAAATTCCCGATAATATTTTGCCCCTAGCAGCTATATGACCTTAACATAGTCAACAAATCATAAGTGCTAGTCAAGTTCAGCCCGTCATTTCCAGATTGAATTAAACCCACCCGCACGACCCTTAACATAGTCAACAAAGTCGCACGACTACCCTAATCCAATCACATCATATGTTTATGCAGATAAGCACTAATTAGCTACCGCACACTACGCCTTAACATAGTCAACAAACGTAGCACGAATACTGACTAGTACTTATCTGAAATGACGGAGGGCTACGACAGGTTTTTCTGAAAACCTATTGCGTAATGAACTTGATATCGTTGTAGAATCAAATAATTTTAAAATGGAGTGTTTTTAAGGATTTTCTAGTTTTGCTAAAGGAGTCACTCCCGGTGAAGGGATCGTCGGTCCTTTCCTCGTCGAATGAGGTGCGGGATATATCATATATATCACTGTGCAAAGCAAAAACTCTTAAAAGCAATCAAAAGACAAACCGAGGGTTGTAGCATCTGCCAGTTATTGCTAAAGGAGTCACTCCCGGTGAAGGGATCTCGGTCCTTTCCTCATCGAATAAGGTGCAGGATATATCATATATACCGCTGTGCAAAGCAAGAACTGTAGCTACCTGTTTTATTTTGAAATTCGATTCTACAACATCTTAGGTTTCTTTTCTTTCATTAATCATATTAATGAAGTCCTATCATTTAAATACCTAAACATCACAGATAAATACGACGTACACTTATACCATCCGCATTCGCCTCGATGTCCCCTCGTGCACCGTTAGGTTAGGTAACTAACGGCAGAGCGGGGCAGGGCTAGCGCGGGTGTAAAACATAAGTAACGCCTATATAATATATAATATATACTATATACTGTATCTATCACAGAACATCACATGATCACATCACAGATATCGCAGCAGAAGAAACATATGAAACATTGGATATACTAGGACGTCCGTGTTTTCAATACGAGCCAGTATAAAACACGGATTCCACGGTCGCGATGAATAGCCAAACCCACACCCCTAGACCCCTACGAGAGCGGCAAGCAACCCTACCAATTCTAGAGTTAGGAGACCCGGACTCGACTCCTCGAGTTGGTCTCCCACTGGACTCCAGAACCCGGTCACTTGTGCCCTCCTCCTTGGGTCTATCCTAGTGCGGAAAAGTAAATAATATACAAAAGGTGACATTTTCCGCAACCTGGAAATGCCCCAATAAAAGAATATTACATACAAGTTTTTACACGAATGAAAATGAAAAACACTCATCTCACATAAAAACCCCCGGCTATTCAAACACGACGATCCAATATAACATATCCAGCAACACATAACATCACATGTCATCGACGTAAGTAAATATGTCCATCCCAATTGTCGTTGACATATAGCAACGAAACCGGCGATATCACATATTACACTTACGGTCACAGAAAATAAAGTGTAAAACTACAACAGTTGGAATCCGCAACCTGCATAGACATCGCATGCCTAATTAAATGAATTACTTAGACATCGCATGCGTAACAATTATAAACACCGCATTTTAGTCTCATTATCGAAAACACTTTTCAATATCAAGTCGGGCAATTCAACAAGATTCCCGACATCCTGATCGAATGTTCGTCGCAAACTTTAGTAGGCGGCCGCACCCCCGACGCCGTCGACGAAGTGCACCAAGGCGGAACACCGCTACCGCGAGCACCCGAACGGATGCTTTCGGCGACGGGGTTCTCCTACAGTCACTTGGTCGGGGCTAAGGGATGTAGCTGTCTAATAAGTTTATCCAGCGAGTATCCGCGTACAGATGGGCGATGGATGATCCCATATCCATTGGTGTTTGACATCAGAGATGATATACGGGTGCTCAGTGGAGACTGGGTACACTGGACGGACTCGCCGAGAACTCCCAGATGGTATTATACCTTACGTCAGATGGCAGTTCTCTGGTGACACTGGTACAGAGTAGTCTGTTGACCCGAGATCGTCATAGAGTCTTGTGTGGTTCCCACTGTGCTTTGATACTACTGTAGGGTTTCTAGGCACACTAATGAGGTCTCACAAGGCATCAACCATGCCAATTTCAAATTTTACAAGTGCCGAGAAACCCTAATACGGATCGTTAACTAGAATTTTAGGCGAAACAAGGAAACTAGTTAACAATATAACTAAAAGAACGGAAATACAACCTTTGTAGATCCGGTCCTCCACCTCCATAGCTCCGCAATGAAGTCTCCTCGCTGTCCAAATGGAAACCCGGGCTCTAGCGTCGGCTTCATCGGAGAAATGGGCGGGCTAGGTCATCGACAACGATGCCGAAGATGATCTACGTCGAGGCATCACAAGATCAAGCTCCCACTTCACCAAGTCATGAAACTTGTGAAGAAAACACCCTATACTACTTGGCAAGAGGTAGAGGATGAAGAAATAGGAAGTGGGTTCCCTTTAGAATTGGATTTCTCACTCATTTGCTCAAGTTGCCATTGATGGAGCAAGGTTTCTTCATGAAGAAGAAGAAGAAGAGGAAGAAGATGATAGAATATGATAAGTTATTTTAAAATAGAAAAGAAAAGCAATACTTATCATAATACAACCATGGTTAGGTGTAGAGAATTAACTATGATTAGTGAATGGTTGGGTTAAGACATGAAGACAAAATGGTCACTTTAGTCAAACCTTCATGAAGCTTCAACAAGCTTCATCTTTTAAGGCAACCATTTTCTCTTTTTCTTTTGTCAAAACAAAATAAATAAATTCATAAATAAATCAAATGAAACCCTAACCATTAACTAACCATGATTTAATCACACACTTAACCAAGTTAACATGTATCATCAAACATGATACAATCAAGTGCACAAAAGTATATCACATATACAACTTGTGAACTCCAAGTGAGAAAATCCTTTTAAAGTGAACAAATACTAGTTAATGTAAAGTAATATATCAAATATATAATTATACATTAAATCATTAAATCAACACTTGATTTAACGATCCGGTCATATCGCATATGACCGACTAATATCCAATGTATCGGCTTATCGAATCAATCTTTGATTCGATAACTAGGCTATATCGCATACAACCAATTGATACATACATCGCGAGAATGAAATACGGTATCACATACACGCATTATTCTCGGTCCCGCACATATCTCATATGCGCTCCTATTTCGTTTCGCTTGAGCCAGGAAACCTCTGTGTAGGACTCTAAAGACTCGTCAATACGCCGGCAGCTGGTGATGATCATATCAAACACCCACAAGCCGCAAGCGGTCTGCTAAACGTAACGGCCACCCGGGTATTGAGCGATCAGAAGATCAATGAGCAAGCCCGCTCATACTCCTGTGAATCCAACCAGTAACACTTACCGTACAGTCCGGTCTGATCGTCTGATATGTCGCATATCTTGCCTAGGGCTGGTAAACGTCAGATCCCAATAGCTCGATAAGTCGTGTCGATATGAGGTCTATAACTGTTAGAGAAACTACTGGTAACACTTACCAGTAAATTTCAGCAACCCTGGCCAGGGATTTCCGGTTATAGCCAATCGAACACAGCGCAACATCAACTCCCTATACCGGGAGAGACGAATCCCCTTCTATCGCTCATTACTTCCATGTGATTCGGGACTGTACCCAAAAACCACCGTTTTGCACGCCCTCTTGGACGTGGTAAGGTGGAAATCAAAGCACAGTGGGAACCACACAAGACTCTATGACGATCTCGGGTCAACAGACTACTCTGTACCAGTGTCACCAGAGAACTGCCATCTGACGTAAGGTATAATACCATCTGGGAGTTCTCGGCGAGTCCGTCCAGTGTACCCAGTCTCCACTGAGCACCCGTATATCATCTCTGATGTCAAACACCAATGGATATGGGATCATCCATCACCCATCTGTATGGGTCGAGAAGGTACACGCTAGTCTACTCTGGTATATCGATGCCCCGTCTCGATACACCCACGACTAGGGACTTTGAAGGTGTACTTATGGACTACCATGTCCCCACTAGTATGATCTGCATCATAGTCCAGGTAGTCAAGTACACATCCTAAGGGCTTTACTAACATGTAACAGAGAGACAATCAGTATACACGTTAAGGTAAAGAGTAACCAGATAGCATACTATCATGTCGAGCAAGAAAGTCCTCCCTATATATGTCCAAGCATCCACTACAATATACATCCTATGTATAGTAATGGCCTCTAGGGCATACATATAACTAACACAAGCATCCACTACAATATACATCCTATGTATAGTAATGGCCTCTAGGGTAAACATATAACTAACAAGTAGTACCTGATAGAGTACCTTCCATGACTGTTGCATTTACATACCTTATTTTATATGCATTGCTTCATGGATTAGTTGTACCTGCTGGAGTACCTTTCATGACTGTTGCATATATACATTGTCATATTATTACTTCATGTATTAGTAGTACCTGATAGAGTACCTTACATGATTGTTTCTTAAAGATTTACATATTATTGCTTCATGTATTAGTTGTACCTTCTAGTGTACCTTTCATGACCGTTGCATGCATATGACCAATTATTGCTACTAGTTGCTTATGTTAGATTCGGGCTATACGTGCATACTTGCGATTACCAGAATATGTTATTTACTATTCATGAGTTGGAAACTCACCCCCGTTGTGCCACGGTTCTTTGCAGGTTGTTTCCAGAGTAGTCGAGGCAGGCTATTCATCTATCTTATCACCTTTTGCTGCGGATACCTCTTCGGCTCACAGTGTGCAGTTTTGCTTTGGTGGGTTTTGTTGTTATCCAATGTTGTTTATTGTATATTCGTTGTATCATGTACTCTCCATCTACCATTATCTTATATGACTTAGAGACTTGATGTGAGAACGATATTGTATATTATTTTGGTGACTTAGAGGTCTTTTATGCAGTTTTATTTATATCGTCTTTTATTTCTTTGCTACGGCGTCATATATTTGTTGTGGTGGTTGTTTTCCGCCTTTGGGCGTGTTTTTGCTCCCATTTGGGGATGCTTTACTTATATCTTTGTTGTACCCATTTTTGGGGTTAGTTTTTACAAAGGAGGTGCTGCCAAAATTTTAAAGGAAATAAAGTTGGGACTTTAAAAAATTTGGGTTGAGATTTCAAAGGTTTTGAAATTGCCATTATCACTTTCTTACTTCTTTTGATGGTTTAGATTGCTAGGTTTTCGGCTTACTTAAATTGCGTTACGCCTATAGACGTTGCGTAGTTTATGGGCCGTCACGTGCCGAGTCGTGACAAAGTTGGTATCAGAGCACTAGGTTTTACCTTTCGGAGTGTAGGATGACCTTGGTTTGATGGAGTAGGTAGCTTAAGCAGAGTAACATAGTGTGTGTATGTCCGCGGCATATTAATGACGTGGTACTCCGCCTAAAGTGACCTAAGTACAAATTGCTTGAAATTCCTTCCTTGATGATACATATCCTTGCGATTCGATTTCCGTGTTCTTATCGAATCTTATTGCCATTTATAGCCTTTGCCGCCGATGATTATTGGGACTCAGAGTGATGCAGCGAGGGCCGAGGTCAGAGTTGACTCGGGTGAGATAAGAACTGACCAGGATGGCACGCTCGTTGCACAGGTGCAGATGGATCTTCCTTCGATAGATCGTATCGCTAGGCTTGTGGCAGAGATGCAAGACTTGCGCCAGACGATGAGGTCTTTGGTTGAGGCCAGTAGAGCGCAGCGACAGAAGGTTGCCACCCCTGTTACCCAGTTGTTCCTTGCGGTCAATACACAGCATTCCGTCACCTACATAGCACCAGTGGATGCAGCCCCAGTTGACGAGGCACGTCTTCCAGAGACTTTGGGAGTTACGGAACAGTGGTGGACCCGTACCGGTGTACCAGCCCAGAGACAGAGGCATAGTCGTCGAGACAGATTTCATGTACGTTGCGGGACTAGCGGAGGCTTAGGACGAGGACAGTCGTTCAGCTCTCATCCCCGGGAGGGTCAGCAGTCATCGCGTGGATGTTTCTGGTGCGGGAGCCTTCATCACCTCATCAAGAATTGTTCCTTAGCACCACGTCAGACTCGTGTTCGGAGAGGTCGTGATCGTGAAGGGTTCACTCGGAAGGGACAGTTTGGCAGAGGAGGAGTTCAGCCAGTTTTGGGTATGGGCAGACACGAGAGTTTGCTTCTACTCATCGGGACGCGGGCGTCCAATGCAGAGTTTTCAGGTATTCTTAATTCGTGTGTTCTTTTGTTGCACTTGTTTTTTTTACACACTTTAGGCTGTGGTTGGGCCGAGAGTCATGTTAGCTAGATCAGCCGTTTGTTGTGTTAACTTCTGTCAGCGATTATTTTATTGTGCGACACGTATTTCGATCGTGTGCCAATCGTATGGGAGATAGAGATTCTTCCGTCATTTTAATCCTTTTATAGATGTTGGATTTGATGTTCTCCTGGGCACGGACTAGTTAGTTACGTGCTAGGCGTCTGTGGACTGCCGCGAGAAAACAGTCAGGTTTTGTTTTCCCGGCGAGTCAGTTCTTGTTGTGCAGGGGGACAGTGGTGCCGCCCGTCACAGCTTGAATTCAGCCTTTTCGCTAGTCGGATTTAGAGGAGAGGATGTCGAGGATTCTTGGTGTTCATTCGTGATATCGGAGCCACAGTGGGTTTGTTGGACCGGGTTCCTATCGTGCGAGAGTTTTTCGACGTTGTTCCAGGTGAGCCGGCGAAGCTTAGGGAGCTTAAGGATCGGCTGCAGAGTTATTTGTTGGGGGGCTTATGCGTCTGAGTGTTTCTCTTTAGGGAGCTCCTATTCTGTTCTTCAGGAGAAGGACGACAGTTTGAGGTTGTGTGTTGATAGATCGTCAATTGAACTGAGTTACGGTGTGGATAGGTATCATTTACCTCGCATTGACGATTTGTTCGACTTGCTCTAGAGTGCGAGACATTTTCTAAGTTTGTTTAGGATCAGGTCATCATTGTTGTGGGTTCGGAGTGATGACATTACGAATACTGCTTTTGTGCGCGTTACGGGTAGTTTGAGTTTTGGTGGTGTCGTTGGACTCACCAATGCCCTAGCAGCATTCGTGGATGTGATGAACCAGATTTCATCAGGCCATTCCTCGACCAGTTTATTGTTGTGTTATTGATGACATTCTGGTCTATTCTAAAGAGTCGTGAGGAACGTGAGCAGCAATTAAGGATTTGTTTTGCAGATACTGGGAGAGCACCAGCTGTTTGCTAAATTCTCGGAGTGTTCCTTCAGGCTTGATTGTATTGACTCCTAGGTCTTGTAGTTACGGAAGACGGTTTCGTATGGTCCCAGGAAGATAGAGGACGTACAGCTTTGGCCCATACTTATATCCGGGACGGAGGTCCGCAGATTTTTGGGCTTAGCAGGTTTTTTACCGCCGTTTCGTGCAGGATTGCTAGTGTATCGCTGCACAGTTGACTGAAATGACTGAAAAGGAGGTTTCTTTTCTTTGGACTGAGGCATGCGTGCGGAGTTTTCAGCAGTTGAAGACTCGGTTGACAACTGCACCGGTTCTTTCTTTGCTTTCTGGTTCGGGCGACTTTGTTATGTAACTGTAATGTTTCGTGAGTGGGGCTCGATTGTGTACTGATGTGACACTATAGAGTTATCGCTTTTGCTTCCCGATAGTTGGAGGAAGCACGAGCAGGATATCCTACTCATGATCTGGAGATGGCCGAGGTGGTCATGCGTTGGAGATTTGGAGACACTACTTGTTCGGAGAGTCGTGTCAGATTTTCATGGACCACCAGACCTTAATGTACATCTTCCTGCAGCGGTTTTTGATTGTTGAGACAGTCTTCTGTAGATTTATAGTTCTTGTGTGATCGTTGAGTACAGCTTAAGTTCGCCTCTACTTAGGGGACAACTTGCTCATGTCCGCACCCGTCCATTTTTCCATAATCGTTTTCGCGAGGCACAGCCCGCCGATGCACGTTTGTCTGAGATTCTTGAGCAAACTCGGCTATTTGGAGTCCTTGATTTGTGACCAGGGTGTGCTACGTTTAGGGATGCGTTTGTGTACCTGATACTGATGGGTAGAGACGCGAATCCTAGGGTAGGGACATCAGTCAGCTTCAGTGTTCATTCCAGTTCCACCAATTCGTAGCGTGACTTGTGAGTTAGTTACGGGTGGGCAGGGATGAAGAGTGAAGTTTCGGATTTCGTTTCGAGGTGTCTATCTTGTTGTGAGATAAGTTTGAGCATTTGAGACTGGCTGGAGAGTTGCAACCTTTAACCATTCCGAAGTGGGAATGGATGCAGATCTCCATGAATTTTGTTGTGGTGTCTACCCAGGTCTAGACAGGGTGTGACTCCATTTGGGTATTTGTTGTCCGGTTATGCTCAGTTTGCTCAGTTGTTCTTTGTTAAGTTTGTGTGTTGCACGGAGTTCCTTCATGTGTTGTATCCAATGGAGGCACCCTATTCGCTTGTCGTTCTTGGCAGAAGCTTCAGGAAGCCTTGGGTACTGGTTGAGCTTTAGCTCCGCTTTTTAATCTGTGGGACAATGGTCAGTTAGAGCGGACTATACAGACTCTGGAGGATATGCTTGTGCGTACGTACTAATTGTTGTTGGCAGTTGGGATCGTCACTTACCAATGTTGGGGTTCTCCTTCAATAGCGGTTATCAGGAGACATTCCATTTGGCAATCTTTAGGCTTTGTTTGGTAGGTCGTGTCGATCGCCAGTCTGTTTTTCCGACTCCGCGTGAGTAGCATTTTTGGACCCCATCTTATCTAGAGATTTCGGAGATGATCCAGTTGGTTCAGGTCAAGATTAGGACAACCCAGTGCAGACAGAGGTCTTATGCCGACCATTGTGGTCGTATACTTGAGTTCGCAGTGGGAGATCATGTATTCCTATGGATTTTCCGATGAATGACGTGTTGAGTCTTGGGAAGCTTATCCCAGGATTGTAGGTCCTTTTGAGATCCTTAAAGCGAGTTAGTTTCGTTGCCTTTAATTTGGCACTTCCGTTCAGATTATTGAGTATTCACCCCGTATTTCTTGTGTCAATACTTTGCAATTACCTTCATGACCTTTCTTACATGATTCAGCACCAGACCATTTAGCTTGGACGCGATCTTTTCGTTCACCGGCAGCGAATTGTGTTAGTGGTTCGGCAGGTGGAGAAATTTCGGTCATGGGTCTTGCTATCTGTGGAGGGTTTTCTTAGGCGTAGCCGTATAGTGAGGTGATCACTTGGAAGACTGCGAGCGAGATTTGGGAGTTTTGTACTCTTCTCTTTGAAGGTACGTTTAGTAAGAATTTTAAATTCGGGGACGGATTTTTATAAAGGGGGAGATTGTAACGCCTTAGATTTCGGTTAGTGTTAGTTTAGACGATAATGCGGGTTGTTTGGTAAAAAGTTTACCAATTCCGGTTCCTCACATTTTATAACAAGTAATTAATAATTTATTATTGTTTGTTATGGCATGCACGCACGTGTGCACGTTAATGTGAGGGTTTGTTTTGTGTTAATCTTGTTCTTAGCAACCATGACAACTTGACCCTTAACCTAATCCTTTGCTTTAATCTAATCCTCTTGCTTTGCCTTAACCATAATCCTAGATATTTATTTTGGGTGAGATATTTGTTCTGGAGAGAAGAGGTGGCATGTGAGTAGTGTGAATGCATTTATGTGAGAGTTAATTCTTGGTGCACTCACCTTAACCTCACCTCTCTCTCTCTTTTCTTCATACTCTCTCTCACTCTCTCTCACTCATTTCCTTATCATTTTCTTCATCTCTCTTCACCTTAAATTGAGCACTTCATTAATCCGTCAGAAATCCATCTCAAATATTCACAAAAACTCACAAAAATCACATCTTTTGCCTTAATTTGCCTCTTGGATGCCTTGAAGCTTGGGAAGCTAGGATCTTTAAGTTCTTTTGGTTAGGTAATGATCTCTTTCTGTTAATTAAGTGTTTATTGTGTAGCGTAGATTATTAGTTTCAGTTTAGATAGCGTTTTTTATCGTTTCGTGCAAATATCGTATTTTTGTGTTGTTTTGGGGTCTCGGATCATCTGCTATCAAACCAGGTTTTTGTTGCAAAAGTTCCCATCACAGTGACCTAGTGTAGTGACCTAGAACCTACCCTCAAAATACGAGCCCATTTCCTCTTGACTAGGCCGCAAATAAATTGCTTCGGGCAGCAAATTGAGGCCAGACTTGGGAGTTAGGGTTTGGGTTTTGGTGTAGGGGTCTCTGGGGTTGTATGTGGTCTCATGGTACTTGCAACTTTTACAGATTGTTGGTATAGCAAAATATGGGTCCACTTTACGTATTTCTTGTGTTTCGTTTCACGCGTTACGTTATCCGATACGGTTCGTGTCCTTTGTTCTGTTGCTCTTGAGTTGGTTTCGTAATGTCGCTATGCACGTTAGCTACAATACGAACAATTGAGAGTACGTTTGTGTTGTCGCGTTGGTCTGTTTGTAAGTGTTTTAGGTCTATTGTTAATATATAGTTGCTTTGTTGTGTTATGTTTTAGGTTCGCAGGCGGGGACTTCGGGCGCTGCGAAGAAGGGGAAACAGGTGGTAGTCTTTACTTAGCCAGGAGCGTTGGTGAGTAGATTTAGCATCTACAAGGGAATCACCCGCATGGTATTATGCATCTGGGCTAGAGATGTTATGATATTGTCTCATATTCTATTTCATATATAGAGTTGCACATACACCTTTTTTCTTAGTGACTAGTTGTACTTGGACTTGTACCCTTAGGACACTGCACTATTATTGACGGCTCATGTTGCACGAGCACTGATTGTATGCCTCACACTGCGTCAATAATTGCCATGACACGCCCAACACACATATAGATATGATATTGTTTGGTTAGAAACATTGTGACATTGATTCATATTCCTTATTGCATATGACATGTAGCATACCTGTATAACTACATGCTTACACATATGCCTTGACATACTTAAATTCTAGTTACCTGTATACCTATATGGTATTTACCATTAGTGATAGGTATATTTCACACATAATGATATAGTTACATGTATACCTTATATACATACTTCACTTATACCTGGAGGGTATATTACATCATTACTGATAGGTAGATATTTATACCTTACTATACCTTTATATTTACACATATATCTGGATATAGCTACATGTTTACCTTTATTTGATGTTATATAGACTTGGAGAAATTAGGAATCTGCATGATATATATTTTAACTAGTTGCAGTTAAATAGCGGCTTTTCCTTTATATGCTCACATTTCAGTTTTATGTTGCATATATTATATTCATGTATTTTCGCATTGAGATATGGATTTTTCATGATGTTTACTAGATTTGAGGACCGTGGTAGTTTCATGAAATTATGCATTATTTGAAAAACCCGATTTCTCTTGATATGATATTTCAGCATCCACTATGAGATTTATCGGCTCTGATATATATACCCCATGCGAGGAGGAGTCGGGGGCCATATGAGGGTACATGGTGGGGCTCGGAGGTACCTCGGTGCAAGAAAGGGATATCGATGTAACATGCCGATGAGGCCTGACAGGGGAACCATACCTACCGGTGACAATACCTTTGACTCGACGGGTATCGTGGGGATACAGGCCGGGGTCATGTACGTATGGATATTTCGAAAAAGGAGGGTCGAAGCTGGGCACTCGGGTTTTCGAAATAGCGTATGATACGTACCTATCAGGGGCCAGTCGTGGTGACAACACCTAATAGATCAGTATTTTTGTGTCGATGCTTGACACATTGTTTTCATAGTATTTTTACTCCTAAGTATATATTACAGTGGAATGGGACGCTATTATATATATATATATATTAGTGGAATGGGACGCTAATATATATGTATCCATATCAATTAATATACATCATCATAATTATTCATGCAAATATACTTAGGATATTTGAGATTCACTTGATATTGGATTTAGGATATTTGAGATTCGCTTAATATTGGATACAAGATATATGAGATTTAGTCGATATTGGATTCAGGATATTTGAGATTCACTTGATATTGGATACAGGATATATGGGATTTACTTGATTTTGTACATTTAGGATATATGAGATTTACTTAATATTGTACATTCAGGATTTGTGAGACTTGCATGATATGAGAGCCAATTTGGGGGCTGATTTGAGGAAATTGGGATTTGGATTGTCTTGATGGACTTTGGTCCTACCACGATGTCAAGATTACGTGGAAATGACATATTTCATTCCATACTTCGCATTTACTGTTTATGCACTGCTTCATGTATTATTAGTACCTCATATAGTACCTTCCATGACTGTTGCATTTACAATCCTTATTTTATATGTATTGCTTCATGTATTAGTTGTACCTACTAGAGTACCTTTCATGACTGTTGCATATATACATTGTCATATTATTGCTTTATGTGTTAGTAGTACCTGAAAAAGTACCTTACATGATTGTTGCATACAGATTGTCATATTATTGCTTCATGTATTAGTTGTACCTGCTAGTGTACCTTTCATGACTGTTGCATGCATATGACCAATTTTTGCTACTCGTAGCATATGTTAGATTCGCGTTGTACGTGCAAACTTGCGATTACCTGCATATGTTATTTACTATTCACGAGTTGGCAACTCACCCCCGTTGTGCCACAGTGTTTTGCAGGTTGTTCCCCAGAGTAGTCGAGGAAGGCTATTCATCTATCTTATCATCTTTTGCTGCGGATACCGCATCGGCTCACAGTGTGCAGTTTTGCTTAGGTGGGTTTTGCGGTTATCCAATGTTTTTTATTGTATATTCGTTGTATCCTGTACTCTCCATCTACCATTATCTTGTATGACTTAGAGACTTGTCACGTCCCGAAAGTACGGAATATGACCGGCACTTAAACTACGAACGTCTCGAGGCGTACGTAATCTAAGTAAGCCGAAAACCCAGAAATCCAAACTAAGAAAAGTAGTAGTGTGAAGGAAAACCAATTAAATCAAGTAGTTTTAATAGCATAAGCCGAAATATGCCCTTTAAAAAAAACATCAAATATTTACTGAAAATTTCGGCAGAGTCTCCTTGTAAATACTGGCTCCCAAACGGGATACAACATGAATAGTATACGAAATCAATAAAAAGGCATCCCCAAGCGGGAGCTAGCTCTTCGTCAATCGACGGTCACAACCACACAAGCAATATAATATACAACGCCAACGGTGATGATCAAAATTCAAAAGGAAACTCAAAACCACAAGAAAACCACAGAAATATAACGCGCGACTCTAAGGTCGAAGAAATAACATCGCTGGTCTCAATCTCAAAATAAATACATGTTTGGTTGATGGAAGTTCTAGATACAATAGAATAATGATATACAAGATATATAATGGGGGTACGATACAAGTAAACCCACCTACTAGCAAATCACCCGGAAATGGGTAGCAGTTCCAGCAAAGCCGTATTGAAACCTGTACGGCAAAACCTGCAAGAAACTGGGGCACAACGGGGGTGAGTTGCCAACTCGTGAATAGAAAAACATCTACGAACAGAAACCACATGAACAACGCAATCCTAGGTCAACGATCATAATATCCTCAAATATTATAACATGCAGCCTAACAATGACTAGGGTAAATATCTAACCCAAGTGTAATCCCTTGTGCCCGTGTCAGTGCCTCAGGTAGCGATATACCATATGGATGATGTATGAATGCATGAAACAGAATGCAAGCACTGAATAAAACCGCTTTCATAAATTGGTGAGATTTCTGTATTTTTAAAATAAGGTATCATAATGAAATCAGCATAAAACAGTGCCTAGCATCGGCACAAAACTTAATCCGAATATCTCGATATCTCTATATCACAGTCTCTGTACCTCAATATCTCGAAATCTCAATGTCTCAATCATAAAATCTAGGGCGCCGTCAGTCCAGACCGGCCCCTACCATCCATCTCAAGACCACGACGGTATCCTCCGGATATCCGACGCGTCGGGTAATATCACCGGTCGGTCGTGCTCCCCTTCCAGGCTCAACGTCAACAACACGATCCTCTTGCCCCGGGGTACCGCACCGGGCCCACCATGTACCCGAAACGGTTCCTCCACTCCTCGAATCGGGTCTCGAAATCCATCAGCAAACTCATGGTGGACGACTCATACATCATGGGAAAACCGCACTTTTTATTTTAAAAGAGAGAAAATGTTTATTTATGTTTTTGCAGTTTTCCTCCAAATCCAAGAAATCTCATGAAATCCGAATCCAAGTCATCAATAGCATATAAATAGTGAATATAGGCATGAGAATCCATGAATGCGACACAACAGTGAATAATAACATGCATGAAGTAGTAGGCAATAACTACAATGTCTAACTAGCATATAAGGCAAGTACACTAATATCATGTCTAAACTATTAGCTAACAACCTATGTCAAATGAAATAGTATTTTCTAAAGTGTTCGTGACATGGCAATTACCGATGAAGATGTGTGTGAGCCGGCAAGTAAGTGTATGTGGTACATACGCGTCATCGGTAATGGTGCTGGTGTCCTAACAGCATGATATTAATAATGCAATAAGAAATTATAATATAAGTATGCGATGCAGATTGAACAGTAAAAATGAGCGGGAGCTAAATACTAAACACAACGATAACTAATCTGTATTACCCTAATATAAATCCTACAAATGGTGCCTTTTGAAATAACACGAATCATGGGGTTTTGAAAATAGGGGCTACGGTGTTTTCATGAAAAGATACGTCTTTTGAAATATCCGTAGGATCCCTTGGGTTGTCTTTTAAAATACCCACGATTCGTTAGTTTTGAATTAGGTAGGATTCTAATCTAATCTAACAACTACACTAAATTATACGGCTGAACTAACAAGCTGATCTATAGGTAAGGAAACCGCCTATCATCTGAGTCGATACATATACATACCTGTATATGTATAGTCGGTGATCCCGCCTCAATAATATCCTATCCGATACCATATATATAATCAGGCATCCCAAGTCAAGAGTGTGGATCAATCATTAATATAGCTCGTACGTAAATCCGTCGTACGGCATCCCAAATCTGGGTACGGGTTAATATCACATTCATCATATTATTCACCTGGTATCCTCTTTATCAAATATCATGATCGGGGTACTGATCTACGTCTAGTACAATACTGATACCGCCTAAGTATGCATGGACGTGTGTGAAACACTACGTCAAGGACCCGCTACAACGTCATGTCGTATCTCAAATACGAACCCTGCTATATCACCGATCTCACGGCCTCAAATCAAATCTCATCGACTCATCTTAAATCCCAAGTACTATCCTCATTATCCATGCATGCGTATATGAATGTACATATGCATAGTCCCATACCCACGCATATATACATATATACACATCCCAATCTGCGCATAAGAAAGTAAAGTATGCAAGTCTGTGTGTGCGTATGTGGGTATAACAACTACTCTAGGGTTTCGCAACTAACCCAAAGGTACTCTATGAACACATAAACATAACATGAATGAACATTCTCGTGTCATAAAACACCTATATAAATATATATATATGAGCTACACTACGGACTGCGGGGGTGCTATACACCATCCACCCGACTTCTCCCCGTAGATATAAATCTACTCACCTGGTCCTCGCTAGCCGGTGCCGACGTCGTCACGCGCTTGCTTGTCGTCTCGAAGTCCACATGGGGTACCTACATATCATAACGCACCGTATCGCATTAAAATCCGACTCATGACCAAAACGACACACGAACCCCACATAGGTCAAAACCTATGGTTACTTCCACAAATCAACCCAAAAACCCTCGA
Organism: Agapanthus africanus; assembly: GCA_030015575.1. Taxonomy (NCBI): domain Eukaryota; kingdom Viridiplantae; phylum Streptophyta; class Magnoliopsida; order Asparagales; family Amaryllidaceae; genus Agapanthus; species Agapanthus africanus. The sequence goes on from JASDDO010000019.1 coordinate 630,612,548, forward strand.
CGTCGGTGTACAAACGCCAGACCATCGATAAAAACCCAAATACACTCATTTGCACATTCACGAACACAAATTTTAATATAAAATAGGTTAAAACTCACAAAAACCCCAAATTCACCTTAAAAGCCGTTTTTCCGAAAAACTAGCAAGCAAAATTACCCGTTTTAGTACAAAACTCGACGTTTAAACAATTCTAGCGGCCATAATACTTATTAAATAACTTAAATAATCCATACAAACCATTCCCACGATTTAATTTCACCAAACCACATACGTTCAAAAAAAACTAGTTTGCAAAAATACCGACTTTAACTCTTTTTAAAGTAAAATTCACAATTTTACAAATAAGCTTGGTTTTGCATGGTCCAAAGGCATTAAACCACTTATTATAATACTAATAATGACATGAAACCATAATTATATTTTAATCTAAGACATTCAATAATTTTCCAAAAATCTAGTAAGTAAAATAGCTTAAATATTACAATTTCAACTTAACAATTTACAACTAACAATTTGATTATGTTTCACATTCCACAAAAAGAAGAATCTCACCTGCAACCATAATCATACAACAAAACCCTAACTATAATCCAAAACCAACCACTTGAATTTCTAAACTTGAATTCAAAACCCCTTTTATTTATATTTTTTAAACACCTAAACAAGTTTGCTTTAAACATACAACTAACAATTAACAAATATGGAAGAATTTTTATACCTCATGATCAAGAGATCAACATGAAGATCATGGCCTCCAAAATGCCAAATTTCTTCCAAGATCCATGCTAGCTTGGGCAAAGAAATAATGGGTAGAGATTGGATTTTGTTTTTGTGGGATTTTTGACTTGGATTTTTGGTGGAATTTTGTGGGTTTTGCAATGAAATGGAGAAGAATCAAGAGGGGCTGTTTGTGTGCATGTTTCGGCCAGAAATTTGTTAGGATTGGGTGAGGGAGGAGAGAGAGTGAGGTGGGGAAAGATAAATCTAGTCAAAGTCCACTCAATTTCTATCATTTTCTATTCTATTCTTTTCTTTTCTTTCTTTTCTTTTCTTTGAAATTCAAGTGGGGAAAAGTGATGGGGCTGCTGAATTCAGCCAAGGGAAGAATTAAATGGGGGGGTGTGAGTGTGGGTATGGGTGTGGGGTGATGAAAAATGACAAATACAATACCCCAAACATCCATTTACACTAAAAAAAAGCATTTTTTCTTCAATAATTTCTAAACCGTTTTGACAAACGATTTCGTTTCAAAAACCACATGATAAAATTTTGTTTAATGTTTTATGATGCACAAAATTTGTTTCAACACATTCCAATTTGTAATTTTCCCTAATTAAATATATTAGTGACGGCTTAAAATAATATTAAAATAATTAATTTCGGAAAAATTTTCAGAAAATTTGAAATTTCACCCGTGGCTCAATAAACACCAAATACTAACAATTACATAGCTAGAATATGTATATTTAATTTTATAATAAAGATATTTGCATTTTTACTTTTTACAGAAAACCCCCTTATTTTACCGTTTTTTCGAAATTTCACCAAAACGATTTTCAAAACGTTACAATCTTCCCCCCTTAAAAAAATTCAGTCCCCGAATTTAAATTAAATCTCCCCCCCAAATACTAAAATATTTCAGCCAAAACCATCAAATCGCCGGGGCTCCGAAATCATAAATACATAAACACATCATAGCGCAATGCATGCGCATGAGTAATGAGTAGATAACTCGAAATCAAAACTCCGTCAAGCATCCCGCAATCATCGGAGTCAAGGTGAAGACACGAATGCCAAATCTCAAGCAAGACCGATATGCTATAAATCGGAACTATACATGCAAATATCAGGAGGAAATGCATGCCAAATCCTTTAAGTTGCTGTGCAATGCACATAACACTGCAGAGTGGCGGACGTCTATCATAAGAAAATAACTATATACATATATACCTTTGTTTGAAATGTACGTTCCGCCGTTTTGCGAAACAATTTAGAAGGGTTTTCCTTATTTTAAACGTTTCGCGTTATATCAGACACGTAGGTAAATACTGAGACTATAGCTCGCTTTTAGAATTCCCTTCAATAGCTATCAATGCATGCAAAATACATTCAGGTACTGTCCTCTGACTAGCCCTACTTAGTACGAAAACACATCGCAGTTATCATAAAAAAACGTACTGCTCTATAAGAAATCAATCCCAAAATACTCGTATGAATACTACGTGCGTCTGGTGCGCACGACAATCAAAATCTATATACGTGCCATACAAGTGCACAGAAATAGATCTAAGTGCATCGGGTGTGCACAAAGCATCTGTCGTAGGCAACGTGTGTGCCTGACAGCAAAATCAGGTACATCTGACATGCACGAAAAAAAACTCGATTTAGTGCATCTGGTGTGCACCAAAATCGCATCTCAAGAACATGCGCTCAACATGCGCAAAAACCCAAAACCAGGGGCATCCATCATGCACGAAATCATGAAATCCAATATCAAGCGCCGAACATGCGCAAAATCAAATCAGGTGCATAAGGTGCACAAAACAAATATCGAGTATCACAATCGAAATCGAAGTCCAGTGCATCTAAGTGCACAAAAGGCGTATCACTGCACTGCAAGCATATATAAACTATACAGAGTGCAGGAACCAAATCGTGTGCGTGCATACGCACAAAATCAACTCAAATGTCTAAAACCGTAAAATCACAAACATGTGAAACCAAAGCATGAAAACGATATCAAGTGCAACACTGTGCAAAGATCGTAAATCCTCAATCATCAAAATCAAATCATGCGAATAAATCACCCAAAACATCGAAATCAATAATGGCGGAATAGTACCGCTCAAGCGCATCCTCTAAGAATCTTGGGCCAACTGTCGCAGTCACTAGTGGGACGTCTCGTCGATGATCATGAACTCTGGCCTGCTGGTGTGCGTAACAATGACCACTCCTGGGTCAAGGTCTTCACTGTGAATTACCAATCTCTCGGTCCATCGGCACATCGGCCCTGTTAAGTGTGCTAACGGGGATGATCCTATTCTGGCACGTCTCTTGTCATCTCTCGGTCAATCATCGCGACCACTCGTAAGACAGCATATCACTGGCGTCGGCCTCTGGCTCTCTGAATGTACGTGACATATCTGATCCTAGGTGCATGTATCATTGCAGCAGTGTCCTGGATGGAATCCTGCTCATGGTCTCTTCCATGTCTCGTCTCTGCCAACTGTCCGGAAGTCATCGTCCTTTCCTATATCTGCATCTTGCTCTGGAACGACTGCATACTCATCGCGACTCCTTCTGGAAGGTAAATCCAAGTACCATGCCTCGGCATACGCATCGCATCTCTGTTGTCGGTGGAGTGGAACGTCATCTCATCTAGATCTGGTACGAACCTCTTACTTCACTTTTCGCTAATGTCGTCTGCTTTGGACTCGTCTCGTCGCGGCTGCATGGACTGAGCTCCAATGGCTAGCCTCGTATCGGGAGTCTTCCAAGAAATGCATCTCACCACCTAGCATCCGAATTAAGTCGAACCATCCAATCGATTGTCAAAACCTCATAATCCCCCAAAGGCTCAATATCTTGGGCACAGTTTAATAGTATCGAGTACATACCACAGCATCGGTGGTCCAGCCGTAGAAAGGCAAACCCAAGCCTCACTAATGGCGCCGTAGAACTGCCGCAAATCCGAAGGTTCAAAGGCTTTCACACGGTCGTTAAATCGAGTTAGGGTTTCATTCTTCTAGAGGGTCCATAAAATTGCCTGCATGCCCTTCCGAATACTTTAAACTTGGAATAATAGGTTTCTGACATTCGATCGTCTCTGTCGACTCCCAACGTCTCCGCGTGAAGTCGTCTCTAGCTGAAATCAATCTATCTGATGACCTCTCATCGGGTAGGCGAACGAACCACATGTCTTAGTCATTCATCATCGGGTGACTAGCGACCTTCTATCATCTATTAGTACAACTCATCCCGCAATAGCTCTAACATATGGGGCGGTATCTCGTTGCTCGCAGCAACAACCGGCTCACTCGTCTGCACGCTGAACAGTGCCTCAATCATCTTGAGTAAGCAATACACCAACGGTCATAAAAATCTGGCTGGCTTCTATCATTGGCTCAATCCTTTAGTGTCGATCAGCACATCCGAGTAACCTCATAAAGGCGATCCGCCAAACGCTCGTGGCGCGGAAACACAGTAAAAAGACACATCTCCGCAATCGTGTGTCGCCGGAATTTCGCCCTGGTCAGTCCTCGTACGTGACGAGCTCGTGCTGACCGCAACTCTAGCTGTAGCTCTCCCTGCCCGTAATCGTGGCAGCAAAACCATAATTGGTACTGATGAGGCTAGATCGGAATGAATATAATACTGAGCAAAGAAATGTACATCCTAAAGCTCTTTAAGTGGAGTGGCGTGTCGTAAGTATGCCGTGGAACATTCCCACGATACGTCACTCTACTTTAGTCACCTATTCCATCAACCAAGGGTCATCCTACGTTCCGAAGGTAAAACCTAACGCTCTGATACCAACTTTGTCACGTCCCGAAAGTACGGAATATGACCGGCACTTAAACTACGAACGTCTCGAGGCGTACGTAATCTAAGTAAGCCGAAAACCCAGAAATCCAAACCAAGAAAAGTAGTAGAGTGAAGGAAAACCAATTAAATCAAGTAGTTTTAATAGCATAAGCCGAATTATGCCCTTTAAGAAAACATCAAATATTTCCTGAAAATTTCGGCAGAGTCTCCTTTGTAAATACTGGCTCCCAAACGGGATACAACATGAATAGTATACGAAATCAATAAAAAGGCATCCCCATGCGGGAGCTAGCTCTTCGTCAATCGACGGTCACAACCACACAAGCAGTATAATATACAACGCCAACGGCGAGGATCAAAATTCAAAAGGAAACTCAAAACCACAAGAAAACCATAGAAATATAATGCGCGACTCTAAGGTCGATGGAATAACATCACTGGTCTCTATCTCAAAATAAATACATGTTTGGTTGATGGAACTTCTAGATACAATAGAATAATGATATACAAGATATATAATGGGGGTACGATACAAGTAAACCCACCTACTAGAAAATCACCTGGAAATGGGAAGCAGTGCCAGCAAAGCCGTAATGAAACCTGTACGGCAAAACCTGCAAGAAACTGGGGCACAACGGGGGTGAGTTTCCAACTCGTGAATACAAAAACATCTACGAACAAAAACCACATGAACAACGCAATCCCAGGTCAACGATCATAATATCCTCAAATATTATAACATGCAGCCTAGCAATGACTAGGGTAAATATCTAACCCGAGTGCAATCCCATATGCCCGTGTCAGTGCCTCAAGTAGCGATATATCATATGGATGATGTATGAATGCATGAAACAGAATGCATGTACTGAATAAAACTGCTTTCATAAATTAGTGAGATTTCTGTATTTTTAAAATGAGGTATCATAATGATATCAGCATAAAACAGTGCCTAGCATCGGCACAAAACGTAATCCCAATATCTCGATATCTCTATATCACAGTCTCTGTACCTCAATATATCGAAATCTCAATGTCTCAATCACAAAATTTAGGGCGCCGTCAGTCCAGACCGGCCCCTACCATCCATCTCAAGACCACGACGGTATCCTCCGGATATCCGACGCGTCGGGTAATATCACCGGTCGGTAGTGCTCCCCTGCCAGGCTCAACGTGAACAACATGATCCTCTTGCCCCGGGGTACCACACCGGGCCCACCATGTACCCGAAACGGTTCCTCCACTCCTCGAATCGGGTCTCAAAATCCATCAGCAAAATCATGGTGGACGACTCATACATCATGGGAAAACCGCACTTTTTATTTTAAAAGAGAGAAAAGGTTTATTTATGTTTTTACGGTTTTCCTCCAAATCAAAGAAATCTCATGAAATCCGAATCCAAGTCATCAATAGCATATAAACAGTGAATATAGGCATGAGAATCCATTAATGCGACACAACAGTGAATAATAACATGCATGAAGTAGTAGGCAATAACTACAATGTCTAACTAGCATATAAGGCAAGTACACTAATATCATGTCTAAACTATTAGCTAACAACCTATGTCAAATGAAATAGTATTTTCTAAAGTGTTCGTGACATGGCAATTACCGATGAAGATGTGTATGAGCCGGCAAGTAAGTGTACATGGTACATACGCGTCATCGGTAATGGTGCTGGTGTCCTAACAGCATGATATTAATAATGCAATAAGAAATTATAATATAAGTATGCGATGTGGAGTGAACAGTAAAAATGAGCGGGAGCTAAATACTAAACACAACGATAACTAATCTGCATTACCCTAATATAAATCTTACAAATGGTGCCTTTTGAAATAACACGAATCATGGGGTTTTGAAAATAGGGGCTACGGTGTTTTTATGAAAAGATACGTCTTTTGAAATATCCGTAGGATCCCTTGGGCTGTCTTTTAAAATACCCACGATCCGTTAGTTTTGAAATAGGTAGGAGTCTAATCTAATCTAACAACTACACTAAACTATACGGCTGAACTAACAAGCTGAACTATAGGTAAGGAAACCGCCTATCATCTGAGTCGATACATATACATACCTGTATATGTATAGTCGGTGATCCCGCCTTAATAATTTCCTATCCGATACCATATCTATAATCAGGTATCCCAAGTCTAGAGTGCGGATCAATCATCAATATAGCTCGTACGTAAATCCGTCGTACGGCATCCCAAATCTGGGTACGGGTTAATATCACATTCATCATATTATTCACCTGGTATCCTCTTTATCAAATATCATGATCAGGGTATTGATCTACGTCTAGTACAATACTGATACCGCCTAAGTATGCATGGACGTGTGTGAAACAATACGTCAAGGACACGCTACAACGTCATGTCGTATCTCAAATACGAACCCTGCTATATCACCGATCTCATGGCCTCAAATCAAATCTCATCGACTCATCTTAAATCCCAAGTACTATCCTCATTATCCATGCATGCGTATATGAATGTACGATACATAGTCCCATACCCACGCATATATACATATATACACATCCCAATCTGCGCACAAGAAAGTAAAGTATGCAAGTCTGTGTGTGCGTATGTGGGTATAATAACTACTCTAGGGTTTCGCAACTAACCCAAAGGTACTCTATGAACACATAAACATTGTTGGATATATGTATGCCCTAGAGGCCATTATGTGATAGTGGATGTATCTATACATATATATATATATATTCAGTTTGCATTCTTGCTCGACATGATAGTATGCTATCTGGTTCTTCTTTATCTGACATGTTTATTTGATCATGCTTTTATTCATTCATACATGCTGATAAAGCCCTGAGGATATCGGCTTGACTACTCTGATTATGATGGAGATCATACTAGTGGGACATCTGTAGTCTATAAGCATATCCTGGAACGTCCCTAGTCGTAGGTATATCGAGATGGGGCATCGATATACCAGAGTAGACCCGCGTATATGATACTAGACCCATACGATGGGCGATGGATGTTCCCACATTCATCGATGTTTGACATCAAGATCATATACGGGTGCTCAGTGGTGACTGGGTACACTGGACGGACTCACCGAGAACTCCTATATGGAATTATATCTATCGTCGGATAGCAGTTCTCAGGTGACACTGGTACAGGTTAGTCTGTAGACCCGAGATCGTCATGGAGTCTTGTGTGTTCTCCCACTGCACTTTGATTGCCACCCTACCACGGCTCTACTGAGTCGTGCAAACAGGTGGCCGTTGGGTACAGTCCCGAGACACACGAAGACGATGAGCGATAGGAGGGGTTTCGTCTCTCCCGGTATTGGGAGTTGATGCTGTGCTCGACTGGTTATAACAGCAAGTCCCTGGCCAGGGCTGCTGAGATTTGCTGATAAGTGTTATCAGTAGTTTCTCGATCTGTTATAGACCATTCACCGACACGACTTATTGAGTTATTGGGGTCGACGTGACCATCCCTAGGCTCGATATGCAGCATATCTGACGAAGAGACCGGACTGTACGGTAGTGTTGCCGGATGGCTCGACGGGAGTTGTAGCAGGTTCGCTTGTTGTCTTCTGATCGCTCAATACCCGGGTGGCCGTTACGTTTAGCTGACCGCTTGCGGCTTGAGGGTACTTGATATGATCATTACCCTCTGCCGGCGTATTGACGAGTCTTAGAGTCCCACAGAGGAGTTACCCAGTCCAGGCGAAACGTTGTGGTGCGCATATGCGATATGCGCATGCACCCGATTGAAATGTGCGTATATGATACCGAACATTGATAGGGTGAACTGCTTTTGGTGGGGTCATATGAGATATGACCGGATTGATAAATCAAGTGTTGATTTATCATTTAACCATTAGTTTTCTCACTTAAAACCTTTCTAGGGTTTGATGTATGTATGCATGCATGCATGTGTTTCTTTCTTCTTTTCTAGTTTCATGCACATGTAAATGTGCATACATGTACACATACATACATCAAACCATCATGGTTGATTATATATGGAAATGGTGGCAATATAAGCCTCACACCATAGATTAAACAATGGATAATTATTTAATTTTGGTTTTAAAAAGAAAATGAAAAGGAAAGGATAATTATGCTAGTTTCTACATGCTTCTTCTAACCTAACCATGCTCACCTACCACTAAACCATGGTTATCCTTTCCTTTATCATTCTAAACCCAAGTTAAATTAATCATCTATCATTTAATCATGGTTGGAGTCAAGAAGGAATAAATATATATAGTGATATTTATTTCTTTTTGAAGCTTAACCTTATGGTTATCATTTTATCTCTTAAAAAGAAATAGCCACCATTTTCATCCTCCTTCATCTTCTCCTCTCTAGTTTTTTCTAGTGAGTAAAACACAATCAAAGAAAGGTTTTTGAAGTGAGATCCAAAGCCACAACAATATTCTACACAAGCTTAGCCGTTTTGTTTAGAGTGTTATCTTCGATTTGACGAAGTAGCGAGCTTGGACGGGAAGCTCCGGGTGGATCGTCGTGGACGCAAGAGAACGACGAGTGGACCTTCATCCAACACTCAAAGAGCCTAAGGAGTGAAGCAAAAACGGGAGCTACAAAGGTTGTAGCCTTTAAACCCTAATCTTTACTTACTTATAGTTTGTTAACCCTAATTTCTAGGATTGATCCACTTGCATGTTGGTTTAGCACCTTAAAAATGAAAACTTTAGGTCATGTGATGCTTGAAATCTCTTCATAAGGTGCTATACTAACCTATCATTGGTATCAGAGCCGACCTAGAACATTAGGCGACGTTTTTACGAAGTGAAAACCCCGATCGGACAAAAATACCGTATTTTTAGGTGCTCTCTGGAAATTTTCTAAAACTTGACATTTTCCAGAATTAAAAATATGTAAAAATCATAGCAGGAAAATATAAGAATTACGGCAGAAAAATAATCCCATGAACAGTAGTTATAGCCGCGGAAACGCGGCCTAAGATTGCTTAGGCCGCTGTTCCGCGGCAGTACATATGAATTAGGGGATACAGTTTCTACAGTAATTCTATTTTCTGCATGTATAATTTTTTGGGTATTTTTAAACTGAATAAAGTTTTGAAAAATTCTGGAGATGTTTTTGGATTCATCGATTCGATCGGGACTTTCATTTCGTAGTCTTTCCGGGTAAATTAGAAAGTATTGAAGTGTTTGAACGAGTATCATTTACTCACTATTCACGGGGTTTAAATAATTTGGAAATACGTGCAAGTCTTTTTGCGGTGGTCCCTCTAGAAGACAACAAACCTTAACTCGATTATGTGACCGTCTCGAACTACCCTTTGAACCCTCGGGTTTGGGGCAGTACGGCGTGCCACATGTGAGGCGTTGGCTTGACCCTTCTACGGCTGGACCGCCGCTACTGTGTCACACTCCAAATTTTTTGAACCCTGCTCAAGTGTTGAGCTTTAGTGAATCTTGGGTGCTTGATTGTTCGTTCGAAAACTTTAATACTATCTGTTTGTCTGGAATGTGATACAATATGTGGAATTCATATGGTTTAGGCATGAAATACGAAATATGTGATATTTTGCATTTATGATGTCTAAAGAGAATCTGGATTCCAAATATTGTAGTTTTACACTTTCTTTTCTGTGACCGTAAGTGTAGTATGTTAGATATCGCCGGTTTCGTTGCTATACATCAACGACAATCGGGGTACGCATACTTACTTACGTTGATGATATGTGATATTATGTGTTGTTGAGATATGATGTGCAGGATTGTCGCGATCGAATAGCCGGGGGGGTTTTGTGAGATGAGAGTTTTATATTTTCATTCATGTAAATTCAAATATAATGTAATATTCTTTTATTTGGGGCACTTCCAGGTTGCGGTTGTGTCACCAGTGTTGTATATTATTTACTTTTCCGCATTAGGATGGACCCAAGGAGGAGAGCACAGGTGACCGGGTTCTGGGGTTCAGTGGGAGGCCATCTCGAGGAGTAGAGACCGGGTCTCCTAAACTCCAGGATTGGTAGGGTCACTTGCCGCTCTCGTAGGGGTCCAGGGTGTGGGCTTGGCTATTCATCGCGACTGTGGAATCCGTATTTTCTATTCTGGCTAAATACTAAATACGGACGTCCTAGTATATCCCACGTTATATCTATATTTCTGCTGCATGTGTTCTGTGATATCTGAGACGAATGACATATTATATATATGATATATAGTAGACGTTGCTTATGTTTTACACCCGCGCTAGTCCCGTCCCGGTATGCCGTTAGTTAAGTAACCTAACGGTGCATAACGGAACATTGCGGCGAATGCGGATGGCATAAGCGTACGTGTTATTTTCGTTTCTTTTCTGTGATTGGCTTTAGGACTTAAATGATGGGATTATATTAATGTGATTAATGTAAAGAAAATAAACCTAAAAAGATGTTGTAGAATCGGATTTGAAAACTACTCGGCTATTTATGAAAAAGCTACATTTCAAAACTGCGGAGCTTAAGCCACTCCTTTTAAAAAACTGTTTGATTCTACAACGATATCAAGTTCAAAGCGTTAAAGATTTTCTTAAAAATCATTCGCAACCCTCCGTCATTTTAGGAAGTAGAGTACTTAGTATTCGTGCTACGTTTGTTGACTTTAGTTAAGGCGTAGTGAACGGTAGCTAAGTGATGTCTTCCTACACTGCATATGATGCAGATTAATTAGGACATTCATGCGACTTTGTTGACCATAGTTAAGGGTCATATGGGTGGGTCTAATTAATCAAGAAATGACAGGTAGAACTTGACTGGTACTTATGATTTGTTGACCATAGTTAAGGTCATAAGTGCTAGGGGTAAAAATTACATCGGGAATTTCAAGTGTTGAAATTTGCAATGAGATTGCATACCTTCCATGTGATGGTTGGATCCCGATCCCACTGTGGGCAATAGTTGCTCCTAGGAGATTTTTACAGTTTACAATTAGCTAACTCATTAGGTGTCTAGAAAGGTGTTAACGGGGCTCCGCCTCTGAGAAAACGAGGTTTACTCTAATTAGGTTCGTGCGAAAGCACGGGGAACCTCCCTCAAAGTACCGACACTGGCCTGGCTGAACGGTTAGAGAAGTTGTAGACTGTAATTAATCCTGGCTAGTTTTTCTTTTTAAGGTTTGAAAGAAAAACTTGATAAAAAGCAGTAGGAAACATCGATTAGACAAGATAATAAACCAATCTAATCTATGCAAGAGCTTTCGCTGAGTGTATTCTTTTCTCTCTCTTAATGGCAGATACCAATGACTGGACTTAAGCTTCTACTAGATAAAAACAAACTGAACGGGACCAACTATAAAGACTGGCTAAGGAATCTGAAGATCGCCTTGACTTATGATAAAGTATCATATGTCCTCACGGCTTCAGCCCCGCCCGTCCCAGGCCCAAAATCCTCAGTTGCGGACATAGAAGTCCGCAAGACATGGGACGCTGACTGTGCCACGGCCACATGCCTCGCACTTGCATCGATGGATAACACACATCAAAAGCAGCACGAGGACATGGACATTCACGGGATACTGCTCCATACAAAGGAGTTGTATGGGGAGCAGTCCCGCGTATTACGATACGAAGCATCAAGGAAACTGTTTCACATGCGGATGGCCCCTGGCACACCAGTAGCGGACCATGTTTTGAAGATGATAGCTCTTATAGAAGAGCTTGAGGACCTTGGATGGACAATGGACAATGAGCAATATATAGATATTATTCTGCAGTCCCTCCCTTCCACCTTTGCTCAGTTCATAGTGAACTTCAACATGCATGGCATGGAGAAGGACCTCCCTGAACTCCTTAATATGTTAAGGAGTGCAGAAAGCACTATGAAGTCAGCAAAGACTCCCGTTATGACCATTGGACAGTCTTCTTCTTCTCGCCCAAAAGCTAAGGCTAAGGGAAAGAAAAAGAAGAAACCCACTAATCCTAAGGGTGGAGTCAAAAAGGTGAAGGGAAAGGGAAAGTCCACGGCTGGAGACCCAGGGAAAGGCGAGTGTTTTCATTGCCACAAGACAGGACATTGGAAGCGCAATTTCACGGAGTACCTAAGTCTCAAGAAGAAGCATGGTGATGCTTCTGCTTCAGGTGCGTTTGTGACTGAAAACTGTTTTTCTATAAACTCTGCTTCCTGGGTATTGGATACCGGTTCAGGTTCTCACATTTGCAATTCTATGCAGGGGCTGAGAAATAGCAAGGTTTTGAAGACAGGTGACCATACTCTCCGCGTTGGAAATGGTTCCAATGTACATACAGTCGCAGTGGGAGAGTATCACTTGGGGTTACCATCTGGATGTATTTTGATTTTGAATCCATGTTATTTTGTACCTGATATGCTATGTAATATAATATCCGTTTCTTTGTTGGACAATGATGGGTATAATTTTGTATTGCAAAACAATGTTATGAACATTCACCTGAATCAAATGTTGGTTGGGTATGGTACACTTAATAACGGAATATATGTCCTAAATCAACATACAGTTTTCAGTATACAACACACTAATAAAAGAAAATTTTCAGAATTAAATGAAGCTTTTCTTTGGCACTGTAGACTTGGTCATATTAACGAAACAAGACTAAACAAGTTACACAAAGATGGATATTTAAATCCATTTGAATATAAATCTTATGCGACTTGCCAGTCTTGTATCAAGGGTAAAATGACCAAAACTCCGTTTACCGGACACGGAGAAAGAGCTACTCAGCTCCTTGGCCTCATACATAGTGATGTATGTGGGCCAATGTCTACACAGGCTAGAGGCGGTTTTTCATACTTCATTACATTCACCGACGATTTCTCAAGATTCGGTCATGTATTTTTATTAAAGCACAAGTCCGAAGCTTTCGAGAAATTCATTGAATATAAACAAGAAGTAGAAAAACAAACCGGCTTGAGTATTAAGATGCTTCGATCAGATCGAGGTGGAGAGTATCTCAGTACAGAATTTGCAAACTTCCTAAAAGAGAATGGGATTCTCTCTCAGCTCACTCCTCCTTACACACCACAGCACAACGGTGTGTCAGAACGACGGAATAGGACCCTATTAGATATGGTCCGGTCCATGATGAGTGATGCTGAGTTACCAGTCTCGTTTTGGGGGCATGCGTTGGAGACTGCAGCGTTTCTGCTAAACAGGGTTCCGACCAAAGCCGTGTCTACCACGCCATATGAGATATGGAATGGGAAGAAACCATCTCTTAAGAGAATTAAGATTTAGGGTTGCCCGGCCTATGTTAAAAAGCAGAATCCGGACAAATCGAGACACGGTCAGTCTTGTGTAACTTTGTGGGATATCCAAAGAATTCTTATGGATATCTGTTCTACCACAAAGAGGAACAAAAGGTGTTTGTTTCTCAGTATGCCACATTCTTGGAAAAAGAGTTTTTCACAGATAAAGATGATGGCAAGGTAGTAGATCTGGAAGAGGTTCTGGAGACACAAACTACAAATGACGATTTGGTTGAACCGGCTGTTGCAACAGAAACTGAAGAACCTCGGCCACTCCGTAGGTCTGGTAGGACTTCTCGCCCACCGGAGAGGTACTACGGTTTCCTCATTGATGGTGACAGAGAAGACTGTATCATGGAAGATGATGATCCTACCAGTTTTCAGCAAGCTATCACGAGTGGTGACTCTGTGAAGTGGCTGGATGCCATGAGATCCGAAATGGAGTCTATGTACACCAACAAAGTATGGAATTTGGACGTTGTACCCCCTGGGGTAAAACCTGTAGGGTGCAAATGGATCTTTAAAAGAAAGATTGGTGTGGATGGGCAGGTAGAGACCTATAAGGCAAGACTTGTGGCGAAAGGTTTTCGTCAAAGACCAGGTTTGGACTATGACGAAACTTTTTCGCCCGTAGCCATGCTTAAATCTATTCGGATCCTACTTGCTATTGCTGCTCACTACGACTATGAAATCTGGCAGATGGACGTTAAAACAACATTCCTAAATGGAGATTTAGAAGAATGTGTTTATATGGATCAGCCGGAGGGCTTCATTGACAGTGGGAGCAGCGAAAAAGCATGTAGATTGCTTAAATCCATATATGGGTTAAAGCAGGCATCTCGGAGTTGGAACATCTGTTTCGATGATGTTATCAAAGAGTTTGATTTCATCAAAAATCCAGATGAACCTTGTGTTTATAGGAAGGCTGTAGGAAGAGCTGTCACATTCCTCGTATTGTACGTGGATGACATTCTTCTGATAGGAAATGATATTCCTATGCTACAGTCGGTCAAATCATTCTTATCATTAAGGTTCTCCATGAAGGACCTGGGTGATGCCACATACATCCTGGGCATAAGGATCTATAGGGATAGATCCAAAAGGTTATTGGGACTGTCCCAAACCAGGTACATCAACACCATCCTAAAGAGGTTTAGTATGGAAGACTCCAAGCGGGGTGCCTTACCCGCTTGCCATGGAGTCACTCTCTCCAAGGATTCTTGTCCAAAGACCGATGAAGAGAGAGCTCGCATGAGCATTATACCTTATGCTTCGGCAGTAGGATCTATAATGTATGCGATGTTATGTACACGCCCAGATGTAGCTTATGCACTTAGTGTTGTAAGCAGGTATCAATCCAACCCAGGGGAGAACCACTGGACAGCTGTGAAGAATATTCTTAAGTACTTACGAAGGACTAAAGAATTGTTCTTGGTGTATGGTAATAAAGATCTCCAAATGGAGGCCTTTACCGATTCGAGCTTCCAGAGCGATAAGGATGACAGCAAATCTATCTCAGGGTTTGTATTTACCCTCAATGGAGGGGCGGTAAGTTGGAAGAGTTCCAAACAAGATACCGTTGCAGACTCTACGATGGAAGCTGAGTACATTGCTGCAAATGATGCCGCCAAGGAAGCCGTCTGGATGAAAAAGTTCGTCTCGGAGCTAGGAGTAGTTCCAACCATTATTGATCCAATACCTTTGTATTGTGACAATAATGGGGCAATGGCGTTAGCCAAGGAGCCCAGATCCCATCAGCGGTCCAGACATATCCTGAGGCGCTTTCATTTGATCCGGAAGATTGTAGATCGCCGCGAGATCGAGATTAAGAGAGTAGACACAAAGAACAACGCCGCGGATCCATTCACCAAGGCTCTCCCTCAGCCGCAGCATGAGCGACTTTTTGAGATGTTGGGTATGAGATACGCCAATAACTGGCCTTAGTGCAAGTGGGAGATTGTTGGATATATGTATGCCCTAGAGGCCATTATGTGATAGTGGATGTATCTATACATATATATATATATATATATATATATATATATTCAGTTCGCATTCTTGCTCGACATGATAGTATGCTATCTGGTTCTTCTTTATCTGACATGTTTATTTGATCATGCTTTTATTCATTCATACATGCTGATAAAGCCCTGAGGATATCGGCTTGACTACTCTGATTATGATGGAGATCTTACTAGTGGGACATCTGTAGTCTATAAGCATATCCTGGAACGTCCCTAGTCGTAGGTATATCGAGATGGGGCATCGATATACCAGAGTAGACTAGCGTATATGATACTATACACATACGATGGGCGATGGATGTTCCCACATTCATCGATGTTTGACATCAAGATCATATACGGGTGCTCAGTGGTGACTGGGTACACTGGACGGACTCACCGAGAACTCCTATATGGAATTATATCTATCGTCGGATAGCAGTTCTCAGGTGACAGTGGTACAGGTTAGTCTGTAGACCCGAGATCGTCATGGAGTCTTGTGTGTTCTCCCACTGCACTTTGATTGCCACCCTACCACGGCTCTACTGAGTCGTGCAAACAGGTGGCCGTTGGGTACAGTCCCGAGACACACGAAGATGATGAGCGATAGGAGGGGTTTCGTCTCTCCCGGTATTGGGAGTTGATGCTGTGCTCTGCTCGACTGGTTATAACAGCAAGTCCCTGGCCAGGGCTGCTGAGATTTGCTGATAAGTGTTATCAGTAGTTTCTCGATCTGTTATAGACCATTCACGGACACGACTTATTGAGTTATTGGGGTCGACGTGACCATCCCTAGGCTCGATATGCAGCATATCTGACGAAGAGACCGGACTGTACGGTAGTGTTGCCGGATGGCTCGACGGGAGTTGTAGCAGGTTCGCTTGTTGTCTTCTGATCGCTCAATACCCGGGTGGCCGTTACGTTTAGCTGACCGCTTGCGGCTTGAGGGTACTTGATATGATCATTACCCTCTGCCGGCGTATTGACGAGTCTTAGAGTCCCACAGAGGAGTTACCCAGTCCAGGCGAAACGTTGTGGTGCGCATATGCGATATGCGCATGCACCCGATTGAAATGTGCGTATATGATACCGAACATTGATAGGGTGAACTGCTTTTGGTGGGGTCATATGAGATATGACCGGATTGATAAATCAAGTGTTGATTTATCATTTAACCATTAGTTTTCTCACTTAAAACCTTTCTAGGGTTTGATGTATGTATGCATGCATGCATGTGTTTCTTTCTTCTTTTCTAGTTTCATGCACATGTAAATGTGCATACATGTACACATACATACATCAAACCATCATGGTTGATTATATATGGAAATGGTGGCAATATAAGCCTCACACCATAGATTAAACAATGGATAATTATTTAATTTTGGTTTTAAAAAGAAAATGAAAAGGAAAGGATAATTATGCTAGTTTCTACATGCTTCTTCTAACCTAACCATGCTCACCTACCACTAAACCATGGTTATCCTTTCCTTTATCATTCTAAGCCTAAGTTAAATTAATCATCTATCATTTAATCATGGTTGGAGTCAAGAAGGAATAAATATATATAGTGATATTTATTTCTTTTTGAAGCTTAACCTTATGGTTATCATTTTATCTCTTGAAAAGAAATAGCCACCATTTTCATCCTCCTTCATCTTCTCCTCTCTAGTTTTTTCTAGTGAGTAAAACACAATCAAAGAAAGGTTTTTGAACTGAGATCCAAAGCCACAACAACATTCTACACAAGCTTAGCCGTTTTGTTTAGAGTGTTATCTTCGATTTGACGAAGTAGCGAGCTTGGACGGGAAGCTCCCGGTGGATCGTCGTGGACGCAAGAGAACGACGAGTGGACCTTCATCCAACACTCAAAGGGCCTAAGGAGTGAAGCAAAAACGGGAGCTACAAAGGTTGTAGCCTTTAAACCCTAATCTTTACTTACTTATAGTTTGTTAACCCTAATTTCTAGGATTGATCCACTTGCATGTTGGTTTAGCACCTTAAAAATGAAAACTTTAGGTCATGTGATGCTTGAAATCTCTTCATAGGGTGCTATACTAACCTAACAAACATAACATGAATGAACATTCTCGTGTCATAAAACACCTATATAAACATATATATATGAGCTACACTGCGGACTGCGGGGTTGCTATACGCCATGCACCCAACTTCTCCCCGTAGATATAAATCTACTCACCTGGTCCTCGCCAGCCGGTGTCGACGTCGCCACGCGCTTGCTTGTCGTCTCGAAGTCCACATGGGGTACCTACATATCATAACGCACCGTATCACATTAAAATCCGACTCATGAACAAAACGACACACGAACCCCACTTAGGTCAAAACCTATGGTTGCTTCCACAAATCAACCCAAAAACCCTCGACGTCGGTGTACAAACGCCAGACCATCGAGAAAAACCCAAATACACTCATTTGCACATTCACGAACACAAATTTTAATATAAAATAGGTTAAAACTCACAAAAACCCAAAATTCACCTTAAAAGCCGTTTTTTCGAAAAACTAGCAAGCAAAATTACCCGTTTTAGTACAAAACTCGACGTTTAAACAATTCTAGCGGCCATAATACTTATTAAATAACTTAAATAATCCATACAAACCATTCCCACGATTTAATTTCACCAAACCACATACGTTCAAAAAAAACTAGTTTGCAAAAATACCGACTTTAAATCTTTTTAAAATAAAATCCACAATTTTACAAATAAGCTTGGTTTTGCATGGTCCAAAGGCATTAAACCACTTATTATAATACTAATAATGACATGAAACCATAATTATATTTTAATCTAAGACATTCAATAATTTTCCAAAAATCTAGTAAGTAAAATAGCTTAAATATTACAATTTCAACTTAACAATTTATAACTAACAATTTGATTATGTTTCACATTCCACAAAAAGAAGAATCTCACCTGCAACCATAATCATACAACAAAACCCTAACTATAATCCAAAATCATCCACTTGAATTTCTAAACTTGAATTCAAAACCCCTTTTATTTATATTTTTTAAACACCTAAACAATTTTGCTTTAAACATGCAACTAACAATTAACAAATATGGAAGAATTTTTATACCTCATGATCAAGAGATCAACATGAAGATCATGGCCTCCAAAATGCCAAATTTCTTCCAAGATCCATGCTAGCTTGGGCAAATAAATAATGGGTAGAGATTGGATTTTGTTTTTGTGGGATTTTTGACTTGGATTTTTGGTGGAATTTTGTGGGTTTTGCAATGAAATGGAGAAGAATCAAGAGGGGCTGTTTGTGTGCAGGTTTCGGCCAGAAATTTGTGAGGATTGGGTGAGGGAGGAGAGAGAGTGAGGTGGGGAAAGATAAATCTAGTCAAAGTCCACTCAATTTCTATCATTTTCTATTCTATTCTTTTCTTTTCTTTCTTTTCTTTACTTTGAAATTCAAGTGGGAAAAAGTGATGGGGCTGCTGAATTCAGCCAAGGGAAGAATTAAATGGGGGTGTGTGAGTGTGGGTATGGGTGTGGGGTGATGAAAAATGACAAATACAATACCCGAAATATCCATTTACACTAAAAAAAAAGCCTTTTTTCTTCAATAATTTCTAAACCGTTTTGACAAACGATTTCGTTTCAAAAACCACATGATAAAATTTTATTTAATGTTTTATGATGCACAAAATTTGTTTCAACTCATTCCAATTTGTAATTTTCCCTAATTAAATATATTAGTGACGGCTTAAAATAATATTAAAGTAATTAATTTCGGAAAATTTTTCAGAAAATTTGAAATTTCACCCGTGGCTCAATAAACACCAAATACTAATAATTACATAGCTAGAATATGTATATTTAATTTTATAATAAAGATATTTGCATTTTTACTTTTTACAGAAAACCCCTTATTTTACCGTTTTTTCGAAATTTCACCGAAACGATTTTCAAAACGTTACAATCTTTCCCCCTTACAGAAATTCGGTCCCTGAATTTAAATTAAAGCTCCCCCCCAAATACTAAAATATTTCAGCCAAAACCATCAAATCGCCGGGGCTCCGAAATCATAAATACATAAACACATCATAGCGCAATGCATGCGCATGAGTAATGAGTAGATAACTCGAAATCAAAACTCCGTCAAGCATCCCGCAATGATCGGAGTCAAGGTGAAGACACGAATGCCAAATCTCAAGCAAGACCGATATGCTATAAATCGGAACTATACATGCAAATATCAGGAGGAAATGCATGCCAAATCCTTTAAGTTGCTGTGCAATGCACATAACACTGCACAGTGGCGGACGTCTATCATAAGAAAATAACTATATACATATATACCTTTGTTTGAAATGTACGTTCCGTCGTTTTGGGAAACAATTTAGAAAGGTTTTCCTTATTTTAAACGTTTCGCGTCATATCAGACACGTAGGTAAATACTGAGACTATAGCTCGCTTTTTGGAATTCCTTTCAATAGCTATCAATGCATGCAAAATACATTCAGGTACTGTCCTCTGACTAGTCCTGCTTAGTACGAAAACACATCGCAGTTATCATAAAAAAACGTACTGCTCTATAAGAAATCAATCCCAAAATACGCGTATGAATACTACGTGCGTCTGGTGCGCACGACAATCAAAATCCATATACGTGCCATACAAGTGCACAGAAATAGATCTAAGTGCATCGGGTGTGCACAAAGCATCTGTCGTAGGCAACGTGTGTGCCTGACAGCAAAATCAGGTGCATCTGACATGCACGAAAAAAATCTCGATTTAGTGCATCTGGTGTGCACCAAAATCGCATCTCAAGACATGCGCTCAACATGCGCAAAAACCCAAAACCAGGGGCATCCATCATGCACGAAATCATGAAATCCAATATCAAGCACCGAACATGCGTAAAATCAAATCAGGTGCACAAGGTGCACAAAACAAATATCGAGTATCACAATCGAAATCGAAGTCCAATGCATCTAAGTGCACAAAAGGCGTATCACTGCACTGCAAGCATATATAAACTATACAGAGTGCAGGAACCAAATCGTGTTCGTGCATACGCACAAAATCAACTCAAATATCTAAAACCGTAAAATCACAAACATGTGAAACCAAAGTATGAAAACGATATCAAGTGCAACACTGTGCAAAGATCGTAAATCCTCAATCATCAAAATCAAATCATGTGAATAAATCACCCAAAACATCGAAATCAATAATGGCGGAATAGTACCGCTCAAGCGCATCCTCTAAGAATCTTGGGCCAACTGTCGCGGTCACTAGTGGGACGTCTCGTCGATGATCATGAACTCTGGCCTGCTGGTGTGTGTAACAATGACCACTCCTGGGTCAAGGTCTTCACTGTGAATTACCAATCTCTCGGTCCATCGGCTCAGCGGCCCTGTCAGGTGTGCTAACGGGGATGATCCCGTTCTGGCATGTCTCTTGTCATCTCTCGATCAATCATCGCGACCACTCGTAAGACAGCATATCACCGACGTCGGCCTCTGGCTCTCTGAATGTACATGACACATCTGATCCTGGGTGCAAGTATCATTGCAGCAGTGTCCTGGAAGGAATCCTGCTCACGGTCTCTTCTATGTCTCGTCTTTGCCAACTGTCCGGAAGTCATCGTCCTTTCCTATATCTGCATCTTGCTCTGGAACGACTGCATACTCATCGCGACTCCTTCTGGAAGGTAAATCCAAGTACCATGCCTCGGCATGCGCATCGCATCTCTGTTGTCGGCGGAGTGGAACGTCGTCTCATCTAGATCTAGTACGAACCTCTTACTTCACTTTTCTCTAATGTCGTCTGCTTTGGACTCGTCTCCTCGCGGCTGCATGGACTGAGCTCCAACGGCTATCCTCGTATCGGGAGTCTCCCAAGAAATGCATCTCACCACCTAGCATCCGAATTAAGTCGAACCATCCAATCGATTGTCAAAACCTCATAATCCCCCAAGGGCTTAACATCTTGGGTACAGTTTAATAGTATCGAGTACATACCACAGCATCGGTGGTCCAGCCGTAGAAGGGCAAACCCAAGCCTCACTAATTGCGCCGTAGAACTGCCGCAAACCCGAAGGTTCAAAGGCTTTCACACGGTCATTAAGTCGAGTTAGGGTTTCATTCTTCTAGAGGGTCCATAGAATTGCCTGCATGCCCTTCCGAATACTTTAAACTTGGAATAATAGGTTTCTGACATTCGATCGTCTCTGTCGACTCCCAACGTCTCCGCGTGAAGTCATCTCTAGCTGGAATCAATCTATCTGATGACCTCTCATTGAGTAGGCGAACGAACCACGTGTCCTAGTCATTCATCATCGGGTGACTAGCGACCTTCTATCATCTATTAGTACAACTCATCCCGCAATAGCTCCAACATATGTGGCGATATCTCATCGCTCGCAGCAACAACTGGCTCACTCGTCTGCACGCTGAACAGTGCCTCAATCATCTTGAGTAAGCAATACACCAACGGTCATAAAAATCTGGCTGGCCTCTATCATTGGCTCAATCGTCTAGTGTCGATCAGCACATCCGAGAAACCTCAGAAAGGTGATCCGCCAAACGCTCGTGGCGCGGAAACACAGTAAAAAGACACATCTCCGCAATCGTGTGTCGCCGGAATTTCGCCCTGGTCAGTCCTCGTTCGTGACGAGCTCGTGCTGACTGCAACTCTAGCTGTAGCTCTCCCTGCCCGTAATCGTGGCAGCAAAACCATAACTGGTACTGATGAGGCTAGATCGGAATGAATATAATACTGAGCAAAGAAATGTACATCCTAAGGCTTCTCAAGTGGAGTGGCGTATCGTAAGTATGCCGCGGAACATACCCACGGTATGTCACTCTACTTTAGTCACCTATTCCATCAACCAAGTGTCATCCTAGGTTCCGAAGGTAAAACCTAACACTCTGATACCAACTTTTTCACGTCCCGAAAGTACGGAATATGACCGGCACTTAAACTACGAACATCTCGAGGCGTACGTAATCTAAGTAAGCCGAAAACCCAGAAATCCAAACCAAGAAAAGTAGTAGAGTGAAGGAAAACCAATTAAATCAAGTAGTTTTAATAGCATAAGCCGAATTATGCCCTTTAGAAAAAACATCAAATATTTCCTGAAAATTTCGGCAGAGTCTCCTTTGTAAATACTGGCTCCCAAACGGGATACAACATGAATAGTATACGAAATCAATAAAAAGGCATCCCCATGCGGGAGCTAGCTCTTCGTCAATCAACAGTCACAACCACACAAGCAATATAATATACAACGCCAACGGCGAGGATCAAAATTCAAAAGGAAACTCAAAACCACAAGAAAACCACAGAAATATAATGCGCAACTCTAAGGTCGAAGGAATAACATCACTGGTCTCTATCTCAAAATAAATACATGTTTGGTTGATGGAACTTCTAGATACAATAGAATAATGATATACAAGATATATAATGGGGGTACGATACAAGTAAACCCACCTACTAGCAAATCACCCGGAAATGGGAAGCAGTGCCAGCAAAGCCGTAATGAAACCTGTACGGCAAAACCTGCAAGAAACTGGGGCACAACGGAGGTGAGTTTCCAACTCGTGAATAGAAAAACATCTACGAACAGAAACCACATAAACAATGCAATCCTAGGTCAACGATCATAATATCCTCAAATATATATAACATGCAGCCTAACAATGATTAGGGTAAATATCTAACCCGAGTGTAATCCCATGTGCCCGTGTCAGTGCCTCAGGTAGCGATATATCATATGGATGATGTATGAATGCATGAAACAGAATGCATGTACTGAATAAAACTGCTTTCATAAATTAGTGAGATTTCTGTATTTTTAAAATGAGGTATCATAATGAAATCAACATAAAAAAGTGTCTAGCATCGGCACAATGTAATCCCAATATCTCGATATCTCTGTATCACAGTCTCTGTACCTCAATATCTCGAAATCTCAATGTCTTAATCACAAAATCTAGGACGCCGTCAGTCCAGACCGGCCCCTACCATCCATCTCAAGACCACGATGGTATCCTCCGGATATCCGACGCGTCGGGTAATATCACCGGTCGGTAGTGCTCCCCTGCCAGGCTCAATGTCAACAACACGATCCTCTTGCCCCGGGGTACCGCACCGGGCTCACCATGTACCCGAAACGGTTCCTCCACTCCTCGAATCGGGTCTCGAAATCCATCAGCAAACTCATGGTGGACGACTCATACATCATGGGAAAACCGCACTTTTTATTTTAAAAGAGAGAAATGGTTTATTTATGTTTTTGCGGTTTTCCTCCAAATCCAAGAAATCTTTTGAAATCCGAATCCAAGTCATCAATAGCATATAAATAGTGAATATATGCATGAGAATCCATGAATGCGACACAACAGTGAATAATAACATGCATGAAGTAGTAGGCAATAACTACAATGTCTAACTAGCATATAAGTCAAGTACACTAATATCATGTCTAAACTATTAGCTAACAACATAGGTCAAATGAAATAGTATTTTTTAAAGTGTTCGTGACATGGCAATTACCGATGAAGATGTGTGTGAGCCGGCAAGTAAGTGTACGTGGTACATACGCATCATCGGTAATGGTGCTGGTGTCCAAACAGCATGATATTAATAATGCAATAAGAAATTATAATATAAGTATGCGATGCGGAGTGAACAGTAAAAATGAGCGGGAGCTAAATACTAAACACAACGATAACTAATCTGCATTACCCTAATATAAATCCTACAAATGGTGCCTTTTGAAATAACACGAATCATGGGGTTTTGAAAATAGGGGCTACGGTGTTTTTATGAAAAGATACGTCTTTTGAAATATCCGTAGTATCCCTTGGGCTGTCTTTTAAAATACTCACGATTCGTTAGTTTTGAAATAGGTAGGAGTCTAATCTAATCTAACAACCACACTAAACTATACGGCTTAACTAACAAGCTGAACTACAGGTAAGGAAACCGCCTATCATCTGAGTCGATACATATACATACCTGTATATGTATAGTCGGTGATCCCGCCTCAATAATATCCTATCCGATACCATATCTATAATCAGGCATCCCAAGTCAAGAGTGCGGATCAATCATCAATATAGCTCGTACGTAAAGCCGTCGTACGGCATCCCAAATCTGGGTACGGGTTAATATCACATTCATCATACTATTCACCTAGTAACCTCTTTATCAAATATCATAATCGGGGTAATGATCTACGTCTAGTACAATACTGATACTGCCTAAGTATGCATGGACGTGTGCGAAACACTACGTCAAGGACCCGCTACAACGTCATGTCGTATCTCAAATGCAAACCCTGCTATATCACCGATCTCACAGCCTCAAATCAAATCTCATCGACTCATCTTAAATCCCAAGTACTATCCTCATTATCCATGCATGCGTATATGAATGTACATATACATAGTCCCATACCCACGCATATATACATATATACACATCCCAATCTGCGCACAAGAAAGTAAAGTATGCAAGTCTGTATGTGCGTATGTGGGTATAACAACTACTCTAGGGTTTCGCAACTAACGCAAAGGTACTCTATGAACACATAAACATAACATGAATGAACATTCTCGTATCATAAAACACCTATATAAACATATATATATGAGCTACACTACGGACTGCGGGGGTGCTATACGCCATCCACCCAACTTCTCCCCGTAGATATAAATCTACTCACCTGGTCCTCGCTAGCCGGTGCCGACGTCGCCACGCGTTTGCTTGTCGTCTCGAAGTCCACATGGGGTACCCACATATCATAACGCACCGTATCGCATTAAAATCCGACTCATGACCAAAACGACACACGAACCCCACATAGGTCAAAACCTATGGTTGTTTCCACAAATCAACCCAAAAACCCTCGACGTCGGTGTACAAACGCCAGACCATCGAGAAAAACCCAAATACACTCATTTGCACATTCACGAACACAAATTTTAATATAAAATAGGTTAAAACTCACAAAAACCCCAAAATTCACCTTAAAAGCCGTTTTTCCGAAAAACTAGCAAGCAAAATTACCGGTTTTAGTACAAAACTCGACGTTTAAACAATTCTAGCGGCCATAATACTTATTAAATAACTTAAATAATCCATACAAACCATTCCCACGATTTAATTTCACCAAACCACATACGTTCAAAAAAAACTAGTTTGCAAAAATACCGACTTTAATTCTTTTTAAAGTAAAATTCATAATTTTACAAATAAGCTTGGTTTTGCATGGTCCAAAGGCATTAAACCACTTATTATAATACTAATAATTACATGAAACCATAATTATATTTTAATCTAAGACATTCAATAATTTTCCAAAAATCTAGTAAGTAAAATAGCATAAATATTACAATTTCTAGTTAACAATTTACAACTAACAATTTGATTATGTTTCACATTCCACAAAAAGAAGAATCCCACCTGCAACCATAATCATACAACAAAACCCTAACTATAATCCAAAACCATCTACTTGAATTTCTA
Source organism: Agapanthus africanus (assembly GCA_030015575.1). Lineage (NCBI taxonomy): Eukaryota > Viridiplantae > Streptophyta > Magnoliopsida > Asparagales > Amaryllidaceae > Agapanthus > Agapanthus africanus. Next base: position 630,638,851 of record JASDDO010000019.1, read on the forward strand.
AACTTGAATTCAAAACCCCTTTTATTTATATTTTTTAAACACCTAAACAAGTTTGCTTTAAACATACAACTAACAATTAACAAATATGGAAGAATTTTTATACCTCATGATCAAGAGATCAACATGAAGATCATGGCCTCCAAAATGCCTAATTTCTTCCAAGATCCATGCTAGCTTGGGCAAAGAAATAATGGGTAGAGATTGGATTTTTTTTTTGTGGGATTTTTTACTTGGATTTTTGGTGGAATTTTGTGGGTTTTGCAATGAAATGGAGAAGAATCAAGAGGGGCTGTTTGTGTGCAGGTTTCGGCCAGAAATTTGTGCGGATTGGGTGAGGGAGGAGAGAGAGTGAGGTGGGGAATGATAAATCTAGTCAAAGTCCACTCAATTTCTATCATTTTCTATTCTATTCTTTTCTTTTCTTTGAAATTCAAGTGGGGAAAAGTGATGGGGCTGCTGAATTCAGCCAAGGGAAGAAATAAATGGGGGTGTGTGAGTGTGGGTATGGGTGTGGGGTGATGAAAAATGATAAATACAATACCCCAAACATCCATTTACACTAAAAAAAAAGCCTTTTTTCATTAATAATTTCTAAACCGTTTTGACAAACGCTTTCGTTTCAAAAACCACATGATAAAATTTTGTTTAATGTTTTATGATGCACAAATTTTTTTTCAACTCATTCCAATTTGTAATTTTCCCTAATTAAATATATTAGTGACGGCTTAAAATAATATTAAAATAATTAATTTCGAAAAAAATTTCAGAAAATTTGAAATTTCACCCGTGGCTCAATAAACACCAAATACTAACAATTACATAGCTAGAATATGTATATTTAATTTTATAATAAAGATATTTGCATTTTGAGTTTTTACAGAAAACCCCCTTATTTTACCGTTTTTTTCGAAATTTCACCGAAACGATTTTCAAAACGTTACAAGACTTGATGTGAGGAGGATATTGTATATTATTTTTGTGACATGGAGGTCTTTTATGCAGTTTTATTTATATCGTCTTTTATTTCTTCGCTATGGCGTTGATTGTTAATAAAACTCGATTGATTGAATGTAAGTAAAAGAATCAACTCAAATACTCAAATGATTCCCGATAACGGTTTCATTTGATTGTAATGATTTCTTGTTTGTGTAAATCGAATAAAGCGAATAAGTTTCAATGTGTCGGTAATATTGAATAAAATTCACAATCAAAGAATTATATTTGACCGCAATCAATTATGGTGTCGATTGTAGATTGTAAGCGAGTGCGGATCGTCCACAGGGATTGCGCGATTCGTTTCTATGTTTAATTTGTTTGAATTGAAAAGTTAATCGAAAAGAAAAGAAAACATGATTCATGAATTTATCGATTGATTCAGGTGTCACGAGTTTAATCCAGAATCAAGAAACTGATAAACAAATCAAGAATCGGTGTTTCGATGATATTTCCAACCAAAATGTCAAGAATCTAAATGAGGCTCGTAGGAATCGATCGGATCTATAGACGTGATGTAATCTCAAGATTTCGTGTTCTTGTCCTTCGAAGGATTGATACTAGATCGATGATGATCGACGAGAGTTAGGGCTTTCTTGATGAAACCAGGGTTTCATCGTTTAACCCTTGTTCTTTCGTAGATATCACTCACATTCTAGCCTCTAGCAATTTCAAGAAACGATCGTAACTCCCCAATCTCGAGCGATATCAATCAAGAAAGCATCGCAACGAATTGGGTTGTCGATTCTTGAACTTGTTAGGGTTTACAAAACTCGTAGGATTCAAGAATCGATTTAAGATATATTACATCATCATTCTATTGATCGTCTCGACTCCTCGACGAGCGGAGTATTACTCAAACATCATCACACAGAAAGCATTCAAGAATTGAAAAGATATCCTGATGCAAGAATTTAAAGAAAACAAGATAAAAGAATATCACCTTTTTATTTATATCAACAATTTGATTACAGTCGCTCAAGAACTACAAGAGGAAGAACTAAATTGTCGAATTGGCGTCGCTCGGCTCCTTGAGTCGCGGATCGGCTTGGACCACTTGCTCTGTTGAAGATCGGCTCGGCTCATAAAAGGTTGCAAGGCTTCTTGCTTGATGGGTACTCGGGATCTTGGCTTTTGATTAGAATTAGGGTTAGGGTTTCACACAAGTCCTCTCACTAGACTTGTGGAAGAAGAAGATGAAGAAAGAGAGTGAATGGCTTAAGATTGGCTACTAAAAATGAACTAGTCAAGGATTTTTCCAAGATGTGAGATATCCCTCTCCAAGATGGTTTACAAGTGAGCCTAGGGTCTTATTTATAGATCTCCCAAACCCTAGGTCTAGGTTTGAAATTACAATTCCCTCCAAAAGTTTGTTGAGGCTTCTAGAAGGAGTTTGTTAGGCTTTAGCTTAGGGTTTAAGCTAGGGTTTAGGGAGAAGTTTCTAGAATGATAGGCTAGTTTAGTGTTGATCCCAAAGTTTGCTGATCTGGCAGAAGTCTCTGGAGTATTCTGGAATTTGATGTATATGAGCTGAATGTGGGCCCTGAGTGAAGAGTTTTGATGCAAAGATACAGTGCTGACGTGGCAAGACAGCCGCTGAACCGCGGCGCAAGCAGGCTCCGGCCGCGGTTCCGCGGCCATGATGACTCCTTGGCACTTGGGGCTTCTTCTGTGGTCTTGGAATAGTATTTGTAGCTTTATCTGATGTGTTGATTTGTACTTTCCCCTTTGTATTGATACCAGAATTGAAATCATTGAGTTGGCGTAATATTTGATCGGTACCGTATAAATTTTGGCCTTTCTTCTGGATTTTCCTGCATAGATCTCAAAACAAGTGTTGCGCAATATAGGGATGATGCGATGCCATGAAATGCAGTCAATTTCCTTTATAATGCCGGTTTTAGAGTCTAACACATGCAATCTGATATTTTGCGACAGTTTTGCTAATATGTGAAATATGAATACCGTACACTTCTAAATGAATGCAAATGATGAGGAAATTGCCGGCTGAAATATGCAATATTTTCGACTAATCAAATTCCCCCAAACTTAATTTCGATCGTCTCGAGAGAACTGTTTATTAAAAAGAGAAGGAGAAAATAAAGAAAGAGAAAAACTAACTAGCACACTTTCGTAGGCAACACGATTGCACTGAGCATATGCAACAAGCCTTTAAACCTCTAGGTGTCCCTAGTAGGAGGAGTGTTGTCTCCTGAGGGTTTTCAGCGGATTGCACCCACAAAATCCAATAATAAAAGAAAGATCATGAATATTACATTTAAAGAAAAGAATTGTAAAAGAAAGACTTTGAAAATTAGGGTTTCCAACTAAGCTAGCTTTTCGGTTGTCATGAGCCCTATCTTAATGGTCATGAAAAAATGTTAGAAATCACGTCCTCCCTCAATAAAACATCATCTTATTCTTCATTCCTATCTTTCTTCCAAACATCGATCATATAACCCTGCGTGTGTGTAAAGACATCCCTACACCTGGAGAATTCAATTCAAGCTATCATACTCTTGCCCATCAGCCTCAGTACTTTTTAATTAATGAATATTTAGATGAGATTGCTCACACACTTTCATGCGACCGTTAATACTTCTTGAGGTACTAACCGACCGATTACTCATGTGCTTGCTTACTTGGTGTATTTTCCTCGTCTTGCACCACCTCAGGCATAGCAGTGACTCCCAGACCAGTTGGCCTTAGGGCACTAGGTGAAGAAGCACCCTCGCTATATATTTTTTTATTGCCCTCGGTGATAACAAAACCAGTGTCCGTTTTTCTCACCACTTTATATTTTCTTTATTCACTTTTCTTTTCTTTTTATTTCCTTCATACATCGGCTTTAAGACAAGTGCATTTCAAGGTATCCTCTATTATCCCAGGCTTCAAGACGTGTGTAAGTGCGAATATCAGAGTATCAACGTTCAAAATGTTTGGCTTCCAGAATAGAAACTATTTTTCAGACTTATTTTTATCCTCAGATTAGTGACGTCCTTCATCTTACTAACCCTTGGGACAACGGCTCATAACTACTTATTACTAGTTCGTATAAGAAAACTTCTAATTTTCTTAGTTTTCTTAATTTTTCTAATCTCATGGATGTAATTTTTAACTATCTAAACTTTCATTATCTTATTTATATACAAAAAAGTGTAAATATTAAAATTATTTTTATACTTGGAAATTTTTAAATTTTTATTGGTTTTGAAAATTTTTCAATTTTTATAGATTTTTAAAAGAAATGTTTTGTGCTTATGCAAATGATATGCAAATGATGAAAAAATAAGCACAAACCTCCCCCAAACTTGTTTTTAACAGTGTCCTTACTGTTGCCAAATGCTATACCTACAAAAACTGTAAGCCTGGGGGGAATTATTAGTGGGGGCTAAATATATAAGTGAAGAACTTCCCCCAAACTTAATTTTTTTTTACTCACCTTCATCCAAAAGATGATGCAATGATATACAGGATATGAAGGTGAGACGGAGGAAATTTAATCCAAATAAACTGGCTCTTGTAAGAACAAGAGCTCCTCCGTGGGGTCAGTGGAAAAATACGGCTTACATCTATGTCCATTTACTTTGAAAAAGGTGCCGTTTTTAACATTTTCTACTTCTACTGCCCTGTGCGGGTATACAGACCGCACAATAAAAGGTCCCTTCCATCGAGATTGGAGCTTACCCGCGTGAAGGTGTAATCGTGAATCATAAAGAAGGACTTGTTGACCAGGTGAAAATGTTTTCCTCAAAATGTTTTTATCGTGAAAAACCTTAGTCCTATTCTTTGTGATTACAGCGTTATCATAAGCTTCATTGCGGAGTTCGCTTAGATCATTTATTTGCAGCTTCCGAAAGTTGCAAGCAAGGTTTAGATCAAAATTTATTTCTTTTATAGCCCATAATGCTTTATGCTCTATCTCGACGGGTAAATAACATGCTTTCCCAAACACTATCCTATATGGAGATATTCCTAGGTCGGTTTTATATGCAGTCCTGAATGCCCAAAGAGCATCCGTCAGTTTGGTCGACCAGTCTTTTTTATTTTTAGCAACAGTTTTCTCCAGGATAAGTTTGATTTTTCTGTTTGAGATTTCAGCCTGCCCGCTTGTTTGGGGATGATAGGGTGTAGAAAGTCGGTGGTTGATTGAGTATTTTCGCATCAGAGTCTCAAAAGACCTGTTGCAGAAATGTGTCCCATTATCGCTAATGATAGCGCGTGGGTGTCCAAATCGCGAAAAGATATTCTCTTTTAAGAACTTAATGACAACTTTCTTGTCATTAGTGCGACATGGAATGGCTTCTACCCACTTTGAGACATAATCAACCGCCAGCAGTATGTACAAATTCCCAAAGGAGTTGGGAAAGGGACCCATAAAATCAATGCCCCAAACATCGAATATTTCAACAACCAAGATGGGTTGCTGAGGCATTTCATTCCTCTGGGATATTCTACCCGTGTACTGACATTGTGTACAGGTTTTGCAATGCTCAAATGCGTCCTTGAATAAGGTAGGCCAATAAAATCCACATTGCAAAACCTTTTCCGCTGTTTTTCTACGACCAAAGTGACCCCCACAGGCCTGATCATGACAAAATGAAAGAACACTATTGAACTCTTCATTCGGGACACACCGGCGAATGATCTGATCAGGAAAATATTTAAACAAATAGGGCTCGTCCCAGTAAAAGTGTTTTACTTGGGATAGAAAACGGTACTTGTCCTGTTTTGACCAATCGCTCGGTATAAGTCCCGTGGCATGATAGTTCACAATATCCCTGAACCATGGTTCACTGGATATGCTCAAGAGTTGTTCGTCAGGGAACGAGTCATTAATCGGCAGGGTCACAGGGGAAGAAGAGATGCGTGAAAGATGGTCAGCTACTACGTTTTCACATCCTTTCTTATATTTGATAACAAGATCGAATTCTTGTAACAGAAGGATCCAACGTATTAGTCGACCTTTTGCATCTTTCTTCGCCAGAAGATGTTTTAAAGCGGAATGGTCAGTATACACAACTATAGGTGAGCCAATTAAGTAACGCCTGAATTTTTCTAATGCAAATACAACCGCTAAGAGTTCTTTTTCTGTGGTTGTATAATTGATTTGCGTATCATTCAGGGTCTTACTTGCATAGTATATCACGTGTGGCATCTTTTCGATGTGCTGTCCTAAGACTGCACCTACTGCAAAATCAGATGCGTCACACACCAGCTCAAAGGGGTAGTCCCAGTTTGGTGATGATAACACGGGGGCTGAAGTGAGTGAGTGTTTAAGTGAGTCGAAAGCTGTCTCGCAGTCCGAGTCAAAATGGAAGGTCGTATCCTTGGCCAGGAGAAGAGTTAAAGGTCTAGCAATTTTGCTAAAGTCCTTAATGAATCTCTTATAAAAGCCCGCATGGCCAAGGAAAGATCGAATATCTTTGACGCTTTTGGGATGAGTGAGGTTTTGAATGACATCTATCTTAGCTCTGTCAACCTCAATGCCTTCCTGTGAAATGACAAGTCCAAGGACTATTCCTTCTTGAACCATAAAATGGCATTTTTCCCAGTTCAAAGTCAAGTTCTTCTCTTTGCAACGAGTAAGAACAGCGTCAAAATTTGCTAGGAAATCAGAAAAAGAGTCTCCAAAAATCGAGAAATCGTCCATAAAGATCTCCAGAAAATTCTCTACCATATCAGAGAATATCCCCATCATACACCGCTGAAAGGTAGCGGGAGCATTGCATAGCCCAAAGGGCATGCGACTGTAAGCAAAGGTACCAAAAGGACAAATAAAAGTGGTTTTATCTTGATCCTTCTTGGCGATGGGGACCTGATTATAGCCTGAGTATCCGTCCATAAAACAATAATACTCTCGTCCCGCTAAGCGTTCCAGCATCTGATCAATGAATGGTAGAGGAAAATGGTCTTTCCTCGTGGCAGCATTGAGTTTTCTATAATCGATACATATACGCCACCCAGTTTGGGCACGTGTCTGAATCAACTCATTTGCCTCATTGGTTATAACAGTGATGCCGGATTTCTTAGGAACGACATGTATAGGACTCACCCACTGGCTATTAGAGATGGGGTATATAATACCATTATCTAAGCATTTGACGATCTCTTTCATGACAGCTTCCTTCATGACGGGATTTAACCGTCTCTGTGGTTCTCGGGTTGGTCTGGCATCATCCATCACATGTATATGATGTTCAACTATCAAGGGACTAATCCCTTTGATGTCCGCCATACTCCAACCAAACGCCTCTTTGTTAGATCTCAATACCGATAAAAGTGCATTCTCTTGCTCTGATGCAAGAGAAGTGGATATGATAACCGGTAAAGACTCATTCTCACCAAGATATGCATATTTAAGGTGAGAAGGTAAAATTTTGAGATCTAATTCGGGCGGAGAAATGATAGAAGGAGGGATCATTGAGTGATTTTTGGATTTACAAAGAAGCTCAGAGCCTGTGAAAGATACAGACTCGGGTGCAGAAAAGTCAGGAGTGCAGGACTCAAGTGTAGAAAAAATGTCCTCACTAAGATCATGTGTAAGATCAAGCAGAGATGTGGTAATGTCGTCGAGATCTAGAAAGCAAAGATCCTCAGCTCTACAACTATCGGGAGTGATCTCAAGGACAGAGCACACATCTAAAATATGAGCAGAGGGTTCTGATGGCTGACTTCCAACTTTGTAGATATTTAGTTCAATGGTCATATTTCCAAATGATAAATTCATTGAACCATTTCTACAGCTTATAACAGCATTGGAAGTGGCAAGGAAAGGACGACCCAGAATCACCGGAATTTGGCTCCGGGGGTTTGCTACAGGCTGTGTATCAAGTACAATGAAGTCTACAGGGAAAACAAATTCCCCGACCTTTATCAACACATCCTCTAGTTCACCCCTTGGTTTGGTGATAGATCGGTCTGCCATTTGGAGAGTGCAGTGAGCAGGTTTCAACTCTCCAATCCCTAATTGCTCATAGACAGAATATGGAAGGAGGTTAACACTTGCGCCAAGGTCTAAAAGAGCACGATTTATATTTTTACCCCCAATCGAAATCGATATTGTAGGACATCCTGGGTCCTTTTGTTTCTTTGGTAGCTGGGGAATAAAAGCAGTGCTGATATTATTAGCCATAACGACCTTCTTCGGCACTTGAGTCTTCCTCTTCCTAGTGCACAAGTCCTTAAGAATTTTCGCATAAGCGGGGACTTGTTGAATTTCATTTAGGAGAGAGATATTGATGTTAACCTGTTTGAACATTTCCATAATTTTCTCCATATGAGGACTCGTTCTATTACCCCTTAACCGATTTGGGTAAGGAGCTTTCGCAATAAGCGCAGGGTCCATCATAGGAGAAGGAAGAGGGGGTAGACGAGGTCCCAAAAGAGGTGTGGGGACCGTCTGTGGAGAACTATACGGGTTCGGTTCAGGTGTCGAGCCTAATGGGAAATGGAGAATAGGCTAGCGAGAAAGTGGTGTGGTAGAAGAAGAAGGATCAGAAGGAGAAGTGTGTGTGTGTGGAAAGGTCTCAGCCGGGGTGTTGATTTGATTTTCAGTATCATCAATTCCTTCCCCGACATGATTGTTCAGCACACTTCCCGATCTCAACGTTGTGACGGCATTTACGTTGTAATGCCCAGGATTCTGTAGGGGTTGAGAGGGAAGTTTCCCTTTTTCTCTCGCACTCATTTCGGCTTTTAGGCGTGCGATTTTAGCTTCCATCGATCTGATACTCTCAGCTTGGGATGCTGAGTTTTTCTTTATCTCACTGATGGAAGATCTAACCTCAGTCGAAACCTCTATGAAATTTGATAAAAGTGATTTCATGGTTTGAGTGAATTGAGAGAATTCGTCAGAACAGGTCATAGGATTAAACTGTGCAGGAGTATTGACCTGATTTTGGAAGTTTTGTGACTGGTAGGGGTGCTGAGTGAGTTGAAGGGGTTGCTGTTGTGGTGGAGGAAGAGCCCTTTGAAAATTATTCGTGTTTGGAACTGTGTTTTGAGATTTGTTTTGGTTCCAAGCGAAATTCGGGTGATTCCTCCAACCCTGATTGTACGTGGAAGAATATGGATCGTTTCGAGGTCTTTGAAATGCGGCATTACAATGCTCGTGACCTTGAAACGCAGAGTTTAATGGACATTCTTTCGTTAAATGAGACGGATCAGAACAACACCCACAAACAGTTTTGGGAAGCGATACTGGGTTTAGGGAGGCTGCTGCAAATTTGTGTTCCATACTGTCGAGCTTCTTTTGCATTGTTGCCATTTCAGCTCGAACACCTATGGACACATCTATTTGGTGTACGCCACCCCTATTCAATGGTTGGGTTCCACTCTCCAACTGTAGTGATTTTTCAGCGAACTCTTCTAAATACTTCCAAGCCTCCCCATCATCTTTGGTCATAAAAGTACCTTGACACATGTTTTCAAGGCTCTGTTTAGTGTTTGGGTTAATGCCCTTATAAATGATTCGGCACAATTCCCATCTCGGGATGCCGTGATGAGGACACTGAACCAATAGATCCTTGAAACGTTCAAAGCATTTTGAAAATGGTTCAGTAGGGAGCTGGGAAAATTGATTCAGTTCGCTACGGATTCGAGCTGTCTTTTGTATTGGGTAAAATTTCTTAAGGAATGCAGCGACGAATTCTTCCCAATTCGTAATAGAATGTGCGGTAGTGTTATATAGCCACTTCTCGGCTATATCGCACAAAGTAAATCAAAGAAGTCGTAGACGCATAGCATCCACTGAAAGTTGTGACGTACCCATCATTGCGTATACGTTTTCAAATTTGGTAATGAAAACGTAAGCGTCCTCAGTCTCGAGTCCGTGGAATTTGGGTAAAAGATTGATGTACTGGGGCTTAATCTCAAAGTTATCCCCATTGGCTGGTGGTGTGGATAAGCAGGTCGAAAGAGGACCTCGAATAGGGTAGCACCTCTCCTGGAAAGAGATATACGGGGTGGATTCTGCGCACCAACGGACGGCGGCAGATTAGGGTTAAAGAAGTTTGATGGATTCGGATCCATCGGAGTGGGTGTGGTAGTGGGTAAAGAAAAGGTAAATGGAGAAATATCGACTTCGGAGTCGATAAAGGGTACGCGGACTAAACGGGCACTAGAATCCCGTGTCCAGCCTATCTTGTACTAAAAAGGGTTAGTACAAGTGGCAGCGTTGACTTATAATTAGGGGTAATGAATGAATGCGTTGCTTGCTTCGAAAAAGGGACGGATTTTTGAAAAAAGGATGCGACACAACAAATGCAGCACACAACCCTAGAATCTAGTGGTCACCTAGGTCCGGCTCTAGACCGCTCCTAACTGCCAAAAGACAAGTCGCAGGATAGAATCCTCCACTACCTCTTTGTCCCCCTGTGGCCGGATAAGTGCCAGGTAAGTGGGAAGGTACTCCACTACGTAAGTAGTGGGCCTAATTAAAAACCACTAGCCTTAGACACACTCGCCTTAGGCACCACAAGAAAACGCGGATAAGCAATGAATTACCCACGGCCTTCTCTTGTCCTAATTGAGCGCGACAGTCCTTAGAGTCATCTCTAGATTTCTTTTAGTTAATGTGGGTCAATGCGGATGCAAGTTTTGCGATTTTCGGGGCCTAGGAAGGGTAATGAAATCCCCATCTAATTTGGATTTGGCCGTGCCCCTTAATTTCCGTATTAGAATGCAAATAACCAAGAAACAAAATCACGCACAAATTTAATTTTTCTTTTTGCGAGCTGCGATTATTTGCAAAGAATCCTGCAGAAAATGTTAGTTGGAGCTAAAAAGAGGAGAGAGGAGAAGGTAAGAAATCACCTGAAGCAAAATTGTACAGAGAACCCTCCAAGTGGCCGCGGTTCCGCCGCGAATCCCTCCTTATGCCGCGCTTCCGCGGTTGAACAATGGGATCACTGCACAAAACTTCACCAAAGAGCTTATGTAGACTCCCTCTGCTCTCTGGTATATCCCAAAAATTTTCTTAAATTGCCAAACAACTCCAGATTTTCTTGCAATGAACCACAACAAATCGTTTAGGGTTTGCACGAATTTTGATCTCAAAATTAACAATGGAATAAATCTTTCAATTCAAACTATAATATGAAACGAATTAGCGCGCGATCCCCGGCAACGGCGCCATTTGATTGTTAATAAAACTCGATTGATTGAATGTAAGTTAAAGAATCAACTCAAATACTCAAATGATTCCCGATAACGGTTTCATTTGATTGTAATGATTTCTTGTTTGTGTAAATCGAATAAAGCGAATAAGTTTCAATGTGTCGGTAATATTGAATAAAATTCACAATCAAAGAATTATATTTGACCGCAATCAATTACGGTGTCGATTGTAGATCGTAAGCGAGTGCGGATCGTCCACAGGGATTGCGCGATTCGTTTCTATGTTTAATTTGTTTGAATTGAAAAGTTAATCGAAAAGAAAAGAAAACATGATTCAAGAATTTATCGATTGATTCAGGTGTCACGAGTTTAATCCAGAATCAAGAAACTGATAAACAAATCAAGAATCGGTGTTTCGATGATATTTCCAACCAAAATGTCAAGAATCTAAATGAGGCTCGTAGGAATCGATCGGATCTATAGACGTGATGTAATCTCAAGATTTCGTGTTCTTGTCCTTCGAAGAATTGATACTAGATCGATGATGATCGACGAGAGTTAGGGCTTTCTTGATGAAACTAGGGTTTCATCGTTTAACCCTTGTTCTTTCGTAGATATCACTCACATTCTAGCCTCTAGAAATTTCAAGAAACGATCGTAACTCCCCAATCTCGAGCGATATCAATGTAACGTTTTGAAAATCGTTTCGGTGAAATTTCGAAAAAACGGTAAAATAAGGGGGTTTTCTGTAAAAAGTCAAAATACAAATATTTTTATTATAAAATTAAATATACATATTCTAGCTATGTAATTGCTAGTAATTGGTGTTTATTGAGCCACCGGTGAAATTTCAAATTTTCTGAATTTTTTTCCGAAATTAATTATTTTAATATTTTTTTAAGCCGTCACTAATACATTTAATTAGGGAAAATTACAAATTGGAATGAGTTGAAATAAATTTTGTGCATCATAACATATTAAACAAAATTTTATCATGTGATTTTTGAAATGAAATGATTTGCCAAAACGGGTTAGGAAATATTGAAGAAAAAGGCTTATTTTGTGAAAATAAAAGGGTTTTGGTGCATATTGAATTGGTGTTTGGTGTTCATTGCTTCACACACACACACACCACCTCCACCTCCCTCTCTTGCTGGCTGAATATGGGCTGCCCCAATCTCCATGTCCCCACTTTTTTTTGTTCACAAGAAATGAAAAGAAAAGAATAATATATATGTATAAGTATGGGCTTTTGACTTTTCTTTTGACTTTGAAACCAACACCCTCACTCTCTCACCTCTCCCCCCTCATTGGCCATGCCCATTTCTGAATTCCTGCAGCCCCTCCCCTCTCTTTCCCTCATCTCATCTCTTCTCCAAAAATCCCACACTTTTTACCTTCAAAAATTCATCAAATTCCATCCAAAATCAAAACAAAATCAAAATCCAACTCCTACCCATTTCTCATTTGCCTATCTAGCATGGATCTAGGGAATAAGATTTCAATTTGGGAGGCTATGGATGCTTGTGGATCCTCAAATGTTTTGGGTATAATTTCTAAACATTTTGCTTAATTTGTTAGTTAATTTCTTAAAGCTTATTTATTTAAGTGTTAATTAGGCTTTAGTTGCAAGTTTGGAAATTCTAGAATTGGGTATGGATCAAGTTAGGGTTTTATATCATTTGATCATAGTTTAAGTGTATAATTTAACATATTATGGCATGTAAAATCTTACCTAGTAACTAGTTTGCTAATTGTTATTTTAAAATTTGTCTAATTAAGCTATTTTGCTAACTAGGGTTTTTGGAAAATTATTAAATGCTTTAGATTAAATATAATTAAAGTTTCATGTCATTATTAGTATTATAATAAGTGGTTTAATACCTTTGGACCATGCAAAACAAAGCTTATTTGTAAAATCGTGAATTTTACTTTAAAAAGAGTTAAAATCGGTATTTTTGCAAACTAGTTTTTTTGAACGTATGTGGTTTGGTGAAACTAAATCGTGGAAATGGTTTGTATGGATTATTTAAGTTATTTAATAAGTATTATGGCCACTAGATTTGTTTAAACGTCGAGTTTTGTACCAAAACGGGTAATTTTTGCTTGCTAGATTTTCGGAAAAATGGCTTTTAAGGTGAATTTGGGGTTTTTGAGAATTTTAACCTATTTTATAGTATAATTAGTGCTTGTGATCGTGAAAATGAGTGTGTTTAGGTTTTCTTAATGGTTTGGCGTTTGTACGCCGACGTCGAGGGTTTTGGGGTTGATTTGTGAAAGCAGCCATACGTTTTGACCTATGTGGGATTAATGTGTCGTTTTGGTCATGAGTCAGATTTTAATGCGATACGGTGCGTTATGATATGTAGGTACCCCATGTAGACTTCGAGACGACAAGCAAGCACGTGGCGACGTCGGCACCGGCGAGCAAGGACCAGGTGAGTAGATTTATATCTACGGGGAGAAGTCGGGTGGATGGCGTATAGCACCCCCGCAGTCCGTAGTGTATCTCATATATATGTTTATATTGGTGTTCTATGATACGAGAATGTTCATTCATGTTATGATTATGTGTTCATGGATTAGTTTTGGGTTAGGTGCGAAACCCGAGAGTAGTTGTTATACCCACATACGCACACACAGACTTGCATACATTACTTTCTTGTGCGCCGATTGGGATGTGTATATATGTATATATGCGTGGGTATGGGACTATGCATATGTACATTCATATACGCATGCATGGATAATGAGGATAGTACTTGGGATTTAAGATGAGTCGATGAGATTTGATTTGAGGTCGTGAGATCGGTGATATAGCAGGGTTCGTATTTGAGATACGACATGACGTTGTAGCGGGTCCTTGACGTAGTGTTTCACACACGTCCATGCATACTTAGGCGGTATCAGTATTGTACTAGACATAGGTCAGTACCCTAGACTATGATCTTGGATAAAAGGGATACCAGAGGAATAGTATGAGGAATATGATATTGACCCGTACCCAGATTTGGGGATGCCGTACGACAGATTTACGTACGAGCTATATCTTGATGATTGATCCGCACTCTTGACTTGGGATGTCTGATTATAGATATGGTATTGGATATGATATTATTGGCGGGATCTGTAAGTGCACGGCGGCGCCCCGGCCGTTAATCCGACGGCCAAATGCGGAAGCGGTGATAAACTTTAATTTTTCTTGAACTGGCAAACTGCCGCGCACTAATACCCGGATCGAACCATTAACTAGTCCTAGCTAACTACAAGATAGGGAATAGAGATATACCGACTGATCCAAGTCCTCCGGTCTTCTCGTCGTCGTCCCGATCTCCCGCGGAATGTCCTGTCTCCACCTCGTCGCCGGAAGTGCACCATATCGCCTACTTCTTTTACGGGCTCCCACCTCAATGCCGAGGCAATTCGGGTATGAAGCTGGCTAGTCGACGTGCCCAAGATTTGCTGTAGAATATAGTGTAGAGGCTATGTCACTTTTTGGGATTGTAGGAATTGCCTTTTAGTGGAGGGATGAACTATGGAGTTTTGAGATGGAACTTGTGGATATTTGGGAGCATGAAATGAACCAAATACCCACCCTCAAAATTTTGGACAGCCCACTAAGGGGAGTGGCCGGCCATGACAATGGGAATGAGAGAAAATGAGAGTGACCAAAAGAATAATCCAAGAGAGAGGGAGAGGAATGGTTATCATATGGAAAATAATGATCACAAAGAAAAGTCCTCACTCAACAACCATATCATCTCCCATCATCAACAATCATGTCCACAAAAGTCATGCCATCATGACAAGAAGAAGTCAAGAAGTCAAGGTCAATGAAAAGTTGTCATGATAAAACAATATGCAAAGACCCCCTCCACAAATGCCTATTTGCAACAATGCAAATAAGCCCTCCTCCACCAAACTTCGGCCAATGAACGATACAAAGGAAATCGGCCGAAACGGAAAGCAAACTGGCAACTCCAGAAAACTGGTCCCGTAATAAATTACAGGAAAACCCCGATACTGTGCGTACACACCCGCATTTGTATTCCGAACGAAATACAAATGCAATGAGACAAAATCTACACTGTACTATACTAGGATCCGGCTTAAACCAAAGCCGGCTAGTAATATCCGTTCGATCCTGATCCGTGCAATACCGCACGTATCTGATCGAACCCTGCTATATACCCATACGGCCTGTAGTACAAACTGTCCGATCCTGATCCGTGCAATACCGCACGTATCTGATCGGACCTTGCCATATCTCCATACGGCCTCTACATCTTTTCGCCCGAAAGCTGAGTAACTGAATGTGGGGGACTCTAAAGACTCATCAACACCTTGGTTGCGGATTTAACCGCTAGCACGTCAGAGGTATAAGTCAATACGTAACGGGCTACCAGGTATTGACCAAAAGGGACGTCTGTGAGCGAACTCAGCCTGACAACCCTACTGAGCCTGTCAGTGACAATATCCATACAGTCCGGTCCGTTCGTCTATGAGTATCGCATGGCGGGCCTAGGGGGTTGGTAAAAGTCAGACCCGCAAAAGCGGTACAAGTCGTGTCGGAGTGTAGCCCAGAACACCCTGAGATACTACTGGAATACCTACCAGTAAATCTTCTTGCCTCGGCCGAGGGCTTCGTGTAAGGGCTCTCCTAGACACAGCGCGACCTCACCCCCAATACCGGGAGAGACGAACCCCTGAAGATACGCTCACTGCCTCCATGTGGCTCGGGACTGTACCCAACTAAAACCTGTTTGCACGACTCCTTTGAGCCGTGGTAGGGTAGTAATCAAAGTACAGTGGGAACTCACACGAGACAAATGACGATCCCCAGGTCGATGAACTAACCTGTAAACATGTCACCAGGGAACTGCCATCTGACGTCTGGTATATGACCAACTAGCATGTTCCCGGCGAGTCCTGTCCGGTGTACTCATAACCCAATGAGCACCTGTATACATCTTAGGTGATCTAACTGACACCAATGGCTTGTGAGACCGGCCACCGCCCCTCGTCGGGGTCTCGACTGTATACACTAGTCTACTCTGGAGTATCGATGCCCTGTCTCGAAACTCGCACGACTAGGGACCTTTTAAGGATATGCTTATAGACCCCCAGCTCCCACTTATATGATCGCCCTCATACTGCTGGTGGTCAAGCAAGAATCCTAGGGGCTCAATCAACGTGTAATAGCGACGTGTCAGGTCACCTAAAACAATACACGATGATAAAGGTAAACCAGATAGCATACTATCATCTCGAGTAAGATTGTCCTATCGGGATAGGTCCTCCCTCAATCATTACAATCACGTGCCTGTGACCCAATAATTGACTCTGAGGGCACTATCTCCAACAGGATCACCGACTAATATATATACTAGTATGTATATGGATCGACTCAGATGTTAGGCGGTTTCCTTACCTGTAGTCCAGCTTGTTAGCTTAGCCCTTTAGTTTAGTTTAGTTGTTAGATTAGATTCGATTCTTACCTATTTCAAAAACTAACGAATCGTGGGTATTTTAAAAGACAGCCCAAGGGATCCTACGGATATTTTAAAAGACGTATCTTTTCATAAAAACACCGTAGCCCCTATTTTCAAAACCCCATGATTCGTGTTATTTCAAAAGGCACCATTTGTAGGACTTATGTTAGATTAATGCAGGTTAGTTACAGTTGCGTCTAGTAGTCAGCTCCCGCTTATTATTGTGGTTCACTTCGCATCGCATACTTATGTTATAATTTCTTATTGCAATGTTGATATCATATTGTTAGGACACCAGCACCATTACCGATGATGCGTATGTACCACGTACACATACTTGCCGGCTCACACACATCTTCATCGGTAATTGCCATGTCACGTACACCTTAGAAAATATTATTGCTTAACTTAGCTTGATAACCAGTAGTTTGACATAATATTAGTGTACATACCTTATATGCCAGCTTAGATATTGTAGTTATTACTTGTCGCTTCATGCATACTGTTATTCATTCTCATGCTTATATTCATGGTTTTACATGCTATTGATGATTCGGATTTCCATGATATTTTCTGGATTTGGAGGAAAACCGCAAAACATATATAAACTGCTTTCTCTCTTTTTAAATAAAAAGTGCGGTTTTTCCCATGATGTATGAGTCGTCCACCATGAGTTTGCTGATGGATTTCGAGACCCAATTCGAGGAGACGGATGAACCGTTTCGGGTACATGGTGGACCCGGTAAGGTACCCCGAGGCAAGAAGCGCGTGATGATGACGATGTGAGCCTGGCAGGGGAGCACTACCTACCGGTGATTTTACCCGACGCGTCGGATATCCGGAGGATACCGTCGTGGTCTTGAGATGGATGGTAGGGGCCGGTCTGGACTGACGGCGCCCTAGATATTGTGATTGAGACATTGAGATTTCGAGATATTGAGGTACAGAGACTGTGATACAGAGATATCGAGATATTGGGATTACGTTTTGTGCCGATGCTAGGCACCGTTTTATGCTGATTTCATTATGATACCTCATTTTAAAAAATACAAAGGAAATCTCACCAAATTATGAAAACAGTTCTTCATTTACATGTATTCTGTTTTCATGCATTCATACCTCATTCATATGATATATTGCTACCTGAGGCACTGACACGGGCACATGAGATTACACTCGGGTTAGATATTTACCCTAGCCTTGTTATAGGTTGCATGTTATATATATAATTGAGGATATATTATGATCATTGACCTAGGATTGCGTTATTTATGCGATTTCTTTTCGTAGATGTTTTTTTTTATTCACGAGTTGGCAACTCACCCCCGTTGTGCCCCATTTTCTTGCAGGTTTGCCGTGCAGGTCTCATTACGGCTTGCGGGCATAGTTTCCTTCGGGTGATTGCTAGTAGGTGGGTTTACTTGTATCGTACCCCCATTATATATCTTGTATATCATTATTCTGTTGTATCTAGAAGTTCCATCAACCAACCATGTATTTATTTTGAGATAGAGACCAGTGATGTTATTCTTTCGACCTTAGAGTCGCGCGTTATTTTTCTGTGGATTTCTTGGGGTTTTGAGTTTCCTTTTGAATTTTGATCCTCGCCGTTGGCGTTGTATATTATATTGCTTTTGTGGTTGTGACCGTCGATTGACGAAGAGCTAGCTACCGCTTGGGGATGCCTTTTTATTGATTTCGTATACTATTCATGTTGTATCCCGCTTGGGGGCCAGTATTTACAAAGGAGACACTGCCGAAATTTTCAGGAAATTTTTGATGTTTTTAGAAACCCGCATAATTCGTCTTATGCTATTAAAACTACTTACTTAAATTGGTTTTCCTTCACTCTACTACTTTTCTTGGTTTGCATTTCTGGGTTTTCGGCTTACTTGGATTACGTACGCCTCGAGACGTTTCGTAGTTTAAGTGCCGGTCATGTTCCGTACTTTCGGGACGTGACAAAGCTGGTATCAGAGCGTTAGGTTTTACCTTCGTAGCGTAGGATGACCCTTGGTTGATAGAATAGGTGACTAAAGTAGAGTGACGTACCGTGGGTATGTTCCGCGGCATACTTATGATACGCTACTCCACTTAAGAAGCCTTAGGATGTACATTTCTTTGTTCAGTATTATATTCATTCCTGATTTAGCCTCATCGGTATCAGTTATCGTTTTGCTGCCACGATTACGGGTAGGGAGAGCTACGGCTAGAGTTGCGGTCAGCACGAGCTCGTCACGAACGAGGACTGACCAGGGTGAAATTCCGGCAACACACGATTACAGAGATGTGTCTTTTTACTGTATTTCCGCGCCACGAGCGTTTGGCGGATCGCCTTTATGAGGTTACTCGGATGTGCTGATCGACACTAGAGGATTGAGCCAATGATAGAGGCCAGCCAGATTTTGAAGACCGTTGGTGTGTTGCTTATTCATGATGGTCGAGGCACTGTTCAGTGTGCAGACGAGCGAGCCAGTTATTGCTGCGAACGACGAGATATCGTCCCATATATTGGAGTTATTGCAGGACGAGTTGTACTAATAGATGATAGAAGTTCGCTAGTCACCCAAGGATGAATGACTAGGACAGGTGGTTCGTTCGCCTACCCCGATGCGAGGTCATCAGATAGATTGATTCCAGCTAGAGATGACTTCACGCGGAGACGTTGAGAGTTAATAGAGACGATCGAATGCCAGCAACCTATTATTCCAAGTTTGAAGTATTCGGAAAGGCATGCAGGCAATTCTATGGACCCTCTAGAAGAATGAAACCCTAACTCGACTTAATGACCGTGTGAAAGCCTTTGAACCTTAGGGTTTGTGGCAGTTCCGCGGCGCCATTAGTGAAGCTTGGGTTTGCCCTTCTACGGCTGGACCATCGATGCTGTAGTACGTACTCGATACTATTGAACTGTACCCAAGATGTTGAGCTCTTGGGGGATTATGAGGTTTTGACGACTCGATCGGATGGCTCGACTTAATTCGGATGCTAGGTGGTGAGATGCATTTCTTGGGAGACTCCCGATATGAGGATAGCCGTTGGAGCTCAGTCCATGTAGCCACGATGAGACGAGTCCGAAGCAGTCGACATTAGAGAAAGTGGAGTAAAGAGGTCCGTAGAAGATCTAGATAAGACAACGTTCCAATCCGCCGACATCAGAGATGTGATACGCATGACGAGGCATTGTGCTTGGATATACCTTCCAGAGGAGTCGTGATGAGAATGCAGTCGTTCCAGAGCAAGACGCAGATATAGTAAAGGATGATGACTTCCGGACAGTTGGCAGAGACGAGACATGGAAGAGACCGTGAGCAGGATTCCTTCCAGGACACTGCTGCAATGATACTTGCACCCAGGATCAGATGTGTCACGTACATTCAGAGAGCCAGAGGCCGACGCCATTGATATGCTGTCTTACGAGTGGTCGCGATGATTGACCGGGAGATGACAAGAGACGTGCCAGAACGGGATCATCCCCGTTAACATACCTGACAGGGCCGATGAGCCGATGGACCGAGACTTGGTAATTCACAGTGAAGACCTTGACCCAGGAGTGGTCATTGTTACGCACACCAGCAGGCCAGAGTTCATGATCATCGACGAGACGTCCCACTAGTGATCGCGACAGTTGGCTGAGATTCTTAGAGGATACGCTTGAGCGGTACTATTCCGTCATTATTGATTTCGATGTTTTGGGTGATTTATTCGCAGGATTTGATTTTGATGATTGAGGATTTACGATCTTTGCACAGTGTTGCACTTGATATCGTTTTCGTGCTTTGGTTTCACATGTTTGTGATTTTACGGTTTTAGACATTTGAGTTGATTTTGTGCGTATGCACGCACACGATTTGGTTCCGGCACTCTGTATAGTTTATTTATGCTTGCAGTGCAGTGATACACCTTTTGTGCACTTAGATGCACTGGACTTCGATTTCGATTGTGATACTCGATATTTGTTTTATGCACCTTGTGCACCTGATTTGATTTTGCGCATGTTCGGCGCTTGATATTGGATTTCATGATTTCGTGCATGATGGATGCCCCTGGTTTTGGGTTTTCGCCCATGTTGAGCGCATATCTTGAGATGCGATTTTGGTGCACACCAGATGCACTAAATCGAGATTTTTTCGTGCATGTTAGATGCACCTGATTTTGCTGTCAGGCACACACGTTGCCTACGACAGATGCTTTGTGCACACCCGATGCACTTAGATCTTGTTTCTGTGCACTTGTATGGCACGTATATGGATTTTGATTGTCGTGCGCACCAGACGCACGTAGTATTCATACGCGTATTTTGGGATTGATTTCTTATAGAGCAGTACGTTTTTTTTATGATAATTGCGATGTGTTTTCGTACTAAGCAGGACTAGTCAGAGGACAGTACCTGAATGTATTTTGCATGCATTGATAGCTATTGAAGGGAATTCCAAAAACCGAGCTATAGTCTCAGTATTTACCTACGTGTCTGATATGACGCGAAACGTTTAAAACAAGGAAAACCCTTCTAAATTGTTTCCCAAAACGGCGGAACGTATATTTCAAACAAAGGTATATTTGTATATAGTTATTTTCTTATGATAGACTTCCGCCACTGTGCAGTGTTATGTGCAGTGCACATCAACTTAAATGATTTGGCATGCATTTCCTCCTGATATTTACATGTATAGTTCCGATTTATAGCATATCAGTCTTGCTTGAGATTTGGCATTCGTGTCTTCACCTTGACTCCGATGATTGCGGGATGCTTGACGGAGTTTTGATTTCGAGTTATCTACTCATTACTCTTGCGCATGTATTGCTCTATGATGTGTTTTTGTATTTATGATTTCGAGTTATCTACTCATTACAGTCGTTCAAGAACTACAAGAGGAAGAACTAAATTGTCGAATTGGCGTCGCTCGGCTCCTTGAGTCACGGATAGGCTTGGACCACTTGCTCTGTTGAAGATCGGCTCGGCTCATAAAAGGTTGTAAGGCTTCTTGCTTGATGGGTACTCGGGATCTTGGCTTTTGATTGGAATTAGGGTTAGGGTTTCACACAAGTCCTCTCACTAGACTTGTGGAAGAAGAAGATGAAGAAAGAGAGTGAATGGCTTAAGATTGGCTACTAAAAATGAACTAGTCAAGGATTTTTCCAAGATGTGAGATATCCCTCTCCAAGATGGTTTACAAGTGAGCCTAGGGTCTTATTTATAGATCTCCCAAACCCTAGGTCTAGGTTTGAAATTACAATTCCCTCCAAAAGTTTGTTGAGGCTTCTAGAAGGAGTTTGTTATGCTTTAGCTTAGGGTTTAAGCTAGGGTTTAGGGAGAAGTTTCTAGAATGATAGGCTAGTTTAGTGTTGATCCCAAAGCTTGCTGATCTGGCAGAAGTCTCTGGAGTATTCTGGAATTTGAAGTATATGAGCTGAATGTGGGCCCTAAGTGAAGAGTTTTGATGCAAAGATACAGTGCTGACGTGGAAAGACAGCCGCGGAACCGCAGCGCAAGCAGGCTCCGGCCGCGGTTCCGCGGCCATGATGACTCCTTGGCACTTGGGGCTTCTTCTGTGGTCTTGGAATAGTATTTATAGCTTTATCTGATGTGTTGATTTGTACTTTCCCCTTTGTATTGATACCAGAATTGAAATCATTGAGTTGGCGTAATATTTGATCGGTACCGTATAAATTTTGGCCTTTCTTCTGGATTTTCCTGCATAGATCTCAAAACAAGTGTTGCGCAATATAGGGATGATGCGATGCCATGAAATGCAGTCAATTTCCTTTATAGTGCCGGTTTTAGAGTCTAACACATGCAATCTGATATTTTGCGACAGTTTTGCTAATATGTGAAATATGAATACCGTACACTTCTAAATGAATGCAAATGATGAGGAAATTGCCGGCTGAAATATGCAATATTTTCGACTAATCAGGCGTCGTATATCTGTTGTGGTTGTTGTTTTCCGCATTTGGGCATGTTTTTGCTCCCGTTTGGGGATGCTTTACTTTTATCTTTGTTGTACCCATTTTTGGTGTTAGTTTTTACAATGTAGGTGCTGCCAAAATTTTAAAGGATATAAAGTTGGGACTTTAAAGAATTTGGGTTGAGATTTCAATCGTTTTGAAAATGCTATTATCACTTTCTTACTTCTTTTGATCGTTTAGATTGCTGGTTTTTTGGCTTACTTAAATTGCGTTACGCCTGTAGACGTTGCGTAGTTTAAGGGCCGTCACGTGCCAATTTCAGGTCGTGACAATAATACTGGTAGGCTTTGGTTTAAGCCGGATACCGATATTATATTATTGGATTATATGTATTCGTATTTTTTGGAATTCGGATACGCGTATACGTATACGGTTTACGGTATACGGAGGAGGGGTATTCTTGTAATTGTTACAATAATACCTTCTAGAAGGCGCCATCTCATAATTACATTATTTATTTTGTGAAAATTAATAAATGAGGTGGAAATTAAGAAAGTCTAAGCATGGTTGTAAGAATGGCTTGTATTATATTTTATTGGTTTGGTGTTACTATTGAAGCATGGTGCTGGTTTTTTTTATTACATGCTTCAATTATTTCATTTGTGCCATATCATTCATCATTCTTGATTTTCTCTCATTATCAAAAACACTTTCTCTCTCCTTCTTCTCTCCTCCTCCATCATCCCAAGCTTTACCCTTGACATGTGATGTGAAACAAAAGCTTAGGTGTAAAGATAATCCTATACACTAATCTCTACATCATCCTAGTGATCTCTTCTAGCAAACTTGGTCTCTAGGTTAAACTCTTGTGAAGAGTTTGTATCTTGCACGATAGCTCTCGCGTGGATCATCTAGGTCTTGAGGTTGCCAGAGATCGAGGACATCGGCAACATCCAAAGGAGCTAAGGAGTTCATCAAAAGAGAAGACAAGGAGCAAAGGAGTTGTATCAAAGAAAAGACCCGAAGGACCGTATCATCGATGTATAATCCCTAACATAGTAGATAAGATCTCTAGTTAGGGTTTTCTAGTTATGGTTTAGACAAGATCTTGGGTTAAGTGCATGTTGTATGCAAAGAAAATTTTCGTTTATCTCTTCCGCCGCCTCACAAGAGTTGTGGGAGAATGCAACATGCACTAACACCGTGCACTTGTGGTTTATAAATATTAAAACGAGAACGATCTCGCATGCGCATTCCGTTTCCTTCATTTCATATCCATTTTCATAACATACGCGTTTGCGCGCTCAGGTGAAAGCCCAACATTAGCCATTTAGTTTAGGGTGTTTGCTTCACTAATCTACCATTAGTGAAGAGGTAGCATGAGCTTGAGTCTCCTCGACGTAGATCATCTTCGGCCTTGAAGACTTCGAGCAAGCTTGTTCATTTCTTCATGTGAACCCTTACTAGAGTTCGGGTGTTCACTACTTGGAGTGAAGGGACTACTACACGGAGCTTTAGAAGTGAAGGACCGGTCTACAAAGGTTGTATTCCTCATTCACTTTGTGTGCAAAGTTGTTTGCATGTTGTATTGTTTAATTCTCTAGTTAAGATTCTAGTTTAGGGTTCTTTAGTACGGAAATTTTTTGAAATTGGCGTGGATGATGCCTCCCAAAACCTTGCTGCCGTGCTGAACAATTCCACAGTGGTATCAGAGCCATGCTAGAGAATTAGACGATGTTGTAGTATTACGAAACCGAAACAACTACGTAACACTCAAAATATAAAACCAGTTTCTGTCGAAATTTTCAGAGAGTCTAAAATTTTTTTAAGCAACTGCAGAATGTCACATGAGATGTAACATGAACACCACATAAACTTGAGCAATCCTCGCCGGAAAATAGCCGGCCACATGCCTTGAAAAACCGGCCAGATCGGTTTTGTTAGGGATTTTTGGCCTCAGTTTTTTATGGTGTTCTAGTCTCTGGGTTTTGGTATTTCAGGTGTTGCTTGTTTTTTTCTAAATTTGCATGTGATGTTTTCTTTGTGCAAAGGAAATTCGGAGTGCTTCGTAGTCGTAATTCTAACATCTATTTGGGTTATTTAGATGACGTTAAAAAGTTCGAACGGATATCAATAACCTATATTTTCCTTCGCTGGAAATTTTCCAAGAGTTGGATTTTTCCAAGTTTAAAATCTTCAGAAAATCATGAAGGTGATTCTGTGGACCCTTTAGAAGAACGAAACCCAAACTCGATTCTGTGACCATCGGAACCGCCACCAAACCCTAGGGTTTGTGGTAGTTCTGCGGCGCCATAGGTGAGGCAAGGGTTGACCCTTTTACGGTTGGTCCATAGGTGTTGTGGCATGTTCTGGGTACTTTTTTAAACTCCGCTCAAGTGTTGAGCTCTTTGGGAAATTTTGGGTGTTTGTTTATTCGATCGAAAAGTTTAATATCGTCTAGCTATCTGTGATTATGATATAATATTTGGAATTCACATAATTGTAGGGTTAGCTTAGCACCATGCGAATGTTTTGGCAAGAATCAATCATGCTACTTTAAAATTTTGGGGTGCTAAACAAACCCTAACCAAGATCTTAACTAGAGAATTAGGGTTAAACATGATATGTAAACTCTTTACATCTAAGGGAATAAGGAATATAACCTTTGTAGACCGGACATTCACTTCAATAGCTCCATGCAGTAGTCTCTTCGCTATGATCACGATCCCCTGAACTCTAGAAAGGCTTCCATAAAGAAACGAACAAGCTTGCTTCGAAGTCTTCGAGGCCGAAGATGATCTACGTCGAGGAGACACTATCTCATGCTATCTCTTCACTAATTGTGTAGATTAGTGAAGCAAACACCATAAACTAAATGTCTAATAGTAGAGGATGATGAAGTAGGAAGTGGGATCACTTTAGATATATTTTTCTCACAAGTTATCATCACTTAGGAAAAACTAGCAAGCTTTTTCAAGTGAGGGAGAAGAAGTCATGAAGAGTTGAATGAATCAATGAGGTTAGAAATGCAACCATGGTTTGTGTATGTCATCCACTAACCATTGTAGAGACTTAACCATACCTATGAGTTAAGGATTGGGTTGAAAATTATCTTAAGCTAGACAAACAAGTGGACTAAGTCAAAGTTTTCCACAAGCTTCTCCAAGCTTCAACCATGACTCATTCTCCAAATGTTTGAATTACTTAAAAAAAATAAAACCCTAACATAACCCTAGCATGGTGTGAGTTTCATACATACATGTAGAATGTGTAACCTAGTATGACAAAACAATATATATCACATATATATTTTGTGCAAAAAGAAAACAATACATATAACATATATCAGATATATATCAATGTATCATAAAGTGAGAAAAGAAATCTTAAGTGAGCTAATATTAGTTAATGTAATTCAATATATCAAATATATAATTATACATTAAATTATTAAATCAACTCTTGATTTAATAATCCGGCTATAAAACATATAAACGACTAATATCAAATGAATCAACTTATCGAATCAACACTTGATCCGATAACTCGGCTATATCTCATATACCCGACCGATATCACATATCGCGAGAACAGAATACGGTATCACATACTCGTATTAATCTCGGTCCCGCACATATCACATATGTGCTCCTATTCCGTTTCGCATGAACCAGGAAACCTCTGTGTAGGAATTTAAAGACTCGTCAATACACCGGCAGTAGGTGATGATCATATCAAACACCGACAAGCCGCAAACGGTCTGCTAAATGTAACTGCCACCCGGGTATTGAGCGATCAGATGATGAACAAGCAAGCTTACTCATTCTCCTACGAATCCAATCAGTAACACTACCGTACAGTTCGGTCTCTTCGTCTGATATGTCGCATAACACAGCCTGGGGTGGTATAACGTCAGACCCCAATAGCCTGATAAGTCATGCCGATGCAAGGTCCATAACGGTTCGAGAAACTATTAATAACACTTACCAGTAAATCTCAGCAACCCTGCCAAGGATTTCCTGTTATGGCCAATCGAGCATACCGCAACATCAACTTCCAATACCGAGAGAGACGAAACCCCTCCTATCGCTCATTGCCTCCATGTGACTCAGGACTGTACCCTAAAACCACCCTTTTGCACGAACTCTTGACCGTGTTATGGTGGAAATCAAAGCACAGTGGGAATCACACAAGACTCTATGATGATCTTGGGTCTACAGAATAACCATGTAACATTTTAGAAAATTTAAAATATTATTTTTGGAATTTAATATTAAAATAATGTATTTCCGGAAAACTGCCCAATTTGCGAAATTGGGGTTTTCAAAAAAAGGTATAAATGTATACCGATAATTGTGAAATAAATGGAAATTAAAATAATTTAATAATTTAATAATATATTTAAAGGATTTGGCATTTTAAAAATTTATTATATGCAGTTTCGATCAAAACCCGATTAGTGCACTATTAATCGCGATTAAGCCAAATCCGTGTTTCTACAGTTTTCTATGGCTAGTGCACCATGTCATATTGCTTTTGGTTACGTGTTGTCACATTTTTGTTGTTTTATGGGTGTTTTGTGTTTCGTTTTTAAAGTTTAAAGGAGAAAAGAAAAAGAAATGAGAAAAGGGTTAAAAATGGTATGATTGGAGAGAGAGAGTGTGTGAATAAGTGAGAGAGGGGGGGGGGCTGCTGCCATGATCTATTTCCCCCATCATTTTCATCTCCCTCTTCATCTTCCTCAACTCCACTTCCCTCCACTTCAAACCCTAGATCCATCTCCAAATAATCCCTAAAACCTTATACTCCCTTCAAAAATTATTCCCCATCTCTTCCTCCACACATTGGACCAAGCAAAGTGGAATTTTGATGGCATTGGGGATCTAGGGCTGTCTAGAGTGGCTTGAATGAGGTATAGCTTCCTCCATTTAGCTATTTTTAAGCTTCTTTCTATTCTAGTTTAGTTTAGAGATGGTTTGGTGGTGATTTGTGGAAATTGGAAAACCCTAGTGATGGTTTGAGTGAAATTGTGGATTGGTGATGCTTGAGTGGCTTTTGAGTGACTGTTTAAGACTTGGGAATGAGTATGGGAAACTAAAATAAGGATTTAGGATTTGATCCATGTCGGTTTTGTGAGAAATTAGGATGTGCAGGGAAATCTGGAGCAAACCGGGGGATTTCTGAGTTTAGAAAACAACACCAGGGACCCATTTTTGACCATAGGAGACCACCATGACAAAATGAAGCCCTTAGGAGCCAGGGGCCGAGGAGGCCGATTTTAAGGGTAGGTGGCCGGACACTTGGTAGGGTGTGGTGTCGGGGTTGGTCCAGTAGCACAAATATACAATATACATCACCGTAGACTTGTTTGCTTGCTTTATTTGACCTGAGTCAAAATCTCGGAGCTTTTTAGTGTGATTTTGGCTATGTTTTCTGTATTTTGAAATGCTAATTCTTGTTATTTGGATTTTTATTTGGTTGTGGGATGTTCGTACATCAACAACAAGGGTTGTTAGGTTGATTTAGTACGCGTATGCTATAAGTTCTAACCTACGAGCAAGGCGCGTGCCGTTTTGGATTTCAGAACATAATTTTAATAGTGTTACGATATGTGTTGTTATTTTAGGTTCCTTCGCGTGGATTTCTAGGCGACGGAGCGTGGCGTCATCGACTTCGGCAAGCAAGAAGCAAGGTGAGTGGATCTATATCCACGGGGGAAGTCGGGTGGATGGCGTATAGCACCCCCGCAAAGTTTTGATGGAAACTGATTTATAGAATATGGTTAAGGAAACCTAGATTTGGAAACTAGGGTTAGAGTAAAATGATATTTAGTGAAACCATATTAGAAACTAAGGATAGTTATAAGTGAAATAATACGGCTAATATGTGATGACGGAATTTGAGCATGACGTTTAACGATATTGCCGTTTAGGGTAATATATGACTAGATAGTCGACGTAGATGTGTCATCCGAACTATACCTATTTCTAAACTGAAGAATCGTCTGCATCTTCTAAAAAGATACCTTGAGGGACGTTACGGATTTTTAAATGATATCTTTTCCTTAAAAATACCGTAACCCCTATTTTCAAAACTACGATTCGCTTCTTTTAAAATCTGCTTGTATGGTTCGGGTATGTATGTTAGATTAGATACTTATACTTATAGTAGAGATAAAATGTTTTTGTAAACTCGACTTGATTTGAGATATAAATGCGATGAAAAGAATATAAGACGAATATGATGATCTGATGATATGTTGGTATACGGATGCGAGTCGATTGAGATGATTGGTACCTTGTCGGTCCCCTGATATGAGATCGTTATGGATGTGACCTGGGACATAGGTATATATATATATACATATATATATATATATAGGATGTTGTGAGTCATGGATGATAGGCCGTACGTGATATTAGGTCGTACCCTCATTGCCTTATAGGTTGGTAGGATCCCTGATAGCTTAATGCCTCCATATAATGATTTTCCGTACGTGATGAGTTTGACTTGAGATTTTATCCATACCCTTGACCAGAGGATGCCATACGATGGACTATACCGTACGTGATGTTTTAAGGCTCGATGCCGATTGAAAGATTCACCGACTCGATCATGTTAGATACGTATACCCGTCAGTATTTGCACATGATTTACCTTATGCTGCATTCATGTTATTCGCATTGCATTACTTATACTTATGATAGTACACCTGCATCATTATCGATGATGAGTATGTTACACGTACACAGATTGTAGGCTCACACACATCATCATCGATAATTTCCATATCACTACACAGTAGGATTGCTGCATTATGATATGACTCTTCGCATAACATGCTTGCGTACATACCACTTGTATATCCATATTGGTGCACATATACTTTGATACATCCATATTTGCGCACATACACATTGTATATCCATATTGGTGCACATATACTTTGATACATCCATATTTGCGCACATACACATTGTATATCCATATTGGTGCACATATACTTTGATACATCCATATTCGCATATACACTTTGCATACCCATTTTGTCCTATACACATATTGGTACCTCTATACATGCGCATATACATATTGTACCTACATAGATAACTAGTGTTATTAGGAAATTGGGCACCACATATTATATTTTAAAAACAGGAATCATTTAAAAGAGCGGTTTTCCCTTAATATGTCATATCACTGTTAAATGTTACATGATATACAGATATGCTTACATTTCTTTTATATGTCGCATACGTCATGCTCTATGATTTTATGCATTGAGATATACTGTTTTCATGAGATTTCTGGATTTGAGAACCGTGGACATTTTAAAAGAGATTGTGTGTTGTTTTGAAAACCCTTTTTCTCTTGATATGATATTTCAGTGCGTCCACCATGCGTTTTCTCGGTTCTGAGATGTGTGACTTGTGAAACCCGATTCAAGGAGCTGGATGAGGCCGATTGTGGGTACATGGTGGACCCGATATAGTACCCCGGGGCAAGAAAGGGATGCTGTGTATACAGACGGTGTGCCTGGCAGAGGGACTACTACCTACTGGTTATAGTATTTGGGCTCTGCGGATATCCGGAGTATACCGACCGGAGTCGAGAGATGATATGGGGTGATCCGGACTAACGGGGCCCATGGGCCGATCCGGACTGACGGAGCCCGAGATATGAGGATTTACGTGTCGATACTGGACACGGGTATCATAATGTTTTCCGATGTCGATGTTGGACACCCATGTTCCATGATTTTGATGTGTCGCGAGGGACACCGTTGATTTATATCCTCATACTTTCATGCACACTCTTTATGATATTTACGTGCATACATGCATTGATTTTATGGGTAGACGAGATCCACATGCTTACATACATTGATTATATGGTTGGACGAGATCCACATGCATACATACCTTGATTATATTGTTGGATTATATCCGCATACATATAGGTATTGATTTCATTGTTGGCACATATGATGACCCAGTCACCCTAGATATCATACTATTACCTTTATGATATAGTTGACCTAAGAGTCGTTGTTTATTCGATTTCTATCTGTTGATATTTTTTCTACTCACGAGTTGGCAACTCACCCCCGTTGTGCCACAGTTGTTGCGGGTTGAACGCTTGGATCAGTAGCGGCTTCGCTGGCATACAGCTTCATTTCGGTGTTTTGCAGTGGTAGGTGGGACATTTGTTTCGTACCCACTCTTGTATTATATTTTATATTGTATCTAGTAAACTCCATCAATCAAAATTAGTAAATTGTATAAGTAATAAGACTTAGTGATATTGTGGTTGCGAGACTTAGAGAGAGGGGTTTTCCGCTACTTGTGGTTTTTATGTCTTGTTTTTCTTTATCTTTGTGGTGAACTTCATCGTTGGGCGTCGTATACTTATTTATACTGTCTTGCGTGGTTGTGATCCGCCGTTTGGCGAAGAGCTAGCTCCCGCTTGGGGATGCCTTTATCATTATCTTGTATATGTGGTTTTGGATCAAAATATACAAAGGAGGTGCTGCCCAAATTTTCTAAAAGACGAAACATGTTTTTAAACTTGCATAATCCACTTGCATTTTTCATGTTCCTATTCTATGTATTAAGAAAACTTGATTTCATTATATGTTGGAGATAGTGCCCTCAGAGTCAATTATTGGATCACAGGCACGTGATTGCAATGATTGAGGGAGGACCTATCCCGGTAGAACAGTCTTACTCGAGATGATAGTATGCTATCTGGTTTACCTTTATCATCGTGTACTGTTTCAGGTGACCTTACAGGTCGCTATTACACGTTGATAGAGCCCCTAGGATTCTTGCTTGACGACCAGCAGTATGATGGCGATCATATACGTAGGAGCTGGGGTCTATAAGCACATCCTTAAATGGTCCCTAGTCGTGGGAGTTTCGAGACTGGGCATCGACACTCCATTAGTAGACTAGTGTATACAGTCGAGACCCCAACGAGGGGCGGTGGCCGGTCTCACAAGCCACTGGTGTCAGTTGGTTCACCTAAGATGTATACAGGTGCTCATTGGGTTATGAGTACACCGGACAGGACTCGCCGGGAACCTGCTAGTTGGGATTATACCAGACGTCAGATAGCAGTTCCCAGGTGACATGTGTACAGGTTAGTTCATCGACCTGAGATCGTCATTTGTCTCGTGTGAGTTCCCACTGTGCTTTGATTACTACCCTACCACGGCTCAAAGGAGTCGTGCAAACAGGTTTTAGTTGGGTACAGTCCCGAGCCACATGGAGGCAGTGAGCGGATCTGCAGGGGTTCGTCTCTCCCGGTATTGGGGGTGAGGTCGCGCTGTGTCTAGGAGAGCCATTACGCAAAGCCCTCGGCCGAGGCAGGAGATTTACGGGTAGGTATTTCAGTAGTATCTCAGGGTGTTCTGGGCTTCACTCCGACACGACTTGTACCGCCTTTGGGGGTATGACTTTTACCAACCCCCTAGGCCCGCCATGCGATGCTCATAGACGAACGGACCGGACTGTACGGATATTGTCACTGACAGGCTCAGTAGGGTGTCAGGATGAGTTCGCTCATTGACGTCCCTTTTGGTCAATAGCTGGTGGCCCGTCACGTATTGGCTTATACCTCTGACGTGCTAGTGGTTAAATCCACAGCCATAGTATTGACGAGTCTTTAGAGTCCACCACACTTTCAGTTACTCCGCTTTCGGGCGAAACGCTGTAGAGGCCGTATGGAGATATGGTAGGGTCCGATCAGATACGTACGGTATTGCACGGATCAGGATCGGACGGTTAGTACTAGTGGCCGTATAGATATATGGCAAGGTTCGATCGGATACGTGCGGTATTGCACGGATCAGGATCGGACGGTTATTACTAGCCGGCTTTGGTTTATGCCGGATCCTAGTTTAGTACAGTGTAGATTTTGTCTCATTGCATT
Source organism: Agapanthus africanus (assembly GCA_030015575.1). Classification (NCBI taxonomy): domain Eukaryota; kingdom Viridiplantae; phylum Streptophyta; class Magnoliopsida; order Asparagales; family Amaryllidaceae; genus Agapanthus; species Agapanthus africanus. The sequence goes on from JASDDO010000019.1 coordinate 630,671,298, forward strand.
TGTATCCGGACGGAATACAGATGAGGGTGTGTATGCACAGTATCGGGGTTTCCCTGTAATTTATTACGGGACCAGTTTTCTGGTGTTGCCAGTTTGCATTCCGTTCCGGCCGGTTTTCCTTTGTTCTTTCCCGGCCGGACTTTTCCGATGGAGGGGGTTATTTGCAAGGTTGCAAATAACACTTAGTGGAGGGGTTTCTTGCAAATGCTTTGATTATGATGGCATCTTTTCTTTTGCACCATCACTTGCATTAATTGAGATTGGAAAGGGTATGGAGGGTTAAGCATGGTTGATGTTTGTTTGTGGTCACCTCTTGATTTCTCCTACCATTACCTCCCTTCATGCTACAAATTCTTTCCTCCACCATTCTTACAAATTGATGGCCGGCCACTATAGTTAGAGGATGAGAGAAATTTCCATTTTTGTTGTGACACAAATTTCTTCATCTCATTCTTCTAGTTTTGGAAAAATGAAAGCACCATTTTTCCTTAACTTTATTCCTCCATCAAGGCAACTACAAACCCCAAATGAGACAAGCATCATCTACACTACATTCTACAACAAACCTTGGGCACGTCGACTAGCCAGCTTCGTGCCCGAGTTGCCTCGGTATTGAGGTGGGAGCCCGTAAAAGATACAGACGATGTGGTGCCCTTCTGGCAAGGAGACGACGACCGGAGTTTCCGCGGGAGATCGGGACGATGGCGAGAAGACCGGAGGACTCGGATCACTCGGTATATCTCTCACCCTTTCTCTAGTTAGCTAGTATAGGTTAATGGTTTCGATCCGGGTATATTGTCCGCGGTAGCGCCAGTTTCCAAGTAAGGAAAATTTTTGATTCCGCATTTTGCCCTCGGATAGACGGCCGGGGCGCTGCCGTGGCGCAACATGGTATCAGAGCCTCGCCATTAACTTCGTCTAGCTTTGTTTGATGTGTTTTACATTTCCGATCGACCAAAATTCCAAAACATGCATTTTTGTTCACATCAGTTTTCTGTTGAAATTTTTTGGTCTCGAAAAAATTTTCAGGTTGTCTCAGAATGATGTGCAGGGAGTTCTAAGAACACTGGAAAAATTCGACAACACGATCCCTCCATACGACCGCGGAACCGCGGCCATTACCACTCTGGTGGCCGCGGATCCGCCGCATGAATGAGGGATCATGTCATCATTTTTTTGCAGTGGGCTTGTGGGCTAAAAATAGGGGTTTTGGAATATTAAAATTGGGCCCAGAATTTCTGTGAGTACTACAGTATTGCTTGGGGGCCCACTTGTTAATTTTTGATCGATCGGATATTTTAAACACATTATTTCACAGTAGTTACATTATATCTGCGACCGTGAATGTCACTCGATCGGTAAATCCGGTCTAACAGCTATAGCCCGGTTAGACGGATTTGCGAACGTGATTTTCACGTTGATGTTTTGTGTTTTCGCTGTGATGTTGCGGATCGGTCGTGGGGGATAGCCTGGATGCAATGCTAGTACCGTTGTGGTTGTATTATGTACATTTGATATTGCAGGGTGAGCGTCCGACATGTGGACTGTCGTCACTGCCTGATTGTATTATTCTTTTGGGGCACGACCTGGTTGCGGTCGATGTACCCGGTGTATGTATATTTTACTTTCTGTACTAGGGTTACCCCACGGAGGGGTGCACGGATAGCCGGGTTCTAGAGGGCAACGGGCCCGCATCTCAGGGCATTGAGACGGAGGGGGCTTCAGTCTGGAATTGGCGGGCTATTCACCGCACTCGTACGGGATACAGGTTGACCCAGGAAGGGTGCCCAAGTTACCAGATTCCGTGAAGTGCTGGGTGGTCCATTCACGGTGCTGAAGGGGGATGCCTCGCTTCAGGTTTTGGCGGGTAACTTGCCGCGCCCGTAGGGGTCCAGGGTTTCATTGCACAGGCTATCCACACGACCAGGGGAACGTCGGGTTTCAGCAGCGGCTCTGGGAAACCCGGGGCTTCCAGATATCTGTATTGTTCTGTGATGCTGTACATTTCTGTGATGTTGCATTTTGTTCACGCCTTGAGCGAAATACTATATATTGGTATATATATTAGTAGATGTTGTATATGTTTTTCATCCGCGCTACTCCAGTCCCCGCTCTGCCGTTAGTTAGCTAACCTAACGGGTGATGACGGGACCCAGTGGCGAATGCGGATGGCATATACGTACGTCAGTATATTTTCGTTCTTTGTGGTGTGATCAATTGATGGGACTGCATTGATTCGGATCAATGCAAGATAAACAAACCTAATCTGATGTTGTTGGAACACTTTTTCAAAAAGCTGTTATTGCAAGGACGTTCACTATTGTTTTGCATCGTGGTATTCATTTGGAATATCCTGCTCCTCAGTCGACGAGGCAAGGGCCGAGATCCCTTCACCGGGAGTGACCCCTTGGACAGAAGTTTGCGTCAGGGCATTAACTTCACTATAGCCGATTACTTTTTCTTTGCATCGTGGTATTCAGTTGGAATATCCTGCACCTCATTCTACGGGGAAAGAGCCGAGATCCCTTCACCGGGAGTGACCTCTTTAGTAAAGGTTTTCGTCACTATATTTTTATAAAAAGTTATCCAGTTCCTTCAACGATATCAAGTTCATTACGTTAAAGGTTTTTCACCAAAAACCAGTCGTAGCCCTCCATCATTTCAGATTAGTATTACTTAGTATTCGTGCTGCGTTTGTCGTGCATTGCCGAGGCATAGTGTTCAGTAGCTATGTAGTGCTTTTCTGTCACATGGATAAGTGGATTGGTTAGGACAGTCGTACGGTCTTGTTGGCATTGTCAAGGACTCGTACGGGTGGGTTTAACGCAATCAAGATAATGACGGGTAGAACTTGACTAGGACCCTTTGATTTGTTGGCATTGTCAAGGTCACTTGGGTCCTAGGGGTAAAAACCTACATCAGGAGTTTCAAAAGAACTGAAACTTGCCAGATATGCGCATACCTTCTAGAGTGTGGTGACTTGAGTGGATTCCGTCAAGTTATCATGCGATGATAGTTGGATCATGATTCCCACTGATGAGTTGGTTTACTCCTCGGGTGATCCCGACTAATTCTTCTTTCAAGTTTGGAGGAGAATTTGACGGTACAGTGGGAGGTTTCCAGATTAGATAAAGTGATAACTATTCTGATCTAGGTTAGAATGCACGCTGAGTGTTTCTTTTCTCTCTCTCTGGCAGCGACCATTGACCCGATCCTAGACTATGACTCAGTGACCAAGTTGACCGAACCTTCTTAACACTGGCTTTTGGATTGTCAGAGTTGCAGACCTCGTTGTCACTCCTACTTTTACCCCTTTTCTCCAGGACACCCCGTATTACTACGAACGTCCACTTCCATTGGACAAAACCATCGTATGGTTAGATACGAACTCGAAGGAATTTATTCGAGGATGGTTTCCGGTTCTGGAGAAAACGAATTGGACTATTCAGTTGTCTTTTCACCCTCTCTCATTGCGAGTACTCCTTGGTTTAGGAGACAGTACACCTATTACGCAAATTGGATAGTCTTCTTCCAAACCTTAGGCAGGTGCCGAACGGTGGGGAATGAAGAAAACCAATTAGCATAACGATGGTGTAAAGAAGGTTTTAAGTTAAGACAAAGCAAGGGATTAGTAAGAGGGCAAAGTAAATTGCGACTGCTATTCACGACCGAACCAAGTATTTCTTCGCCAATCCTAAATCACCTTTGTATTTGTCCAGGACACTCCGTATCACTACGAAGATCCCACAGTTTATTTGGATACTCCATCGTATGGTTATATACGAACTCGAAAGGAACTTGTTCCAGTTCGGGGATGGATTCTGGTCCAGGAGAAATAGGAATAAGGTTTATTCGGTTGTCTTTTATCTTCACCTTCTCTCGCATTGCGAGTGCTCCTAGGATTAGGACAGTACACCCATTATGCTTATTGGATAGTCTTCTTCCAAACCATAGGCTGGTGCCGAAGGTAGGGAAGGAAGAAAACCATTTGGCCTAAAGGGGTATGCAGACGGTAATGACTAAAGACATATAAAGGGATTTGGACAGATGGAAAAGAGATATACGGTTACAGTTGTGAATCTGGATAATGGTAGAGGCATTACTAGGAATACCAGGATACCCTATCGAAACATTTCAATGTTTCAGTTCAACTGTGTACTGTTAAAAGAAAACTGATTTCCTGATTAGACACTTGCTCCAGTGTATGTATTTACCAGATTTGATTCTCACATCTGTATGGTTTTACAGAAGATGAGTGGGAGTAAGTTATTGGGAATAGGGTGATCATCCTCATTATATCGGGATTCGTTGTAATCGGTGATATTTGAGGAGATCACCTGGGCTGTTTGCCGGTCGGCAAATATTTGGTTTTGAATATCCGTTGTTATGCACCAATTTCAAATTGATATATCTGTACGTCTATTTTCATAGAGTGAGATATACCTTTTGATATTATGTCGATGACATTTACCTATATCAGTGGATGGTTAGGTAAGGAGCATCAAACAGCGGTGTAATTCTTCTTAACCATAAGTACAGTTTTCAACTTACGATGCACAGTGAAAGAGTTGTTAGACTCAGCGGACTTATACAGAGTATTGTATGTTGTCCAGTGTCCATTAGGACAGAGAGGTTGGTCCTCATACTATATTCTGTTTACTTTTAACTTCTCTAGTTCTTAGACACGTGTTTCGTAGAAACACAGGGTCTAAGTTTTGAGGAGTTATAGGTATTTGAATAGAGTAGAGAACCAAGTATTGCAAGTATCGGGATTCTTCAAAGTGATCGAATATGTAGATACTTGTGTATGGTATTCAGTTGATAGTAATGATAAAGAGAAATTGCTTCTCTTTCAGGTTACTCATAATTGAAAGCATTCCGAAGTTGAGTAACGCTGATCGGCCTCCTTCCATTTAGTTGACATGCACTGGAGATAGCTGCATGATTTGAATCTGGTTCATTTAAATCAGTGCCTCTGGTTCTATATTGGATATAGAACAGTTCATATCTTAACGATGTTAAGGTACGGGGAGTTGTCCGGCTTATGATTAAAACCAGACACTGGACAACTCAAGGCACGTTTCTGTAATGGCTGTTTGTGGGTTGACCCAGGCTATGACGAGGGTTGACTTTCTACCATCTGGAAGATCAATAGTGATATTGTTCTTAACTCGCCACATTTTAAAAAGAAATGGTTATTTTTCAGAAAACAGTAGTGGGAGTATGGTAGAACTGGAAGTGATTCCAGAACCGCAAACGATTACTGAAGATTTGATAAGGAACCTAAAGATTCAATCTGATTTGACATTCCATTGGCCACTCCGCAGATACGGTGGGTAACTTCAGGCACCCGAGAGGTACTCCGGTAGCCTCAAGGACGGTGACAGGGAAGTTCTTGTTTACCCACACTTGCCATTGCTGTTGTTCCAGACTGCGAGACCCGGTGGGAGGATGAGTATAGCGTCGTTCTAAACTAGCTCTAGAAGTGCACGTCTATATGACTCTGCCAGAGGGTTGTCGTAGTCAGTGGGAGCAGCGGAAGCATTGGTGGACATCAGGCTTATGTCTATTTATAGACTAAAGCAGATATAGCGGAGATAGATCATCTATTTCCGATGTGACAGTCATAGGTTTGACGTCATCAGAATAGGGGATGGATCTGTTGAGAAGGTAGTAGGGTGTGATGTCCTGGTATTGGATGACATACACAAAGTAGGAAGTGACATTCCTATACTACGATCGGTTATACTATGGTCGTCACACAGTGGTTTCTCCACAAGGGACTTGGACACAATATCAGACATACTGGTTACTAGATCTATGATTTTAGATCTAGATTTGGGTGGTTTCCTAATCTGGGTACCTTGACAGCATTCTATGAGTATTTAGAATGGGCGACTCCTGGCACGGTAGTACACCTGCAGGTAATGGAGTCACCCTCTCTAAAGGTGTCTCATAGACTAAAGTAGAGAGGGATGTGCATCATTGGCAGATCACTTGCTTAGGCAATTGAGTCAATCATGAGATGTCAAGTACCACACCAGATGTTGTTCTTGCACTAGATGCAATAAGGTGACACTGATCCAATCCTGGAGAAACAATCGGAAGCAGTTTTAGAACATAAGTAAATGTTCTAAGGGATATGATAACGACAGCCTCATTGAGGAGACAGTTATCATTCCAGGCTTCCAAGGTGACATGGACGGCAGGGTGATCGTCAGAGTTGTAGTTTTCCCTCTAAACGAGGGGCAGTATTTTGGACAGGTGATCCAAGGCAATACTGAGGGAGGCATGGCGCAGGATACTGATTAAGTTCAGTTGTCGATACAGTCTAAGAAATTTGGATTTGGAGTTCATTTATGAACTAGGTCCCATCAGACATCCAGACATTCCAAGACAGGTATTGCTCATTTCGGGAGATGGTTTTCTCCGCGAACTTGAGATATAGAGAGACATAGAAAGAAACATCTAGGCGGATCCACTCACTGAGGCTTTTCCTCGAACGCAATAGTTTCGCAAACAGGCTTTGTGCGACTGACTAGTAGAGGAGTTGGGTGTTCGGTATCACACGGGCTGTGAGTATGCGACATCGCAATAATTAGCCTTGAGTGCAAGTGGGAGATTGTTGGAGATAGTGCCCTCAGAGTCAATTATTGGATCACAGGCACGTGATTGCAATGATTGAGGGAGGACCTATCCCGGTAGAACAGTCTTACTCGAGATGATAGTATGCTATCTGGTTTACCTTTATCATCGTGTACTGTTTCAGGTGACCTTACAGGTCTCTATTACACGTTGATAGAGCCCCTAGGATTCTTGCTTGACGACCAGCAGTATGATGGCGATCATATACGTGGGAGCTGGGGTCTATAAGCACATCCTTAAATGGTCCCTAGTCGTGGGAGTTTCGAGACTGGGCATCGATACTCCATTAGTAGACTAGTGTATACAGTCAAGACCCCGACGAGGGGCGGTTGCCAGTCTCACAAGCCACTGGTGTCAGTTGGTTCACCTAAGATGTATACAGGTGCTCATTGGGTTATGAGTACACCGGACAGGACTCGCCGGGAACCTGCTAGTTGGGATTATACCAGACGTCAGATAGCAGTTCCCAGGTGACATGTGTACAGGTTAGTTCATCGACTTGAGATCGTCATTTGTCTCGTGTGAGTTCCCACTGTGCTTTGATTACTACCCTACCACGGCTCAAAGGAGTCGTGCAAACAGGTTTTAGTTGGGTACAGTCCCGAGCCACATGGAGGCAGTGAGCGGATCTGCAGGGGTTCGTCTCTCCCGGTATTGGGGGTGAGGTCGCGCTGTGTCTAGGAGAGCCATTACGCAAAGCCCTCGGCCGAGGGAGGAGATTTACTGGTAGGTATTCCAGTAGTATCTCAGGGTGTTCTGGGCTTCACTCCGACACGACTTGTACCGCCTTTGGTGGTCTGACTTTTACCAACCCCCTAGGCCCGCCATGCGATGCTCATAGACGAACGGACCGGACTGTACGGATATTGTCACTGACAGGCTCAGTAGGGTGTCAGGATGAGTTCGCTCATTGACGTCCCTTTTGGTCAATAGCTGGTGGCCCGTCACGTATTGGCTTATACCTCTGACGTGCTAGTGGTTAAATCCACAGCCATAGTATTGACGAGTCTTTAGAGTCCACCACACTTTCAGTTACTCCGCTTTCGGGCGAAACGCTGTAGAGGCCGTATGGAGATATGGTAGGGTCCGATCAGATACGTGCGGTATTGCACAGATCAGGATCGGACGGTTAGTACTAGTGGCCGTATAGATATATGGCAAGGTTCGATCGGATACGTGCGGTATTGCACGGATCAGGATCGGACGGTTATTACTAGCCGGCTTTGGTTTAAGCCGGATCCTAGTTTAGTAGAGTGTAGATTTTGTCTCATTGCATTTGTATCCGGACGGAATACAGATGAGGGTGTGTATGCACAGTATCGGGGTTTCCCTGTAATTTATTACGGGACCAGTTTTCTGGAGTTTCCAGTTTGCTTTCCGTTCCGGCCGGTTTTCCTTTGTTCTTTCCCGGCCGGACTTTTCCGATGGAGGGGGTTATTTGCAAGGTTGCAAATAACACTTAGTGGAGGGGTTTCTTGCAAATTCTTTGATTATGATGGCATCTTTTCTTTTGCACCATCACTTGCATTAATTGAGATTGGAAAGGGTATGGAGGGTTAAGCATGGTTGATGTTTGTTTGTGGTCACCTCTTGATTTCTCCTACCATTACCTCCCTTCATGCTACAAATTCTTTTCTCCACCATTCTTACAAATTGATGGCCGGCCACTATAGTTAGAGGATGAGAGAAATTTCCATTTTTGGTGTGACACAAATTTCTTCATCTCATTCTTCTAGTTTTGGAAAAATGAAAGCACCATTTTTCCTTAACCTTATTCCTCCATCAAGGCAACTACAAACCCCAAATGAGACAAGCATCATCTACACTACATTCTACAGCAAACCTTGGGCACGTCGACTAGCCAGCTTCGTGCCCGAGTTGCCTCGGTATTGAGGTGGGAGCCCGTAAAAGATACAGACGATGTGGTGCCCTTCCGGCAAGGAGACGACGACCGGAGTTTCCGTGGGAGATCGGGACGATGGCGAGAAGACCGGAGGACTCGGATCACTCGGTATATCTCTCACCCTTTCTCTAGTTAGCTAGTATAGGTTAATGGTTTCGATCCGGGTATATTGTCCGCGGTAGCGCCAGTTTCCAAGTAAGGAAAATTTTTGATTCCGCATTTTGGCCTCGGATAGACGGCCGGGGCGCTGCCGTGGCGCAACATTATACACTTATTTCAAAACCTCACCTCCTTTATTTTTTAAAAGGGTTTAGATTTTTGGGTTTTCAGATTACTTGAATTCCGTTGCGTCTTTAGACGTTGCGTGATTCATGTGCTGGTCACGAGCTAATATTTCGGGTCGTGACAAAGTTGGTATCAGAGCGCTAGGTTTAACCTTGGTTCGAGTCTATATTTGACTATGCGGAGTCTAGGGAGGGTATGTATTTCGGAACCTAGGCTTGACCTTACGGAACTTAGACTTGAACAAGTGGGGTATTAGACCCAAACTTTCGTTTCATAGGTTGACCCTGATTGATGGATTAGATAGCTTGAGTAGAGTGACGTACCGTACGTATGTTCTGCGGCATATTTACGATACGATACTCCACTTAAGAAACCTTAGGATGTACATATTTTTGAGACTTATGATTCTCTTCATACCCATGATTATACATCTCTTTGAGATCCTTGATTCAATTCGTTTCTATGATCATACTCTCATTTATACTGTTCCGTCTTATGATCATGTATCCATTCTGGATCTGTCGTTTCCTTTCTTGCCGTTGATCTGCTCTCTTCGATACCCGATCGAGGTTCCTGTCACCATGGTTTGAGTGCAGATTGAGCTGCTGCTAGTGATGCTGTCACGACCCGCAGGGTACGGAACGTGACTGGCACTTAAGTTTACGAAACGTCTAAAGGCGTCCGTAAAATAAGTAAGCCAAAAGCCCAGAAAACAAAACCAATTAAGCAAAAGAGTGAAGAAAACCCAAACATTTGAAAGCGAGTTTATCAAATAAGTCATATAAAACCCCTTTTTTTAAAACAATACTAATTTTTTTTCCGAAAATTTCGGCAGAGTCTCCTTTGTAAATACTGGCCCCCAAAAATGGGTACAACAAGAATATATGTAAAACCAACAAATAAGGCATCCCCAAGCGGGAGCTAGCTCTTCGCCATAAGGCGGTCACAAATCCCACGCAATATAAATGACAACAAGCATAATAATCATAAGGAAGCATGAAAAGAGTAGCATGTCGGCTCAAGTGAGCTCGACCCCAAAATACAGCATAAAATCTACAAACCTCACAGTCTCATCTCTAGGTCAATATACAATAATCTGGTAGAAACAGTAGATGGAGTACACTAGATACAAAGAATGTACAAGGTGGTACAAAAATGACAACATAACCCACCTATGAGCAAATCTCGAGTCCAGGCAAAAGAGGCAAAAGAACAAGTGCGCTCGCCGCTACTGTACTGACGGAGCGGACCTGCAGAAGGCTATGGCACAACGGGGGTGAGTTGCCAACTCGTGAGTAATAAATAACATCTACAAAGGCTATCGTATGCATGCACACAAGCACCCTAGCATCTATAATACAGGTATGACTGGATGCACTAGCAGGTGTGTATATAACATCAGTGTACTAATATGTATGCAACATGAATATCTGAGGTCTCAATAGGTATATATAAGAAATATTTTATCTCTTTTTGTTTTTGAAACTCTTTTAGAATGCCAGCATAATGTCAATGAATCGACGAAAATCGATGTCCAGCAACGACACCCAAAAGCTGTCTCAAATCTCATAAATGTATCTCTGGCCTCAGCCGTCCGGCTGACCCATCTCAAATATCAATATCTCATCATCTAACGGCCACGGTCGGTATCCTCTGGATCCGCCGTCCCAAACAGTCACCGGTAGGTAATCCGTCCCCTGCCAGGCTCAACGTCATCACCACATTCCTCTTGCCCCGGGGTACCTTACCGGGCCCACCATGTACCCGTGCCGGTTCCTCCACTCCTCGACACGGATTTCCAAATCCACAGCAAACTCATGGTGGACGACACTTACATCACTAGAAAACCGCAATTTACATATTTTAAAAATATAATAAGTTTAGAAATTTTGCGGCTTTCCCCCGAAATCCAGCAATATCATAAAATCTCAAGAAATCCTCATAAGTGCATATATCAATGATAATGAATGCGTATGATATCAATAATCAAGTTGCGATGTGTGATTAATGTATTAAGCATGAACAATTAATATAATGAAGTACATGCACAAGAATAGCAATACTACGGTTTCATTTTTAAGGAATTAAAGGCAATAGTACCAGTTTAAGTATCAATTAGTAAAAGGTTTCAATTTAACAGTTATCTAGTGTGGTGGCATGGCAATTACCAGGGTGTGTGTGTAAGCATGAATAGTGCTCGTGCTGTATATAAAAACCCTGGCAATGGTGCTGGAGTCCTATAAAGTGGTTTCGTATAGATATGTCAATATAATGCATGGATGCAGCAAATAGTCGTATAGGTATTTCACCCCTAATTACTAACATTACTAAGGGTCTTGTAAGTTACTAAAACTATCGGGCGGCTTGCGCCATCCAACGATAGTCCCCCGTAGATGTTACATCTACTCACCGGGATCCCTGGCTAGCTGTGTCCAATCACCGCCTTTCCCTTTCGCGCCGCGTCTGACGTCTCCGCGACCGAACCTGGAATTTACATCAATACCAAACATAAGGTTACGTATCAAGAACGACGCAAAACCCCAACGAAACTACTAAAGTTCGCTAGCTAGGTACAACGTGCACAAAGTGCGCGGAACACACGCGAAAATCGCAAAAACTGCTAAAAAACGCCGATTTGGTCGCCCGGCAAAACTACAACCCGACTACCCAAAAATCCGCACTTACGCATCCTAAAAGTCGTAGGACAAGCCATTACAATCATCAAGATATCAAAAATAATTCATCACATAATTTTTATACAAAACTAGTAAGCATTTGCATTCCAAAATCGGTGCAAAAATCGCCGATTTGCGACAAAACGACTACAATTTAGCATAATCACCCAAGCACACTACAAGCAATCTACAAACACTAATTACAACACAATAGCAATGATTCCAATCCTATTTTCCATAAACAACCATTCTTGGATTTATAACCTAGCAAATTCCAAATCAATTTCCACACTTGAAAACTTAATTTAACACAACAAAAGCCCACATAAGAAAATTAATCACTTAGATTAGGTTAGCAAAATACTAGATAGCAAAGTAAATTAATTAACCTAATAATGGATTTCTAAACCCTAATCAACTCATTAACATGTTTCACAATCCAATTCCATACAAAAACCCCTTTCTAGATTTTCCTAAAACAACAATTACAACTAAAATCACACTTTTAAAAATAACAAAATTAACACAATTTGAAGACCACAACAACAAGGTAACTTCTTTGATTTGTGTAGGAACTAGCAAGCAACATAAATTTAATTAACCACATAATGGTATGCTAACAAACTTTAGTTTAAAACAAACTACTCTTTATAAACTAGATTAGAAATAAGCTAACTTTTAACACTAAACCATACAATTAAAGGAATTTAGCAAAATAAAGTAATTTGATGGAAATTATACTTCTTGATCTATGGATCAAGCAAGAAAATTTTGCTCCAATTGATGGCCTCAAGCACCAAGATCCGAGCTAGGGAGGTGAAGGAAAAGAAGGATGAAGGAGGGTTTTAATTTGCAAGCTTTAAATTTGAATTTTTGATGAATTAAACTTGAAGAATTGTGAAGAAATGAGAAGAAAATAGATGAAGAAGGGGGAGGTGCAGTTTCGGCCAGCAAGAGGTGAGGGGGAGGGTGTGGGCAAGTGGGGAAAAGTCATGGGTCAAGTCTCCAAAGTCAAAGCACCATACTTTATCAATTTCATTTAAAATAAATCCATAAACCAACAATTCAACACAAGAAGCAACCAAAGAAAGAGAGGCCAGAAATTTCTGGACTTGCACAAGGTGGGGCAGTCCTAGGGCTGAGGAAAAAGAGAGAGAGGTTTTACAAAAGAAATTTTATGCAAAAAGGCCCCCTACAACTCAAAAATTGCAAGTTTTAGCTCAAAATTCAATAAATTCGTTTCATATCATAAAAATTTGTTAAAAATCAAAATAAATTACTAAAAATTTATGTTACCACTAGATTTTAATTATCATAATTTTGGAGATTAAAATTAGCCCGGAAAAATTTGTATTTATCGCTTATTTAATGTATTTTCTTACCGGCTTAAAATAATATAAAAAATTGAAAAATTAGGGAAAATTTTTAAACGACCAGAATTTCATAATTAACTCATTAGCTACTAAAAACAAGTAATTACCTATCCATTTAAGGTATAATTAGCCCTAAACTGCAAAATAACAAGAAAGACGGTTTTCGGAAAAATACCGAATTTTCACCGAATTTCAGGAAAACACCAAAACGACTTTTCAAGACGCTACAGATGCGGTCAGGGCGAGCTCGTCTGGTACGAGGATTGACTATCGTGTTTTCTGGTGACACTGGAACGTCTCGAGTTAGTTTTTATATTGTGACCTCTTGGATGAGGCGAGTGTTCGGTTTTATATCGGATGATCGGTCCATTGACAGAGGCTGCCAGTTGCGAGAGGACTGTTGATGTACAGCCTACCTCAGAGATTGTGATGTCATCTACCGTGTGGACAGATGACCCAGCTATTGCTGAGGTTGATGGGATGTCGCTTCTAGAGCTTACGAGCTAAGATCGCCGGAGCTTCCAGGCAGAAATGCGACAGCTGATAGCTAGTCTACCCCGATTTGAGAGACGAAGGTGATTCGTCAGATTGATGCGCCGACGTAGGCCAAGTTGAGTTGAAGATTTCCAGTGTGGAGAGTCTTACTCAGATCTAGAGCAGACCGATCTAGAGAAGACCGTTGATGTATCATCTTTCCTGGAGGATTGAGGCATTGTTTAGCATGCGGGCGAAAAATATTCACATGTTGTATAGGCGAAGCTAAAAAGTTCGAACGAGTGTCAGAAACCCATTTTCCCCATGTTTAAAGTGTTCGGAGGAACATGCAGGTAATTTTGTGGACCCTCTAGAAGAATGAAACCCTAACTCGACATGATGACCATGGAACCGCTTTTGAACCTTAGGGTTTGCAGCAGCTTAGCGGTGCCATCAGTGAGGCTTGGGTTTTCCCTTCTACGGCTGGTCCAGAGGTACTGTGGTATGTACCAGATATTTTTAGACTGTGCTCAGGTATTGAGATTTTGGGAAATTTTGGGACCTCGATGACTCGATCGAAAAGTTTGGCGTCGTCCAGATATCATGTGATAAGAGATCATTAAGCTGACCAGCTTCGGATAGGGGACCTCACCCAGATGCATTGGGAGTTGATCGAGAATGGACGAGTATTGAGTATTCCTCCGATGGTTGGGACGAGTTCCCGGGGACGAGTTCCCGGGGACGTGTTCGGCCAGATATCTTCTAAATAGTGATGAAGATACAGAGTATGCGATTTCGAGTCCGTGTGAGAGACTTCGGATTGACCGTGGCCGAGAACAGTAGCAGTACGTAGACAACAAGAAGTGATGTCGAAACAGATGATGATAAAGACGAGTGGAGCTGGAGGTTCATGCACGATGCTAACGAGCTGTTGCTACTCCCTGTCGAGATTAGAGATCTGATATGCATACAAAGGCGTTGGGATATGGCCAGTTTCTGAGGAAATGTGTGCGGAACACGCAGATGTCCAGAAAACGAGAAAAGATTATGTAAGAGTACCAGCCTCCGTACAGTTCGGCATAGGTGAGATCGGAAGAGAACTTGAGCAGGATTCCTTCCAGGACACCGCTGCAATGAGATTTGCACCAGGATCAGTTGTGTCACATGTATTCAGAGGACCGGAGGCCGACGCCAGTAACGTGCTGCTTTATGAGGGGTCGTGATGATTGGCCGAGAGATGACCAGAGAAGTGCTAGAGCGGAATCGTACCCGTTAGCATACCTGACTGGGCCGATGAGCCGATGGATTGTGAGATTGGTAAATTCACAGAGAAGATAAGGACCCAGAGACCGAGGACGCAAGACAGTGAGCAGGAGGCACGTGGATGTTCTTGTTCTGCCATTTTTAGGCACACCGGTTTAGTTTTTTCAACATTGTAGAAGGTATACCTCAATGTCATTTGTTGCGATTTGCGTTTGTGATCCGAGCATCACGCTTATATCGCTTGGATTTGAGTTTTATGAATTGAGTTTAATGATATCGTTTTCCTGCACCATGGCTGCACCTGCTGGGTATTTACATTTTTGTGCATCGTTATTGCGCTTGATATATATTTTATACTCCGTTGTGTTGATTTGCGATTTGTACATATCTATTACACGTGAGATTCAGTTTTGTGCCTTGGCTGCACATGTTTATGATTTTCGTGGATTTCATACGGTTGATTTGATTTTTTGCGTGTGGTCGCACTCGATTTGATTTTTGCACTCAGTATAGCTTATATGTGCTTGTAGTGCATTGATATGCGTTTTGTGCACGCACTTGCACATGTTTATGATTCTATACACCTTGGTACAATTGGTGTTGCTATTTACGCATTTGAGTTATTGATCGGTATTTTGTGCACAGGATGCACTGTATTGGTATTTCGTGCACTGGATGCAATGGATTTGTATTTTTGCATTGGATGCACTGTATTTGTATTTCGTGCACTGTATGCACTGTATTCGTATTTCGTGCACTGAATGCACTGTATTTATATTTTGTGCATTTGCTGCACCAGATTTGTATTTCGCACATTAGTTGCACTAGATTTTCATTTCTTGCATTTATTGCACCGGACGGGTATTTATGCTTTTGTCACACTGGATTTATACTCCGTACCTTGGTTGCACCCGATTTATGTCCTTGAGCATTCGTTTTTCCAGATTTGTATTTTCGTGCGCGTTGGCACTTGCCGTTTGTTTTCGTGCATGCTACTGCACTATATGCTTTTATGGATCCGACGCGCTTTAGTTGGATTTTTGCTCATATTAGGCGCTTGATTTTGGATTTTTGTGCGCATCGGATGCACTTGAGTGAGATTTTACTCGTGCATGTTGGATGCTCTTGATTTATATTTCTTTCATGCATGATGGATGCACTTGATTTGTATTTTGTCTCATGTTAGGCGCATGATATGAGATATAGTTTTGTGCAAACCTGATGCACTCAATTGGGATTTTCATTCGTGCATGTTAGTTGCACTTGATGCACTATAGATGCACCAGATATTGTTGTCGTGCACACCTGTTGCACTGGGCAGATGCTTTCGTGCACACCAGTTGCACTTAGTTTTGCTTTTGTGCATATTGTGGAACCAGTATTTGGATTTGATTTCCGTGCGCACCAGATACACGCGATTTTTGGATACGCCTTTTGAGGCTGATTTTTCTTTTGAGCACCTTGTTTTCATGATAGGCACTATATTGTGAAGTAGCCAAACAGGACTGATCTGAGGACAGTACCTGAGTACTTTGCATGCATTAAAAGCTTACCAAGAGGTTTTCAATGGAGCTATAGTCTTGCTATTTCCTACGTATCCGTGAGCGACGCGAACGTTTTTTTAGGAAAACCTTTTGGGATAATTTGAAACGACGGGACCTGTATTAGGAAAACATATATGGACATATATTATTATTTTAAAATGAGCGTCCGTCACTTATGCCGTGAGTTACGCATTCACGCGGCGATTTAGGAAAGATTTTTGCATGAGTTTTATTTAGTTCTTGAATGTTTTTCAAGGATGCGTACTATACACGTATTATAGTATTTGACTAGTATAGATCGGAAGCAAAGGTTGCATCATTCTCTTCGTGAAGCCTCTCGAGAGTCCACCACACGATGATCGCAGTGAAGGGACCCCAACATGGAGCTTAAGAAGTGAAGGACCGGATGTACAAAGGTTGTAATCCCTCTCACTTAGTGTTAAAGCGTTTAACATGTTCGTTTTCGCCTAAACCCTAGTTTAAAGATCCGGCTTCGGGTTGTTCGGCACGGCTAATTTTTAAATCGGGCATGGTTGATGCCTTGAGTCCCTTGTGCGCGTGCCTAGCAACCCTACAGTCCCTGCACTGAGTGTAAAGACAATGCCTGTGACTGACTCTCGGTCGACCTTATCACTCTGGAAGCTCGAACCAAGAACTTTCTTTTAGTGCTTCTCAAGTACTTAAGAATGTCCTACACAGCTTTCCAGTGATTCTCCCAAGATCCGATTGATTCCTTATCACTACACCTAGTGAGTCATCTATATTTGGTCTGGTACATAACATTGCATACTCTGATAGAGCCTATTGCTAAAGCATAGGATATCCCTTGCACGCGAGCTCTCTCTAAATCAGTCTTGGGAGACATCTTTTTGGTGAGAGTGATTCATGAGTAAGTGGGCAGACCACCATGCTTAGAATCATCCATACTAAAACCTTTTTAGTACGGTGTTAATGTACCTGGATTTGGGGCACTCCCAACATCCACTTAGATCTATCACCATAGATCATAATCCATAAGATGTAGCAGGTATCATCCAAATCTTTTATTGAGAATCCCCGTGATAAGAGGAGCTTGACAGAGTGTAGCATAGGAAACCATTTCCTATCAAGAGTATGTCATCTACGTACAATACGTGGAAGACAACTTTACTCTCTACAACCTTCTTGTATATACAAGGTTCATCTATCATTTTGATGAAGTCAAACTCTTTGACCACCACATCAAAACAGATGTTCCAACTCTACGATGCTTGCTTTGATCCTGATGGACTTAAGCATGGCTTTGAAAGTCTCAACTTTTTCATCTACACCATGAATCTTCTCAAGATCCATTTGCTCTTAATGGGTTTTCCGCCTTCAGGTGCAACATACAAAGTCATACTTTGTTGGTGTACGTAGATTCCATCTTTGATCGCATAGCATCCAACCATTTCACAGAGTTACCACTCGTGATGGCCTACCTGAACCTGGTTGGGCCATCATCTCATGATGCAATCCTGGCTCCCACTGTCATCGAGAAGACCGTAGTATCTCTCAAGTAGATGAGGAACCCTACCAGATTCGCGGAGAGGCTGAGGTTTGTTGGAGACTATTGAATCCTTTGGTTTCACCAAATCATCAGCTGTTAGTTTGTCAAGCTGGAACAACTTCCAGTTCTACCTCATGACCACAAATCTCTTCACAAGAAATTCCTTTTCTAAAAAGGTGGCATGCTGAGAAACAAAACAGCTTTTGCCCCTCAGAGTGGTAGAAGATATTCCTTTCCAAATGTTTGGGATATCCTATCAAACTTACAGTACTGACCTTGTCTCGAGCTTGTCCGGATTCTGCTTTTCAACATAGGCCGAACAACCCCATATATTAACTCATTTAAGACATTGTCTCTTCCCGCTGTGAGTCCACGTTACCTCTCCCGGTACTTACGGGCTTGCGGAAATGATAAAAAACGATTTTTCAAGAGGTGGTAACATGGACTCAAAATACGGATCTTTGTTAAACAACTACCTAACAACCTAACTAGAGTTTTACCTACTCGGTTAGGGGGCTATACATTTCTTGAACTCCTTCGTCTTCAACTCTTTCCGGCATACGGATAGGCCTCACCTCGTCGTCTCCTTGCGCCGAAGATGGATCCACCTGAAAGCTTCTACCTTTGGCTTCTTCTTCGAACTTGAAGAAACTAGAACACTAGGTTTGCTAAACTTTGTGAACTAGGATGAGTAGAGAAGTGATTTGGGTTTTCTTTTATCTCAAAGGCAATGTTTCTCAACTCATGAGAGGGTGTTGCCTTGAACTAGAGAGAGAGCAAGAGGAAGAGCAAGAGGGAGAGCTCAAGCAAGAGAGAGAATTGAAATCGAGAGAATTAGAAAGACTTTTCTCAACCTCTCTCCCATAATCCAAAAAGAATAATAATAATAATAATAATAATAATAATAATTGAGTATTATGTGATGGTTCATATCATATTAAGTGGCATTATCATTTCATGCACTCATATTGCAAAGCATAACAAGCAAGCAAAAGTCTTTTCCATGAAATGATAGCCATTGCAATGATGTTGGTTAACTAGTCCAACCTAGTCAACCGGTCCACAAAGTCAACAAGTCAACAAAGTCAACCCCTCATCTCAACCATGACACAATAATACTTAATTAATATTATCATTAATCATATTTCTTATTCTCTTTAGGGTTTAGCAAAAGTCAATGGTCAACAGTGAACAGTCAACAGTCAATAACCCCAATGAGAATCCTCTGCCTCTGTCTCTCTGTCAACTGTGTATACACACCCGCATCCGCGTTCTGAGGAACACGAATACAAACGAGATAAAACCAATCCCAAAATGTACACTAGGATCTGGCTTAAACCAAAGCCCTCTAGTGTTAACTGTCCGGACACCAAACGTGCACAAGTGCACGGATGTGACCGAACCTTGTCGCAAAACCATGCGACCTCTACTCTTTTGCCTAAAGGCGAATAGCTTTCTGTGTGGGACTCTAAAGACTCGACACTACGCTGGCAGTGGGTTTAACCACAGACCGCAAGCGGCACTATCTGTGCATAACGGTCCCCAGGTAGATGCCGACAAGAAGACTGACGAGGTGAAACCCATCTGAACTCCTACTGAGCCTGAATGTGACAATCTCCAAACAGTCCGGTCTGTTCGTCTGATACATCGCATGGCGGGCCTACGGGCGGTAAACGTCAGTCCCCTAATAGCAGTACAAGTCGTGTCGGAGTGTAGCCCAGAACACCCTGAGATAGCACTGGAAACCTACCAGTATATCTCGCTTGCCCTGGCTAGGGACTACTCGTGTAATGGCTCTCCTAGATACTGCGCGATGTCAGCCCCCAATACCGGGAGAGACGAATCCTGTCTAACCGTCACTGCCTCCAAGTGCTTCGGGACTGCACCCAAAAACTACCTGTTTGCACGACTCCTTTGAGCCGTGGTAGGGTAGTAATCAAAGTACAGTGGGAACGCACTCGAGGCGAAGTGACAGTGTCAAGTCAGCGGACTAAGCTGTACTCATGTCACCTGGGAACTGATAACTGACGATAGGTATAGTACCAACCAACAGTTCCCGACGGGTCCTGTCCAGTGTACTCATAACCCAACGAGCACCCGCATACTATCTCCAGTACGACGTACTGATGGCTGTGGGACAGACCATCTCCCCTTCTGGGATGAGAAGCGCATACGCTAGTCTACTCCGGAGTATCGATGCCCTGTCTCGATAGTCCTACGACTAGGGACCTGTATAAGGATGTGCTTACCCAGCCCCCACGAGTGTGACTTCCATCACAACGCTGGTAATCAAGCAAAGATCCTAAGGGCTCTACTAATATGTATAAGCTAAATGCTAAAAGAAACACATGCACATATTGAAGTAGAAACAAACCAAGTAGCATACTACCATTTTGAGCAAGATTGTCTATACAACTGTGAATATCCCAAGCTTCCATTAATTAATATACATGCTAGTATGATACAGCAATGGTCTCTAGGGCATATACACTAACAATCTCCCACTTGCACTAAGGCCATGAACTGGCGTATCGAAGACCTATCATCTCGATCAGCCGCTCGAACTGAGTCTGGGGTGAGGCCTTCGTGAGTGGATCAGTAGTGTTATCTTCTGTATTTACTCTCTTCACCTCGATCTCCCGGCGATCTACGATCTCCCTGATCAGGTGGTACCGCCTCAAAATGTGCCTGGACATCTGATGGGACCTGGGTTCCTTCGCTAAAGCTATAGCGCCGTTGTTGTCACAATACATCGGTATTGGATCAACACTGGTAAGAACCACCTGAAGCTCCGTGAGGAACTTCTTCATCCAGACAGCTTCCTTTGCGGCATCGCAAGCAGCTATGTACTCCGCTTCCATAGTTGAGTCAGCAACGGTTTCCTGCTTGGAACTCTTCCAGCTAACCGCCCCTCCATTGAGGGTAAAGACATAACCCGACATGGACTTGAAGTCATCCCTGTCACTCTGTAAGCTGGAGTCAGCAAAGGCCTCGATCTTGAGGTCTTTTCCGCCATACACCAAGAACATCTCCTTAGTCCTTCTCAGGTACTTGAGAATGTTCTTTACTGCTATTCAGTGTTTCTCCCCTGGGTTCGACTGATACCGACTTACAACGCTCAATGCGAATGCTACATCTAGTCTGGTACACAACATCGCATACATAATAGATCCTACCGTAGATGCGTAGGGTATTGATGACATGCGAGCCCTTTCCAAATAAGTCTTGGGAGACATCTCTTTGGAGAGGGTGATTCCGTGACAAGCCGGTAGATTACCGCACTTGGAATCTTCCATACTGAATCGTTTCAGTATGGTGTCGATGTACCTTGACTGTGAAAGTCCCAACATCCTTTTAGATCTATCACAATAGATCTGGATCCCCAGAATGTAGTTGGCATCGCCCAGGTCCTTCATGGAGAACCTCTGTGACAAGAATCCTTTGACTGACTGTAACATAGGAATATCATTTCCTATTAGGAGAATGGCATCGACGTACAAGACGAGGAATACCACATTACTCCTTACAATCTTACTGTAAATGCATGGTTCATCTGGGTTTTTGATAAAGTCGAATTCTTTGACAGTATCATCAAAGCAGATGTTCCAACTCCGCGATGCCTGCTTCAGTCCATAGATGGACTTGAGCAACTTGCACACTTTACCGCTGCTCCCACTCTGAATGAATCCCTCTGGCTGATCCATATATATGCACTCTTCCAAATATCCATTTAGGAAGCCGTATTTACATCCATCTGCCAGATTTCATAATCATGGAAGGCAGCAATGGCAAGAAGGACCCGAATGGATTTCAGCATAGCCACTGGAGAAAAGGTTTCGTCATAGTCCAAACCAGGTCTTTGACGAAAACCCTTTGGAACAAGTCTAGCCTTATAGGTCTCAACAAGTCCATCTACACCAATCTTCCTTTTGAAGATCCACTTGCATCCTACGGGTTTTACCCCATCTGGAGCAACGTCCAACGTCCATACTTTGTTGGTGTACATGGACTCCATTTCGGTCCGCATTGCATCCAGCCATTTTACCGAGTCACCGCTCTGAATGGCTTGCTGGAAGCTAGTAGGCTCATCATAATCGATAGTGCAATCCTCTCTATCCCTAATCTACGAGAAAACCGTAGTATCTCTCGGGCGGATGAGACTGCCTACTACTCCTGCGGAGCGGCGCAGGAATGTCCGGTTCTCCTGAAACTTCTGGTTCATCCAAGCTTTCAGTAACAGCTTGTGGTTCTGGAATTTCTTCCAGTTCTATTGCGCTCCCACTTATTTGATTTTCCAAAAATTCAGTTTCCAAGAAATGGGCATGCGGAGAAACAAAAACTTTTTGTTCTTCTGCGGAATAGAAAAAATACCTCCTGGAGTTCTTTGGGTATCCCACAAACTTACACAGTACTGAGCGTGCCTCGAGCTTGTCCGCATGCTGCTTTTTTACAAAAGCCGGTCATCCCCATATCTTAAGATACTTAAGACAGGGTTTCTTCCCACTCCACATCTGATATGGGGTGGTAGGCACAGTCTTGGTTGGAGCCTTGTTCAAGAGATATGCAGCTGCTTCTAGTGCAAAACCCCAGAAAGATTGCGGTAACTCAGCCTTACTCATCATGGAACGAACCATATCCAATAGGGTTCGATTCCGCCTTTCAGATACACCGTTGTGTTGTGGTGTGTATGGAGGAGTACGCTGAGAGAGAATTCCATTCTCTTTTAAGTAGTCCAGAAACTCGGCACTCAAGTATTCACCACCTCGATCAGATCTCAGTGTCTTTATACTTTTGCCTGTTTGTTTTTCAACTTCATTCTTGTATTCCCAAAATTTCCCAAAGGCCTTGGATTTGTGCTTCATTAAGAAGACATGTCCATACCTAGAGAAATCATCTGTGAAAGTAATGAAGTATGAATAACCACTTTGCGCATGTATAGACATTGGACCACACACATCACTGTGTATGAGTCCCAAGAGCTCGTTCGCTCTTACTCCGTGTCCAGTGAACGGAGTCTTTATCATCTTTCCCATGAGACAAGATTCACAAGTGGCATAAGACTGATACTCGAACGGATTCAAGTATCCCTCTTTATGTAACTTATTTAATCGTGTCTCATTAATGTGACCCAGTCTACAATGCCATAAGAAAGCCTGATTTATTTCCGGAGACTTTCTTTTAAGTGTGTTCTGGACACTAAATATCTGAGCTTGATTTAATACGTATATCCCGTTATTTAATGTACCTGACCCAATCATAACTTGATTTAGGTGGATGTTTACTACATCGCTTACAAAAGTAAATTCATATCCTTCCTTAGAATGTAAGGATACAGATATGATATTACAAGTCGCACCTGGTACATACAAACAGTTACGCAAAATCAATATCTGCCCGGTTGTCAGTCCAAGATGATATTCCCCTACGGATTCAGCATTTATGCTCATTCCGTTAGCAACCCTGAGAGTCATATCACCTTTCCTGATAACCCTACGGTTTCTCAGAGCCTGTAATGAATTACAGATGTGAGATCCTGATCCGGTATCCAATACCCAGGAAGTAGGGTTAACTAATATACAGTTCTCTATCACAAACACACCCGAAGCCGAAGCCACAACATGCTTCGAATTCTGGCTACTGCCTTTGCTAGCCCTGCAATCCTTCTGCCAATGTTCTTTCCCGTTACAATAGGAACGTCCTTCTTTTGCTACATCCAGTCCCGAAACTTTTGCCCTTGCCTTTCCTTTTTCTTCCCTGGTTTCCTTCAGGGTATATGCAGAGGGCAGGGACTGTAGAATCAAGTCAGTATTTGACCCGTTCTCCAACGTGGTCTTCAGGTCCGTGAGCTTAAAATAGCTGGTCTCTGTAAGGACGTTGCCTCCTACAGATGACCCGACAACCAACCTCGCTTGATGCAATTCGTTCGAAGTCTCATATCTTGCGATACGAGATTGCTCTCCATATAAATCTTTGTTATGGAGGAAGATAGAAACTAAGTCCATCTTCTCGTGCTGCCTCTGGTTTGTACCATCAACTGAGGCTAACAGGAAGCACTTGGCTTTCGCACAGTCTTTTTCCAATGTCTTGTGGATATAAATATCCGTGACAGGGGAAACTGGACCTGAGACGGCAGGGGTTGGATCAATCAAGAGGTGTCCCATCTTGTCATGAGCAATGGACATCTGGACAGACCTTTGCCAGTCAAAACAGTCAGATTCAGTCATTTTATTATCTAGATGTAACCTATGTCTGGTCACTGGGTCGCTGCAATTAAGAGAGAGAGAGAAGAAAACACTCAGCATGATGCTCTTGCAAGTTTAGATTGGTTTTTAATTTATCTAAACAGGATGGCTCCCACTGTCTCTCGAATCCCTCCTCAAAGCATAAAGGAAGAATTAGTCGGGATCAATCTCACCGTACAATACTTGCTTAACCGTTCAGCTAGGCTGGTGTCGGTACTTCGAGGGAGGTTTTCCAACGCTTTCGTGAAGTTCCTTAATTAAATAACCTCTTTTCCCTATGGGCGTAGCCCCGCTAACACCTTTCTAGGCACCTACTTGGTTTATACATTGATCGTTAAGTGAGAAAATTCCGGAGGAGTAGCATATACTCACAGTAGGATCGGGATCCAAATATCATCATGTGATAAACTGAAGGAATCCTACCAAAATCATCACACTCCAAATGGTATGCAACGCTAGCAAGTTTCAGTTCTTTTGAAACTCCCGATGTGGATTTTTGCCCCATGCTCTTACGACCTTGACGAAGGTCAACAAATCATAAGTCACATGTCAAGTTCTACCCGTCATTGTCCAGGTTAATTTGAACCCACCCGTATATACCCCTGACGAAGGTCAACAAGGTAATACGACTGTCCCAAACCAACTCATCTATCTATGCTACATATGAACACCCAACAGCTACCAATCACTATGCCTTGACGAAGGTCAACAAACATAGCTTGAATACTATTGAATATTCATATGAAATGACGGAGGGCTACGAAAGGTTTTGGCGAAACCTTGAACGTAGTGAACTTGATATAATCGAAGGAACCTTGATAGCTTTTAAGTGGAGTGGCTTAAGCTCCGCGGTTTAAAAGTTATTTTTGAAAAGGAACCGAGTGGTTTATGAAATTGTTCCAACGACTTTTACTTGGTTTATTTTTCTTGCATTAATTCCAATGCGTCCCATCAATTAAACCTACCATTCCAGAAAACAACGAAAATATGACGTACGCTTATGCCATCCGCATTCGCCACGGGGCCCCGTCATTACCCGTTAGGTTACTCAACTAACGACACAGCGGGGGATGGACTAGCGCGGTTGCAAAATATAAGCAACACCTAAATAGATATCATATATATATATACTCATTCGTCACATGCAATGATAGCCATTCAAGATCACAGATGAAAACATTAGATATACTAGGAATCCCTAATTCGTACGAGCCTGTAACGAAAGGCGGATTACACGGTCGCGATGAATAGCCATTACCCCACCCTAGATCCTACGGGTGTGGCAAACTACCCGCCAAATATCCGAAGCGGAGCATCCTCCCTCAACGACGTGAGTAGGCCACTCGGCACTTCAAGATATCCGGTTGTTTGTGCACCCCACCTTGGGTCTATCCTAGGAGCAAAAACAGTAAGAAGAAATTATACAATGACGGTTACAACCCCGACCCGGTTGTGCGGCCAAAAATAATATTACATCAATTTACATATTACATGAATTGAATGAAAAGAAACCTCTCATCTCACAACCTCCGGCTATTCACCCGCGACAATCCAATGAGTTCATATACACATACCATCAACATTATAGATCACAGATATGTATAACCCCCACTAATCGACGTATAGCGATTAGCGGACGTTCAATACATATATCACATCATAGATATATATGTAAGTGCACGGCAGCGCCCCGGCAGTCAATCCGACGGCCAAATGCGGAAGCGGTGATAAACTTTAATTTTGCAAACTAGCAAACCGGCACCACCGCGCACTAAAACCCGGATCGAACAATTAACTAGTTCTAGCTAACTACAAGATAGGGAATAGAGATATACCGACTGATCCGAGTCCTCCGGTCTTCTCGTCGTCGTCCCGATCTCCCGCGGAATGTCCTGTCTCCACCTTGTCGCCGAAAATGCACCACATCGCCTACTTCTTTTACGGGCTCCCACCTCAATGCCGAGGCAACTCGGGCACGAAGCTGGCTAGTCGACGTGCCCAAGATTTATTGTAGAATGTAGTGTGGAGACTTGTGTCTCATTTGGGGTTCATGGAGGTTCCATTTTGGTGAAGGGATGATACAAGAATTATGTGGAGGAACTTGGGGATTTTTGGAGCATGAAAAGAACAACAAAATCCCCATCCAAAAATTTGGACAGCCCCCTCCCTCATTGTGGCCGGCCATGCATATAGTGGTGATAGGAATGAGAGGAGGGAGTGAAAGAATGAGAGAGGCTACACCATAATCCAAGGGAGAGAGAAAGAAGGCTATCATGCAAAGGAATGATCACTAGGAAAGTCCAACACTCAAACAACAATCATCTCCCATCATCACAAGTATGATGACTCCAAATGGTCAAGCCATCATGAACAAATCAAGTCAAAAGGTCAAGGTATGGAGCAACCATCATGAAGTCAAAAAGTCAAGTGATCATGACATGGCAATATGCAAAGACCCCCTCCACAAATGCTTATTTGCACAAATGCAAATAAGCCCTCCTCCACCAATCTTCGGCCAATGAACGATACAAAGGAAATTGGCCAAAACGGAAAGCAAACTGGCAACTCCAGAAAACTGGTCCCGTAATAAATTACAGGAAAACCCCGACACTGTGCATACACACCCGCATTTGTATTCCGACCGAAATACAAATGCAATGAGACAAAGTCTACACTGTACTATACTAGGATCCGGCTTAAACCAAAGCTGGCTAGTAATATCCGTTCGATCCTGATCCGTGCAATACCGGACGTATCTGATCGAACCCTGCCATATATCCATACGGCCTCTAGTACAAACTGTCCGATCCTGATCCGTGCAATACCGCACGTATCTGATCGGACCTTGCCATATCTCCATACGGCCTCTACAGCTTTTCGCCCGAAAGCTTGAGTAACTGAATGTGAGGGACTCTAAAGACTCGTCAACACCTTGGTTGTGGATTTAACCACTAGCACGTTAGAGGTATAAGCCAATACATAACGGGCTACCAGGTATTGACCAAAAGGGACGTCTGTGAGCGAACTCAGCCTGACACCCTACTGAGCCTGTCAGTGACAATATCCATACAGTCCGGTCCGTTCGTCTATGAGCATCGCATGGCGGGCCTAGGGGGTTAGTAAAAGGCAGACCCCCAAAAGCGGTACAAGTCGTGTCGGAGTGTAGCCCAGAACACCTTGAGATACTACTGGAATACCTACCAGTAAATCTCCTTGCCTCGGCCGAGGGCTTCGTGTAATGGCTCTCCTAGACACAGCGCGACCTCACCCCCAATACCGGGAGAGACGAACCCCTGAAGATATGCTCACTGCCTCCATGTGGCTCGGGACTGTACCCAACTAAAACCTGTTTGCACGACTCCTTTGAGCCGTGGTAGGGTAGTAATCAAAGTACAGTGGGAACTCACACGAGACAAAAGACGATCCCCAGGTCGATGAACTAACCTGTACACATGTCACCAGGGAACTGCCATCTGACGTCTGGTATATGACCAACCAGCATGTTCCCGGCGAGTCCTGTCCGGTGTACTCATAACCCAATGAGCACCTGTATACATTTTAGGTGATCCAACTAACACCAATGGCTTGTGAGACCGGCCACCGCCCCTCGTCGGGGTCTCGACTGTATACACTAGTCTACTCTGGAGTATCGATGCCCTGTCTCGAAACTCACACGACTAGGGACCTTTTAAGGATGTGCTTATAGACTTCCAGCTCCCACTTATATGATCGCCCTCATACTGCTGGTGGTCAAGAAAGAATCCTAGGGGCTCTACCAACGTGTAATGGCGACCTGTAAGGTCACCTAAAGCAGTACACGATGATAAAGGTAAACCAGATAGCATACTATCATCTCGAGTAAGACTGTCCTACCGGGATAGGTCCTCCATCAATCATTGTAATCACGTACCCGTGACCTAATAATTGACTCTGAGGGCACTATCTCCAACAATCTCCCACTTGCACTCAAGGCTAATTATTGCGATGTCGCATACTCACAGCCCGTGTGATACCGAACACCCAACTCCTCTACTAGTCAGTCTCACAAAGCTCGTTTGCGAAACTATTGCGTTCGAGGAATAGCCTCAGTGAGTGGATCCGCCTTGATGTTCCTTTCTATGTCTCTCTATATCTCAAGTTCGCGGAGAAAGCCATCTCCCGAAATGAGCAATACCTGTCTTAGAATGTGTCTGGATGTCTGATGGGTCTTAGTTCATAAATGAACTCCAAATCCAAACTTCTTAGACTGTATCGTCAACTGAACTTAATCAGTGTCCTGCGCCATGCTACCCTCAGTATTGCCTTGGACCACCTGTCTAAAATACTGCCCCTCATCAGAAGGAAAACTATAACTCTGACAACCTCCTTGTCGTCCAAGTCACCTTGGAAGCCTTGAATGATAACTGTCTCCCGAATGAGGCTGTCGTTATCATATCCCTAGAACATTCACTTATGTTCTAAAATTGCTTCCGACTGTTTCTCCAGGATTGGATCAATGTCAACTTATTTCATCTAGTGCAAGAACAACATCCGGTGTGGTACTTGACATCTCATGATTGACTCAATTACCTGAGCAAGTGATCTGCCAATCATGCGCATCCCTCTCCCCTTTAGTCTGTAAGACACCTTTAGAGAGGGTGACTCCATCATCTGCAGGTAGACTACCGTGCATGGAGTCGTCCATTCTAAATACCCTTAGAATGCTGTCTAAGTACCCAGATTAGGAGACTACCTAAATCTAGATCTAAAACCATAGATCTAGTAACCAGAATGTCTGATAAAATGTCCAAGTCCCATGTGGAGAAACCACTATGTGACGACCAAAGTATAACCGATTGTAGTATAGGAGTTTCTTTTCCTACTCTGTGTATGTCATTTAAATACCAGGATATCACACCCTACTACCTTCTCAACAGATCCATCTCCTATTCTGATGAAGTCAAACCCATGACTGTCACGTCAGAAATAGATGATCTATCTCCGCTACTGGTGCTTCAGTCTATAAATAGACATAAGCTACCTGTCCACCAATGCTTCCGCTGCTCCCACTGACTATGACAACCCTCTGGCAGAGTCATATACACGTGCACTTCTGAAGCGAGTTCAGAACGACGCTATACTCATCCTCCTGCCGGGTCTCACAGTCTGGAACAACAGCAATGGCAAGTGTGGGTAAACAAGAACTTCCTTGTCACCGTCCTTGAGGCTACCGTAGTATCTCTCGAGTGCCTGAAGTTACCCACCTTATCTGCGGAGTGGCCAATGGAATTTCAAACCGGATTGAATCTTTAGGTTCCTTATCAAATCTTCAGTAATCGTTTGTGGTTCTGGAATCACTTCCAGTTCTACCATACTCCCACTACTGTTTTCTGAAAAAATCCATTTTTATTAAAACTGTGGCGAGTCTAGAACAATATTGCTATTGTTCATCCAGATGGTAGAAAGTCAACCCTCGTCGTAGCCTGGGTCAACCCACAAACAGCCATTACAGAAACGTGCCTTGAGATGTCCAGTGTCTGGTTTTAAGCATAAACCGGACAACTCCCCGTACCTTAACATCGTTAAGATATGAACTGTTCTATATCTAATATAGAAACAGAGGCACTGATTTAATTGAACCAGATTCAAATCATGCAGCTGTCTCCAGTGCATGTCAACTAAATGGAAGGAGGCCGATCAGCGTTACTCAACTTAGGAATGCTTCCAATTATGAGTAACCTGAAAGAGAAGCAAGTTCTCTTAATCATTACTATCAACTGAATACCATTGACAAGTATCTACATCTTCGATCTCTTTGAAGAATCCCGATACTTGCTACACCTGGTTCTCTACTCTATTCAAATACCTATAACTTCTCAAAATTCGGACCCTGTGTTTCCACGAAACACCTGTCTAAAAACTAGAGAAGTCATAAGTAAACCGAATATAGTACGAGGACCAACCTCTCTGTCCTGATGGACCCTGGACAACATACAATACTCTGTATAAGTCCCTTGAGTCTGATAACTCATTCACTCTGTGTCGTAGGTTGAAAACTATACTTATGGTTAAGAAGAATTACACCGCTGTTTAATGCTCCTTACCTAACCATCCACTGATATAGGTAAATGTCATAGACATAATTTCAAAAGGTATATCTCACTCTATGAAAATAGACGTACAGATATATCGATTTGAAATTGGTGCATAATAGCGGATATTCAAAACCAAATATTTGCCGACCGGCAAACAGCCCAGGTGATTTCCTCAAATATCACCGATTACAACGAATCCCGATATAATGAGGATGATCACCCAATTCCCAATAACTTACTCCCACTCATCATCTGTAAAACCATACAGATGTGAGAATCGTACCTGGTAAATACATACCCTGGAGTAAGGACTAATTGGGAAATCAGTTTTCCTTTAACAGTACACGGTGAAACTGAAACATTGAAATGTTTCGATGGGGTATCTGGGTATTCCTAGTAATGCCTCTTCCATTATCCAGATTCACAACTGTAACCGTGTATTTCTTTGCCACCTCTCCAAATCCCTTTTTATGTCTTTAGTCATTACCTTCTGCACACCCCTTTAGGCCAAATGGTTTTCTTCCTTCCCTACCGTTCGGCACCAGCCTATGGTTTGGAAGAAGACTATCCAATAAGCATAATGGGTGTACTGTCCCAATCCTAGGAACACTCGCAATGCGAGAGAAGGTGAAGATAAAGGACACCTGAATAAACCTTATTCCTATTTCTCCTGAACCAGAATCCATCCCCGAACTGGAACAAGTTCCTTTCGAGTTCGTATATAACCATACGATGGAGTATCCAATAACTGTGGATCTTCGTAGTGATACGGAGTGTCCTGGAGAAATACAAAGGTGATGTGGGAGTGGTAACGAAAAACTTGGTATGGTCGTGAATATCAGTCGCAATTTACTTTGCCCTCTTACTAATCCCTTGCTTTGTCTTAACTTAATACCTTCTGTACACCATCGTTAGGCTAATTGGTTTTCTTCATTCCCCACCGGTCGGCACCTGCCTATGGTTTGGAAGAAGACCATCCAATTTGCGTAATAGGTGTACTATCTCCTAAACCAAGGAGTACTCACAACTCGAGAGAAGGTAAAAGGAAAAGACAACTGAATAATTCTATCCGTTTTCTCCAGAACCGGAAACCATCCTCGAATAAATCCCTCCGAGTTCGTACATAACCATACGATGGTTTTGTCCAATGGAAGTGGACGGTCGTAGTAATACGGGGTGTCCTGGAGAAAAGGGTAAAAGTAGAAGTGGCAATGAGGTCTGCAACTCTGACAATCCAAAAGCCAGTGTTAAAGAAGGTTCGGTCAATTTTGGTCTCTGAGTCATAGTCTTAGGGTCTGGTCAATGGTCGCTGCCAAAGAGAGAGAGAAAAGAAACACTCAGCGTGCACTCTAACCTATATCAGAATGGTTACCAATTTATCTAATCTGGAAACCTCCCACTGTCACCTCAAATTCTCCTCCAAACCTGAAAGAAGAATTAGTCGGGGTCACCCGAGGAGTAAACCAACTCATCAGTGGGAATCGGGATCCAACTATCACCGCATGATAACGTGACGGAATCCGCTCACGTCATCACACTCCAGAAGGTATGCGCATATCTGGCAAGTTTCAGTTCTTTTGAAACTCCCGATGTGATTTTTGCCCCATGCTCTTATGACCTTGGCGTGAGGTCAAAATATCATAAGTCACATGTCAAGTTCTGCCCGTCATTATCCAGGTTAATTTGAACCCACCCGTACATACCCTTGACGTAGGCCAAAATAGTAGTACGACTGTCCCAAACCAACGCATCTATCTATGCAACAGATAAACACCCGGCAGCTACCAATCACTATGCCTTGGCGTGAGGTCAAAATACATAGCTTGAATACTACCGAATATTTAACTGAAATAACGGAGGGCTACGAATGGTTTCTGGAGAAAACCTTTAACGTAATGAACTTGATATCGTTGAAGGAACTGATAGCTTTTAAAAAATATAGTGACGGAAACTTTTGCTAAAGAGGTCACTCCCGGTGAAGGGATCTCGGCTCTTTCCCCCTAGAATGAGGTGCAGGATATTCCAACTGAATACCACGGTGCAAAGCAAAAGTAATCGGCTATAGTGAAGTTATTGCCCTGACGCAAACTTTTTGTCCAAGGGGTCACTCCCGGTGAAAGGATCTCGGCCCTTGCCTCGTCGACTGAGGAGCAGGATATTCCAACTGAATACCTCGATGCAAAACAAAAGTGAACGTCCTTGCAATAACAGCTTTTTGAAAAGTGTTCCAACAACATCAGATTAGGTTTGTTTTTAACTTGCATTGATCTGAATCAACGCAGTCCCATCAATTGATCACACCACAAAAAACGAAAATATACTGATGTACGTATATGCCATCCGCATTCGCCACTGGGTCCCGTCATTACCCGTTAGGTTAGCTAACTAACGACAGAGCGGGGACTGGACTAGCGCGGATGTAAAACATATACAACATCTACTAATATATATACCAATATATTATATTCGCTCAAGGCGTGATAAAATGCAACATCACAGAAATGTACAGCATCACAGAAACAATACAGATATCTGGGATCCCCGGGTTTCACAGAGTCACTACTGAAACCCGACGTTCCCCTGGTCGTGTGGATAGTCTGTGCAATGAAATCCTAGACCCCTACGGGCGCGGCAAGTTACCCGCCAAAACCTGAAGCGAGGCAGCCCCCTTCAGCACCGTGAATGGACCACCCAGCACTTCACGGAATCCGGTAACTTGGGCACCCCTCCTGGGTCAACCTGTACCCCCTACGAGTGCGGCAAATAGCCCGCCAATCCTAGAGTGAAGCCCCCTCCGTCTCAATGCCATGAGATGCGGGCTTGTAGCCCTCTAGAACCCGGCTATCCGTGCACTCCTCCGCGGGGTAATCCTAGTACAGAAAGTAAAATATACATACAACGTGTACAACGACCGCAACCTGGTCGTGCCCCAAAATAATAATACAAACAGGCAGTGACGGCAGTCCACATGTCGGACGCTCGCCCCGCAATATCAAATGTACATAATACAACAAAACTGTACTAGCATTGCATCCAGGCTATCCCCCACGACCGATCCGCAACATCACAGCAAAATCATAAAACATCAACGTGAAAGTCACGTTCGCAAATCCGTCTAACCGGGCTATAGCAGTTAGACAGGATTTACCGATCGAGTGACATTCACGGTCGCAGATATAATGTAAATACTGTGAAATAATGTGTTTAAATATCCGATCGATCAAATTTTAACAAGTGGGCCCCAAGTACTACTGTAGCACATCAAGAAATTCTGGGCCCAATATTAATATTCCAAAACCCCTATTATAATCCCAAAAAGTAACTGAAGAAAATTGACACAGTGATCTGATCATAGTGCGGCGGAACCGCGGCCCAAAGGGGGGTTTGGCCGCGGTTCCGCGCTCTCACTATGGAATTACTCTGTCGAATTTCTACAGTAGCCTTATATTTTCCAGTACATCACTTTTCTGTAACCTGAAAAAAAATTCGACTCCAAAAAATTTCAACAGAAAACTGATGCAAACAAAATGCGCGTTTTGGAATTTTGGTCGATCGGAAATGTAAACACATTACACAAAGCTAGACTAGGTTAATGGTAAGGCTCTGATACCACTGTAAGTGCACGGCGGCGCCCCGGCCGTCAATCCGACGGCCAAATGCGGAAGCGGTGATAAACTTTAATTTTGCAAACTAGCAAACCGGCACCACCGCGCACTAAAACCCGGATCGAACCATTAACTAGTTCTAGCTAACTACAAGATAGGGAATAGAGATATACCGACTGGTCCGAGTCCTCCGGTCTTCTCGTCGTCGTCCCGATCTCCCGCGGAATGTCCTGTCTCCACCTCGTCGCCGAAAGTGCACCACATCGCCTACTTCTTTTACGGGCTCCCACCACAATGCCGAGGCAACTCGGGCACGAAGCTGGCTAGTCGACGTGCCCAAGATTTACTGTAGAATGTAGTGTGGAGACTTGTGTCTCATTTGGGGTTCATGGAGGTGCCATTTTGGTGAAGGGATGATACAAGAATTATGTGGAGGAACTTGGGGATTTTTGGAGCATGAAAAGAACAACAAAATCCCCATCCAAAAATTTGGACAGCCCCCTCCCTCATTGTGGCCGGCCATGCATATAGTGGTGATAGGAATGAGAGGAGGGAGTGAAAGAATGAGAGAGGCTACACCGTAATCCAAGGGAGAGAGAGAGAAGGCTATCATGCAAAGGAATGATCACTAGGAAAGTCCAACACTCAAACAACAATCATCTCCCATCATCACAAGTATGATGACTCCAAATGGTCAAGCCATCATGAAAAAATCAAGTCAAAAGGTAAGGGTATGGAGCAACCATCATGAAGTCAAAAAGTCAAGTGATCATGACATGGCAATATGCAAAGACCCCCTCCACAAATGCTTATTTGCACAAATGCAAATAAGCCCTCCTCCACCAATCTTCAGCCAATGAACGATACAAAGGAAATTGGCCGAAACGGAAAGCAAACTGGCAACTCCAGAAAACTGGTCCCGTAATAAATTACAGGAAAACCCCGACACTGTGCATACACACCTGCATTTGTATTCCGACCGAAATACAAATCCAATGAGACAAAGTCTACACTGTACTATACTAGGATCCGGCTTAAACCAAAGCAGGCTAGTAATATCCGTTCGATCCTGATCCGTGCAATACCGCACGTATCTGATCGAACCCTGCCATATATCTATACGGCCTCTAGTACAAACTGTCCGATCCTGATCCGTGCAATACCGCACGTATCTGATCGGACCTTGCCATATCTCCATACGGCCTCTACAGCTTTTCGCCCGAAAGCTTGAGTAACTGAATGTGGGGGACTCTAAAGACTCGTCAACACCTTGGTTGTGGATTTAACCACTAGCACATTAGAGGTATAAGCCAATACATAACGGGCTACCAGGTATTGACCAAAAGGGACGTCTGTGAGCGAACTCAGCCTGACACCCTACTGAGCCTGTCAGTGACAATATCCATACAGTCCGGTCCGTTCATCTATGAGCATCGCATGGCGGGCCTAGGGGGTTGGTAAAAGTCACACCCCCAAAAGCGGTACAAGTCGTGTCGGAGTGTAGCCCAGAACACCCTGAGATACTACTGGAATTCCTACCAGTAAATCTCCTTGCCTCGGCCGAGGGCTTCGTGTAATGGCTCTCCTAGACACAGCGCGACCTCACCCCCAATACCGAGAGAGACGAACCCCTGAAGATACGCTCACTGCCTCCATGTGGCTCGGGACTGTACCCAACTAAAACCTGTTTGCACAACTCCTTTAAGCCGTGGTAGGGTAGTAATCAAAGTATAGTGGGAACTCACACGAGACAAATGACGATCCACAGATCGATGAACTAACCTGTACACATGTCACCAGGGAACTGCCATCTGACGTCTGGTATATGACCAACCAGCATGTTCCCGGCGAGTCCTGTCCGGTGTACTCATAACCCAATGAGCACCTGTATACATCTTAGGTGATCCAACTGACACCAATGGCTTGTGAGACCGGCCACCGCCCCTCGTCGGGGTCTCGAGTGTATACACTAGTCTACTCTGGAGTATCGATGCCCTGTCTCGAAACTCACACGACTAGGGACCTTTTAAGGATGTGTTTATAGACCTCCATCTCCCACTTATATGATCGCCCTCATACTGCTGGTGATCAAGCAAGAATCCTAGGGGCTCTACCAACGTGTAATGGCGACCTGTAAGGTCACCTAAAGCAGTACACGATGATAAAGGTAAGCCAGATAGCATACTATCATCTCGAGTAAGACTGTCCTACCGGGATAGGTCCTCCATCAATCATTGCAATCACGTACCCGTGACCTAATAATTGACTCTGAGGGCACTATCTCCAACAATATACCCGTCAGCTTAAGTCTTTAGAAGTTCGATAAAAATATGGATTTTCAAGCCCCAAAAACAAATTTTTCTTTCTGGAAAACCTGGGCAGAAAAAACATATTGTAAAAATCCCAAAACACCCCTAGAAACACACTGCAAGAAAATTGAGCCACGACCGACTCAACTCGACCGCGGATCCGCGGCGCTTTGAACGGTTCTGTGGACCAAATTTCTTGAGTGTGTTTTAAAAAGCCTGAGTCGATTTTTAGAGTATGATTTATCATTTTTTGAACAGAATACAGAATCGACAGAAACTTGATTTTCCGGGTGTTTTTCGTGACTTTTTCTCCGATCGAACTTCTACTTACTTTGCTAACATGTTAGATAGTGTTTAACTAGGCTCTGATACCACGGTGAGTCCACGTTACCTCTCCCGGTACTTACGGGCTTGCGGAAATGATGAAAAACGATTTTTCAAGAGGTGGTAACATGGACTCAAAATACGGATCTTTGATAAACAACTACCTAACAACCTAACTAGAGTTTTACCTACTCGGTTAGGGGGCTATACCTTTCTTAAACTCCTTCGTCTTCAACTCTATCCGGTGTACGGATCGGCCTCACCTCGTCTTCTCCTTGCGCCGAAGATGGATCCACCTGAAAGCTTCTACCTTTGGCTTCTTCTTCGAACTTGAAGAAACTAGAACACTTGGTTTGCTAAACCTTGTGAACTAGGATGAGTAGAGAAGTGATTTGGGTTTTCTTTTATCTCAAAGGAAATGTTTCTCAACACATGAGAGGGTGTTGCCATGAACTAGAGAGAGGGCAAGAGGAAGAGCAAGAGGGAGAGCTCAAGCAAGAGAGAGAATTGAAAATGAGAGAATTAGAAAGACTTTTCTCAACCTCTCTCCCATAATCCAAAAAGAATAATAATAATAATAATAATAATAATAATAATAATAATAATAA
Organism: Agapanthus africanus; assembly: GCA_030015575.1. Classification (NCBI taxonomy): domain Eukaryota; kingdom Viridiplantae; phylum Streptophyta; class Magnoliopsida; order Asparagales; family Amaryllidaceae; genus Agapanthus; species Agapanthus africanus. The sequence goes on from JASDDO010000019.1 coordinate 630,708,150, forward strand.
TAATAATAATAATAATTGAGTATTATGTGATGGTTCATATCATATCAAGTGGCATAATCATTTCATGCACTCATATTGCAAAGCATAACAAGCAAGCAAAAGTCTTTGCCATGAAATTATAGCCATTGCAATGATGATGGTCAACTAGTCCAACCTAGTCAACCGATCAACAAAGTCAACAAGTCAATAAAGTCAACCCCTCATCTCAACCATGACACAATAATACTTAATTAATATTATCATTAATCATATTTCTTATTCTTATTAGGGTTTAGCAAAAGTAAATGGTCAACAGTGAACAGTAAACAGTCAATAACCCCAATAAGAATCCTCTGCCTCTGTCTCTCTGTCAACTGTGTATACACACCCGCATCCGCGTTCCGAGGAACACGAATAAAAACGAGATAAAACCAATCCCAAAATGTACACTAGGATCTGGCTTAAACCAAAGCCCGCTAGTGTTAACTGTCTGAACACCAAACGTGCACAAGTGCACGGATGTGACCGAACCCTGTCGCAAAACCATGCGACCTCCACTCTTTTGCCTAAAGGCGAATAGCTTTCTGTGTGGGACTCTAAAGACTCGACACTACGCTGGCAGTGGGTTTAACCACACACCGCAAGCGGCACAAGCTGTGCATAACGGTCCCCAGGTAGATGCCGACAAGAAGACTGACGAGGTGAAACCCATCTGAACTCCTACTGAGCCTAAATGTGACAATCTCTATCCAGTCCGGTCAGTTCGTCTGATACATCGCATGGTGGGCCTAGGGGGCGGTAAACGTCAGTCCCCTAATAGCGGTACAAGTCATGTCGGAGTGTAGCCCAGAACACCCTGAGATAGCACTGGAAACCTACTAGTATATCTCGCTTGCCCTAGCCAGGGACTACTCGTGTAATGGCTCTCCTAGACACAACGCGATGTCAACGCCCAATACCGGGAGAGACGAATCCTGTCTAACCGTCACTGCCTCCAAGTGCTTCGGGACTGCACCTAAAAACTACCTGTTTGCACGACTCCTTTTAGCCGTGGTAGGGTAGTAATCAAAGTATAGTGGGAACACACTCGAGGCGAAGTGACAGTGTCAAGTCAGCGGACTAAGCTGTACTCATGTCACCTGGGAACTGATAACGGACGATCGGTATAGTACCAACCAACAGTTCTCGACGAGTCCTGTCCAGTGTACTCGTAACCCAACGAGCACCCGCATACTATCTCCAGTACGACGTACTGATGGCTGTGGGGCAGACCATCTCCCCTGCTGGGATGAGAATCGCATACGCTAGTCTACTCCGGTGTATCGATGCCCTGTCTCGATAGTCCTACGACTAGGGACCTGTATAAGGATGTGCTTATAGATTACCCAGCCCCCACGAGTGTGACCGCCATCACAACGCTGGTAATCAAGAAAAGATCCTAAGGGCTCTACTAATATGTATAAGCTATATGCTAAAAGAAACACATGCACATATTGAAGCAGAAACAAACCAAGTAGCATACTTGTAGGGTTCAAAGGCACACAAATGAGGTTTCACAAGGCATCAACCATGCCAATTTCAAATTTTTCCGGCGCGGAGAAACCCTAATACGGATCGTTAACTAGTGTTTAGGCGAAACTACAAGCTACTAAACTACTTTAGTGCTAAGTGAACGGAAATACAACCTTTGTAGATCCGGTCCTCCACCTCCATAGCTCCATGATGAAGTCCCCTCGCTGCGATCATCGGATCCCGGGCTCTAGCGTCGGCTTCATCGGAGAAATGGGCGGGCTAGGTCGTCGACTTCGATGCCGAAGATGATCTACGTCGAGGCAATACTAGATCAAGCTCCAACTTCACCAAGCCATGAAACTTGTGAAGAAAACACCCTACACTACTTGCGAAGTGGTAGAAAATGAAGAAATAGGAAGTGGGTTCACTTTAGAATTGGATTTCTTACTCTTTTCATCCAGTCACCATTGAAGGTTGCAAGCTTTCTTCTTCTTGAAGAAGAAGAAGAAGAAAAGAATATGATAAGTTATTTTCAAAATAGAAAACCAAATGATACTTATCATATTTGCAACCATAGTTAGGTGTAGAGAATAAACTAAGGTTAGGTTGAATGGTTAGGGTTAAGCATGAAACAAAAATGGTGGACTTATTCAAAGCTTTATGAAGCTTCAACTAGAAAACAAATCAAGCCACCATTTCTCTTTAGCTTAAAGAAATAAATAAATAAATGAATAAATAAATTAAATCAAAACCCTAACCATTACATAACCATGGTTTAATCTAAACATACACCCAAACAATCATGTATCATCAAACATGATACAATCAAATGCACAAAAGTATATCACATATACAATGTGCACATCAAGTGAGAAAATCCTTTTTAAGTGAACAAATATTAGTTAATGTAAAGTAATATATCTAATATATAATTATACATTAAATCATTAAATCATTACTTGATTTAACGATCCGGTCATATCGCATATAACCGACTAATATCAATAGTAACAACTTATCGAATCAACACTTGATCCGATAACCCGGCTATATCGCATATAACCGATCAATGTCACAAATCGCGAGAATCGAATACAGTATCACATACTGGTATTATTCTCGGTCCCGCACATATCTCATATGCGCTCCTATTTTATGTCGCTTGAGCCAGGAAACCTCTGTGTTGGACTCTAAAGACTCGTCAATACGCCGGGAGCAGGTGATGATCATATCAAACACCCACAAGCCGCAAGCGGTCTGCCAAACGTAACGGCCACCCGGGTATTGAGCGATCAGAAGATCGACGAGCAAGCCCGCTCATACTCCTGTGAAACCAACCAGTAACACTTACCGTACAGTCCGGTCTGTTCGTCTGATATGTCGCATATCTCGCCTAGGTGTGGTAAACGTCAGACCCCAATAGCTCGATAAGTCGTGTCGATATAAAGTCTATAACAGTTCGAGAAACTACTGGTAACACTTACCAGTAAATCTCAGCAACCCTGGCCAGGGATTTCCGGTTATTGCCAATCGAACACAGCCCAACATCAACTCCCTATACCGGGAGAGACGAATCCTCTCCTATCGCTCATTGCCTCCATGTGATTCGGGACTGTACCCAAAAACTACCGTTTTACACGCCCTCTTGGACGTGGTAAGGTGGAAATAAAATCATAGTGGGAATCACACAAGACTCTATGACGATCTCGGGTCAACAGACTACTCTGTACCAGTGTTACCAGAGAACTGCCATTTGACGTAAGGTATAATACCATCTTGGAGTTCTCGACGAGTCCGACCAGTGTACCCAGTCTCTACTGAGCACCCGTATATCATCTCCGATGTCAAACACCAATGGATATGGGATCATCCATCGCCCATCTGTATGGGTCAAGAAGGTACACGTTAGTCTACTCTGGTATATCGATGCCCCGTCTCGACACACCCACGACTAGGGACTTTGAAGGATGTACTTATGGACTACCATGTCCCCACTAGTATGATCCGCATCATAGTCCAGGTAGTCAAGTACACATCCTAAAGGCTTTACCAGCATGTAACAGAGAGACAATCAGTGTACACGTTAAGGTAAAGAGTAACCAGATAACATACTATCATATCGAGCAAGAAAGTCATCCCTATATATGTCCAAGCATCTACTACAATATACATCCTATGTATAGCAATGGCCTCTAGGGCATACATATAACTAACAATCTTCCACTTGCTCTAGGGCCATCTGATAGCAGTGGTTGTAGTATCTCATACTCAACCATCCCATAAAAGTCTCTCTCTGGGAAAAGGCCTTTGTGAGTGGATCCACCGTGTTGTCCTCTGAGTCTGCTCTCCTAACCTCGATCCCCTTGAGATCAAGCATCTCCATGATCAGGTGATACTACCTCAGAATTGTAGGGTTCCTAGGCACACTAATGAGGTCTCACAAGGCATCAACCATGCCAATTTTAAATTTTAGGGGTGCCGAGAAACCCTAGACTACGGATCGTTAACTAGATGTCTAGGCGAAAGATGCAACTAGTAAACTACTTTACTAAAAGAACGGAAATACAACCTTTGTAGATCCGGTCCTCCACCTCCATAGCTCCGCAATGAAGTCTCCTCGCTGTCCAAATGGAAACCCGGGCTCTAGCGTCGGCTTCATCGGAGAAATGGGCGGGCAAGGTCGTCGGCTTCGTGCCGAAGATGATCTACGTCGAGGCATCACTAGATCAAGCTCCCACTTCACCAAGTCATGAAACTTGTGAAGAGAACACCCTATACTACTTGGCAAGAGGTATAGGATGAAGAAATAGGAAGTGGGTTCACTTTAGAATTGGATTTCTCACTAATTTTCTCAAGTTGCCATTGAAGTAGAAAGCTTTTTTTTCTTGCTCAAGAAGAAGAAGAAGAAGAAGAAAATGAATATGATAAGTTAATTAAATCCAAAAGAAAAATGAATACTTATCATATTCAAACCATGGTTAAGTGTAGAGAATGAATCATGGTTAAGTGGAATGGTTAGGGTTAAGCATGAGACAAAATGGTGACTTAGTCAAACCTTCATGAAGCTTCAAAATCAAACAAAATAAGCCACCATTTTCTTTCATTATCTTTTCCATAAAGAATTGAATGAATAAATGAATAAATAAATAAAAGGAAAACCCTAACCATTACACAACCAAGGTTTAAACTTTACACATACTCAAGTATGCATGTATCATCAAACATGATACAAACTTGTGTACAAAAGTATATCACATATACAATGTGCACTAAACAAGTGAGAAAATCCATTTAAAGTGAACCAATACTAGTTAATGCAAAGTGATATATCAAATATATAATTATGCATTAAATCATTAAATCAACACTTGATTTAATGATCCGGTCATGTCGCACACAACCGACTAGTATACAATGTATCGTTTTATCGAATCAATCCTTGATTCGATAACTAGGTTATATCGCATATAACCATTCGACACATTCATCGCGAGAATTAAATACGGTATCACATACACGCATTATTCTCGGTCCCGCACATATCTCATATGCGCTCCTATTTCGTTTTGCTTGAGCCAGGAAACCTCTGTGTAGGACTCTAAAGACTCGTCAATACGCCGGCAGCAGGTGATGATCATATCAAACACCCACAAGCCGCAAGCGGTCTGCTAAACGTAACTGTTAGTTATATGTATGCCCTAGAGGCCATTACTATACATAGGATGTATATTGTAGTGGATGCTTAGACATATATAGGGAGGACTTTCTTGCTCGACATGATAGTATGCTATCTGGTTGCTCTTTACCTTAACGTGTATACTGACAGTCTCTCTGTTACATGTTGGTAAAGCCCCTAGGATGTGTACTTGACTACCTGGACTATGATGCGGATCATACTAGTAGGGACATGGTAGTCTATAAGTACATCCTTCAAAGTCCCTAGTCGTTGGTGTATCGAGACGGGGCATCGATATACCAGAGTAGACTAGCGTATACCTTCTCGACCCATACAGATGGGCGATGGATGATCCCATATCCATTGGTGTTTGACAACAGAGATGATATAGGGTGCTCAGTGGAGACTGGATACACTGGACGGACTCGCCGAGAACTCCCAGATGGTATTATACCTTACGTCAGATGGCAGTTCTCTGGTGACACTGGTACAGAGTAGTCTGTTGACCCGAGATCGTCATAGAGTCTTGTGTGGTTCCCACTGTGCTTTGATTTCCACCTTACCACGTCCAAGAGGGCGTGCAAAACGGTGGTTTTTGGGTACAGTCCCGAGTCACATGGAGGCAATGAGCGATAGGAGGGGATTCGTCTCTCCCGGTATAGGGAGTTGATGTTGCGCTGTGTTCGATTGGCTATAACAGGAAATCCCTGGCCAGGGTTGCTGAGATTTACTGGTAAGTGTTACCAGCAGTTTCTCGAATTGTTATAGACCTCATATCGACACCACTTATCGAGCTATTGGGGTCTGACGTTTACCACCCCTAGGCGAGATATGCGACATATCAGACGATCAGACCGGACTGTACGGAAGTGTTACTGGTTGGATTCACAGGAGTGTGAGCGGGCTTGCTCGTCGATCTTCTGATCGCTCAATACCCGGGTGGCCGTTACGTTTAGCAGACCGCTTGCGGCTTGTGGGTGCTTGATATGATCATCATCTGCTGCCGGCGTATTGACGAGTCTTTAGAGTCCTACACAGAGGTTTCCTGGTTCAAGCGAAATGAAATAGGAGCGCATATGAGATATGTGCGGGACCGAGAATAATGCGTGTATGTGATACCGTATTCCATTCTCGCGATGAATGTATCGATTAGGTTATATGCGATATACCCTAGTTATCGAATCAAGGATTGATTCGATAAACCGATACATTGGATACTAGTCGGTTATATGTGATATGACCGGATCGTTAAATCAAGTGTTGATTTAATGATTTAATGTATAATTATATATTTGATATATTACTTTGCATTAACTAGTATCGGTTCACTTTAAATGGATATTCTCACTCGGGTGTGCGCATTGCATATGCGATATGATTTTGTGCACATGATTGTATCATGTTTGATGATACATGCTTTTTGGTTAAGTGTAAAGTATTAAACTATGGTTAAGTGGATGATTAGGGTTTTTACTTATTCATTTATTTGTTTATTTATTCATTTTTGGCAAAAGGAAAATGGTGGCTAATTTGGATATATGTTGAAGCTTCATGAAGCTTTGACTTAGTCACCATTTTTGTCTTCATACCTAACCTAACCATTCACTTAACTTGAGTTTAGTCTCTACACTTAACCATGGTTGATTATGATAAGTATTCTATTATTTTCTATTTTCTAAATTAACTTATCATAACAATTTCTATCTTCTTCTTCATCTTGACACATGAAGAAACCTTACTTCATCAATGGTGATTGATGAAAACAAGTGAGAAATCCAATTCTAAAGTCTACCCACTTCCTATTTCTTCATCCTCTACCTCTTGCCAAGTAGTACAGGGTGTTTCCTTCACAAGTTTTCATGGCTTGGTGAAGGTGGAGCTTGATCTAGCGATGCTTCGACGTAGATCATCTTCGGCATGGACATCGACGACCTAGCTCGCCTATTCTCCGATGAAGCCGACGCTAGAGCCCGGGATTTGTTTTGGACAGCGAGAGGACTTCATTGTGGAGCTATGGAGGTGGAGCACCAGATCTACAAAGGTTGTATTTTCGATTCTTATAGTTAAGTGTTAACTAGTTACTTTGTTCGCCTAGACAACTAGCCAACGATCCGTAGTTTAGGGTTTCTCGGTACCGTAAAATTTTAAATTGGCATGGTTGATGCCTTGTGAGACCTCATTAGGGTGCCTAGGAACCCTACAGTAACGGCCACCCGGATATTAAGCAATCAGAAGATCGACGAGCAAGCCCGCTCACACTCCTATGAATCCAACCAGTAACACTTACCGTACAGTCTGGTCTGATCGTCTGATATGTCGCATATCCTGCTTAGGGGTGGTAAACGTCAGACCCCAATAGCTCGATAAGTCGTGTCGATATGAGGTCTATAACAGTTCGAGAAACTACTGGTAACACTTACCAGTAAATCTCGACAACCCTGGCCAGGGATTTCCGGTTATAGCCAATCGAACACAGCGCAACATCAACTCCCTATACCGGGAGAGACGAATCCCCTCCTATCGCTCATTGCCTCCATGTGACTCGGGACTGTACCCAAAAACCACCGTTTTGCACGCCCTCTTGGATGTGGTAAGATGGAAATCAAAGCACAGTGGGAACCACACAAGACTCTATGACGATCTCGGGTCAACAGACTACTCTGTACCAGTGTCACCAGAGAACTGCCATCTGACGTAAGGTATAATACCATCTGGGAGTTCTCGGCGAGTCCGTCCAGTGTACCCAGTCTCTACTGAGCACCCGTATATCATCTCTGATGTCAAACACCAATGGATATGGGATCATCCATCGCCCATCTGAATGGGTCGAGAAGGTATACGCTAGTCTACTCTGGTATATCGATGCCCCGTCTCGATACACCCACGACTAGTGACTTTGAAGGATGTACTTATGGACTACCATGTCCCCACTAGTATGATCCGCATCATAGTCCAGGTAGTCAAGTACACATCCTAAGGGCTTTACCAACATGTAATGGAGAGACAATCAGTGTACACGTTAAGGTAAAGAGCAACCAGATAGCACACTATCATGTCGAGCAAGAAAGTCCTCCCTATATATGTCCCAGCATCCACTACAATATACATCCTATGTACAGTAATGGCCTCTAGGGCATACATATAACTAACAATCTCCCACTTGCACTAGGGCCATCTGTAGCAGTGGTTGTAGTATCTCATACTCAACCATCCCATAAAAGTCTCTCTCTAGGAATAGGCCTTCGTGAGTGGATCCGCCGTGTTGTCCTCTGAGTCTACTCTCCTAACCTCGATCCCCTGGAGATCAACCATCTCCACGATCAGGTGACACTGCCTTAGAATATGTCTGGATCACTGATGGGACTTGCGTTCCTTGGCATAAGCCACAACTCCATTGTCACACAATGGGAGGAACTAAGTTCATCTTATGAACAAATATACATCCAGACTGCCTCTTTGGTAGCATCTCAAGTAGCGATGTTTCCTGCCTTTATCGTCTAGTTAGCCACGGTATCTAGCTTAGAACTCTTCCAACATACCGTCCCTTTACTGAGGGTAAAGACAATGCCTGTGACTGACACTCAGTCTTCATTATCACCCTGGAACACTTCCAGTGATTCTTCCCAGGATCAATTGATACCGTCTCACTACAACTAGTGAGGCTCCTAACATCCATTTAGATCTATCTCATAGGTCCAAAACCCAGGATTTAGTAGGTATCACTTTGATCCTATGTGGAGAATCATTGTGATAGGCGGAGATTGATCGAGCGTAGCATAGGAAACTCTTTCCCTATCAAGAGTATGTCATCCACGTACTCTACGAGGATCATCACCATACTCCCCACTACCTTTTTGTATATACAAGGTTCATCTACCATTTTGATAATGTCAAACTCTTTGACTATTTCATCAAAACAGATGTTCCAACTCCGTGATGCCTGCTTTATCCTATAAAGCATCTTGCACACGTTTCCGCTGCTCCCACTGTCTACGAGGCCCTCTGGCTGTGTACTTATAGACGCTCTCTTCTAAAATATCATTTAGAAAAGCTGTCATGACACCCAACCACCAGATATCGTAGTCATGGTATGTAGCCGTGGCAAGTAGGATCCGGATGGACTTAAGCATAGCCACTGGAAAAGGTTTCATCATTATCCACGCCTGGTCGATGACGAAAACCTTTAACAAGTCTAGCTTTGAAAGTCTTAACTTTTCCATGTACACCAAGTAATCTTCTCAAGATTTACTTGCTCCTGATGGGGATTTAACCCTTCAGATATAGCAACTAAAGTCCATACTTTGTCGGTGTATAAGGATTCCATCTCAGATCACTAAGCATCCAGCCATTCTTATAGAGTCTTACTCCTGATGGCCAGCTCGAAACTAGTTGGGTCATCATCTCATGATGCAATCCTCGCTCCCACTGTCATAGAGAAACCGAAGTATCTCTCAGGTGGGTAAGGAACCCTACTAGATCGGCGGAGAGGCTGAGGTTCGTTGGTAACTATTGAATCCTTTGGTTCTTTCAAATCATCAGCTGCAGTTTGTATAGCTGGAACCTTTCCAGTTCTATATAACTGACCTTGCCTCGAGCTTGTCCGGATTTTTCTTTTCAGACATAGGCTAGACAACCCCAAATCTCAACTAACTTGAGAGATGGGCTCTTCCCTTATCATATCAAATATGAAGTGGTAGGCAACTGATTTGATTTGAACCCTATTCAATAAGTATGCAGCTTCTCAAGTGCATAACTCCCAAAAAGGAAATAGGTAACTCAGTAGTACTCATCATAGAACACACCTTATCATATAGGGTGAGATAGCTTCGCCCCGATATACCATCGTGCTATGGTGTATACGGAGGAGTAATGTTGAGAGAGAATCTCATTCTCCTTTGGAATAGTCCAGGATTTTCGTACTCAAGTATTCTCCTCCTCGATCACATCAAAGGACATAATACGTATACCCGTGTTTTGGTTCTCTACTTCTAACTTATATTCCGTGAATATCTCAAAAGGTTCGGACTTGTGTTTCAACAGGAACATATGTCTGAATCTAAAGAGATCATCAGAGAATGTAATGAAGTACAAAGAACTAGTCTTGGCATGTGTAGACAGGGGACCTTTATACATCAACATGTATCATCCCAAGAGTTCACTAACTCTTTCTCTATTTTCAATAAACAGAGCTGGTGTCATTATATCTTTGTGACATGACTGGCAAGTTTCACAAGATGTAAATTCAAACAGATTTAAATATGCATCTATGTGCAACTTAGCTAGTCGGGTCGCATTGATATGACCTAGTCTACAATACCTCAAGTAGGATCCGTTCATTTCTGAACTCTTCCTCTTGTGTGTGTTCTGTATACTGAAGAACTGTAGTCTGATTTAGAGTATTAATGCTTTTAGATAACGTGCCTGAACCGATCAACTTTTGATATAGGAAATGTTCAAAACATTATCCAACAATACAAAATTATATCCTTTCTTTACTAATAAAGAGACTGATATGATTTTGTATTTCAGGTTCGGTATCTAATAACATTCGTTCAGAATCAATGTATTTGTAATACTGGGTGACAGTGACCAACAGACTTGGCTGCAACACTTGCCCCGTTTTCTGCCTCATGAAACTTATCACCCGTTCTCAGTTTTCTACCTTTCTGTAGCCCTATGTAACAAATTACATATCTGGGATCCTGATCTGGTATCACATACCCAGGACGTAAAGGATACTGAGAAACAGTTCTCCATAATGAACACACCCGAAGATGATGCATCAGCATGCACTTTCTTCGTTTGGGCGGCAAGGGAATTCTGGTAATCCCCAATTTCCGGCTCTGTCTTATAACAATTATAAGTTGGAGCGGGACCAACGTTCCCCAGCTCAGTATAACAAGTGGGTTCGGTCAATACTTCCGTATTATTAACTTGATTAAGGCGTGATATGGTCGCTACCTGGAGAGAGAGAGAAGAAAACACTCAGCGTGCGCTCTTGCAAGATCAGATTGGTTATTTATTTTATCTAATCAGGATGGCTCCCACTGCTTTTTATCAAATCTTCCTTCAAACCCTAAAAGGAAAGACTAGCCGGGATTAATTACACACTACAAGTTCGCCAATCTTTCAGCCATGCCAGTGTCGGTACTTTGAGGGAGGTTCCCCGTGCTTTCGCACGAACCTAATTAATGTAAACCTCGTTTTCCCAGAGGCGTAACCTCGTTGACACCTTTCTAGACACCTACTTGATCGGCTAATTGTAATGTGTAAAACTCTCCCAGGAGTAACAATTACTCGCAGCGGGTATCGGGATCCAACTATCTCATAGAAGGTATGCAATCTCATTGCAAATTTCAACACTTGAAATTCCCGATAATATTTTGCCCCTAGCGTCCTATGACCTTGACGCAGGCCAACAAACCATAGTCCGCTAGTCAAGTTCAACCCGTCATTTCCTGATTGAATTAAACCCACCCGCACGACCCTTGACGCAGGCCAACAAAGTCGCACGACTACCCTAATCCAATCTGCATCATATGCATAAGCAGATAAATACTAGTTAGCTACCGCACACTACGCCTTGACGTAGGCCAACAAACGTAGCACGAATACTAACTACCACTTATCTGAAATGACGGAGGGCTACGACAGGTTTTTCTGAAAACCTATTGCGTAATGAACTTGATATCGTTGTAGAATCAAATGATTTTGAAATGGAGTGCTTTTGAGGCTTTTCCAGTTTTTCTAAAGGAGTCATTCCCGGTGAAGGGATCGTCGGTCCTTTCCTCGTCGAATGAGGTGCGGGATATATCATATATATCACTGTGCAAAGCAGAACTCTTAAAAGCAATCAAAAGACAAACCGAGTGTGTAGCATCTGCCAGTTATTGCTAAAGGAGTCACTCCCGGTGAAGGGATCTCGGTCCTTACCTTATCGAATAAGGTGCAGGATATATCACATATACCTCTGTGCAAAGCAAGAACTGTAGCTACCTGTTTTATTTTTGAAATTCGATTCTACAACATCTTAGGTTTCTTTTATTTTCATTAATCACATTAATGAAGTCCCATCATTTAAGTACCTAAACATCACAGATAAATACGACGTACACTTATGCCATCCGCATTCGCCTCGATGTCCCCTCATGCACCGTTAGGTTAGGTGACTAACGGCAGAGCGGGGCAGGGCTAGCGCGGGTGTAAAACATAAGTAACATCTATATAATATATCATATATACTATATACAGTATCCATCACAGAACATATCTCATGATCACATCACAGATATCGCAGCAGAAGAAACATATGAAATATTGGATATACTAGGACGTCCGTGTTTTCAATACGAGCCAGTATAAAACACGGATTCCACGGTCGCGATGAATAGCCAAACCCACCCCCTAGACCCCTACGAGAGCGGCAAGCAACCCTACCAATTCTAGAGTTAGGAGACCCGGACTCGACTCCTCGAGTTGGTCTCCCACTGGACTCCAGAACCCGGTTACTTGTGCTCCCCTCCTTGGGTCTATTCTAGTGCGGAAAAGTAAATAATATACAAAGGGTGACATCTTCCGCAACCTGGAAGTGCCCCAATAAAAGAATATTACATACAAGTTTTTACATGAATGAAAATGAAAAACACTCATCTCACGTAAAAACCCCCGGCTATTCAAACACGACGATCCAATATAACATATCCAGCAACACATAACATCACATGTCATCAACGTAAGTAAATATGTCCATCCCAATTGTCGTTGACATATAGCAACGAAACCGGCGATATCACATGTTACACTTACGGTCACAGAAAAGAAAGTGTAAAACTACAACAGTTGGAATCCGCAACCACCTCAGACATCGCATGCCTGACCAAATGAATTCCTTAGACATCGCATGCCTAACAATTATAAACCCCGCATTTTAGTCTCATTATCGAAAACTCTTTTCAATATCAAGTCGGGCAATTCAACAAGATTCCCGACATCCTGATCGAATGCTCATTGCAAACTTTAGTAGGCGGCCGCACCCCCGATACCGTCGACGAAGTGCACCAAGGCGGAACACCGCTGCCGTGAGCACCCAAACGGATGCTTTCGGCGACGAGGTTCTCCTACAGTCACTTGGTCGGGGCTATGGAGTGAGGCTGTCTATTAAGTTTACCCGGCGAGTATCCGCGTACGCTACGTGATTGCGACGGACTTTTGATCGCATCAAAATTCCGTGGCAACCGATCAAGTGAGACTAAACCGCTAGATTTATAACATTCATTCAGTTATCTCATAACTTCTTGTGAATTCCAATTGTTGTATCACATTACGGATAAGATAGAAAATGTTAAACTTTCCGATCGAACAATCGAACACCCAAGTTTTCCCGAAACAGCTCAACTCATGAAATAAGTTCAAAGACATTCACTTCGTGCCTCAGTACCAACGGTCCAGCCGTAGAAGGGTCAAGCCAACGCCTCACATGTGGCACGCCGTACTGCCCCAAACCCTAAGGTTCAAAGGGCAGTTCAAGACGGTCACATAATCGAGTTAAGGTTTGTTGTCTTCTAGAGGGTCCATCGCGTTACTTGCACTACTTAGAACGTCTTTAAACCACAGAAAAATTGAACACTTGGAAATTTTCCGGCAGGGGAAAAATTGGGTATTTATATCCGGTCGAACATTTTAACATATCCAAAAATTATCCGGAAAGACACATAGACAGAGTTTGACAATCCGATCGAATCATTGAATCCCCAAAACAACCCCAGAACACTCAACTGTAGAGTCACATTAAAAATACCCAGAAAACATAGCATTCAATTATATGAATTACTGTGCAGAAAACATTGGTCAAAGGGACAGTACGGCCGCGGAACCGCCGCATGTGCAGGCTTGTGCCGCGGTTCCGCGGTGGAATATTCGAATTAGACACTCATATTTCACAGTAATTCAAATAAGACCCTGCTTATTTTTCTGCATATTTTTAATATTGAAAAATCCAGATTTTTAAAAATTGGACAGAGAGCATTTTGAGAGTTAGGGTTTTGGTTCGATCGGGTTTCAAACGTCATCTAGACTTCGCCTAAGGCTCTAGCCAAGCTATGATACCACTGTAGGATTCCTAGGCACACTAATGAGGTCTCACAAGGCATCAACCATGCCAATTTCAAATTTTAGGGGTGCCGAGAAACCCTAGACTACGGATCGTTAACTAGATGTCTAGGCGAAAGATGCAACTAGTAAACAACTTTACTAAAAGAACGGAAATACAACCTTTGTAGATCCGGTCCTCCACCTCCATTGCTCCGCAATGAAGTCTCCTCGCTGTCCAAATGGAAACCCGGGCTATAGCGTCGGCTTCATCGGAGAAATGGGCGGGCAAGGTTGTCGGCTTCGTGCCGAAGATGATCTACGTCGAGGCATCACTAGATCAAGCTCCCACTTCACCAAGTCATGAAACTTGTGAAGAGAACACCCTATACTACTTGTCAAGAGGTAGAGGATGAAGAAATAGGCAGTGGGTTCACTTTAGAATTGGATTTCTCACTAATTTTCTTAAGTTGCCATTGAAGTAGAAAGCTTTTTTTTCTTGCTCAAGAAGAAGAAGAAAAAGAAGAAAATGAATATGATAAGTTAATTAAATCCAAAAGAAAAATGAATACTTATCATATTCAAACCATGGTTAAGTGTAGAGAATGAATCATGGTTAAGTGGAATGGTTAGGGTTAAGCATGAGACAAAATGGTGACTTAGTCAAAGCTTCATGAAGCTTCAAAATCAAACAAAATAAGCCACCATTTTCTTTCATTATCTTTTCCATAAAGAATTAAATAAATGAATGAATAAATAAATAAAAGGAAAACCCTAACCATTACACAACCATGGTTTAAACTTTACACATACTCAAGTATGCATGTATCATCAAACATGATACAAACTTGTGTACAAAAGTATATCACATATACAATGTGCACTAAACAAGTGAGAAAATCCATTTAAAGTGAACCAATACTAGTTAATGCAAAGTGATATATCAAATATATAATTATGCATTAAATCATTAAATCAAAACTTGATTTAATGATCCGGTCATGTCGCACACAACCGACTAGTATACAATGTATCGTTTTATCGAATCAATCCTTGATTCGATAACTAGGTTATATCGCATATAACCATTCGACACATTCATCGCGAGAATTAAATACGGTATCACATACACGCATTATTCTCGGTCCCGCATATATCTCATATGCGCTCCTATTTCGTTTTGCTTGAGCCAGGAAACCTCTGTGTAGGACTCTAAAGACTCGTCAATACGCCGGCAGCAGGTGATGATCATATCAAACACCCATAAGCCGCAAGCGGTCTGCTAAACGTAACGGCCACCCGGGTATTGAGGGATCATAAGATCGACGAGCAAGCCCGCTCACACTCCTATGAATCCAACCAGTAACACTTACCGTACAGTCCGGTATGATCGTCTGATATGTCGCATATCATGCCTAGGGGTGGTAAACGTCAGACCACAATAGCTCGATAAGTCGTGTCGATATGAGGTCTATAACAGTTCGAGAAACTACTGGTAACACTTACCAGTAAATCTCGACAACCCTGGCCAGGGATTTTCGGTTATAGCCAATCGAACACAGCGCAACATCAACTCCCTATACAGAGACGAATCCCCTTCTATCGCTCATTGCCTCCATGTGACTCGGGACTGTACCCAAAAACCACCGTTTTGCACGCCCTCTTGGACGTGGTAAGATGGAAATCAAAGCACAGTGGGAACCACACAAGACTCTATGACGATCTCGGGTCAACAGACTACTCTGTACCAGTGTCACCAGAGAACTGCCATCTGACGTAAGGTATAATACCATCTGGGTGTTCTCGGCGAGTCCGTCCAGTATACCCAGTCTCTACTGAGCACCCGTATATCATCTCTGATGTCAAACACCAATGGATATGGGATCATCCATCGCCCATCTGAATGGGTCGAGAAGGTATACGCTAGTCTACTCTGGTATATCGATGCCCCGTCTCGATACACCCACGACTAGGGACTTTGAAGGATGTACTTATGGACTACCATGTCCCCACTAGTATGATCCGCATCATAGTCCAGGTAGTCAAGTACACATCCTAAGGGCTTTACCAACATGTAACAGAGAGACAATCAGTGTACACGTTAAGGTAAAGAGCAACCAGATAGCACACTATCATGTCGAGCAAGAAAGTCCTCCCTACAAATGTCCCAGCATCCACTACAATATACATCCTATGTACAGTAATAGCCTCTAGGGCATACATATAACTAACAAGAATATGTCTGGATCACTGATGGGACGGACGTTCCTTGGCATAAGCCACAACTCCATTGTCACACAATGGGAGGAACTAAGTTCATCTCATGAACAAATATACATCCAGACTGCCTCTTTGGTAGCATCTTAAGTAGCGATATATCCCGCCTTTATCCTCTAGTATGCCACAGTATCTAGCTTGGAACTCTTCTAACATACCGTCCCTTCACTGAGGGTAAAGACAATGCCTGTGACTGACATTCAGTCGTCCTTATCACTCTGGAACCTTTCCAGTGATTCTCCCCAGGATCGATTAATACCATCTCACCACAACTAGTGAGAATCCTAACATCCAGTTACTTCTATTTCATAGATCAAAACTCAGGATTTAGGAGGTATCACTTTGATCCTATGCCGAGAATCCTTGTGATAAGCGGAGATTGACCGAGCGTAGCATAGGAAACTCCTTTCTTATCAAGAGTATGTCATCCACGCACTCTACGAGGATCACCACCAAACTCCCTACTACCTTTTTGTATATACAAGGTTCATCTACCATTTTGATGAAGTCAAACTTTTTGGCAACTACATCAAAATAGACGTTCCAACTCCGCGAGGTCTGCTTTATCCTATAAAGCATTTTGCACACGTTTCCGCTGCTCCCACTGTCTACGAAGCCCTCTGGCTGTGTACTTACAGACGCACTCTTCTAAAACATCATTTTAGAAAAGCAGTCATGACACCCAACCGCCATATATCGTAGTCATGGTATGTAGCCGTGGCAAGTAGGATCTGGATGGATTTAAGCATAGCCACAGAAAAAGGTTTCATCATTATTCACGCCTGGTCGATGATGAAATCCTTTAACATGTCTAGCTTTGAAAGTCTCAACATTTCCATCTTCACCAAGTAATCTTCTCAAGATATACTTGCTCCTGATGAGGATTTAACCCTTTAGATATAGCAACCAAAGTCCATACTTTGTTGGTGTACATGGATTCCATCTCAGATCGCTAAGCATCCAGCCATTCTTACAGAGTCCCTACTCTCGATGGCCTGCTCGAAACTAGTTGGGTCATCATCTCATGATGCCATCCTCGCTCCCACTGTCTTAGAGAAACCGAAGTATCTCTCAGGTGGGTGAGGAACCCTACTAGATCAGCGGAAAGGCTGAGGTTCGTTGGAATCTACTGAATCCTTTGGTTCTATCAAATCATCAGTTGCAGTTTGTATAGCTGGAACATTTCCAGTTCTACATAACAGACCTTGCCTCGAGCTTGTCCGGATTTTGCTTTTAGACATAGGCCGGACAACCCCAAATCTTAACTAACTTAAGATATGTGCTCTTCCCTTTCCATATCGCATATGAAGTGGTAGGCAACTGATTTGATTCAAACCTAATTCAATAGGTATGCAGCTTCTCAAGTGCACAACCCCAAAAGGAAATAGGTAACTCAGTAATACTCATCATAGAGCACACCATATCTAATATTGTGCGATTGCTCTGCCCCGATATACCATCGTGCTATGGTGTATACGGAGGAGTAATGCTGAGAGAGAATCTCATTCTCATTTAGAAAAGTCCAAGAATTCCGTGCTCAAGTATTCTCCTCCTTGATCTCATCAAAGGACATAATACTTATACCCGTATTGGTTCTCTTCTTCTAACTTATATTCTGTTAATATCTCAAAAGGTTCTGACATGTGTTTCAACAGGAACATATGTCTGAATCTAAAGAGATTATCAGAGAATGTAATGAAATACAAAGAACCTGTCTTGGCATGTGTAGACAAGGGAACTACATACATTATCATGTATCGTCCCAAGAGTTCAATAACTCTTTCACTGTTTCCAGTAAACAGAGCTATGGTCATCTTATCTCTGTGACATGACTGGCAAGTTTCACAAGATATTCAAACAGATTTAAATATGCATCTTTGTGCAACTTAGCTAGTCGGGTCGCATTGATATGACCTAGTATACAATACCTCAAGAAGGATTCGTTCATTTCTGAACTCTTCCTCTTGTGTGTGTTCCAAATACTAAAGAACTGTAGTTTGATTTAGAACATCAATGCTTTTAGATAACGTGCATGAACCGATCAACTTTTGATATAGGAAATGTTCAAAACATTATCCAACAATATAAAATTTTATCATTTCTTTACTAATAAAGAGACTGATATGATTTTGTATATCAGGTTCGGTATCTAATAACATTCGTTCAGAATCAATGTATTTGGAATACAGGGTGACAGTGACCAACAGACTTGGCTGCAACACATGCCCCGTTTTCTGTCTCATGAAACTTATCACCCGTTCTCAGTTCTCTACCTATCTGTAGCCCTATGTAACAGATTACATATCTGGGATCCTGATCCGGTATCAAATACCCAGGACGTAGAGGACATTTGAGAAACAGTTCTTTGTAATGAACACACCCGAAGGACATGCATCATATGCACTTTCTTCGTTTGGGCGGCACGGGAAATCTGGTATTCCCCAATTTCCTGCACTGTCTTATAACAATTATAAGTTGGAGCGGGACCAACGTTACCCAGCTCTGTATAACAAGCGGGTTTGGTCAATTATCCGTATTATTATCTTGATTAAGACGTGATATGATCGCTACCTGGAGAGAGAGAGAAGAAAACACTCAGCGTGCGCTCTTACAAGAATAGATTGGTTATTATTTTATCTAATCAGGATGGTTCCCACTGTTTTTATCAAATCTTCCTTCAAACCCTAAAAGGAAATACTAGCCGGGATTAATTACACGCTACAAGTTCGCCAATCTTTCAGCCAGGCCTGTGTCGGTACTTTGAGGGAGGTCCCCCGTGCTTTCGCACGAACCTAATTAATGTAAACCTCATTTTCCCAGAGGCGTAACCTCGTTAATACCTTTCTAGACACCTACTTGATCGGCTAATTGTAATGTGTAAAACTCTCCCAGGAGGAACAATTACTCGCAGTGGGTATCGGGATCCAACTATCTCATAGAAGGTATGCAATCTCATTGCAAATTTCAACACTTGAAATTTCCGATAATATTTTGCCCCTAGTGTTCTATGACCTTGATGAATGCCAAACAACCCATAGTCCACTAGTCAAGTTCAACCCGTACATTTCTTAATTGAATTAAACGCACCCGCACGACCCTTGACGAATGCCAAACAACGACGTACGAATACCCTAATCCAATCTGCATCATATGCATAAGCAGATAAATACTAGTTAGCTACCGTATACTACGCCTTGACAAATGCCAAACTACCGCAGCACGAATACTAACTAGTACTTATCTAAAATGACGGAGGGCTACGACAGGTTTTTCTGAAAACCTATTGCGTAATGAACTTGATATCGTTGTAGAATCAAATGATTTTGAAATGGAGTGTTTTTTAGGCTTTTCTAGTTTTGCTAAAGGGGTCACTCCCGGTGAAGGATCGTCGGCCCTTTCCTCGTCGAATGAGGTGCGGGATATATCATATATATCCCTGTGCAAAGCAGAAACTATAGAAGCAATCAAAATACAAACCGAGTGTGTAGCATCTACCAGTTATTGCTAAAGGGGTCACTCCCGGTGAAGGGATCTCGGCCCTTTCCTTATCGAATAAGGTGCAGGATGTTCTACAAGGAACACCACGATGCAAAGCAAGAACTGTAGCTACCTGTTTTTAAGAAATTCGATTCCACAACATCTTAGGTTTCTTTTATTTCATTAATCACATTAATGAAGTCCCATCATTTAAGTACCTAAACATTACAGATAAATACGACGTACACTTATGCCATCCGCATTCGCCTCGATGTCCCCTCGTGCACCGTTAGGTTAGGTAACTAACGGCAGAGCGGGGCAGGGCTAGCTGTAGGGTTCCTAGGCACTCTAGTGAGGTCTCCCAAGCCATCAACCATGGCAATTTGATAAAATATGGTGCCTACAAACCCTAAACTACGGATCGATAACTAGATGTCTAGGCGAAAAAGAACTAGTTAACACTTAACTATTGGGAATACGGAAATACAACCTTTGTAGATCCGGTCCTCCACCTCCACGGCTCCGCAACGAGGTCGTCTCCGCTGTCCAAATCAAATCCGGGCTCTAGGATCGGCTTCGTCGGAGAATGGGCAAGCTAGGTCGTCGATGTCCATGCCGAAGATGATCTACGTCGAGGCATCGCTAGATCAAGCTCACAACTTCACCAAGTCATGAAACTTGTGAAGTAAACACACTCTACTACTTGGCAAGAGGTAGAGGATGAAGAAATAGGAGTTGGGTTAACTTTAGAATTGGATTTCTCACTTAAAAACATCAATCACCATTGATGGAGGTGAAGCTTTTCTTCTTCAAGTCAAGGAAGAAGAAGAAGAAGCTTATGATAAGATAAAAGAATAAGAAAAGAAAATGAATTCTTATCATAATTTTAACTAGAGTCAAGTGTAGAGAATGAATCATGGTTAGTGGGAATGGTTAGGGTTAAGGATGAGATAAGAATGGTTGACTTGAACAAAGCTTCATGAAGCTTCAACTACAATCCAAAACAAGCCACCATTCTTCTCAATTCATTTTCCAAAAAGAAAATAAATAAATAAATAGATATGAAAAACAAAACCCTAACCATTTGAATAACCATGGTTTAATCTTTACAAAAACTCAAGTTAGCATGCATCATCAAACATGATACATACAAGTGCACAAAAACATATCGCATATGCAATGCGCACGAACCAAGTGAGAAAATCCGTCTAAAGTGAACCGATACTAGTTAATGCAAAGTAATATATCAAATATATAATTATACATTAAATCATTAAATCAACACTTGATTCAATGATCCGGTCATGCGCACATAACCGACTGGTATCATTAGTAACATCTTATTGAATCAACACTTGATCCGATAACCCGGCTATATCGCATATAACCGATCAATATCACATCGCGAGAATCGAATACAGTATCACATACTCGTATTATTCTCGGTCCCGCACATATCTCATATGCGCTCCTATTTCGTTTCGCTTGAGCCAGGAAACCTCTGTGTAGGACTCTAAAGACTCGTCAATACGCCGGCAGCAGATGATGATCATATCAAACACCCACAAGCCGCAAGCGGTCTGCTAAACGTAACGGCCACCCGGGTATTGAGCGATCTGAAGATCGACGAGCAAGCCCGCTCACACTCCAGTGAATCCGACCAGTAACACTACCGTACAGTCCGGTCTGATCGTCTGATATGTCGCATATCTCGCCTAGGGGTGGTAAACGTCAGACCCCAATAGCTCAATAAGTCGTGTCGATATGAGGTCTATAACTATTCGAGAAACTACTGGTAACGCTTACCAGTAAATCTCAGCAACCCTGGCCAGGGATTTCCTGTTATAGCCAATCGAACACAGCGCAACATCAACCCCCTATACCGGGAGAGACGAATCCCCTCCTATCGCTCATTGCCTCCATGTGACTCGGGACTGTACCCAAAAACCACCGTTTTGCACGCCCTCTTGGACGTGGTAAGATGGAAATCAAAGCACAGTGGGAACCACACAAGACTCTATGACGATCTCGGGTCAACAGACTACTCTGTACCAGTGTCACCAGAGAACTGCCATCTGACGTGAGGTATAATACCATCTGGGAGTTCTCGGCGAGTCCGTCCAGTGTACCCAGTCTCTACTGAGCACCCGTATATTATCTCTGATGTCAAACACCAATGGATATGGGATCATCCATCGCCCATCTGTATGGGTCGAGAAGGTATACGCTAGTCTACTCTGGTATATCGATGCCCCGTCTCGATACACCCTCGACTAGGGACTTTGAAGGATGTACTTATGGACTACCATATCCCCACTAGTATGATCCGCATCATAGTCCAGGTAGTCAAGTACAGATCCTAAGGGCTTTACCAACATGTAACAGAGAGACAATCAGCATACACGTTAAGGTAAAGGGTAACCAGATAGCATACTATCATGTCGAGCAAGAAAGTCCTCCCTATATATGTCCCAGCATCCACTACAATATACATCCTATGTACCGTAATGGCCTCTAGGGCATACATATAACTAACAATCTCCCACTTGCACTAGGGCCATCTGTAGCAGTGGTTGCAGTATCTCATACTCAACCATCCCATAAAAGTCTCTCTCTGGGAACAGGCCTTTGTGAGTGGATCCGCTGTGTTGTCCTCTGAGTCTACTCTCCTAACCTCGATCTCCCTGGAGATCAACCATCTCCATGATCAAGTGACGCTGCCTTAGAATATGTCTGGATCACTGATGGGACCGGCGTTCCTTGGCATAAGCCACAACTCCATTGTCACACAATGGGAGAAACATAGTTCATCTCATGAACCAATATACACCCAGACAGCCACTTTGGTAGCATCTTAAGTAGCGATGTATCCTGCCTTTATCGTCTAGTATGTCACGGTATCTAGCTTGGAACTCTTCCAACATACCGTCCCTTTACTGAGGGCTAAGACAATGCCTGTGACTGACATTCAGTCGTCTTTATCACCATGGAACCCTTCCAGTGATTCTCCCCAGGATCGGTTGATACCGTCTCACTACATCTAGTGAGAATTCTAACATCCATTTAGATCTATCTCATAGATCCAAAATCCAGGATTTAGTAGGTATCACTTTGATCCTAAGTGGAGAATCATTGTGATAAGCGGAGATTGATCGAGCGTAGCATAGGAAACTCCTTCCCTATCAAGAGTATGTCATCCACGTACTCTACGAGGATCGTCACCATACTCCCTACTACCTTTTTGTTTATACAAGGTTCATCTACCATTTTGATGATGTCAAACTGTTTGACTAATTCATCAAAACAGATGTTCCAACTCCGCGATGCCTGCTTTATCCTATAAAGCATCTTGCACACGTTTCTGCTGCTCCCATTGTCTACGAAGCCCTCTGGCTGTGTACTTATAGACACTCTCTTCTAAATCATCATTTAGAAAAGCAGTCAAGACACCCAACCACCAGATATCGTAGTCATGGTATATAGCCGTGACAAGTAGGATCTGGATGGACTTAAGCATAACTACTTGAAAAGGTTTCATCATCATCCACGCCTGGTCGATGACGAAAAGCTTTAACAAGTCTAGCTTTGAAAGTCTCAACTTTTCCATCTACACCAAGTAATCTTCTCAAGATATACTTGCTCCTGATGGGGATTTAACCCTTCAGATATTGCAACCAAAGTCTATACTTTGTTGGTGTATAAGGATTCCATCTCAGATCACTAAGCATCCAGCCATTCTTACAGAGTCTTACTCCTGATGGCCAGCTCGAAGCTAGTTGGGTCATCATCTCATGATGCAATCCTCGCTCCCACTGTCATAGAGAAACTGAAGTATCTCTCAGGTGGGTGAGGAACCCTACTAGATCGGCGGAGAGGCTGAGGTTCGTTGGTATCTACTGAATACTTTGGTTCTATCAAATCATCAGCTGTAGTTTGTATAGCTGGAACCTTTCCAGTTCTACATTACAGTCCTTGCCTCGAGCTTGTCCGGATTTTGTTTTTAGACATAGGCCGGGCAACCCCAAATCTTAACTAACTTAAGATATGGGCTCTTCCCTTTCCATATCACATATGAAGTGGTAGGCAACTGATTTGATTCGAACCCTATTCAATAGGTATGCAGCTTCTCAAGCGCATATTTCCCAAAAAGAAATAGGTAACTCAGTAGTACTCATCATAGAGCACACCATATCATATAGGGTGTGATTGCTCCGCCCCGATATACCATCGTGCTATGGTGTATGCAGAGGAGTAATACTGAGAGAGAATCTCATTCTCCTTTAGAAAAGTCCAAGTATTTCCGTGCTCAAGTATTCTCCTCCTTGATCACATCAAAGGACATAATACTTACACCCGTATTTTGGTTCTCTACTTCTAACTTATATTCTGTGAATATCTCAAAAGGTTCGGACTTGTGTTTCAACAGGAACATATGACTGAATCTTGAGAGATTATCAGAGAATATAACGAAGTATAAAGAACTAGTCCTGGCATGTGTAGACAGGGGACCTACATACATCAACATGTATCATCCCAAGAGTTTACAAACTCTTTCTCTGTTTCCAGTAAACGGAGCTATGGTCATCTTATCTTTGTGACATGACTGGCGAGTTTCACAAGATGTAAATTCAAACTGATTTAAATATGCATCTATATGTAACTCTAGCTAGTCGGGTCACATTGATCTGACCTAGTCTACAATGCCTTAAGAGGAATTCGTTCATTTCTGAATTCTTCCCCTTGTGTGTGTTCCGTATACTAAGAACTGTAGTTTGATTTAGAACATCAATGCTTTTAGATAACGTGCCTGAATCGATCAACTTTTGATATAGGAAATGTTCAAAACATTATCCAACAATACAAAATTATATCCTTTCTTTACTAATAAAGAGACTGATATGATTTTGTATATCAGGTTCGGTATCTAATAACATTCGTTCAGAATCAATGTATTGGTAATACAGGGTGACAGTGACCAACAGACTTGGCTGCAACATTTGCCCCGTTTTCTGCCTCATAAAACTTATCACCCGTTCTCAGTTCTCTACCTTTCTGTAGCCCTATGTAACAGATTACATATCTGGGATCCTGATCTGGTATCACATACCCAGGACGTAGAGGATACAGAGAAACAGTTCTTTGTAACGAACACACCCGAAGATGATGCATCAGCATGCACTCTCTTCGTTTGGGCGGCACGGGAAATCTGGTATTCCCCAATTTCCTGCTCTGTCTTATAACAATTATAAGTTGGAGCGGGACCAACGTTCCCCAGCTCAGTATAAAAAGCGGGTTCGGTCAATAATCCGTATTATTATCTTGATTAAGTCGTGATATGGTCGCTACCTGGAGAGAGAGAGAAGAAAACACTCAGCGTGCGCTCTGTCAAGAATAGATTGGTTATTATTTTATCTAATCAGGATGGCCCCCACTGCTTTTTATCAAATCTTCCTTCAAACCCTAAAAGGAAAAACTAGCCGGGATTAATTACACACTACATGTTCGCCAATCTTTCAGCCAGGCCAGTGTCGGTACTTTGAGGGAGGTCCCCCGTGCTTTCGCACGAACCTAATTAATGTAAACCTCATTTTCCCAGAGGCATAACCCCGTTGACACCTTTCTAGACACCTACTTGATCGGCTAATCGTAATGTATAAAACTCTCCCAGGAGTAACTCTTACTCGCAGCGGGTATCGGGATCCAACTATCTCATAGAAGGTATGCAATCTCATTGCAAATTTCAACACTTGAAATTCCCGATAATATTTTGCCCCGAGCGATCTATGACCTTGACAAGGTCAACAAACCATAGACCGCAAGTCAAGTTCAACCCGTCATTTCTTGATTAAATCAAACCCATCCGCACGACCCTTGACAAGGTCAACAAGGCCGCACGACTACCCTAACCCAATCTGCATCATATGCATAAGCAGATAAATACTGGTTAGCTACCGCACACTACGCCTTGACAAGGTCAACAAACGCAGCACGAATACTAAATAGGATTTATCTGAAATGACGGAGGGCTACGACAGGTTTTTCTGAAAACCTATTGCGTAATGAACTTGATATCGTTGTAGGATCGAATGAATTTTGAAATGGAGTGTTTTTGAGGCTTTTCTAGTTTTGCTAAAGGAGTCACTCCCGGTGAAGGGATCGTCGGTCCTTTCCTCGTCGAATGAGGTGCGGGATATATCATATATATCACTGTGCAAAGAAAAAACACTTAAAAGCAATCAAAAGACAAACCGAGTGTGTAGCATCTGCCAGTTATTGCTAAAGGAGTCACTCCCGGTGAAGGGATCTCGGTCCTTTCCTCATCGAATAAGGTGCAGGATATATCACATATACCGCTATGCAAAGCAAGAACTGTAGCTACCTGTTTTATTTTGAAATTCGATTCTACAACATCTTAGGTTTCTTTTAATTTCATTAATCACATTAATGAAGTCCCATCATTTATTTACCTAAACATCACAGATAGATATGACGTACACTTATGCCATCCGCATTCGTCTCGATGTCCCCTCGTGCACCGTTAGGTTAGGTAACTAACGGCAGAGCGGGGCAGGGCTAGCGCGGGTGTAAAACATAAGTAACGTCTATATAATATATCATATATACTATATACTATATCCATCACAGAAACATCTCATGATCACATCACAGATATCGCAGCAGAAGAAACATATGAAATATTGGATATACTAGGACGTCCGTGTTTTCAATACGAGCCAGTACAAAACACGGATTCCACGGTCGTGATGAATAGCCAATCCCACACCCCTAGACCCCTACGAGAGCGGCAAGCAACCCTGCCAATTCTAGGGTTAGGAGACCCGGACTCGACTCCTCGAGTTGGTCTCCC
Organism: Agapanthus africanus; assembly: GCA_030015575.1. Classification (NCBI taxonomy): domain Eukaryota; kingdom Viridiplantae; phylum Streptophyta; class Magnoliopsida; order Asparagales; family Amaryllidaceae; genus Agapanthus; species Agapanthus africanus. The sequence goes on from JASDDO010000019.1 coordinate 630,735,026, forward strand.
ACTGGACCCCAGAACCCGGTTACTTGTGCTCCCCTCCTTGGGTCTATCCTAGTGCAGAAAAGTAAATAATATACAAAGGGTGACAACTTCCGCAACCTGGAAGCGCCCCAATAAAAGAATATTACATACAAGTTTTTACATGAATGAAAATGAAAAACACTCATCTCACATAAAAACCCCCGGCTATTCAAACACGACAATCCAATATAACATATCCAGCAACACATAACATCACATGTCATCAACGTAAGTAAATATGCGCATCCCAATTGTCGTTGACATATAGTAACGAAACCGGCGATATCACATATTACACTTACGGTCACAGAAAAGAAAGTGTAAAACTACAACAGTTGGAATCCGCAACCACCTCAGACATCACATGCCTGACCAAATGAATTACTTAGACATCGCATGCCTAACAATTATAAACCCCGCATTTTAGTCTCAAAATCGAAAACACTTTTCAATATCAAGTCGGGCAATTCAACAGGATTCCCGACATCCTGATCGAATGCTCGTCGCAAACTTCTGTAGACGGCCGCACCCCCGATACCGTCGACGAAGTGCACCAAGGCGGAACACCGCTACCGCGAGCACCCGTACGGATGCTTTCGGCGACGGGGTTCTCCTACAGTCACTTGGTCGGGGCTATGGAGTGAGGCTGTCTATTAAGTTTACCCGGCGAGTATCCGCGTACGCTACGTGATTGCGACGGACTTTTGATCACATCAAAATTCCGTGGCAACCGATCAAGTGAGACTAAATTGCTACGTTTATAACATTCATTCAGTTATCATATAACTTATTGTGAATTCCAATTATTGTATCCCATTCCGGATAAATAGAAAATGTTAAACTTTCCGATCGAACAATCGAACACCCAAGTTTTCCCGATATAGATCAACACATGAAACAAGTCTAACAACATTCCGTTCGTACCTCAGTACCAACGGTCCAGCCGTAGAAGGGTCAAGCCAACGCCTCACATGTGGCACGCCGTACTGCCCCAAACCCGAAGGTTCAAAGGGCAGTTCAAGACGGTCACATAATCGAGTTAAGGTTTGTGTCTTCTAGAGGGACCATCGCGTTACTTGCACTACTTAGAACGTCGTTAAACTACGGAAAAATCCAACACTTGGAAATTTCCCGACAGGGGAAAAATTGGGTATTTATATCCGGTCGAACTTTTTAACATATTCTAAAATTTATCCGGAAAGCCACATAGACAAAATTTGATACTCCGATCGAAACACCGAATCCCCAAAATAACTGCAGAAAATTAAACTCTTGAATAATTTTTAAAAATATCCAGAGAACTCAGAAGCTGAAACAATGAATTACTGTGTAAGAATTTAGGGCTGACGTCACCAACATGCCGCTAAACCGCCGCCTAAACCAGCATTATGCCGCGGATCCGCGCCAAGGTTCACTGTTCATGGCCCCAATTTTGCACCGTAATTCTTATATTTTCCTGCTTATTTCTTTGCATATTTTTAATCATGAAAAATCACTGTTTTTGAAAAAAGTACAGAGAGCAATTTTCCGGGTAGGGTTTCGGTTCGATCGGACTTCAAATCGCGTCTAGACTTCGCCTAAGGCTCTAGCTAGGCTCTGATACCACTGTAGGGTTCCTAGGCACTCTAGTGAGGTCTCCCAAGCCATCAACCATGGCAATTTGATAAAATATGGTGCCTACAAACCCTAAACTACGGATCGATAACTAGATGTCTAGGCGAAAAAGAACTAGTTAACACTTAACTATTGGGAATACGGAAATACAACCTTTGTAGATCCGGTCCTCCACCTCCACGGCTCCGCAACGAGGTCGTCTCCGCTGTCCGAATCAAATCCGGGCTCTAGGATCGGCTTCGTCGGAGAATGGGCAAGCTAGGTCGTCGATGTCCATGCCGAAGATGATCTACGTCGAGGCATCGCTAGATCAAGCTCACAACTTCACCAAGTCATGAAACTTGTGAAGTAAACATACTCTACTACTTGGCAAGAGGTAGAGGATGAAGAAATAGGAGTTGGGTTAACTTTAGAATTGGATTTCTCACTTAAAAACATCAATCACCATTGATGGAGGTGAAGATTTTCTTCTTCAAGTCAAGGAAGAAGAAGAAGAAGCTTATGATAAGATAAAAGAATAAGAAAAGAAAATGAATTCTTATCATAATTTTAACTAGAGTCAAGTGTAGAGAATGAATCATGGTTAGTGGGAATGGTTAGGGTTAAGGATGAGATAAGAATGGTTGACTTGAACAAAGCTTCATGAAGCTTCAACTACAATCCAAAACAAGCCACCATTCTTCTCATTTCATTTTCCAAAAAGAAAATAAATAAATAAATAAATAAATAGATATGAAAAAAAAAACCCTAACCATTTGAATAACCATGGTTTAATCTTTACACAAACTCAAGTTAGCATGCATCATCAAACATGATACATACAAGTGCACAAAAACATATCGCATATGCAATGCGCACGAACCAAGTGAGAAAATCCGTCTAAAGTGAACCGATACTAGTTAATGCAAAGTAATATATCAAATATATAATTATACATTAAATCATTAAATCAACACTTGATTCAATGATCCGGTCATGCGCACATAACCGACTGGTATCATTAGTAACATCTTATCGAATCAACACTTGATCCGATAACCCGGCTATATCGCATATAACCGATCAATGTCACATCGCGAGAATCGAATACAGTATCACATACTCGTATTATTCTCGGTCCCGCACATATCTCATATGCGCTCCTATTTCGTTTCGCTTGAGCCAGGAAACCTCTGTGTAGGACTCTAAAGACTCGTCAATACGCCGGCAGCAGATGATGATCATATCAAACACCCACAAGCCGCAAGCGGTCTGCTAAACGTAACGGCCACCCGGGTATTGAGCGATCTGAAGATCGACGAGCAAGCCCGCTCACACTCCAGTGAATCCGACCAGTAACACTACCGTACAGTCCGGTCTGATCGTCTGATATGTCGCATATCTCGCCTAGGGGTGGTAAACGTCAGACCCCAATAGCTCAATAAGTCGTGTCGATATGAGGTCTATAACTATTCGAGAAACTACTGGTAACACTTACCAGTAAATCTCAGCAACCCTGGCCAGGGATTTTCTGTTATAGCCAATCGAACACAGCGCAACATCAACCCCCTATACCGGGAGAGACGAATCCCCTCCTATCGCTCATTGCCTCCATGTGACTCGGGACTGTACCCAAAAACCACCGTTTTGCACGCCCTCTTGGACGTGGTAAGATGGAAATCAAAGCACAGTGGGAACCACACAAGACTCTATGACGATCTCGGGTCAACAGACTACTCTGTACCAGTGTCACCAGAGAACTGCCATCTGACGTGAGGTATAATACCATCTGGGAGTTCTCGGCGAGTCCGTCCAGTGTACCCAGTCTCTACTGAGCACCCGTATATCATCTCTGATGTCAAACACCAATGGATATGGGATCATCCATCGCCCATCTGTATGGGTCGAGAAGGTATACGCTAGTCTACTCTGGTATATCGATGCCCCGTCTCGATACACCCTCGACTAGGGACTTTGAAGGATGTACTTATGGACTACCATATCCCCACTAGTATGATCCGCATCATAGTCCAGGTAGTCAAGTACAGATCCTAAGGGCTTTACCAACATGTAACAGAGAGACAATCAGCATACACGTTAAGGTAAAGGGTAACCAGATAGCATACTATCATGTCGAGCAAGAAAGTCCTCCCTATATATGTCCCAGCATCCACTACAATATACATCCTATGTACAGTAATGGCCTCTAGGGCATACATATAACTAACAATAGCACGGGTGTAAACATAAGTAATGCCTATATAATATATCATATATATCATATACAGTATCTATCATCACATATCAAATGATCACATCACAGATATCGCAGCAGAAGAATCATATGAAATATTGGATATTCTAGGACGTCCGTGTTTTCAATACGATCCAGTATAAAACACGGATTCCAAGGTCGCGATGAATAGCCAAACCCACATCCAAAGAACCCTACGAGAGCGGCAAGCAACCCTACCAATTCTAGAGTTAGGAGACCCGGACTCGACTCCTCGAGTTGGTCTCCCACTGGACTCCAGAACCCGGTTACTTGTGCCCTCCTCCTTGGGTCTATCCTAGTGCGGAAAAGAAAATAATATACAAAAGGTGACATCTTCCGCAACCTGGAAGTGCCCCAATAAAAGAATATTACATACAAGTTTTTACATGAATGAAAATGAAAAACACTCATCTCACAAAAAAAAACCCGGCTATTCAAACACGACGATCCAATATAACATATCCAGCAACACATAACATCACATGGCATCAACGTAAGTAAATATGTGCACCCAATTGTCGTTGACATATAGCAACGAAACCGGCGATATCACATATTACACTTACGGTCACAGAAAAGAAAGTGTAGAACTACAACAGTTGGAATCCGCAACCTGCATAGACATCGCGTGCCTAATCAAATGAATTCCTTAGACATCGCATGCCTAACAATTATAAACCCTACATTTTAGTCTCATTATCAAAAACACTTTTCAATATCAAGTAGGGCAATTCAATAAGATTCCCGACATCCTGATCGAATGCTCGTCGCAAACTTTAGTAGGCGGCCGCACCTCCGACGCCATCGACGAAGTGTACCAAGGCAGAACACCGCTGCCGCGAGCACCCGAATGGATGCTTTCGGCGACGGGGTTCTCCTACAGTCACTTGGTCGGGGCTATGGGGTGTAGCTGTCTATTAAGTTTACCCGGCGAGTATCCGCGTACGCTACGTGATTGCGACGGACTTTTGATCGCATCAAAATTCTGTGGCAACCGATCAAGTGAGACTAAAGTGCTATGTTTATAACATTCAAATCAGTTATCTCATAACTCCTTGTGGATTCCAAATATTGTATCATATTCCAGATAAATAGAAAATGTTAAACTTTCCGATCGAACAGTCAAACACCCAAGTTTTCTCGAAACAGCTCAACACATGAAACAAGTTTAAAAACATTCACTTCATGCCTCAGTACCAACGGTCCAGCCGTAGAAGGGTTAAGCCAACGCTTCACATGTGGCACGCCGTACTGCCCCAAACCCTAAGGTTCAAAGGGCAGTTCAAGACGGTCACATAATCGAGTTAAGCTTTGTTGTCTTCTAGAGGGTCCATCGAGTTACTTGCACTACTTAGAACGTCTTTAAACCACGGAAAAATCCAACACTTGGAAATTTCGCAACAGGGGAAAAATTGGGTATTTATATCCGGTCGAACTTTCTAATATATTCTAAATATCCGGAAAACCCAACGAAATTAAAAATTCCGATCGAAACAACGACTACAAAATAAACCCCAAAATACTCAGCTCTTGAGTCAGTGTTAAAAATGCCCAGAAAATAGAAAAAACAGATGTATGAATTACTGTGAAAAGATCCGTCACTAATTCCATTACATTGTCGCGGAACCGCCGAGAAAAGGGGGTCATTGCCGCGGTTCCGTGGCCATGTAGAGGAGTTAGGGGCTCGTTTTTCATGGTAATTCTTCGAATACCCTGCTGAATTTTTTAAGCATTTTTTATTTGGAAAAATCCCAGATTTAAAAAAATGTACAGAGAGGGTTTTATTTTGTCGATTACGGGTTCGATCGGGGTTTTAACTTCGTTAACACATCACCTAAGGCTCTAGCTAGGCTCTGATACCACTGTAGGGTTCCTAGGCACACAAATAAGGTCTCACAAGGCATCAACCATGCCAATTTCAAATTTTTCCGGTGCTGAGAAACCCTAATACGGATCGTTAACTAGAGTTTAGGCGAAACTACAAGCTACTAAACTACTTTAGTGCTAAGTGAACGGAAATACAACTTTTGTAGATCCGGTCCTCCACCTCCATAGCTCCATGATGAAGTCCCCTTGCTGCGATCATCGGATCCCGGGCTCTAGCGTCGGCTTCATCGGAGAAATGGACGGGCTAGGTCGTCGACTTCGATGCCGAAGATGATCTACGTCGAGGCAACACTAGATCAAGCTCCAACTTCACCAAGCCATGAAACTTGTGAAGAAAACACCCTATACTACTTGGCAAGTGGTAGACGATGAAGAAATAGGAAGTGGGTTCACTTTAGAATTGGATTTCTCACTCTTTTCATCAAGTCATCATTGAAGGTTGCAAGCTTTCTTCTTCTTGAAGAAGAAGAAGAAGAAGAAAAGAATATGATAAGTTATTTTCAAAATTGAAAACCAAATGATACTTATCATATTTGCAACCATAGTTAGGTGGAGAGAATAAACTAAGGTTAGGCTGAATGGTTAGGGTTAAGCATGAAACAAAAATGGTGGACTTATTCAAAGCTTCATGAAGCTTCAACTAGAAAACAAATCAAGCCACCATTTCTCTTTAGATTAAAGAAATAAATAAATAAATGAATGAATAAATTAAATCAAAACCCTAACCATTACATAACCATGGTTTAATCTAAACATACACCCAAACAATCATGTATCATCAAACATGATACAATCAAATGCACAAAAGTATATCACATATACAATGTGCACATCAAGTGAGAAAATCCTTTTTAAGTGAACAAATATTAGTTAATGTAAAGTAATATATCTAATAAATAATTATACATTAAATCATTAAATCAATACTTGATTTAACGATCCGGCCATATCGCATATAACCGACTAATATCAATAGTAACAACTTATCGAATCAACACTTGATCCGATAACCCGGCTATATCGCATATAACCGATCAATGTCACAAATCACGAGAATCGAATACTGTATCACATACTGGTATTATTCTCGGCCCCGCACATATCTCATATGCGCTCCTATTTCATTTCGCTTGAGCCAGGAAACCTCTGTGTAGGACTCTAAAGACTCGTCAATACGCCGGCAGCAGGTGATGATCATATCAAACACCCACAAGCCACAAGCGGTCTGCCAAACGTAACGGCCACCCGGGTATTGAGCGATCAGAAGATCAACGAGCAAGCCCGCTCATACTTCTGTGAATCCAACCAGTAACACTTACCGTACAGTCCGGTCTGTTCGTCTGATATGTCGCATATCTCGCCTAGGGGTGGTAAACTTCAGACCCCAATAGCTCGATAAGTCGTGTCGATATGAGGTCTATAACAGTTCGAGAAACTACTGGTAACACTTACCAGTAAATCTCAGCAACCCTGTCCAGGGATTTCCGGTTATAGCCAATCGAACACAGCGCAACATCAACTCCCTATACCGAGAGAGACGAATCCCCTCCTATCGCTCATTGCCTCCATCTGATTCGGGACTGTACCCAAAAACCACCGTTTTGCACGCCCTCTTGGACATGGTAAGGTGGAAATCAAAGCATAGTGGGAATCACACAAGACTCTATGACGATCTCGGGTCAACAGACTACTCTGTACCAGTGTTACCAGAGAACTGCCATCTGACGTAAGGTATAATACCATCTGGGAGTTCTCGACGAGTCCGTCCAGTGTACCCAGTCTCTACTGAGCACCCGTATATCATCTCGGATGTCAAACACCAATGGATATGGGATCATCCATCGCCCATCTGTATGGGTCGAGAAGGTACACGCTAGTCTACTCTGGTATATCGATGCCCCGTCTCGATACACCCACGACTAGGGAATTTGAAGGATGTACTTATGGACTACCATGTCCCCACTAGTATGATCTGCATCATAGTCCAGGTAGTCAAGTACACATCCTTAGGGCTTTACCAACATGTAATAGAGAGACAATCAGTGTACACGTTAAGGTAAAGAGTAACCAGATAGCATACTATCATATCGAGCAAGAAAGTCATCCCTATATATGTCCAAACATCCACTACAATATACATCCTATGTATAGTAATAGCCTCTAGGGCATACATATAACTAACAATACTACCTTTTTGAGCAAGATTGTTTATACAACTGTGAATATCCCAAGCTTCCATTAAGTAATATACAAGCTAGTATGATACAGTAATGGCCTCTAGGGCATATACACTAACACCCACACCATATCTCATATCTAGTTGTAGGCCCTGATTTGGACGGAATCCCATTCAATAGGTATGCAGCTTCTCTAGTGCATCACACCAAAAGGAAACGGGTAACTCAGTAGTACTCATCATAGAGCGTGCCATATCTCATCGGGTGCAATACCTCCGCCCCGATACACCGTGGTTATGTGGTGTATACGAAGGAGTAAACTGAGAGAGAATCACATTCTCCTTTTAGAAACTCCAGGAACTCCATGCGCAAGTATTCTCCTCCTCGATCACATCGTAGGACTTAATACTTCTACCCGTCTGGTTCTTAACTTCACGCTTATATTCTTTGAATTTCTCAAAAGTTTCATGACTCGTGTTTCAACAGGAACACATGTCCGAATCTTGAGAGATAGTCTATGAATGTAATGAAGTACCAAGAACCGACCCTGGAATTTGTAGACATAGGACTGTATACATCATCATGTATCCATCCAAAGAGTTCACTAACTCTTTCTCTGTTTCCAGTAAAATTGGTCATTTTACCTTTGAGACAAGACTGGCATGTAGCATAAGATGAAAATTCGAACAGATTCTCATATTCATCTCTATGTAACTTAGTTGGTCGTGTCGTATTGATATGACCTAGTCTACAATGTCACAAGAAGGATTAGTTCATTTCTGAACTACTCCTCTTGTGTGTGTACTACATACTTTGAACTGTGGTTTGATTTAGAACGTATATGCTATTATATAACGTGCCTGATCGAATCAACTCTTGATTCAGGAAAATGTTCACAACATTATCCTCCAATACAGAGTTATATCCTTCTTTAACTCAGTAAAGAATATAATGAAATGTTGTATATCAGGTTCGGTATAATAACATTTGTTCAGAATCAATGTATCTAATACAAGGTAATATCTGCCAACTGACTTGGCTGCAACAATTGCACCATTTTCTAACACTTAGAGACATATCACCCTTTCTCAGTTCTCTACCTTTCTGTAGCCCATGTAACACATTACATATGCGGGATCCTAATCCGGTATCATATACCTAGGACGTATAGGATTATTAGAAAATGGTCTCGGTAATGAACATACCCGAAGAAGATACATCAATATGGACTTTTTTCGATTGGGTGGCATGGGGATCCGGATATTCCCCTATTACCTGCTCGGACTTATAACAGTTATAAGATAGAGCGGAACCAACGTTCCCTAGCTCAGTATAATAAGCAGGTTCGGTCAATGCATCCATATTATTATCTTGATTAAGGCGTGACATGGTCGCTACCAGAAGAGAGAGAGAGAGAGAGAGAGAGAGAAGAAAACACTCTGCGTGCGCTCTTTCAGGATTAGATTGGTTATTATTTTATCCAATCAGGATGGCTCCCACTGTTTTAGTCAAATCTACCTTCAAACCCTGAAAGGTTAGACTAGCCGGGATTAATTACACCCTACAAGTTCGCTAATCTTTCGGCCAGGCCAGTGTCGGTACTTTGAGGGAGGTTCCCCGTGTTTTTGCATGGACCTAATTAAAATAAATCTCATTTTCCCAGTGGCGAAACCCCGTTAACATCTTTCTAGACACCTACTTGATCGGCTAATTGTCATATGTAAAACTCTCCCAGGAGTAACTCTTACTCGCAGTGGGTATCGGGATCCAACTATCTCATATAAGGTATGCAACCACATTGCAAATTTCAACACTTGAAATTCCTGATAATATTTTGCCCCAAGCCTCCTATGACCTTGACAGAGATTAACAAACCATAGGCTGCTATTCAAGTTCAACCTGTCATTTCCTAATTGAATTAAACCCAACCGCACGGCCCTTGACAGAGATCAACAAGGTCGTACGACTACCGTAATCCAATCGCATCATATGCTAGCAGAAAAGCACTAATCAGCTACCGCACACTATGCCTTGATAGAGGTCAACAAACGCAGCACGAATACTAAATACTACTTATCTGAAATGACGGAGGTCTACGACAGGTTTTTAAGAAAACCTTTTGCGTAATGAACTTGATATCGTTGTAGGATCGAGTGATTTTGAAAAGGAGTGTTTTTTAGGCTTTTACAAGTTTCACTAAAGAGGTCACTCCCGGTGAAGGGATCTCGGCTCTTTGCTTATCGAATAAGGTGCAGGATATTTCACAAATACTACTATTCAAAGCAAAAACTATAGAAGCAATCAAAAGACAAACCGAGTGGGTTGTAGCATCTGCTAGTTTCGCTAAAGAGCTCACTCCCGATGAAGGGATCTTGGATCTTTCCTTATCGAATAAGGTGCTGGATATTCTACAGGGAATACCGCTAAGCAAAGCAAGAAATAGAGCTACCAGTTTTTAAATAAGTTTCTACAACATCTTTAGGTTTCTTTTTCTTTCATTTCATTAATCCCATTAATGAAGTCCCATCTGATATGCTTCCCAAGCATCACATAAGAAACGAAACGATCAATATTTATTATATTTCATATATATAATATAGGCATTCGTCTCACGCATATAAAATGATCGCATCACAGAATATCAGCAGCAGAAGAATGACATAAGAAATATTGGATATACTAGGAATTCCGTGTTTTATTTAAGCCAGAAAGCTATTCTTAAACAACTAAGACAAAATAAACCGAGAGCGGGGATTCCACGGTCGTGATGAATAGCCAAACCCACATCACTAGACCCCTACGAGAGCGACAAGCAACCCTACCAATTCTAGAGTTAGGAGACCCGGTCTCGACTCCTCGAGATGGTCTCCCACTGGACCCTCGAACCCGGTTACTTATGCTCCCCGCCTTGGTTCTATCCTAATACGGAAAAGTAAATAATATACATCAATGGTGACATCATCCTCAACCCGGAAGTGCCCCAATAAAAGAAGATTACATACAAGATTTTACATGAATGGAAATGAAAAACTCATCTCACATAAAACCTCCGGCTATTCAAAACGTGACGAACCAATATAACATATCACAGCAACACATAACATCACATATCATCAACGTAAGTAAATATGCGTATCACAATTTTCGTTGACATATAGCACCGAAACCGGCAATACACCACATATTACACTTCCGGTCGCAGAAAAGAAAGTGAAAAACTACAACAGTTGGAATCCGCAACCACCTTAGGCATCATAAACCCAATATATCACATACATTGGATTTCATGCCTAACCAAATGAATTCCTTAGACATCGCATGCCTAACAATTATAAACCCCTCATTTCAATCTTGATATTGAAAACAATTTCCAATAACCTGTCAGGTAATTCAACAAGATTCCCGATAACCTGATCGAATGCTTGTCGGAAACTTTAATAGACGGCCGCACCCCCCGATGCCGTCGACGAAGTGCACTAAGGCGGAACACCGTAGCCGTGAGCACGAGAACAGATGCTTTTGGCGACGGGGTTCTTCTACAGTCACTAGGTCGGGGCTATGGGGCGTGGCTATCTAGTAAGGTTAACCGGCGAGTATCCTCGTACACCACGTGATTGCGACGAACTTTTGATCAATATCAAAATCTCGTGGCAACCGATCAAATGAGACTAAACCGCTAGATTTATAAAATTCAAACTAGTTATCACATAACAAAATCTGTGCATTCCTAATATTGTATCACAATCACAGATAGCTAGACGAAGTTAAATAATTCGATCGAATAAATGACTTCCTAAAATTCCCAGATAGCTCAACACTTAAGCAAAATTAAAAGTTCCCAGAAGCATGCCCCAGTACCTACAGACCAACAGCTGAAGGGCCTGACCCAAGCCTCTCAAGTGGCACCGCGGATCCGTCGCCAAAACCATGTTTTGGCCGCGGATCCGCGCTCACTTGGATGAGTTAGGGTTTCGTTCTTCAGGTGTGTCCATAGAATTCCCTGCATGATTTTTTGAGTTTTTTTAACATGGAAAATCCAACTTTTGGAAAAATTTCCAGAAAGGGGGTCGTTTCGGACTTTCGGAGTTCGATCGAACTTTAAACTTCGCATACGCAACACCTAATGCTCTAGCTTGGCTCTGATACCATTGTAGGGTTAGCTTAGCACCATGTGAAGGTTTTGGCAAGCATCAATCATGCTAATTTAAAATTTTGGGGTGCTAAACAAACCCTAACCAAGATCTTAACTAGAGAATTAGGGTTAAACATGATATGTAAACTCTTTACATCTAAGTGAACAAGGAATACAACCTTTGTTGACCGGTCCTTCACTTCAATAGCTCCGTGTACTAGTCCCTTCACTGCGATCACGATCCCCTAGACTCTAGAAAGGCTCTCATGAAGAAACGAACAAGCTTGCTTTGAAGTCTTCGAGGCCGAAGATGATCTACGTCAAGGAGACACTAACTCATGCTATCTCTTCACTAATTGTGTAGATTAGTGAAGCAAACACCTTAAACTAAATGGCTAATAGTAGAGGATGATGAAGTAGGAGGTGGGCTCACTTTAGATATATTTTTCTCACAAGTTATCATCACTAAGAAAAAACTAGCAAGCTTTTTCAAGTGAGGAAGAAGAAGAAGTCATGAAGAGATGAATGAATGCATGAGGTTAGAAATGCAACCATGGTTTTTGTATGTCATCCACTAACCATTGTAGAGACTTAACCATACCTATGAGTTAAGGGTTGGGTTGAAAAATATCTTAAGATAGACAAACAAGTGGACTAAGTTAAAGTTTTCCGCAATCTTCTCCAAGCATCAACCATGACTCATTATCCAAATGTTTGAATTACATAAAAAAAATAAAACCTAACTTAACCCTAGCATGGTGTGAGTCTCATACATACATGTTGCATGTGTAACCTAGCATAACACAATAATATATATCACATATAGATTTTGTGCAAAAAGAAAACAATACATATAACATATATCACATATATATCAATGTATCATAAAGTGAGAAAAGAAATCTTAAGTGAGCTAATATTAGTTAATGTAATTCAACATATCAAATTTATAATTATACATTAAATTATTAAATCAACTCTTGATTTAGTAATCTGGCTATAATACATATAACCGACTAATATCAAATGAATCAAATTATCGAATCTACACTTGATCCGATAAACCGGCTATATCTTATATACCCGACCGATATCACATATCGCGAGAATAGAATACAGTAGCACATACTCGTATTAATCTTGGTCCCGCACATATCACATATATGCTCCTACTCCGTTTCGCATGAACCAGGAAACCTCTGTGTAGGACTTTAAAGACTCGTCAATACGGCGGTAGTAGGTGATGATCATATAAACACCCATAAGCCGCAAGCGGTCTGCTAAACGTAATGGCCACCCGGGTATTTGTAGCGTTTTGAAAATCATTTCGGTGAAATTTCGGAAAATCGGTAAAATAAGGGGTTTTTCCGTAAAAAGTCAAAATATAAATATCTTTTATTATAAAATTAAATATACATATTCTAGCTATATAATTGCTAGTATTTTTTGTTTATTGAGACACTGGTAAAATTTCTAATTTTCGGAAAAATTTTCCGAAAATAATTATTTTAATATTATTTTAAGCCGTCACTAATACATTTAATTAGGGAAAATTACAAATTGGAATGGGTTGAAACAAATTTTGTGCATCATAACACATTAAACAAAATTTTAACATGTTATTTTTGAAATGAAATGAAGCAGTCAAACGGTTTTAGAAAATATCGAAGAAAAAAGGATTAAATAGTGAAATTAGTGTAAATAGATGTCGGGGTATATCATTTATCATTTTTCCCTCACCCACACTCACCCACACCCTCTCTCCTCTCCCCAAATCAGCAGCCCAAGTTTTTCCTCCCTCATTTCACCAATTGTTTTGCCAAAAGAAAAGAATACAAAACAAAGGAAATGAAAGAAAATTGTTAAAAGAGTAAGGGCTTTGACTTTGTGGGTTGACTTCCCCACCGCACTCTCTCTCCTCCCCTCCCCGTAATGTGGCCGAGCCCCTCCTCTTCCTGCCGCAATAGCCCCTCTCATTTCCCCCATTTTCCCCTCTCCTTCCACCTCAAAAACCCTTCAAAAATGCATCTAAAATCCTACAAAATAAAAATCAAGCTCCTACCCATTTTTCCTTAGCCCCTATAGCATGGATCTTGGTGCAAGGTTTTCAATTTGGAGGTCAAGTTCTATGTTTGATCCATGGTTCTTGAGGTATAATAAATCTTGGCTTTTTGTTAAATTGTTTGATTATTTCTTCAAATTAAGTTAATGAGTGGTTTAAATTAGGTTTTGAATTGCAAGTTCAAGTTCAAGGTTAAGGTTTGTGAAAACTTAGTTAGGGTTTTGGGTATGAGATTATAGTTGTGTGGTGTATTTAACTATTTAATGCTATGCGAAACAAATCTAATTGCTAAAATTCCTAATTGTAACATTTACAATGTCCAAAATAAGCTTTTATCCTAACTAGGTTTTTGTAAAATATTTGTATATGTGACATAAAATTGTAGTGATAGTTTTTATCAATTATTTATGGTTTTAATGGGTAGATTAACTTGTAATTGAATGAAAAATCTAATTTGGTCACTAGTTGCTAATTTGTTGGTTTAAAATTGTGATAATTATGCTAAAGTGCTAACTAGGTTTTAGAAATTTAATTAAATTGTGGGTTTATAATTTAAGTAATGGTTTCTATGGCATAATTAAGATATTAAGTTATCATCTTGGTCACTAGAATTGTTAAAACATCAAGTTTTGTACAAAACCGGTAAACCTTGCTTGCTAGGTTTTCGGAAAAATAGCTTCTAAAGTGAGTTTGGGGGGTTTTGTGAATTTTAACCAATTTCATATTATAATTAGTGTTTGTGAATGTGCAAATGAGTGTGTTTGGGTTTTTCTCGATGGTTTGACGTTTGTACATCGACATCGAGGGTTGGTTTGGCTATTCTTGCATGCATAGACGATAGGTTTTAACCTATGCGTGATACGCGTGCCGAATTGGTTTTCATATACCGTTTCGATTTTGGATTTGGTTTTTATGCGTTACGATACGTGGCGACATGTAGGTACCCAGGTAGACTTCGAGATGACAAGCAAGCACGTGGCGACGTCGGCACCGGCGAGCTCAGAACAGGTGAGTAGATTTATATCTACGGGGAGAAGTCGGGTGGATGGCGTATAGCATCCCCATAAAGTTGTGAGGAATGAGGTGATGTGGTAACGATATACTTTTATATGTTAATAAGAGATATGACCACCGAATAAGAGAAGCCTTAGGAGCTTATGGGTTTACGGTTAGCGAAAATTGAGTAAATGACTTTAGCAGATTTCTTAGTCACAAAACCTAGAGTAAGGATTTGCATACACGCACACATATACACTTGCATATATCATCTTCTTGTGCGTATATGGGAATGTGTATATATGTATATACGCATGGGTATGGGACTTTGCATATATACATTCATATACACATGCATGAATGTTGAAGATATTGTATGATATTTGGAGATGAGTCGATGAGGTTGGGCTTGAGGCCATGAGATCAGAGATGTGATATGGTCCGTATTTGAGATACGACATAATATTTTAGCGGGTTCTTTAGGCGTGGTTATTTCATACACACGCATCCATTTCATGGATGGTATCAGTATTGTACTAGACGTAGATCGGTACCCCGATCATGATATTTGATAACGAGGATACCGGATGATTAATGTGATAGATGTGACATTTGACCCGTACCCAGATTTGGGAGGCCGTACGACGGATTTACCGTACGAGCTATATATTGACGATCGATCCACACTCTTGATTCGAGAATGTCATATGATATGTCGTATCGTACATGATATTATTGAGGCGGGATCACCGACTATTATATATATATATCAACTAAGATGCCGGTGGTTTCCGTACCCCTTTTGATTAGTTGTTAGTTAGACTTGTAGTTTACCTAGTAGATGTCAGACTGGACCCAAGTCATACCTATTTCCAAAACTGACGAATCGTGAGAATTTTAAAGACATACCAAGGGATACTACAGATATTTTAAAAGACGTATATTTTCTTTAAAACACCGTAGTCCTTATTTTCAAACACCACGATTCAAACTATTACAAACGGCAAAACAGTACAACACATGTATAGTAAGGTAGATTCCCTGTTGTTACGTTATTATTCATGTTCCGCATATTTCCGCATATTATTGTTGTATTTACTATTCATTTTCCATATTTTGTTGTTATCGCCTCATTGCATGCCATTGTGTACGTAGTAATTATAAAACCATGTTGTTAGGACACCGGCACCATTACCGATGACGCGTATGCTCCACGTACACTCGCTTGCCGTCTCACACACATCTTCATCGGTAATTGACATGTCTCGTACACTTTAGAAAATACCTTTTCATTGACATAGCTTGATAACGGATAGTCGCAATATGTTATAGATTCCATATGCTAGTTTAAATATTGATTTCTTTGCATGATATTAGGTGCATTCATATATTCATTGGTTATGCAGTATTATGGAGATTTATGCCCATATTCACCGTTTATTGGTATCCTGATTTTGATGATTTCGGATTTACATGAGATTTCTGGATTTAGGGGAAAACCGCAAGAATTTAATAAAAGTTTAGTATCATCATTTTAAAAATGCAAATTGCGGTTTTCTCATGATGTATGAGTTGTCCACCATGAGTTTTCATGATTGCTGTTGGATTTCGAGACCCTATTCGAGGACTTGGATGAACCGTCTCGGGTACATGGTGGGCCCGGTATGGTACCCGGGGCAAGAAGCTCGAGTTGTATTCGATGAGCCTGGCAGGGGAGCACTACCTACCAGTTATATTATTTGGACTCGTCGGTTATCCGGAGGATACCGGCCGGAGTCATGAGATGGTTATAGGCTGATCCATTCTGCCGGAGCCCGCAGGCCGATCCCGCAGATGATACAGATGCCTGAGATATTGATATTGAGATTTAAGATTTGAGATTTGAGATATTGAGATTTGATACCGATACTTATGTTTTGTGTCGATGCTTGACACTGATTTCTCTGTTGCATTCATTGATGATACGTGATTGACATACATATAGAAAGCTCATTGATTAAAGAAAACAGTTGTCTCACTCATGATATATTCTGTTTCCATTCTTAATGCATTCATACATCATATATCTGATATGTTGCTATCTGGGGAACGGACTCGAGCAAGTTGTATTACACTATACATAGCTGGACCAGGATTTTTATTTGCGGATATTACCTGATATGACCTAGGATAGCGTTATGCATGCGATTTCTGATCGTAGATGTTTTCTACTCACGAGTAGGCAACTCACCCGCTTGTGCCACAGTTCCTTGCAGGTTTTCCTGTACAGGTTCTTTGCGGCTTTGCTGGCATACTGTTCATTCCGGGTGATTGCTTTGGCAGGTGGGTTCTTTGCATCAGGACCACCATTGTTTATTATTATTTCAGTTGTATCTAGAAACTCTATCAACCAGATTGTATATTTGAGAGAGTTAGAAGACCAGTTTGTTATTCTTTCGACTTTAGAGTCGCGCGTTGTATTATTATGTTTTTCATGTTGTTTTGAGTTTCTTTTGAGTTTTGATCCTCGCCCTTGGCGTTGTATATTATATTGCTTGCGTGGTTGTGACCGTCGATTGACGAAGAGCTAGCTCCCGCTTGGGGATGCCTTTTTAATGATTTCGTATACAATTCATGTTGTATCCTGTTTGGGGGCCTGTATTTACAAAGGAGACACTGCCGAAATTTTCAGAAAATACTTGATGTTTTTAAAACGCATAATTCGGCTTATGCTATTAAAACTACTTTCTTTAAGTTGGTTTTTCCTTCACTCTACTGCTTCTTTGGTTTTGATTTCTGGGTTTTGGCTTACTTAGATTACGTACGCCTCGAGACGTCCGTAATTTAAGTGCCGGTCATGTTCCGTTCTTTTCGGATCGTGACAAAGTTGGTATCAGAGCGTTAGGTTTTACCTTCGGAGTGTAGGATGACCCTTGGTTGATGGAATAAGTAACTTGAGTAGAGTGACGTACCGTACGTATGTTCCGTGGCATATTTACGATACAATACTCCCCTTAAGGAGCCTTAGGATGTACATTTCTATGCACAGTATTATATTCCTTCATATGATATAGCCTCATCGGTACCAGTTATGGATATGCTGCCGCGATTACACGGGCAGAGAGAGCTGCGGCTAGGGTTGCGGTCAGCATGAGCTCGTCACGAACGAGGACTGACCAGGGCGTGATTCCAGGGACATACGATTGCAAAGAGGCATCGTTTTATTGCGTTTTCGCGCTACGAGCGTTTGATGGATCGCTTTTATGAGATTTCTCGGATGTGTAGATCAGCACCAGAGGATTGGGCCACCGCTAGAGGCCAGCCAGAATGTGATGACCGTTAATGCACCGTATTTTGATGATTTAGGCACTGTTCAGCGTGCGGACGAATGAGCCAGTTGCTACTGCGAAGGATAAGATATCACCCTAGATGCTTGGAGCGATTGCAGCACGAGTTGTACTTAGAGATATGATAGAAGGTCGCTAGTCACCCGAGGATGAATGACTAGGACATGTGGTTCATTCGCTTACCCCGATGCGAGGTCATCAGATAGATTGATTCCAGCTAGAGACGACTTTACACAGGTACGTTGAAAGTCGATAGAGACGATCGAATGTCAGGAACCCATTTTCCAAGTTTAAAGTATTCGGGAAACAATGCAAGCAATTCTAGGGACCCTCTAGAAGAATGAAACCCTAACTCGATTTAATGACCATGGAACGCCGGTGAACCTTAGGGTTTGCGGCAGTTTAGCGGTGCCATTAGTGAGGCTTGGGTCTGCCCTTCTACGGTTGGTCCATAGGTGTTGTGGCATATATTCGATACTATTAAACTGTACCTAAGTTGTTGAGCTCTTGGGGGACTATGAGGTTTTGACAAATCGATCGGATGATTCGACTTCATTCGGATATCAGGTGATGCGATGCATTGCTTGGGAGACTCCAGATACGAGTATAGCCGTTGGAGCGCAGTCCATACGGCCACGAAGAGACGAGTCCGAAGCAGTCGACATTAGAGAAAAGTGGAGTAAGAGGTTCGTATGAGATCTTGATGAGGTGACGTTCCACTCCGCCGACATCGGAGATGTGATACGCATGCAAAGGTGTTGTATATGGATATATCTTCCAGAAGGAGTCGTGATGAGTATGCAGCCGTTCCGGAACAAGAACTAGATATAGTAAAAGGATGATCACTACCGGGCAGTTCGGCAAAAACGAGACTTGGTAGAGACTTCGACAGGACCTTTCTGGAGATACTGAATGAGAAGACCTGGACCCAGGAGCGGTCATATGATGCACGGCCAGTAGGCCAAAGTCTGGCATCGTCGACGAGACATGTTATGAGTAAACATGATAGTTGACCAGAGATCTTTAGAGGATGCGTCAGAGCGGACTGCTTCCGTTATCGTTTCTATATTAGACTGTTGAGCCGAGGTGCTATGTACTTAGCAATCTGCAGTAAAAGACAAGAGCCTAAAGACACTAGGCGACATGCCATGATCAGAAGGCAAGTAGATATCTTGCTCTGCTAGCATTGGATGCACCGACACCTTCTCGACTTTGAAAGACGGACATATCGACGACAGCATTTATGATTTGTGATTTTGTGATTGACTATCATGTATCCATCACATTGGATTTCAGTATTTTTGGGTGATTTATTTCATGATTGAGTTTTGATGACCGAGTTTCATGATATTTGATTTCATGCCTAGGGCATGCATATGATTCGACTTTTGCTTTCGGCATAGTTTTCATGCACTTCTAGTATTCGATTTGCTTTTGTGCATGCCGATGCACAAGATGGTGAGATTTTATACCACGGTATACCCGATTAGGATTTTGATTGAAGTGTGTTGTATACCGTCGATTTCGATTGTGATATTCGATATTCGTTTTCATGCACATTGTGCACTTGATTTGGATTTTGCGCATACTTAAGGCACCAGATGCACTAAATCGAGATTTTTCGTGCATATCAGATGCACCTGGTTTTATTGTCAGGCACACACATTGCCTTTGACGGGTGTTTTCGTGCACACCCGTTGCACTTAGATGTTTTTTTTCTGTGCACATGTACGACACATTCATGGATTTCGATTTACGTGCGCACCAGACGCACGTGGCATTCATATATATTTGTGATTGATTTCTTTTGGAGCAGTATATTTTATGATACTTGTTATTTGGTTTAGTACTGAGCAGGACTAGTCAGAGGACAGTACCTGAGTATATTTTGCATGCATTGGTAGTTATCGAAGGAATTTCCAAAGAGGAGCTATAGTCTCAGTATTTACCTACGTGTCAATGATGACACGAAACTGTTTAAAAGGGAAACCCTTCTAAATTGTTTTCAAAACGGCGGGACGTGTATGTTAAACGAGGATATATATATATATATATATATATATATATAGTTATTTTCTCACAATGGACGTCCGCCGCTGTGCAGTGATACACACATCGCACCGCGATTTGAAAAAGGTTTGGCATGCATTGCTTCAAGATGTTTTTGTTAGTTATATGTATGCCCTAGAGGCCATTACTGTACATTAGATGTATATTGTAGTGGATGCTGGGACATATATAGGTAGGACTTTCTTGCTCGACATGATAGTACGCTATCTGGTTGCTCTTTATCTTAACATGTATACTTTCTGTCTCTCTGATTACATGTTGATAAAGCCCTTAGTGTAACATTTCAAAAAAATAAAATATTATTTTTGGGAATTTTCATAATTTTTAATGAATATTTTAATAGTCGGTGTAATTAAATACCGATAAAGGGTGAAAATTCGGGAGAAAATTTTAGAAATTCTAAAATAGGGTATTTTGTGGAAATATGTCATTTTAAGTTTTTATGGTTAAGTATATGTTATTTTTGAGTTAATTGCGATTGAAGATCGCTAACCGGATTTTTGGCTTTTGTGCAATGTGCACATAACATTTCCACACCTGTTGCAATTGGTTCATGTTTTGGACTCATGGTGGCCTAGGGTTGAACCATGTTTAGATGACCAGGGTGAGTTTTAAACCATTTGGCTAAGTTAAGTGGGTTAATCAGGGTTGGTTTGGTTCATGGTGAATGGGATGATGAGAGTTAGCTCATCTCATTTCCAAACTTTGGTTTGCCTCTCAAAAACACACGTACCAACCTCTCTACATCAGACCTATACACCCATACATCAGCCACCCTAGCTGCTGCTACAAGCTGCAACACCATCAGCCTCATATCCAACATCAACAGCGCATTTTTGGCCACCAGAACAGCAGCTACAGCAGCTACATCGGCACAAATTCAGCAGCTGATATAAACATCAGCTCACCCCATCAACACTTTTCAACCCTATATCTGATCTACATCAGCCCCTAACACATTTCAGCCCCCCATAGCTGACTTGCACACCCTGATCATGATGTTTCAGCCCCCATTGCTGACCTAAACACCCACTTCAGCCTCCATCAACGCATCAACTGCTGATACACCACACCAGCCCCTAAATTCAGCTGAAGACATGCATCAATTCAGCTACATCAGCCTCCATAGCTGACCAACACACCCCCCATCAAGACTTATCAGCCCCCTAGCTGATCTACACTCTCCCATCATCATTTTCAGCCCCAATGGCTGACTTTTGCTACCAATCAGCAGCTAATCAGCCCCCCTTGTCAATACTTTCTGCCACAATAGCTGAAATTCAGCCAACACCTACATCATACATCAGCATTGCAGCCCCATTTATCACCTCATTAGCCCTCATATCAACTCATTGTCATGTTGGAACCGTACATCAGCAGCAGCCCTTCAACACAACATCGGTTTCAGCTGAAGCAACATCAGCCCAAAACACTTCACCAGCAGCAGCTGTAGCCCAAACAACAACAACTCCACACCATCATATCACTTAACCACAACCCCAACAACACAAAAAAACAACAACATCAGTAGCTGCTGCTTAGCAAGAAGGAAAGAAGAAAATTGCAAGCAGCAGCAACAGCCAATGCATCAGCAAACAAATAGCAGCAGCAGCAGCTTTGCGATTTCAGCCAGAGCAGCAACTTGAAATGCTACAGGGCACTTCAGCACCCCTCCTCCTTCCTTCATCCTCTTTTCTCCTTCGTTCTAGGATTCTTTGAGGTATAATCTTACAAACCAACTCCTAAGTTGCCAAGTTCTGATATTAGCTGAAGTTTAGTATTAGTTTTGTGATATGGTGCTAGTTTTAGTGAATCTGAGTGAAACTTGACCTAGTATTGGTTTTGATCGTTAGTATAACCATATTAGATGTTTTTGAGATCATTGTAACCAATATTACTCTAGATCTCTAGTTAGTTACCAGAGTTATTCGACTTGGCGTATTTTACCGTTTTTGTCGATTTTGAGACCTTTCTGAGATCTGCTTTCACCAGGGGCCTCCTAGAGAAAAAATAGGCATGTCAGTGAGCTGTGCAGGCACCCTGGAACCCCTACCAAAAGCCCTAGCCACCACTTCAAAGTTACGGCCGCAAATTAATCAATTCTGGCCGCAATTTGCGGCCAGACCAGTGTAAAACTACCTCGTTTTGCGTGCACAGCCCCTTTTTCATGTAAAATTGACCCTCGGCATGTCTACTTTTGACTGGTTCCTGTTAGGATAAAATCTGGGTTCATTTTCATGAGTTGGCGTATGTTTTACGACGTGTTTTTGTATGGATTTTGATATTCGACGATTCGTATCTGTCGGGTGGCGTTTGGACGTCGACGACAGTGGATATTGGCAGTTTTTGCACACAGGGTCATAGGTTTTTACCTATGGGCGTAGTGTGCACCATTTTGGGTTCCGATGTGATTTTTATGAGTTTTAGCATGTGATATCCTTGTAGGTACTCCGCGTGGCGTCAAGGCGTTGGAAATGCAAACGGCGACATCGGCACCGGCACGCTTAAAGAAAGGTGAGTAGATTTATATCTACGGGGAGAAGTCGGGTGGATGGCGTATAGCACCCCCGCAGTCCGTGGTGATGTATACGGATGAGTATACACACTTACAATTATTATATGTTGTTTGGGAAATTACTGATGTTTAGGATGGATAATTGGTGGACTTGGATGATTTAGTATTGCGGACCCTAGGTAGTGGGTGCACTACACGTACATATTCACACATACATAATTGCAAACATCCTCATTTCATATATTGTTATGGAATTAGTTATGGATATGTGTTCACATGGGTTTGGGATTTTGTGTTCACATACGGACTTGAGGATGATACATGGGATCGATGTGAGTCGATGGTTTGATATGAGATCATGATGTCGGTGATATGATAAAATTCATAATTAAGATACACCTTGATACTTTAGAGGATATTAGGAATGATAATGCCATAGTAGTAGCGATATATATATTATGTGATCGACATGTGATTTTGATAAACGATGGGATATGATATGTTATGATATGACAGGATATCAGTGATAGGCCACTTTAGGTGATGTATACTCAGATGATGATATTGATAAAGAGAATACTCGATGAATGATATGACAAATGCGATATTGACCCGTACCCATATTGGGGAGGCCGTACGACGGATTTACGTACGAGCTATAATTTGATGTTTGATCCGCCTACTTGACTTGGGAATAACCAATTATAGAGATATGGTATCGGATGTGATATGATCGAGGCGGGATCACCGACTATATATGTATATTTATATGTATCGACTCAGAGGTTAGGCGGTTTCCCTTACCTACTACTAGCTTTAGTTCAGCCTTGTAGTAGGGTAGCTATATGACCTTTATGACATTAGATGCAGTTTAACGAACATGGTGTTCAGTATTTCAGCTCCCGCTTATTATTATTGTTGCTCTACATCGCATACTGTTATGATTCATATTCTATTATTGATATCATGCTGCTAGGACACCAGCACCATTACCGATGACGCGTATGTACCACGTACACTTATTTGCTGTCGCACACACATCTTCATCGGTAATTGCCATGTCACGTACACTTAGAGAATATTATTGCCTGATTTAGCTTGTTAGCTAGTAGTGACATGATATTAGTGTACTTGCCATATATACCAGCTTGACATTGTAGTTATTACTTGTCACTTCATGCATGCTGTTATTCACTATATGTTGCATTCATGGATTCTCATGCTTATATTCAAGATTTCACATGCTATTGATGATTTGGATTCTAGTTTCCATGAGGTTTTCTGGATTTGGAGGAAAACCGCAAAACATATATATAAACTGCTTTCTCTTTTTAATAAAAATGCGGTTTTTCCTTGATGTTCGAGTCGTCCACCATGAGTTTTGCTGATGGATTTCGAGACCCGATTCGAGGAGGCGGATGAACCGTTTCGGGTACATGGTGGACCCGGTGCGATACCCCGGGGCAAGAAGATCGCAGGAGATGGCGTTGAGCCTGTGCAGGGAAGCACTACCTACCGGTGATATTACCTGACATGTCGGATATCCGGAGGATACCGTCGTGGTCATGAGATGGATTGTAGGGGCCGATCTGGACTGACGGTGTCCTAGATTTTGTGATTGAGACATTGAGATTTCGAGACATTGAGGTACAGAGATTGTGATATAGAGGTATCGAGATACTGAGACTTATGTTTTGTGCCGATGCTAGGCATTGTTTATGCTCATTTCATTTATGATACCTCATTTTAAAAGTACAGAAATCTCACAAATTATGAAAGCAGTTTTCTTCAGTATATGCATTCTGTTACATGCATTCATACATCATCTATATGATACATTGTTACCTGATGCACTGACATGGACATATGGGATTACACTTGGGTTAGATATTTACACTAGCCATGGTTAGAGATTACTGGTTATATATTTGAGGATTATATATATGGATCGTATGACCTAGGATTGCGTCATACATGCGATTTTCTGTTCGTAGATCTTTTTCTACTCACGAGTTGGCAACTCACCCCCGTTGTGCCCCAGTTTCATGCAGGTGTTGCCGTACGGATTTCATTACGGCTTTGCGGGCACATCTTCTTCAGGTGACTTGCTAGTAGGTGGGTTATTCGTATCATACCCATCATTATACATTGTATATTATATTCAGTTGTATCTAGAAGTTCCATCAACCAAACATGTACTTATTTGAGCCACTGATAGAGACCAGTGATGTTTATTCTTTCGACCTTAGAGTCGCGTGTTATATTTCCATGGGTTCTTGCTGGTTGAGTTCATTTCTGTTGTGATTCTCGCCTTTAGGCGTTGTATATTATGTTGCATACAGGTTGATTTGATATGGTTCTTCCTATTCTCTACTACTTTTCTTGGTTTGGATTTCTGGGTTTCGGCTTACTTAGCATACGTACGCCTTGAGACGTTCGTAGTCTAAGTGCCGGTCATGTTCCGTACTTGCGGGTCGTGACAAAGTTGGTATCAAAGCGTTAGGTTTTACCTTCGGAGTATAGGATGACCCTTGGTTGATGGAATAGGTGACTAAAGTAGAGTGACGTACCGTGGTATGTCCGCGGCATATTTACGATACGCTACTCCACTTAAGAAGCCTTAGGATGTACATTTCCTTGTTCAGTATCATATTCATTCCTGATCTAGCTTCATCGGTAAGAGTTATGGTTTTGCTGCCACGATTACGGGCAGGGAGAGCTACGGCTAAGAGTTGCGGTCAGCATGAGCTCGTTGCAAACGAGGACTGACCAGGGCATGATTCTGGCGACACGCGATCGTGGAGATGTGTCTTCTGATTGTGTTTTTGCACAACGAGCGTTGGATGGATCGCTGTATGAGATTACTCGGATGTGCAGATCAGCACCTGAGGATTTAGACACTGACGGAGGCCAGCCAGATGTTGATGACCGCTGGTGTATTGCTTACTCCTGATGATGGAGGCACGGTTTAGCTTGCGGGCGAGCGAGCCAGTTTTTGCTGCGAACGACGAGATATCACCCTAAATGTTGGAGCTATTGCAGTACGAGTTGCACTAAGAGATGTTAGAAGGTCGCTAGTCATCGAGGAGGAATGACTAGGACATGTGGATCATTCGCTACCCCGATGCGAGGTCATCAGATAGATTGATTCCAGTTAGAGTCAACTTCAGGCGGATACGTGGAGAGTCGACAGAAACGATCGAATGTCAGAAACCTATTATTCCAACTTTAAAGTGTTCGGAAGAATATGCAGGCAATTCTATGGACCCTTTAGAAGAATGAAACCCTAACTCGACTTAATGACCGTGTGAAAGCCTTTGAACCTTAGGGTTTGCGGCAGTTCTGCGGCGCCATTAGTGAGGCTTGGGTTTGCCCTTCTACGGCTGGACCACCGATGCTGTGGTATGTACTCGATATTATTATACTGTACCCAAGATGTTGAGCTCTTGGGGGATTATGAGGTTTTGACGATTCGATCAGATGGCTCGACTTAATTCGGATGCTAGATGGTGAGATGCATTTCATGGGAGACTCCAGAAACGAGGACAGCCGTTGGAGCCCAGTCCATGCAGCCACGACGAGACGAGTCCGAAACGGTCGACATTAGAGGAAAGTGGAGTGAAGAGGTTCGTACCAGATCTAGATGTGATGACGTTCCACTCCGCCGACATCAGTGATGCGATGCGCATACCGAGACATTGTAATTAGATATACCTTCTAGAAGGAGTCGCGATGAGTATGCGGCCGTTCCGGAACAAGAAGCAGATATAGTAAAGGATGATGACTTCCGGACAATTGGCAGAGATGAGACTTGGAAGAGACCTTGAGTAGGATTCCTTCCAGGACACTGCTGCAATGATACTTGCACCCAGGATCGGATGTGTCACGTGCATTCAGTAAGCCATAGGCCGACGTCAGTGACATGCTGCTTAAGAGTGATCGCGATGATTGACCAAGAGATGACCAGAGAAGTGCCAGAACGGAATCGACCCCGTTAGCACACCTGACAGGGCCGATGAGCCGATGGATCGTGAGATTGATAATTCACAGAGAAGGCTTGGACCCAGGAGTGGTCAATGTTATGCACACCAGCAGGCCAGAGTTCAGGATCGTCGACGAGTTATGCTACGAGTAACCACGACAGTTGGCCCGAAATTCTTAGAAGATGTGCTTGAGCGGGACTATTCCGCCATACTTGATTTCGGTATTGTTGGGCGATTTATCCGCAGGATTTGATTTTGATGATTGAGGATTTACGATTTTTGCACAGTTGTTGCACTTGATATCGTTTTCGAGCCTTGGTTTCACATGTTTGTGATTTTATGGGGCTTAGACATTTGAGTTGATTTTGTGCGTATGCACGCACTCGATTTGGTTCCTGCACTCTGTATAGTTTATATATGCTTGCAGTGCAGTGATATGTATTTTGTGCACTTGGATGCACTGGATTTCGATTTCGAGGGTGATGCTCGACATTTGTTTTGTGCACTTTATGCACCTGATTGGATTTTACGCGTGTTTCGGCGCTTGACATTGGATTTCATGATTTCGTGCATGATGGATGCACCGGATTTGGATACAGCGCATGTTGAGCGCAAGTTATGAGATGCGATTTGGTGCACACCAGATGCACTAAGTCGGGATTTTTTTTTTCGTGCATGTCAGATGCACTTGATTTTTCTGTCAGGCACACACGTCGCCTATGACAGATGTTGCGTGCACACCTGTTGCACCTTGATGTCGTTTTGTGCACCTTCTTGGCACATTCATGGATTTTGATTTCCGTGCGCACCAGACGCACAGGGCTTTCCTATGCACTTTTTGGGATTGATTTCTATGGAGCAGTACGTTTATATGATATTTGCTATGTGTTTTCGTACTAAGCAGGACTGATCAGATGACAGTGCCGGGGTATATTTTGCATGCACTGACAGATCTCAAAGGGATTTCCAAAAGCGAGCTATAGTCTCATTATTTACATACGTGTCCGATATGACAGAGGACATTTAAAATGAGGAAATCCTTCTAAATTTGTTTTCAAACGGCGGATCGTGCATACTAAACAAAAGATATATACGTATATGGCTATTTTCTTATAGAGATGTCCGCCGCTGTGCAGTGTTATGCGCATTGCACATCGACTTTAAAGAATTTGGCATGCATTCCTTTTAGATATTTACATGTACGGATTTGGTATTTACATGTATGATCCCGATTTCTAGCATATCGGTTTTGCTTTGGATTTGGCATTCGTACTCCGATGATTGCGAGATGCTTGACGGAGTTTTGACTTCGAGTTATCTGCTCGTTATTCATGCGCATGTATTGCGCTATGAGGCCTTTTATGTATTGATGATTTCGGAGCCCCGTTGACTTGGACATTTATTTGAAATGTTTTAGAATTGGGAGGTTTAAATTTAAATTCGGGGACCGAATTTCTTTAAGGGGGGAAGACTGTAACATTTCAAAAAAATAAAATATTATTTTTGGGAATTTTCATAATTTTTAATGAATATTTTAATAGTCGGTGTAATTAAATACCGATAAAGGGTGAAAATTCGGGAGAAAATTTTAGAAATTCTAAAATAGGGTATTTTGTGGAAATATGTCATTTTAAGTTTTTATGGTTAAGTATATGTTATTTTTGAGTTAATTGCGATTGAAGATCGCTAACCGGATTTTTGGCTTTTGTGCAATGTGCACATAACATTTCCACACCTGTTGCAATTGGTTCATGTTTTGGACTCAGGTGGCCTAGGGTTGAACCATGTTTAGATGACCAGGGTGAGTTTTAAACCATTTGGCTAAGTTAAGTGGGTTAATCAGGGTTGGTTTGGTTCATGGTGAATGGGATGATGAGAGTTAGCTCATCTCATTTCCAAACTTTGGTTTGCCTCTCAAAAACACACGTACCAACCTCTCTACATCAGACCTATACACCCATACATCAGCCACCCTAGCTGCTGCTACAAGCTGCAACACCATCAGCCTCACATCCAACATCAACAGCGCATTTTTAGCCACCAGAACAGCAGCTACAGCAGCTACATCGGCACAAATTCAGCAGCTGATGTAAACATCAGCTCACCCCATCAACACTTTTCAACCCTATATCTGATCTACATCAGCCCCTAACACATTTCAGCCCCCCATAGCTGACTTGCACACCCTGATCATGATGTTTCAGCCCCCATTGCTGACCTAAACACCCACTTCAGCCTCCATCAACGCATCAACTGCTGATACACCACACCAGCCCCTAAATTCAGCTGAAGACATGCATCAATTCAGCTACATCAGCCTCCATAGCTGACCAACACACCCCCCATCAAGACTTATCAGCCCCCTAGCTGATCTACACTCTCCCATAATCATTTTCAGCCCCAATGGCTGACTTTTGCTACCAATCAGCAGCGAATCAGCCCCCCTTGTCAATACTTTCTGCCACAATAGCTGAAATTCAGCCAACACCTACATCATACATCAGCATTGCAGCCCCATTTATCACCTCATTAGCCCTCATATCAACTCATTGTCATGTTGGAACCATACATCAGCAGCAGCCCTTCAACACAACATCGGTTTCAGCTGAAGCAACATCAGCCCAAAACACTTCACCAGCAGCAGCTGTAGCCCAAACAACAACAACTCCACACCATCATATCACTTAACCACAACCCCAACAACACAAAAAAACAACAACATCAGTAGCTGCTGCTTAGCAAGAAGGAAAGAAGAAAATTGCAAGCAGCAGCAACAGCCAATGCATCAGCAAACAAATAGCAGCAGCAGCAGCTTTGAGATTTCAGCCAGAGCAGCAACTTGAAATGCTACAGGGCACTTCAGCACCCCTCCTCCTTCCTTCATCCTCTTTTCTCCTTCGTTCTAGGATTCTTTGAGGTATAATCTTACAAACCAACTCCTAAGTTGCCAAGTTCTGATATTAGCTGAAGTTTAGTATTAGTTTTTTGATATGGTGCTAGTTTTAGTGAATCTGAGTGAAACTTGACCTAGTATTGGTTTTGATCGTTAGTATAACCATATTAGATGTTTTTGAGATCATTGTAACCAATATTACTCTAGATCTCTAGTTAGTTACCAGAGTTATTCGACTTGGCGTATTTTACCGTTTTTGTCGATTTTGAGACCTTTCTGAGATCTGCTTTCACCCGGGGCCTCCTAGAGAAAAAATAGGCATGTCAGTGAGCTGTGCAGGCACCCTGGAACCCCTACCAAAAGCCCTAGCCACCACTTCAAAGTTACGGCCGCAAATTAATCAATTCTGGCCGCAATTTGCGGCCAGACCAGTGTAAAACTACCTCGTTTTGCGTGCACAGCCCCTTTTTCATGTAAAATTGACCCTCGGCATGTCTACTTTTGACTGGTTCCTGTTAGGATAAAATCTGGGTTCATTTTCATGAGTTGGCGTATGTTTTACGACGTGTTTTTGTATGGATTTTGATATTCGACGATTCGTATCTGTCGGGTGGCGTTTGGACGTCGACGACAGTGGATATTGGCAGTTTTTGCACACAGGGTCATAGGTTTTTACCTATGGGCGTAGTGTGCACCATTTTGGGTTCCGATGTGATTTTTTTGAGTTTTAGCATGTGATATCCTTGTAGGTACTCCGCGTGGCGTCAAGGCGTTGGAAATGCAAACGGCGACATCGGCACCGGCACGCTTAAAGAAAGGTAAGTAGATTTATATCTACGGGGAGAAGTCGGGTGGATGGCGTATAGCACCCCCGCAGTCCGTGGTGATGTATACGGATGCGTATACACACTTACAATTATTATATGTTGTTTGGGAAATTACTGATGTTTAGGATGGATAATTGGTGGACTTGGATGATTTAGTATTGCGGACCCTAGGTAGTGGGTGCACTACACGTACATATTCACACATACATACTTGCAAACATCCTCATTTCATATATTGTTATGGAATTAGTTATGGATATGTGTTCACATGGGTTTGGGATTTTGTGTTCACATACGGACTTGAGGATGATACATGGGATCGATGTGAGTCGATGGTTTGATATGAGATCATGAATGTCGGTGATATGATAAAATTCATAATTAAGATACACCTTGATACTTTAGAGGATATTAGGAATGATAATGCCATAGTAGTAGCGATATATATATTATGTGATCGACATGTGATTTTGATAAACGATGGGATATGATATGTTATGATATGACAGGATATCAGTGATAGGCCACTTTAGGCGATGTATACTCAGATGATGATATTGATAAAGAGAATACTCGATGAATGATATGACAAATGCGATATTGACCCGTACCCAGATTGGGGAGGCCGTACGACGGATTTACGTACGAGCTATAATTTGATGTTTGATCCGCCTACTTGACTTGGGAATAACCAATTATAGAGATATGGTATCGGATGTGATATGATCGAGGCGGGATCACCGACTATATATGTATATTTATATGTATCGACTCAGAGGTTAGGCGGTTTCCCTTACCTACTACTAGCTTTAGTTCAGCCTTGTAGTAGGGTAGCTATATGACCTTTATGACATTAGATGCAGTTTAACGAACATGGTGTTCAGTATTTCAGCTCCCGCTTATTATTATTGTTGCTCTACATCGCATACTGTTATGATTCATATTCTATTATTGATATCATGCTGCTAGGACACCAGCACCATTACCGATGACGCGTATGTACCACGTACACTTATTTGCTGTCGCACACACATCTTCATCGGTAATTGCCATGTCACGTACACTTAGAGAATATTATTGCCTGATTTAGCTTGTTAGCTAGTAGTGACATGATATTAGTGTACTTGCCATATATACCAGCTTGACATTGTAGTTATTACTTGTCACTTCATGCATGCTGTTATTCACTATATGATGCATTCATGGATTCTCATGCTTATATTCATGATTTCACATGCTATTGATGATTTGGATTCTAGTTTCCATGAGATTTTCTGGATTTGGAGGAAAACCGCAAAACATATATATAAACTGCTTTCTCTTTTTAATAAAAATGCGGTTTTTCCTTGATGTTCGAGTCGTCGACCATGAGTTTTGCTGATGGATTTCGAGACCCGATTCGAGGAGGCGGATGAACCGTTTCGGGTACATGGTGGACCCGGTGCGGTACCCCGGGGCAAGAAGATCGCAGGAGATGGCGTTGAGCCTGTGCAGGGAAGCACTACCTACCGGTGATATTACCTGACATGTCGGATATCCGGAGGATACCGTCGTGGTCATGAGATGGATGGTAGGGGCCGATCTGGACTGACGGTGCCCTAGATTTTGTGATTGAGACATTGAGATTTCGATACATTGAGGTACAGAGATTGTGATACAGAGGTATCGAGATACTGAGACTTATGTTTTGTGCCGATGCTGGCATTGTTTATGCTGATTTCATTTATGATACCTCATTTTAAAAGTACAGAAATCTCACAAATTATGAAAGCAGTTTTCTTCAGTATATGCATTCTGTTACATGCATTCATACATCATCTATATGATACATTGTTACCTGATGCACTGACATGGACATATGGGATTACACTTGGGTTAGATATTTACACTAGCCATGGTTAGAGATTACTGGTTATATATTTGAGGATTATATATATGGATCGTATGACCTTGGATTGCGTCATACATGCGATTTTCTGTTCGTAGATCTTTTTCTACTCACGAGTTGGCAACTCACCCCCGTTGTGCCCCAGTTTCATGCAGGTGTTGCCGTACGGATTTCATTACGGCTTTGCGGGCACATCTTCTTCAGGTGACTTGCTAGTAGGTGGGTTATTCGTATCATACCCATCATTATACATTGTATATTATATTCAGTTGTATCTAGAAGTTCCATCAACCAAACATGTACTTATTTGAGCCACTGATAGAGACCAGTGATGTTTATTCTTTCGACCTTAGAGTCGCGTGTTATATTTCCATGGGTTCTTGCTGGTTGAGTTCATTTCTGTTGTGATTCTCGCCTTTAGGCGTTGTATATTATGTTGCATACAGGTTGATTTGATATGGTTCTTCCTATTCTCTACTACTTCTCTTGGTTTGGATTTCTGGGTTTCGGCTTACTTAGCATACGTACGCCTTGAGACGTTCGTAGTCTAAGTGCCGGTCATGTTCCGTACTTGCGGGTCGTGACACTTAGGATGTGTACTCGACTTCCAGGACTATGATGTAGATCATACTAGTGGGGCCTGGGTAGTCCATGTGTACATCCTTCAATGTTCCTAGTCGTGGGAATATCGAGACGGGGCATCGATATTCCAGAGTAGACTAGCGTATATCTTCTCGACCCATGTGATGGGCGATGGATGATCCCATATCCATTGGTGTTTGACATCAGAGATGGTATGCGGGTGCTCAGTGGAGATTGGGTACACTGAACGGACTCGCCGAGAACTCCCAGATGGTATTATACCTCACGTCAGATGGCAGTTCTCTGGTGACATTGGTACAGCTTAGTCTGTTGACCCGAGATCGTCATAGAGTCTTGTGTGTCTCCCACTGTGCTTTGATTTTCACCCTACCACGGCTCTACTGAGGCGTGCAAACAGGTGGTTTTTGGGTACAGTCCCGATTCACATGGAGGCAATGAGCGATAGGAGGGGATTCGTCTCTCTCGGTATTGGGGGTTGATGTTGCGCTATGCACGACTGGCCATAACCGGAAATCCCTGGCCAGGGTTGCAGTGATCTACTGGTAAGTGTTATCAGTAGTTTCACACATGTTATGGACCTTATATCGGCATGACTTATCGAGCTACCGGGGTCTGACGTTTACCACCCCTAGTCGAGATATGTGACATATCAGACGAACAGACCGGACTGTACGGTAAGTGCTACTGGTTGGATTCACAGGAGTGTGAGCGGGCTTGCTCGTCGATCTTCTGATCGCTCAATACCCGGGTGGCCGTTACATTTAGCAGAATGCTTGCGGCTTGTTGGTGTTTGATATGATCATCACCTGCTGCCGGCGTATTGACGAGTCTTTAGAGTTCTACACAGAGGTTTCCTGGCTCAAGCGAAACGAAATAGGAGCGCATATGAGATATGTGCGGTACCGAGAATAATGCGTGTATGTGATACCGTATTCCATTCTCGCGATGAATGTATCGATTGGTTGTATGCGATATAACCTAGTTATCGAATCGAAGATTGATTCGATAAGTCGATACATTGGATACTGGTCTGTTATATGTGACATGACCGGATCATTGAATCAAGTGTTGATTTAATGATTTAATGCATAATTATATATTTGATATAATAATTTGCATTAACTAGTATTTGTTCACTTTAAATGGATATTCTCACTTGAAGTACACAAGTTGTAAATGTGATATACTTTTGTGCACTTGTTTGTATCATGTTTGATGATACATGCTAACTTGAGTTTGTGTGTATGATTAAACCATGGTTATATGAATGGTTAGGGTTTTGTTTACTTAATCATTTATTTATTTTGTTTATTTATTTTGGAAAAGATAAATAGAAATGGTGGCTTTCTTTGTTTCTTTCATGAAGCTTCATGAAGTGTTGAAAGCTTGACCATTTTGTTTGCTTCCCTTAACCTAACCATTCACCTAACCCTAGTTTAGTCTCTACACTTAACCATGGTTGGTATATGATAAGTATTCATTTTATTTTCTATTTGGAAAATACTTATCATATTCTTTTTCTTCTTCTTCTTCATCTTCAACAAGAAAAAATACTTGCCTCCATCAATGGAAACTTGAGAAAGAGAGTGAGAAATCCAATTCTAAAGTGAACCCACTTCCTATTTCTTCATCCTCTACCACTTGCCAAGTAGTATAGGGTGTTTTCTTCACAAGTTTCATGACTTGGTGAAGTTGGAGTTTGATCTTGAGTTGCCTCGACGTAGATCATCTTCGGCATCGAAGTTGACGACCTAGCTCGCCCATTTCTCCGATGAAGCCGATGCTAGAGTCCGGAATTCGATTTGGACAGCGGAGGGACGTCATCACGGAGCCTAGGAGGTGGAGGACCGGATCTACAAAGGTTGTAGCCTCTTTCCTTTAAGTTAAAGTTATTTATTTGCATTGCATCGCCTGTACATCTAGTTAACGATCCGTATTAGGGTTTGTAGGCACATGAAAAATTTGAATTGGGCATGTTTGATCACTTGTGAGACCTCATTAGTGTGCCTAGGAACCCTTCAGTGGTATCAGAGCTACTAGGCATTAGATGCATGTATGATCACTTGTGAGACCTCATTAGTGTGCCTAGGAACCCTTCAGTGGTATCAGAGCTACTAGGCATTAGATGTCGACCTATGGGGGGTTCTCACTGTGTGACAGTGTGGCGAAGCATAGGCTCTTACCCCCAGGGTGTCCCGAGACCGGAAGGTGTTTCGGCGGGTTGTAGTCCTCGCGAGGGGGCATGCGTAAAAAGTAGCGGCTGAGGGACCCGTTGGTGCCACGGCGACCCCATTGGATGGGGTTGTTGCCTGACCTACAGTGGTATCAGAGCCTAGCTAGAGCCTTAGGCGATGCGTAGACGGAGTTAGAAGTCCGATCGAACCGAAACCCTAATTCAAAGTTGCTCTCTGTACATTTTTTGAAATCGGGGTTTTTTGAGAATTAAAAATATGCAGAAAAATCAGCAGGAGTTTCTAAGAGTTGCTGTGAAATTCGAGTGTCTAATTCGACTAAGGCGCGGTGGAACCGCGGCAAGAGCCTGGCTCCTGCGGCGGTTCCGCGGCCAAGTAGTCACATCAGGTTTTAAAAATCGCACAGTAATTCCTATATCTTAGTGCTGAATTTTCTGTGAATTTTTAATTTCTACTCAAGAGTTGAGTTTTCTGGGTTGTATTCGGGATTCGATGATTCGATCGGTTTATTTAACTTCGTCTGTGTTTTTCCGAATAATTTTTAGAAAATCTTGAAAAGTTCGACCGGATATAAATACCCAATTTTTCCCCCTGTCGGGAAATTTCCAATTGTTGGATTTTTCCGTAGTTTAATGACGTTCTAAGTAGTGCAAGTAACGCGATGGTCCCTCTAGAAGACAACAAACCTTAAGTCGATTATGTGACCGTCTTGAACTGCCCTTTGAACCTTCGGGTTTGGGGCAGTACGGCGTGCCACATGTGAGGCGTTCGCTTGACCCTTCTACGGCTGGACCGTTGGTACTGAGGCATGAAGTGAATGTCTTTGAACTTATTTCATGTGTTGAGCTGTTTCGGGAAAACTTGGGTGTTCGATTGTTCGATCGGAAAGTTTAACATTTTCTATCTTATCCGGAATGTGATACAATAATTGGAATTCACAAGCAGTTATGAGATAACTAATATGAATGTTATAAACATAGCAGTTTAGTCTCACTTGATCGGTTGCCACGGAATTTTGATGTGATCAAAAGTCCGTCGCAATCACGTAGCGTACACGGATACTCGCCGGGTAAACTTAATAGACAGCCTCACCGCATAGCCCCGACCAAGTGACTGTAGGAAACCCCGTCGCAGAAAGCATCCGTTCGGGTGCTCGCGGCAGCGGTATTCCGCCTTGGTGCACTTCGTCGATGACGTCGGGGGTGCAGCTGCCTACTAAAGTTTGCGACGAGCATTCGATCAGCATGTCGGGAATCTTGTTGAATTGCCCGACTTAATATTGAAAAGAGTTTTCGATAATGAGACTAAAATGCGGGGTTTATAATTATTAGGCATTCGATGTCTAAGGAATTCATTTGATTGGGCATGCGATGTCTATGCAGGTTGCGGATTCCAACTGTTGTAGTTTTACGCTTTCTTTTCTGTGACCGTAAGTGTAATATGTGATATCGCCGGTTTCGTTTCTATATGTCAACGACAATTGGGATGTGCATATTTACTTACGTTGATGGCATGTGATGTTATGTGTTGCTGGATATGTTATATTGGATCGTCGTGTTTGAATAGCCGGGGTTTTTTATGTGAGATGGGTGTTTTTCATTTCCATTCATGTAAAAACTTGTATGTAATATTCTTTTATTGGGGCACTTCCAGGTTGCGGATGATATCACCATTTGTATATTATTTACTTTTCTGCATTAGGACAGACCCAAGGAGGGGAGCACAAGTAACCGGGTTCTAGGGTCCAGTGGGAGACCATCTCGAGGAGTCGAGTCCGGGTCTCCTAACCCTAGAATTGGTAGGGTTGCTTGCCGCTCTCGTAGGGGTCTAGGGGTGTGGGATTGGCTATTCATCACGACGGTGGAATCCGTGTTTTATACTGGCTCGTATTAAAAACACGGACGTCTTAGTATATCCAATATTTCATATGATATATTCTGCTGCGTTATCTGTGATGTGATCATGTGATTTATTCAGATAGATATAGTATATAGTATATATGATATATTATATAGACGTTGCTTATGTTTTGCACCCGCACTAGCCCTGCTCCGCTCTGGCGTTAGTTACCTAACCTAACGGTGCGGACGGGACATCGAGGCGAATGCGGATGGCATAAGCGTACGTTATATTTATCTGTGATGTTTAGGTGGACTTAAATGATGGGATATTCATTAGTGAGATTAATGAAAGAAAATAAACCTAATTGATGTTGTGGAATCGAATTTCAAAAAATAAAACAGGTAGCTACAGTTCTTGCTTCGCATCGCGGTGTTCATTGTAGAACATCC
Source organism: Agapanthus africanus (assembly GCA_030015575.1). Taxonomy (NCBI): domain Eukaryota; kingdom Viridiplantae; phylum Streptophyta; class Magnoliopsida; order Asparagales; family Amaryllidaceae; genus Agapanthus; species Agapanthus africanus. The sequence goes on from JASDDO010000019.1 coordinate 630,772,754, forward strand.
TGCACCTTATTCGATAAGGAAAGGATCGAGATCCCTTCACCGGGAGTAACTCCTTTAGAAATGACTGGCAGATGCTACAGCCCTCGGTTTGCTTTTTTTTGGTCGCTTCTATAGTTTCTGCTTTGCACAGTGATATATATGATATATCCCGCACCTCATTCGACGAGGAAAGGGCCGACGATCCCTTCACCGGGAGTGACCCCTTTAGCAAAACTAGAAAAGCTTCAAAAACATTCCATTTAAAAACCATTTGATTCCGCAACGAGATCAAGTTCAAAGCGTTATAGGTTTTCTTAAAAACCAGCCGCAACCCTCCGTCATTTTAGGAAGTAGAGTACTTAGTATTCGTGCTGTGTTTGTTGACCTTAGTTAAGGCACAGTGTACGGTAGCTAAGTGATGTCTTCCTACACCGCATATGATGCGATTAGTTAGGACAGTCGCGTGACTTTGTTGACCTTAGTTAAGGGTTATGTGGGTGGGTCTAATTAATCACGAAATGACGGGTAGAACTTGACTAGTACTTATGATTTGTTGACCATAGTTAAGGTCATAAGTGCTAGGGGTAAAAATCTTTATCGGGAGTTTCAAGTGTTGAAATTTGCAATGAGATTGCATACTATCTATGTGATAGTTGGATCCCGATACCCACTGCGAGTAATTGTTACTCCTGGGAGAGTTTTGCACTTTACAATTAGCCGATCAAGTAGGTGTCTAGAAAGGTGTCAACGGGGTTACGCCACTGGGAAAATGAGGTTTACTGTAATTAGGTCCGTGCGAAAGCACGGGGAACCTCCCTCAAAGTACCGACACTGGCCTGGCTGAAAGATTGGCGAACTTGCAGAGTGTAATTAATTCCGGCTAGTCTTTCCTTATAGGGTTTGAAAGAAGATTTGATAAAAATAGTGGGAGCCATCCTGATTAGATAAAATAAATAAACAATCTGATCTTGAAATAGCGCACGCAGAGTGTTTTCTTCTCTCTCTCTCCAGGTAGCGACCATATCACGCCTTAATCAAGATAATAATACGGATTATTGATCGAACCCGCTTGTTATACTGAGCTGGGGAACGTTGGTCCCGCTCCAACTTATAATTGTTATAAGACAGAGCAGGAAATAGGGGAATACCAGAATTCCTATGCCGCCCGAACGAAGAAAGTGCATATGATGCATCTCCTTCGGGTATGTTCATTACAAAGAACTGTTTCTCAGTATCCTCTGAATCATGGGTATTTGATACCGGATCAAGATCCCAGATATGTAATCTGTTATATAGGGCTACATAAAGGTAGAAAACTGAGAACGGGTGATAAGTTTCATGAGACAGAAAACGGGGCAAGTGTTGCAGCCAAGTTTTTTGGTCACTGTCACCCTGTATTACCAATACATTGATTCTGAATAAATGCTATTAGATACCGAACCTGATATACAAAATCATATCAGTCTCTTTTTTAGTAAAGAAATGATACAATTTTGTATTGTTGGATAATGTTTTGAACATTTCCTATATCAAAAGTTGATCGGTTCAGGCACGTTATCTAAAAGCATTGATGTTCTAAATCAAACTACAGTTCCTAGTATACAGAACAAACACAAGAGGAAGAGTTCAGAAATGAACGAATCCTTCTTGAGGCATTGTAGACTAGGTCATATCAATGTGACCCGACTGGCTTAAGTTACATTTTAGATGCATATTTAAATCAGTTTGAATTTACATCTTGTGAAACTTGCCAGTCATGTCACAAAGATTAGATGACCATAGCTCTGTTTATTGGAAACAGAGAGAGAGTTAGTAAACTCTTGGGACTGATATATCATGATATATGTAAACTCCCCTGTCTACACGTGCCAGGACCGGTTCTTTGTATTTCATTACATTCTCTGATAATCTCTCAAGATTCAGACATATGTTCCTGTTGAAACACAAGTCCGAACCTTTTGAGATATTCACAGAATATAAGTTAGAAATAGAGAACCAAAAACCGGGTATAAGTATTATGTCCTATGATAAGATCAGGGAGGACAATACTTGTGCATAGAATTCCTGGATTATTCTAAAGGAGAATGAGATTCTCTCTCCGTATTACTCCTCTGAATACACCACAGCACAACGGTGTATCAGGACGGAGCAATCGCACCGTATTAGATATGGTGTGCTCTATGATGAGTACTACTGAGTTTCCTATTTCCTTTTGGGAGTTATGCGCTTGAGAAGCTGCATACCTATTGAATAGGGTTCAAATTAAATCAGTTGCCTACCACTTCATATGTGATATGGAAAGGGAAGAGCCCATATATTAAGTTAGTTATGATTGGGGGTTGTCCGGCCTATGTCTAAAAGCAAAATCCGGACAAGATCGAGGCAATGTCAGTTCTGTAGAACTGGAAAGGTTCCAGCTATACAAAACTACTGATGATTTGACAGAACCAAAGGATTCAATAGTCCCCAAAGAACCTCAAGCCTCTCCGCCGATCTAGTAGGGTTCCTCACCTGCCTGAGAGATACTTCGGTTTCTCGATGACAGTAGGAGCGAGGACTGCATCATGAGATGATGACCCAACTAGATTCGAGCAGGTCATCAAGAGTAGGGACTCTGTAAGAATGGCTGGATGCTTAGCGATCTGAGATGGAATCCATGTACACCAACAAAGTATGGACTTTGGTTGCTATATCTGAAGGGTTAAATCCCCATCAGGAGCAAGTATATCTTGAGAAGATTACTTGGTGTAGATGGAAAAGTTGAGACTTTCAAAACTAGACTTGTTAAAGGTTTTCGTCATCAACCAAGCATGGAAAATGATGAAACCTTTTTCCAGGGACTATGCTTAAGTCTATCCAGATCCTACTTACCATTGCTACATACCATGACTACGATATCTGGTGGTTGGGTGCCATGACTACTTTTCTAAATAGTGATTTAGAAGTGAACGTCAATAACAACACAGCCAGAGGGCTTCGTAAACAGTGGGAGCAGCGGAAATGTGTGCAAGTTGCTTTATAGAATAAAGCAGGCATCGCGGAGTTGGAACGTCTGTTTTGATGTGGTAGTCAAAGTGTTTGACTTCATCAAAATGGTAGATGAACCTTGTATATACAAAACGGTAGTAGAGAGTAAGGTGGGCATCCTCATATTGTACGTGGACAACATACTCTTGATAGGAAAAGAGTTTCCTATGCTACGCTCGGTTAATCTCCGCTTATCACAAGGATTCTCCCAATAAGATAAGGTGATACCTCCTAAATCCTGGGTTTTGGATCTATGAGATAGATCTAAATGGATGTTACGATTCTCACTAACGATAGTGAGATAGTATCAGTTGATCCCGGAGAGAATCACTGGAAATGTTCCAGGATGATAAGGACGAATGAGTGTCAGTCACAGGCATTGTCTTTACCCTCAGAAAAGGGACGGTATGTTGGAAGAGTTCCAAGCTAGATACCGTGACAAACTAGACGATAAAGGCTGGTAACATCGCTATTAAAAATACAACCAAAGAGGCAGTTTGGGTGTATATTGGTTCATAAGATGAACTAGGTTCCTTCCATTGAATGACAATGGAAGTATGGCTTTGGCCCTAGAACCCTGGTCCCATCAATGACCCAGACATATTCTGAGGCAGCATCACCTCATCATGGAGATAGATGATCTACAGGGTGATCGAGGTTAGGAGAGTAGACTCAGAGAACAACACGGCGGATCCACTCACGAAGGCCTTTTCCCAAAGAGAGATTTTTTAGGGATGGTTGAGTATTAGATACTACAACTACTGCTACAGATGGCCCTAGTGCAAGTGGGAGATTGTTAGTTATATGTATGCCCTAGAGGCCATTACTGTACATTGGATGTATATTGTAGCGGATGCTGGGACATATATAGGTAAGACTTTCTTGCTCGACATGATAGTATGCTATCTGGTTGCTCTTTATCTTAACATGTATACTTTCTGTCTCTCTGATTACATGTTGATAAAGCCCTTAGGATGTGTACTCAACTTCCAGGACTATGATATAGATCATACTAGTGGGGCCTGGGTAGTCCATGAGTACATCCTTCAATGTTCCTAGTCGTGGGAATATCGAGATGGGGCATCGATATTCCAGAGTGGACTAGCGTATATCTTCTCGACCCATGTGATGGGCGATGGATGATCCCATATCCATTGGTGTTTGACATCAGAGATGGTATGCGGGTGCTCAGTGGAGACTGGGTACACTGAACGGACTCGCCGAGAACACCCAGATGGTATTATACCTCACGTCAGATGGCAGTTCTCTGGTGACACAGGTACAGCTTAGTCTGTTGACCCGAGATCGTCATAGAGTCTTGTGTGTCTCCCACTGTGCTTTGATTTCCACCCTACCACGGCTCTACTCAGTCATGCAAACAGGTGGTTTTTGGGTACAGTCCCGATTCACATGGAGGCAATGAGCGATAGGAGGGGATTCGTCTCTCCCGGTATTGGGGGTTGATGTTGCGCTATGCACGACTGGCCATAACTGGAAATCCCTGGCCAGGGTTGCAGTGATCTACTGGTAAGTGTTATCAGTAGTTTCACACAAGTTATGGACCTTATATCGGCATGACTTATCGAGCTACTGGGGTTTGACGTTTACCACCCCTAGGCGAGATATGCGACATATCAGACGAACAGACCGGACTGTACGGTAAGTGTTACTGGTTGGATTCACAGGAGTGTGAGCGGGCTTGCTCGTCGATCTTCTGATCGCTCAATACCCGTATGGCTTTTACGTTTAGCAGACCGCTTACGGCTTGTGGGTGTTTGATATGATCATCACCTGCTGCCGGTGTTTTGACGAGTCTTTAGAGTCCTACATAGAGATTTCCTGGCTCAAGCGAAACGAAATAGGAGCGCATATGAGATATGTGCGGGACCGAGAATAATGCGTGTATGTGATACCGTATTACATTCTCATGATGAATGTATCGATTGGTTGTATGCGATATAACCTAGTTATCGAATCGAAGATTGATTCGAGAAGTCGATACATTGGATACTAGTCGGTTATATGCGACATGACCGGATCATTGAATCAAGTGTTGATTTAATGATTTAATGCATAATTATATATTTGATATAATAATTTGCATTAACTAGTATTTTTTCACTTTAAATAGATTTTCTCACTTGAAGTACACAAGTTGTACATGTGATATACTTTTGTGCACTTGTTTGTATCATGTTTGATGATACATGCTAACTTGAGTTTGTGTGTATGATTAAACCATGGTTATATGAATGGTTAGGGTTTTGTTTACTTATTCATTTATTTATTTTGTTTATTTATTTTGGAAAAGATAAATAGAAATGGTGGCTTTCTTTGTTTCTTTCATGAAGCTTCATGAAGTGTTGAAAGCTTGACCATTTTGTTTGCTTCCCTTAACCTAACCATTCACCTAACCCTAGTTTAGTCTCTACACTTAACCATGGTTGGTATATGATAAGTATTCATTTTATTTTCTATTTGGAATATACTTATCATATTCTTTTTCTTCTTCTTTTTCATCTTCAACAAGAAGAAAAACTTGCCTCCATCAATGGCAACTTGAGAAAGAGAGTGAGAAATCCAATTCTAAAGTGAACCCACTTCCTATTTCTTCATCCTCTACCACTTGCCAAGTAGTATAGGGTGTTTTCTTCACAAGTTTCATGGCTTGGTGAAGTTGGAGTTTGATCTTGAGTTGCCTCGACGTAGATCATCTTCGGCATCGAAGTTGACGACCTAGCTCGCCCATTTCTCGGATGAAACCGATGCTAGAGTCCGGAATTCGATTTGGACAGCGGAGGGACGTCATCACGGAGCCTAGGAGGTGGAGGACCGGATCTACAAAGGTTGTAGCCTCTTTCCTTTAAGTTAAAGTTGTTTATTTGCATTGCATCGCCTGCACATCTAGTTAACGATCCGTATTAGGGTTTGTAGGCACATGAAAAATTTGAATTGGGCATGTTTGATCACTTGTGAGACCTCATTAGTGTGCCTAGGAACCCTTCAGTTTTAATGATGTTTACCTGTATAGTTCTGACGTTTACAGGTATAGTTTTTATGTATATCATATTGATTTTCATTTTAGATCTTGACATTGGTGTCTTCATCATAACTCCGATGATTGCGGGATGCTTGACGGAGTTTTGATTTTTGGTTTATATATCTATTTTTCAGGCGCATGCATTGCGCTACGATGCGTTTTATCTATTTATGATTTCGGAGACCCGACGACTAGATGGTTTTGCTTAGATGTTTTATTATTTTGGGGGAGTTTTAATTTAAATTCGGGGACCGAATTTCATTAAGGGGGAAGATTGTAGCGTTTTGAAAATCATTTCGGTGAAATTTTGGAAAATCGGTAAAATAAGAGGGTTTTCCGTAAAAAGTCAAAATATAAATATCTTTTATTATAAAATTAAATATATATATTCTACATATATAATTGCTAGTATTTGGTGTTTATTGAGCCACTGGTAAAATTTCAAATTTTCTGAAATTTTTTCCGAAATTAATTATTTTAATATTATTTTAAGCCATCACTAATACATTTAATTAGGGAAAATTACAAATCGGAATGGCTTGAAACAAATTTTGTGCATCATAACACATTAAACAAAATTTTAACATGTTTTTGAAATGAAATGAAGAAGTCAAGCGGTTTTAGAAAATATCGAATAAAAAAGGCTTAAATAGTGAAATTAGTGTAAATAGATATTTGGGTATATCATTTATCATTTTTCCCTCACCCACACTCACCCACACCCTCTTTCCTCTCCCCAAATCAGCAGCCCAAGTTTTCCCCCCCTCATTTCCCCACTTGTTTTGCCAAAAGAAAAGAATAGAAAACAAAGGAAATGAAAGAAAATTGTTAAAAGAGTATGGGCTTTGACTTTGTGGGTTGACTTCCCCACCTCACTCTCTCTCCTCCCCTCCCCATAATGTGGCCGAGCCCCTACTCTTCCTGCTGCAACAGCAGCCCCCTCTTATTTCCCTCATTTCCCCCTCTCCTTCCACCTCAAAAACCCTTCAAAAATGCATAAAAAATCCTACAAAATCAAAATCAAGCTCCTACCCATTTTTCCTTAGCCCCTATAGCATGGATCTTGGTGCAAGGTTTTCAATTTGGAGGTCAAGTTCTATGTTTGATCCATGGTTCTTGAGGTATAATAAATCTTGGCTTTTTGTTAAATTTTTTGGTTATTTCTTCAAATTAAGTTAATGGGTGGTTTAAATTAGGTTTTGAATTGCAAATTCAAGTTCAAGGTTAAGGTTTGTGAAAACTTAGTTAGGGTTTGGGGTATGAGATTATAGTTGTGTGGTGTATTTAACATGTTAATGCTATGTAAAACTAATCTAATTGCTAAAATTCCTAATTGTAACATTTACAATGTCCAAAATAAACTTTTATCCTAACTAGGTTTTTGTAAAATATTTGTATATGTGAGATAAAATTGTAGTGATGGTTTTTATCAATTATTCATGTTTATAATGGGTAGATTAACTTGTAATTGAATGAAAAATCTAATTTGGTCACTAGTTGCTAATTTGTTGGTTCAAAATTGTGATAATTATGCTAAAGTGCTAACTTGGTTTTAGAAATTTAATTAAATTGTGGTATTAAAATTTAAGTAATGGTTTCTATGGCATAATTAAGATATTGAGTTATCATCTTGGTCACTAGAATTGTTAAAACATCAAGTTTTGTACAAAAACGGTAAACCTTGCTTGCTAGGTTTTCGGAAAAATAGCTTTTAAAGTGAGTTTGTGGGTTTTTGTGAAATTTAACCTATTTCATATTATAATTAGTGTTTGTGAATGTGCAAATGAGTGTGTTTAGGTTTTTCTTGATAGTTTGACGTTTGTACATCGATATCGAGAGTTGGTTTGGCTATTCTTGCATGCATAGACGATAGGTTTTAACCTATGCGTGATACGCGTGCCGAATTGGTTTTCGTATACCGTTTCGATTTTGGATTTGGTTTTTATGCGTTATGATACGTGGCGACATGTAGGTACCCCAGGTGGACTTCAAGATGACATGCAAGCGCATGGCGACGTCGGCACCGGCGAGCTCAGAACAGGTGAGTAGATTTATATCTACGGGGAAAACTCGGGTGGATAGCGTATAGCACCCCCGCAAAGTTTTGAGGAATGAGGTGATGTGGTAACGATATACTTTTATATGTTAATAGGAGATATGACCACCGAATAAGAGAAGCCTTAGGAGCTTATGGGTTTAGGGTTAGCGAAAATTGAGGAAATGACTTTAGCGGATTTCTTAGTCACAAAACCTAGAGTAAGGATTTGCATACACGAACACATATACACTTGCATATATCATCTTCTTGTGCGTATATAGGAATGTGTATATACGTATATACGCATGGGTATGGGACTATGCATATATACATTCATATACACATGCATGAATGATGAGGATATTGTATGATATTTGGAGATGAGTCGATGAGGTTGGGCTTGAGGCCATGAGCTCAGTGATGTGATATGGTCCGTATTTAAGATACGACATGATATTTTAGCGGGTTCTTTAGGCGTGGTTATTTAACACACACGCATCCTGTAGCGTTTTGAAAATCGTTTCGGTGAAATTTCGGAAAATCGGTAAAATAAGGGGGTTTTCTGTAAAAAGTCAAAATAAAAATATCTTATTATAAAAATTAAATATACATATTCTAGCTATATAATTGCTAGTATTTGGTGTTTATTGAGCCACTGGTGAAATTTCAAATTTTCTGAAAAATTTTCCGAAATTAATTATTTTAATATTATTTTATTCCGTCACTAATATATTTAATTAGGGAAAATTAGAAATTGGAATGAGTTGAAACAAATTTTGTGCATTATAAAACTTTAAATAAAATTTTATCATGTGGTTTTTGAAACGAAATCGTTTGCCAAAACAGTTTAGAAAATATCGAAGAAAAATGGCTTAAATGATGAAATATAGCTAAATAGAATTGGGGTATGGTTGCATGTAGCTTAATATTCCTCATATACACACACACACCCTCACCCTCTCCCCTATTAGGGCGGAATTCAGAATCCCCCACTCATCTCCTCACTTAAAAGTCAAAGGAAACCAAGAAAAGAAAAGGAAAAAAATAAAATAAAGGAAAAGATGTTTAAGTGTTCACTTGAGATATGGCTCCTTTGGCCTTACCAACACCCCCACCTCACTCTCTCTCATCCTCCCTCAAAAATTCTGTCCGAAACCCCTCTCTCTTGCTGCCCCCATTTTTTCTCCTCTCATTTCATCACAAAAAATTCATCAAAATGCTTAAAATTCCATCAAAAATCAAGCTAAAACTCAAATCTGAGTCCTACCCATTTCTCCTTAACCTATCAAGCATGGATCTTGGTGAAAAGTTTGCATTTTGGAGACAAGTTTCATGTTGATCTCAAGATGGTTATGAGGTATAAATCTTGTTCTTTTTTTTTGAGTTGTTTGTTATTACTTCAAATTATGTTAATGAAGGGTTTAGTTTTGATTTTAAATTTCTAGTCCAAATTCAAGATTAGGGTTTATGAAATTGAAGTGAGGTTTTGTTTTGGAGTTGAATGGTGATCAATTGTGCATGGTTATGTGATGTATTTTTGTATCTTAGGGCATGCAAAATGTAATCTTGTTGCTTAGTGCTAATTGTAACATTAAAATATCCAATTTAGCTTTATTTAAACAAACTAGTTTTTAGCTTTTGGTTCCAAATGGGTGATTTAAAATCTAATTAAGGTTTTGATGACTTAATTAACATTTTAATTTGTTGTTTAGCAATTTAGATCAAGCAAAACCAAGCGTAATTGATGAATTGTGAATTTTGCTATAAAAGTAGTTAAAAAATTGATATTTTTGCAAACTAGGATTTTGGAAATTATGCAAATTTATGAGAATAAATTATAGAAATGATTTATATGACTTAGTTATGATATTTAGTGGATATTGTGGCCGCTAAAGTTGTTTAAATATCGAGTTTTGTACTAAAACGGTTAATTTTTCTTGCTGGATTTTCGGAAAAATAGCTTTTAAAGTGAGTTTGAGGTTTTTGTGAATTGCAACCTATTTCATATTATAATTAGTGTTTTTGAATGTATAAATGGGTGTGTTTGGGTTTTTCTCGATGGTTTGGCATTTGTACGCCGACGTCGAGGGTTTTTGGGTCGATTTGTGAAAGCAACCATAGGTTTTGACCTATGTGGGATTCGTGCGTCGTTTTGGTCATGGGTCGGATTTTAATGCGATATGGTGCGTTATGATATGTAGGTACCCCATGTGGACTTCGAGACGACAAGCAAGCGCGTGACGACGTCGGCACCGGCGAGCGAGGACCAGGTGAGTAGATTTATATCTACGGGGAGAAGTCGGGTGGATGGCGTATAGCACCCCCGCAGTCCGTGGTGGTGTATACGGATGCGTATACACACCAACAATTATTATATGTTATTTGGGATTAATAACGATGTTTAGGATGGATATTGATGTGTTGGATTATTTTAGTGTTGCGAACCCTAGGGTAGTGTTGCACTACACATACACACATACATACTTGCATACATTCCTATTTATATGTGCTCATGGGATTCTTTATAGTTATGTGTTCACATGGGTATGGGACTATGTGTTCACATACGGATTTGAGGATGATACTTGGGATTGAGCTGAGTCGATGAGATTAGTTTTGTGGTTGTGATATCGATGATATGGCAGGATTCGTACTTCCTGGTATTATAGCAGATCTTGGGGCGGCGATATGGGTGAATAGTGTTATAAATATGATTTTGACCCGTCCCAGATTTGGGATGCCGTACGACGGTTTTACGTACGAGCTATATATTGATGATTGATCCGCACTCTTGACTTGGGATGTCTGGTTATAGATATGATATTATTGAGGCCGGATCACCGACTATACATATACATGTATGTATATGTATCGACTCAGATGATAGGCGGTTTCCTTACCTGTAGTTCAGCTTGTTAGTTCAGCCGTATAGTTTAGTGTAGTTGTTAGATTAGATTAGACTTCTTACCTATTTCAAAAACTAACGAATCATGGGTATTTTAAAAGACAGCCCAAGGGATCCTACGGATATTTCAAAAGACGTATCTTTTCATAAAAACACCGTAGCCCTATTTTCAAAACCCCATGATTCGTGTTATTTCAAAAGGCACTATTTGTATGACTTATATTAGATTAATGCAGGTTAGTTACAGTTGCGTCTAGTATTCAGCTCCCGCTTATTATTGTGGTTCGCTCCGCATCGCATACTTACATTGTTATTTCATATTGCATTGCTGACATTATGCTGTTAGGACACCAGCACCATTACCGATGATGCGTATGTACCACGTACACTTACTTGCCGGCTCACACACATCTTCATCGGTAATTGCCATGTCACGTACACCTTAGAAAATATTATTGCTTAACTTAGCTTGATAGCTAGTAGTTTGACATAATATTAGTGTACTTACCTTATATGCCAGCTTAGATATTGTAGTTATTACTTGTCACTTCATGCATACTGTTATTCATTGTTATGCCGTATTCATGGATTCTTATGCCTATATTCATGGGTTTATATGCTATTGAAGATTTGGATTTGGATTTCTATGAGATTTTCTGGATCTGGGGGAATACCGCAAAACTTATATAAACTGATTTCGCTCTTTTTAAATAAAAAGTGTGGTTTTTCCCATGCTGTATGAGTCGTCCACCATGAGTTTGCTGATGGTTTTCGAGACCCGATTCGAGGAGGCGGATGAACCGTTTCGGGTACATGGTGGACCCGGTAAGGTACCCCGGGGCAAGAAGCGCGTGATGATGACGATGTGAGCCTGGCAGGGGAGCACTACCTACCGGTGATTTTACCCGACGCGTCGGATATCCGGAGGATACCGTCGTGGTCTTGAGATGGATGGTAGGGGCCGGTCTGGACTGACGGCGCCCTAGGTATTGTGATTGAGACATTGAGATTTCGAGATATTGAGGTACAGAGACTGTGATAAAAAGATATCGAGATATTGGGATTACGTTTTGTGCCGATGCTAGGCACTGTTTTATGCTGATTTCATTATGATACCTCATTTTAAAAATACAAAGGAAATCTAACTAAATTATGAAAACAGTTTCTTCATTTACATGTATTCGGTTTTCATGCATTCATACCTCATTCACATGATATATTGCTACCTGAGGCACTGACACGGGCACATGAGATTACACTCGGGTTAGATATTTACCCTAGCCTTTGTTACAGGCTGCATGTTATATATATAATTGAGGATATATTATGATCATTGACCTAGGTTGCGTTATTTATGCGATTTCTTTCCGTAGATGTTTTTCTATTCACGAGTTGGCAACTCACCCCCGTTGTGCCCCAGTTTCTTGCAGGTTTTGCCGTACAGGTTTCATTACGGCTTTGCTGGCAATGCTTCCCATTTCCGGGTGACTGCTAGTAGGTGGGTTTACTTGTATCGTACCCCCAATATATATCTTGTATATCATTATTCTGTTGTATCTAGAAGTTCCATCAACCAAACATGTATTTATTTCAGAGATAGAGACCAGTGATGTTAGTTATTTCGACTTTAGAGTCGCGCGTTATATTTCTGTGGATTTCTGGTGGTTTTGAGTTTCCTTTTGAGTTTTGATCCTCGCCCTTGGCGTTGTATATTATTGCTTGTGTGGTTGTGACCGTCGATTGACGAAGAGCTAGCTCCCGCTTGGGGATGCATTTTTGATTTCGTATACTATTCATGTTGTATCCCGTTTGGGGGCCAGTTTTTACAAAGGAGACTCTGCCGAAATTTTCGGGAAATGTTTGATGTTTTTTTTAACCGCATAATTCGGCTTATGCTACTGAAACCACTTGTTTTAATTGGTTTTCCTTCACTCTACTACTTTTCTTGGTTTGGATTTCTGGGTTTTCGGCTTACTTAGATTACGTACGCCTCGAGACGTTCGTAGTTTAAGTGCCGGTCATATTCCGTACTTTCGGGACGTGACAAAGTTGGTATCAGAGCGTTAGGTTTTACCTTCGGAGCATAGGATGACCCTTGGTTGATGGAATTGGTGACTAAAGTAGAGTGACGTACCGTAGGTATGTTCCGCGGCATATTTACGATACGCTACTACACTTAAGAAGCCTTAGGATGTACATTTCTTTGCTCAGTATTATATTCATTCCGATCTAGGCTCATCTGTATCAGTTATGGTTCTGCTGCCACGATTACGGGCAGGGAGAGCTACAGCTAGAGTTGCAGTCAGCACGAGCTCGTCACGAACGAGGACTGACCAGGGCGAAATTCCGGCGACACACGATTGCGGAGATGTGTCTTTTGATTGTGTTTCACGCCCCGAGCGTTTGATGGATCGCTGTATGAGATTACTTGGATGTGCCGATCAGCACTAGAGGATTGAGCCACTGACAGAGGCCAGCCAGATTTTGATAACCGTTGGTGTATTGCTTACTCATTATGATTGAGGCACTGTTCAGCGTGCAGACGAGTGAGCCAGTTGCTGCTGTGAGTGATGAGATATCGCCCCATATGTTGGAGCTATTGCGGGACGAGTTGTACTAATAGATGCTAGAAGGTCGCTAGTCATCCGAGGATGGATGACTAGGACATGTGGTTCGTTCACCTACCCGATGAGAGGTCATCAGATAGATTGATTCCAGCAAGAGACGACTTCACGCGGAGACGTTGAGAGTCGACAAAGACGATCGAATGTCAGAAACCTATTATTCCAAGTTTAAAGTATTCGGAAAGACATGCAGGCAATTCTATGGACCCTCTAGAAGAATGAAACCCTAACTCGACATTATGACCGTGTGAAAGCCTTTGAACTTTCGGGTTTGCGGCAGTTCCATGGCGCCATTAGTGAGGCTTGGGTTTGCCCTTCTACGGCTGGACCATCGATGCTGTGGTACGTACTCGATACTGTTAAACTGTACCCAAGATGTTGAGCTTTTAGGGGATTACGAGGTTCTGACGAATCAATCGGATGGTTCGACTTCAATCGGATGCTAGGTGGTGAGATGCATTCTTGGGAGACTCCAGATACGAGGATAGCCGTTGGAGCTCAGTCCATGCAGCCACGATGAGACGAGTCCGAAGCAGTCGACGTTAGAGAAAAGTGGAGTAAGAGGTTCGTACGAGATCTTGATGAGACTACGTTCCACTCCGCCGACATCAGAGATGCGATGCGCATGCCGAGGCATGGTACTTGGATTTACCTTCCAGAAGGAGTCGCGATGAGTATGCAGTCGTTCCAGAGAAAGATGCAGATATAGGAAAGGACGATGACTTCCGGACAGTTGGCAGAGACGAGACATGGAAGAGACCGTGAGCAGGATTCCTTCCAGGACACTGCTGCAATCATACTTGCACCCAGGATCAGATGTGTCACATACATTCAGAGAGCCAGAGGCCGACGCCAGTGATATGCTGTCTTACGAGTGGTCGCGATGATTGACCGAGAGATGACCAGAGAAGTGCCAGAACGGAATCATCCCCGTTAGCACACCTGACAGGGCCGATGAGCCGATGGACCAAGAGATTGGTAATTCACAGTGAAGACCTTGACCCAGGAGTGGTCATTGTTATGCACACCAGCAGGCCAGAGTTCATGATCATCGACGAGACGTCCCACTAGTGACCGTGACAGTTGGCCCGAGATTCTTAGAGGATGCACTTGAGCGGTACTATTCCGCCATTATTGATTTCGATGTTTTGGGTGATTTATTCTTATGATTTGATTTTGATGATTGAGGATTTACGATCTTTGCACAGTGTTGCACTTGATATCGTTTTCGTGCTTTGGTTTCGCATGTTTGTGATTTTACGGTTTTAGACATTTGAGTTGATTTTGTGCGTATGAACGCACACGATTTGGTTCCTGCACTCTGTATAGTTTATATATGCTTGCAGTGCAGTGATACGCCTTTTGTGCACTTAGATACACTGGACTTCGATTTCGATTGTGATACTCGATATTTGTTTTGTGCACCTTGTGCACCTGATTTGATTTTGCGCATGTTCGGCGCTTGATATTGGATTTCATGATTTCGTGCATGATGGATGCCCCTGGTTTTGGGTTTTTCGCGCATGTTGAGCGCATGTCTTGAGATGCGATTTTGGTGCACACCAGATGCACTAAATCGAGATTTTTTCGTGCATGTCAGATGCACCTGATTTTGCTGTCAGGCACACACGCTGCCTACGACAGATGCTTTGTGCACACCCGATGCACTTAGATCTTGTTTCTGTGCACTTGTATGGCACGTATTTGGATTTTGATTTCCGTGCGCACCAGACGCACGTAGTACTCATACGCGTATTTTGGGATTGATTTTTCATATAGAGCAGTGCGTTTTTATGATATTTACTATGTGTTTTCGTACTGGGCAGGACAAGTCAGAGGACAGTACCTGAATATATTTGGCATTCATTTCCTTCAGATATTTACATATAAAGATTTGATATTTACGTGTGCAGTTCCGATTTATAGCATATTGGTTTTGTATTGGATTTGACATTTGTGTCTTTACCATGACTCCGATGATTGCGGGATGCTTGACGGAGTTTTGATTTAAGTTATTGTTTTATGTATTTACAATTTCGCAGCCCCGACGACTTGATGATTTTGCTTAGATGCTTTTGTATTTGGGGGGAGTTTGAATTTAAATTCGGGGACCGAATTTCTTTAAGGAGGGAAGATTGTAGCGTTTTGAAAATCGTTTCGGTGAAATTTCGGAAAATCGGTAAAATAAGGGGGTTTTCTGTAAAAAGTCAAAATACAAATATCTTATTATAAAAATTAAATATACATATTCTAGCTATATAATTTCTAGTATTTGGTGTTTATTGAGCCACTGGTGAAATTTCAAATTTTCTGAAAAATTTTCCGAAATTAATTATTTTAATATTATTTTATTCCGTCACTAATATATTTAATTAGGGAAAATTACAAATTGGAATGAGTTGAAACAAATTTTGTGCATTATAAAACTTTAAATAAAATTTTATCATGTGGTTTTTGAAACGAAATCGTTTGCGAAAACGGTTTAGAAAATATCGAAGAAAAAGGGCTTAAATGGTGAAATATAGCTAAATAGAATTGGGGTATGGTTGCATGTAGCTTAATATTCCTCATATACACACACACACCCTCCCCCTCTCCCCTATTAGGGCTGAATTCAGCAGCCCCCACTCATCTCCTCACTTAAAAGTCAAAGGAAACCATGAAAAGAAAAGGAAAAAAATAAAATAAAGGAAAAGATGTTTAAGTGTTCACTTGAGATATGACTCCTTTGACCTTACCAACACCCCCACCTCACTCTCTCTCATCCTCCCTCAAAAATTCTGGCCGAAACCCCTCCCTCTTGCTACCCCCATTTTTTCTCCTCTCATTTCATCACAAAAAATTCATCAAAATGCTTAAAATTCCATCAAAAATCAAGCTAAAACTCAAATCCGAGTCCTACCCATTTCTCCTTAACCTATCAAGCATGGATCTTGGTGAAAAGTTTGCATTTTGGAGACAAGTTTCATGTTGATCTCAAGATGGTTATGAGGTATAAATCTTGTTCTTTTTTTTTGAGTTGTTTGTTATTACTTCAAATTATGTTAATGAAGGGTTTAGTTTAGATTTTAAATTTCAAGTCCAAATTCAAGATTAGGGTTTATGAAATTGAAGTGAGGTTTTGTTTTGGAGTTGAATGGTGATCAATTGTGCAAGGTTATGTAATGTATTTTTGTATCTTAGGGCATGCAAAATGTAATCTTGTTGCTTAGTGCAAATTGTAATATTAAAATATCCAAATTAGCTTTATTTAAACAAACTAGTTTTTAGCTTTTGGTTCCAAATGGGTGATTTAAAATCTAATTATGGTTTTGATGACTTTATTAACATTTTAATTTGTTGTTTAGCAATTTAGATCATGCAAAACCAAGCTTAATTGATGAATTGTGAATTTTGCTATAAAAGGTGTTAAAAAATTGATATTTTTGCAAACTAGGATTTTGGAAATTATGCAAATTTTTGAGAATAAATTATAGAAATGGTTTATATGACTTAGTTATGATATTCAGTGGATATTGTGGCCGCTAAATTTGTTTAAACATCGAGTTTTGTACTAAAACGGTTAATTTTGCTTGCTAGATTTTCGGAAAAATAGCTTTTAAAGTGAGTTTGAGGTTTTTGTGAACTGCAACCTATTTCATATTATAATTAGTGTTTTTGAATGTATAAATGGGTGTGTTTGGGTTTTTCTCGATGGTTTGGCATTTGTACGCCGACGTCGAGGGTTTTTGGGTCGATTTGTGAAAGCAACCATAGGTTTTGATCTATGTGGGATTCGTGCGTCGTTTTGGTCATGGGTCGGATTTTAATGCGATATGGTGCGTTATGATATGTAGGTAACCCATGTGGACTTCGAGACGACAAGCAAGCGCGTGACGACATCGGCACCGGCGAGCGAGGACCAGGTGAGTAGATTTATATCTACGGGGAGAAGTCGGGTGGATGGCGTATAGCACCCCCGCAGTCCGTGGTGGTGTATACGGATGCGTATACACACCAACAATTATTATATGTTATTTGGGATTAATAACGATGTTTAGGATGGATATTGATGTGTTGGATTATTTTAGTGTTGCGAACCCTAGGGTAGTGTTGCACTACACATACACACATACATACTTGCATACATTCCTATTTATATGTGCTCATGGGATTCTTTATAGTTATGTGTTCACATGGGTACGGGACTATGTGTTCACATACGGATTTGAGGATGATACTTGGGATTGAGCTGAGTCGATGAGATTTGTTTTGTGGTTGTGATATCGATGATATGGCAGGATTCGTACTTCCTGGTATTATAGCAGATCTTGGGGCGGCGATATGGGTGAATAGTGTTATAAATATGATTTTGACCCGTACCCAGATTTGGGATGCCGTACGACGGTTTTACGTACGAGCTATATATTGATGATTGATCCGCACTCTTGACTTGGGATGTCTGGTTATAGATATGATATTATTGACGCGGGATCACCGACTATACATATACAGGTATGTATATGTATCGACTCAGATGATAGGCGGTTTCCTTACCTGTAGTTCAGCTTGTTAGTTCAGCCGTATAGTTTAGTGTAGTTGTTAGATTAGATTAGACTTCTTACCTATTTCAAAAACTAACGAATCGTGGGTATTTTAAAAGACAGCCCAAGGGATCCTACGGATATTTCAAAAGACGTATCTTTTCATAAAAACACCGTAGCCCTATTTTCAAAACCCCATGATTCGTGTTATTTCAAAAGGCACCATTTGTAGGACTTGTATTAGATTAATGCAGGTTAGTTACAGTTGCGTCTAGTATTCAGCTCCCGCTTATTATTGTGGTTCGCTCCGCATCGCATACTTACATTGTTATTTCATATTGCATTGCTGACATTATGCTGTTATGACACCAGCACCATTACCGATGATGCGTATGTACCACGTACACTTACTTGCCGGCTCACACACATCTTCATCGGTAATTGCCATGTCACGTACACCTTAGAAAATATTATTGCTTAACTTAGCTTGATAGCTACTAGTTTGACATAATATTAGTGTACTTACCTTATACGCCAGCTTAGATATTGTTGTTATTACTTGTCACTTCATGCATACTGTTATTCATTGTTATGCCGTATTCATGGATTCTTATGCCTATATTCATGGGTTTATATGCTATTGATGATTTGGATTCGGATTTCTATGAGATTTTCTGGATTTGGGGGAAAACCGGAAAACTTATATAAACCGATTTCGCTCTTTTTAAATAAAAAGTGCGGTTTTTCCCATGCTGTATGAGTCGTCCACCATGAGTTTGCTGATGGATTTCGAGACCCGATTCGAGGAGGCGGATGAACCGTTTTGGGTACATGGTGGACCCGGTAAGGTACCCCGGGGCAAAAAGCGCGTGATGATGACGATGTGAGCCTGGCAGGGGAGCACTACCTACCGGTGATTTTACCCGACGCGTCGGATATCCGGAGGATACCGTCATGGTCTTGAGATGGATGGTAGGGGCCGGTCTGGACTGACGGCGCCCTAGATATTATGATTGAGACATTGAGATTTCGAGATATTGAGGTACAGAGATTGTGATACAGAGATATCGAGATATTGGGATTACGTTTTGTGCCGATGCTAGGCACTGTTTTATGCTGATTTCATTATGATACCTCATTTTAAAAATACAAAGGAAATCTCACTAAATTATGAAAACAGTTTCTTCATTTACATGTATTCGGTTTTCATGCATTCATACCTCATTCACATGATATATTGCTACCTGAGGCACTGACACGGGCACATGAGATTACACTCGGGTTAGATATTTACCCTAGCCTTTGTTATAGGCTGCATGTTATATACATAATTGAGGATATATTATGATCATTGACATAGGTTGCGTTATTTATGCGATTTCTTTCCGTAGATGTTTTTCTATTCACGAGTTGGCAACTCACCCCCGTTGTGCCCCAGTTTCTTGCAGGTTTTGCCGTACAGGTTTCATTACGGCTTTGCTGGCAATGCTTCCCATTTCCGGGTGACTGCTAGTAGGTGGGTTTACTTGTATCGTATCCCCATTATATATCTTGTATATCATTATTCTGTTGTATCTAGAAGTTCATCAACCAAACATGTATTTATTTAAGAGATAGAGACCAGTGATGTTAGTTATTTCGACCTTAGAGTCGCGCGTTATATTTCTGTGGATTTCTGGTGGTTTTGAGTTTCCTTTTGAGTTTTGATCGTCGCCCTTGGCGTTGTATATTATTGCTTGTGTGGTTGTGACCGTCGATTGACGAAGAGCTAGCTCCCGCTTGGGGATGCCTTTTTGATTTCGTATACTATTCATGTTGTATCCCGTTTGGAGGCCAGTTTTTACAAAGGAGACTCTGCCGAAATTTTCGGGAAATGTTTGATGTTTTTTTTTAACCGCATAATTCGGCTTATGCTATTGAAACCACTTGTTTTAATTGGTTTTCCTTCACTCTACTACTTTTCTTGGTTTGGATTTCTGGGTTTTCGGCTTACTTAGATTACGTACGCCTCGAGACGTTCGTAGTTTAAGTGCCGGTTATATTCCGTACTTTCGGGACGTGACACATCCATTTCATGGATGGTATCAGTATTGTACTAGACGTAGATTAGTACCCCGATCATGATATTTGATACCGAGGATACCGAATAATTAATGTGATAGATGTGACATTTGACCCATACCCAGATTTGGGAAGCCGTACGACGGATTTACCGTATGAGCTATATATTGACGATAGATCCGCACTCTTGATTCGAGAATGTCATATGATATGTTGTACCGTACATGATATTATTGAGGCGGGATCACCGACTATTATATATATATATATATAAATATATATATATATATATCGACTCAGATGTAGGTGGTTTCCGTACCCCTTTTGATTAGTTGTTAGTTAGACCTGTAGTTTACCTAGTAGATGTCATACTGGACCCGAGTCATACCTATTTCCAAAACTGACGAATCGTGAGAATTTTAAAGACATACCAAGGGATACTACGGATATTTTAAAAGAAGTATCTTTTCTTAAAAACACCGTAGTCCTTATTTTCAAACGCCACGATTCATACTATTTCAAACGTAAAAACAGTATAACACATGTATAGTAAGGTAGATTTTTTGTTGTTACGTTATTATTCATTTTCCGCATATTATTGTTGTATTTACTATTCATTTTCCATATTTTGTTGTTATCGCCTCATTGCATGCCATTGTATACGTAGTAATTATAAAACCATGCTGTTAGGACACCAGTACCATTACCGATGACGCGTATGCTCCACGTACACTCTCTTGCCGGCTCACACACATCTTCATCGGTAATTGACATGTCACGTACACTTCAGAAAATACCTTTTCATTGACACTGCTTGATAACTGATAGTCTCAACATGTTATAGCTTCCATATGCTAGTTTAAATATTGCATTCATTGCATGATATTAGGTGCATTCATATATTCATTGGTTATGCAGTATTATGGAGATTTATGCCCGTATTCACCGTTTATTGGTATCCTGATTTTGACGATTTCGGATTTACATGAGATTTCTGGATTTGGGGGGAAACCGCAAGAATTTAATAAAAGCTTAGTATCATCATTTTAAAAATGCAAATTGCGGTTTTCTCATGATGTATGAGTCGTCCACCATGAGTTTTCATGATTGCTATTGGATTTCGAGACCCGATTCGAGGAGTTGGATGAACCGTCTCGGGTACATGGTGGGCCCGGTATGGTACCCCTGGGCAAGAAGCTCGAGTTGTATTCAATGAGCCTGGCAGGGGAGCACTACCAACCGGTGATATTATTTGGACTCGTCGGTTATTCGGAGGATACCGGCCGGAGTCATGAGATGGTTATAGGCTGATCCGTTCTGCCGGAGCCCGCGGGCCGATCCCACTGATGATACGGATGCCTGAGATATTGATATTGAAATATGAGATTTATTGAGATTTGATACTGAGACTTATGTTTTGTGTTGATACTTGATACTGATTTCTCTGTTGCATTCATTGATGATACGTGATTGACATATATATAGAAATCTCATTGATTAAAGAAAACAATTGTCATACTCATGATATATTCTGTTTCCAATCGTAATGCATTCATACATCATATATCTGATATGTTGCTATCTGGGAAACGGACTCGAGCAGGTTGTATTACACTATACGTAGCTGGACCAGGATTTTTATTTGAGGATATTACCTAATATGACCTAGGATAGCGTTATGCATGCGATTTCTGCTCGTAGATGTTTTCTACTCACGAGTTGGCAACTCACCCCCGTTGTGCCACAGTTCCTTGCAGGTTTTGCTGTGCAGGTTCTTTGCGGCTTTGCTGTCACACTGTTCTTTCCGGGTGATTGCTTTGGCAGGTGGGTTCTTTGCATCAGGACCACCATTGTTTATTATTATTTCAGTTGTATCTAGAAACTCCATCAACCAGATTGTATATTTGAGAGGGTTAGAAGTCCAGTTTGTTATTCTTTCGACCTAGGAGTCACGCGTTGTATTATTACGTTCTGCATGTTGTTTTGAGTTTCTTTTGAGTTTTGATCCTCGCCCTTGGCGTTGTATATTATATTGCTTGCGTGGTTGTGACCGTCGATTGACGAAGAGCTAGCTCCCGCTTGGGGATGCCTTTTTATTGATTTCGTATACTATTCATGTTGTATCCCGTTGAGGGGCCTGCATTTACAAAGGAGACTCTGCCGAAATTTTCAGAAAATAATTGATGTTTTTAAAACGCATAATTCGGCTTATGAAATTAAAACTACTTGCTTTAAGTTGGTTTTTCCTTCACTCTACTGCTTCTTTGGTTTTGATTTCTGGGTTTTGGCTTACTTAGATTACGTACGCCTCGAGACGTCCGTAATTTAAGTGACGGTCGTGTTCCATACTTTTCGGGTCGTGACAGTATTGAGCGATCAGAAGATCAACAAGCAAGCCTTCTCATTCTCCTACGAATCCAATCAGTAACACTACCGTACAGTCCGGTCTTTTCGTCTGATATGTCGCATATCACAGCCAGGGGGTGGTATAATGTCAGACCCCAATTGCCTGATAAGTCATGCCGATGCAAGGTCTATAACGGTTCGAGAAACTACTGATAACCCTTACAAGTAAATCTCAGCAATCCTGGCCAGGGATTTCCTGTTATGGCCAATCGAGCATAGCGCAACATCAACTCCCAATACCGGGATAGACGAAAACCCTCATATCGCTCATTGCCTCCATGTGACTCGGGACTGTACCCAAAAACCACCTTTTTTCACGATCTCTTGACCATGGTATGGTGAAAATCAAAGCACAGTGGGAATCACACAAGACTCTATGACGATCTCGGGTCTACAGACTAACCTGTACCCGTGTCACCAGAGAATTACTATCCGACGATAGGTATATTACCATCTAGGAGTTCTCGGCGAGTCCGTCCAGTGTACCCAGTCTCCACTGAGCACCCGTATGCCTTCTCTGATGTCAAACACCAATGGATATGGAATCATCCATCGTCCATCATATAAGTCAAGAAGCGCATACGCTAATCTACTCTGGAGTACCGATGCCCGTCTCGATACTCCCACGATTAGGAACATTTGAAGGATGTACTTATCGAATAACATGTCCCCACTAGTATGATCTGCATCATAATCCTGATAGTCAAGTAATCATCCCAAGGGATTTATCAACCAAAAGATGCAGTCAATACAGCCAGAACCACACCTGTAACCCAAGTGAGCGGGGTTTTTTAAACCCACCAAAACAGTATTTGTTAACATGTTAAGATAAAGTGCAACCAGACAGCATACTATCATGTCGAGCAACAAAGTCCTCCCTATATATGCCCAAGCATCCACTACAATATACATCGCATGTATAGTAATGGCCTCTAGGGCATACATATAACTAACAATAATTAGTTATGTGATAACTAGCTTGAATTTTATAAATCTAGCAATTTAGTCTCATTTGATCGGTTGCCGCGGAATTTTAATGAGGATCAAAGTTCCGTCGCAATTACGTAGCGTACGCGGATACTCGCCGGGTAACCTTACTAGATAGCCATTCTCTATAGCCCCGACCAAGTGACTGTAGGAGAACCCCATCGCCAAAAACATCCATTCGGGTGCTCGCGGCCGCGGTGTTCCGCCTTAGTGTACTTCGTCGACGGCATCGGGGGTGCGGCCGTCAACTAAAGATTCCGACGAGCATTCGATCAGGTTATCGGGAATTTTGTTGAATTACCCGACAGGTTATTGGAAAGTGTTTTCAATATCGAGACTAAAATGCGGGGTTTATAATTGTTAGGTATGTGATGTCTAAGGAATTCATTTGGTTGGGCATGAAATCCAAAGTATGTGATACATTGGGTTTATGATGTCTAAGGTGGTTGCGGATTCCAATTGTTGTCGTTTTTCATTTTCTTTTCTGCGACAGTAAGTGTAATATGTGGTGTATCGCCGGTTTCGTTGCTATATGTCAACGACAATTAGGATACGCATATTTACTTACGTTGATGACATATGATGTTATGTGTTGCTGTTATATGTTATATTGGATTGTCGTGTTCTGAATAGCCGGGTTTTTTTTTATGTGAGATGAGAGTTTTTCATTTTCATTCATGTAAAAGCTTGTATTTAATATTCTTTTATTGCGGCACTTCCGGGTTGAGGATGATGTCACCATTAATATATATTATCTACTTTTCCGCTTTAGGATAGACCCAAGGAGAAGAGCACAAGTAACCGGGTTCTAGAGTCCAGTGGGAGACCATTTCGAGGAGTCGAGACCGGGTCTCCTAACTCTAGAATTAGTAGGGTTTCTTGCCGCTCTCGTAGGGGTCAAGGGGTGTGGGTTTGGCTATTCATCGTGACCGTGGAATCCGTGTTTTATACTGGCTTAATTTAAAACACGGAATTCCTAGTATATCCAATATTTCATATGTGTTCTTCTGCTGCTGATATTCTGAGATGTGATCACTTGATATGTTGAGACGAATGCTTATATTATATGTATGATATATAATTAATATTGCTGCTTTCGTTTCTTCTGTGATTCTTAGGAAGCATAATTGATGGGACTTCATTAATGAGATTAATGAAATAAAAGAAACCTAAAGATGTTGTAGAAAATTGTTTTAAAAACTGTTAGTTCTTGCATTGCATAGCGGTATTCCTTGAAGAATATCCAGCACCTTATTTGATAAGGAAAGAGCCGAAATCCCTTCACCGAGAGTGACCTCTTTAGTGAAACTGGCAGATGCTACAACCCATGCGGTTTTGTCTTTTGATTTCATTTTTAGTTCAAGCTTTGCATAGTGGTATTTGTGAAATATCCAGCACCTCATTCGATGAGGAAAGAGCCGATATCCCTTCACCTGGAATGACTTCTTTAGCTAAACTAGTAAAAGCCTAAAAAAAACTCCTTTTAAAAATTCACTCGATTCTATAACAAGATCAAGTTCATTACTCAAAAGGTTTTCTTAAAAACCTGTCGTAACCCTCCGTAATTTTAGGAAGTAGAGTACTTAGTATTCGTGCTACGTTTGTTGACCATAGTTAAGGCGTAGTGTGCGGTAGCTAAGAGATGCCTTCCTACACAGCATATGATATGATTAATTAGGACAGTCATATGACTTTGTTGACCATAGTTAAAGGTCGTGTGGGTGGGTCTAATTAATCAGGAAATGACGGGTAGAACTTGACTAGGGCTTATGATTTGTTGACCATTGTTAAGGTCATAAGTCACTAGGGGTAAAATATTATCGGGAATTTCAAGTGTTGAAATTTGCAATGAGATTGCATACCTTCTATGAGATAGTTGGATCCGTATACCCACTGCGAGTAAGAGTTACTCCCGGGAGAGTTTCACACATTACAATTAGCCGATCAAGTAGGTGTCTAGAAAGGTGTTAACGGGGTTACGCCCCTGGGAAACTGAGGATTATTTTAATTAGGTCCGTGCGAAAGCACGAGGAACCTCCCTCAAAGTACCGACACTGGCCTGGCCGAAAGATTGGTGAACTTGTAGGGTGTAATTATTCCCGGCTAGTCTTACGTTTTAGGGTTTGAAAAAAGATTTGATAAAAACAGTGGGAACCATCCTGATTATATAAAATAATAACCAATCTAATCTTGCAAGAGCGCACGCAGAGTGTTTTCTTCTCTCTCTCCTGGTAGAGACCATGTCACGCCTTAATCAAGATAATAATATGGATGCATTGACTGAACCTGCATATTATACTGAGCTAGGAAACGTTGGTTCCGCTCTATCTTATAATTGTTATAAGTCCGAGCAGGAAATAGAGGATTATCTGGATTTCCACACAATCCAATTGAGGAATAAGCATGTTGATGCATATTTTTCGGATGTGTTCATTACCAAGAACCATTTCTCAGTATCCTCCACGTCCTAGGTATGAGATATCGGATTAGGATCCCACATATATAATCTGTTACATGGGCTACAAAAAGGTAGAGAAGTGGGATAGGGTGATATATCTCTAAATGTTAGAGAATAGTGCAATTGTTGTAGCCAAATCAGTTGGCAGATATCACCTTGTATTACCAAGTGGTAAATATATTGATTCTGAACGAATGTTATTACATACCGAACTTGATATACAACATTACAACGGTTTCTTTAATAAGTTAAAGAAGGATATAATTTTGTATTGGTGGATAATGTTGTGAACATTTTTCTTGATCAAGAGTTGATTGGATCAGGCACGTTATGAAATAGCATATACATTCTAAATCAAACCACAGTTCAAAGTATGTAAAAACACAGAAGATGAGTAGTTCAGAAATGAATGATTCCTTCTTGTGGCATTGTAGACAAGGTCATATCGATGCGACACGACTATCTAAGTGACATAAGGATGAATGTTTGAATCTGTTCGAATTTTCATCTTATGATACTTGCCAGTCTTGTCTCAAAGGTAAAATGGCCAATACTCCGTTTATTGGAAATGGATAAAGAGTTGTTGAACTATTGGGATAGATACATGATGATATATACGGTCCTATGTCTACACATGCTAGGCTTGGTTCTTTGTACTTCATTACATTTATCGAAGATCTCTTAAGATTCTGACATGTGTTCCTGTTGAAACACGAGTCTGAAACTTTTGAGAAATTCAAGGAATATAAGCCTGAAGTTAAGAACCAAACAGGTAGAAGTATTAAATTCCTTCGATGAGATCGAGGAGGAAAATACTTGGGCATTGTGTTCCTGGAGTTTCTAAAAAGGAGAATGTGATTCTCTCTCAGTTTACTCCTTCGAGTACACCACAACACAACGGTGTATCGGGGCGGAGGTATCGCGCCCTATGAGATATGGTGCGCTCTATGATGAGTACTGCTGAGTTGCCTGTTTTCTTTTGGAGTTATGCACTTGAGAAGATGCATACCTATTGAATGGGGTTCCATCCAAATCTGTGCCTACCACTCCATATGAGATATGGAATGGGAAAAGACCATCTCTTAAACGAGTTAAGATATGGGTTGTCCGACATATGTTGAAAACCAAAATCCGGACAAGCTCGAGGCAAGGTCAGTTCTGTATAAGTTTGTTAGGATATCCCAAACATTTGCAAGGGTATATCTTCTACCATACTGAGGAGCAAAAGGTGTTTTGTTTCTCAGCATGCCTCCTTTTTAGAAAAAGGAATTTCTTGTGAAAAAATTTGTGGTCATGAGATAAAACTGGAAGGAGTTCCAGCTAGACAAACTAACAGCTGATGATTTGGTGAAACCAAAGGATTTAATAGTCTCCAATGAACCTCAGCCTCTCCGCGAATCTGGTAGGGTTCCTCATCCACTTGAGGGATACTACGATCTTCTCGGTGACAGTGGGAACGAGGATTGCATCATGGTAGATGAAGACCCTGTTAGTTATATGTATGCCCTAGAGGCCATTACTGTACATGTGATGTACATTGTAGTGGATGCTTGGACATATATAGGGAGGACTTTCTTTCTCGACATGGTAGTAAGCTATTTGGTTGCACTTTATCTTAACATGTACACTTTTTGTCTCTCTATTACATGTTGATAAAGCCCTTAGGGTGTGTGCTTGACTACCAGGACTATAATGGAGATCATACTAGTGGGGCCAAGGGTAGTCCATAAGTACACCCTATAATTGTTCCTAGTCGTGGGAGTATCGAGACAGGGCATCGATACTCCAGAGTAGACTAGCGTATACGCTTCTCAACCCATATGATGAGCGATGGATGATCCCATATCCAGTGGTGTTTGACATCAGAGAAGGTATACGGTTGCTCAGTGGAGACTAGGTACACTGGACAGGCTCACCGAGAACTCCTAGATGGTATTATACCTATCGTCGGATAGCAGTTCTCTGGTGACACTGATACAGGTTAGTCTATAAACCCGAGATCGTCATAGAGTCTTGTGTGATTCCCACTGTGCTTTGATTTCCACGATAACACGGTCAAGAGATCGTGCAAAAAAGTGGTTTTTAGATACAGTCCCGAGTCACATAGAGGCAATGAGCGATAGGAGGTGTTTCATCTCTCTCGGTATTGGGAGTTGATGTTGCGCAATGCTCGACTGGCCATTACAGGAAATTCCTGGCCAGGGTTGCTGAAATTTACTGGTAAGTGTTATCAGTAGTTTCTTGAACCGTTATGGACATTGCATCGGCATGACTTATCAGGCTATTGGGGTCTGACGTTATACCACCCCAGGCTGTGATATGCGACATATCATACGAAGAGACCGGACTGTACGGTAGTGTTACTAATTGGATTCGCAGGAGTACGAGCAGGCTTGCTTGTTGATCTTCTGATCGCTCAATACCCGGGTGGCTGTTACGTTTAGCAGACCGCTTGCAGCTTGTGGGTGTTTGATATGATCATCACCTACCGCCGGCGTATTGACGAGTCTTTAGAGTCCTACATAGAGGTTTCCTGTCTCAAGCAAAACGGATTAGTGTTCGGATTCCTTAGCACCCTACCGGGTTTTCACAGCAACTTCCATGCCAATTTAAAAAAATCTAAGGTTCTAATGAACCCTAACCCTAGGATCAAGCTAAAGTAACTAGACAATATAACATGTAATCTACCATTACACTAAGTGAATGAGGAATACAACCTTTGTAGACCGGTCCTTCACTTCTAAAGCTCCGTGTAGTAGTCCCTTCGCTGCGGTCGAAGATCTCCCGAACTCTAGTATGTGTTCCCTTGGAGAAATGAACAAGCTTGCTCGAAGTCTTCGAGGCCGAAGATGATCTACGTCGAGGAGACTCAAACCCAAGCTACCTCTTCACTAGGTCAAGAACTTTGTGAAGAGAACACCTTTTACTACCTAAGAATATGTATAGGATGATGAAGTAGGAAGTGGGCACACTTTAGATTTTATTTTCTCACAATATTTTCTCTCTTTAAAAAACCCTAGCAGGCTTTTTGCTCAAGGAAGAAGAAGATGAGCAAAAGAAATGAGAATGAACTAATGAGGTGAGAGAATGAACTATGGGTGAGTTTGTATCATATACTAACTCATGTAGAGATATAACCATGGCTAAATTATAATGGTTAGGTTAATAAATATCTTAAGTAAAACGAAATTAGTGGACTAAGTCAATGCATCCACAAGCTTCATGAAGCTTCATGCATGTGAGCTATTATCCACTAATTTGGAATTACTTTAAATACTAAAACCCAACATTATAATTAGTATTGTGTAAGTCTCATACACCCATGTAGTGTGTATCAACAACCATGATACAAAATAAAACACAATTAATATATATCACATATATATTAAGTGTGCACATGTGAGAATAATAAATGCTTAAGTGAGCTAATATTAATTAATGTAAATTAGTATAACAAATATACAATTATACACTAAATTATCAAATCAACACTCGATTTAATTATCTGGCTATATCACATATAACCGACTAATATTAAATGTACCAACTTATCGAATCAACACTTGATTCGATAACCCGGCTATATCACATATAACCATCCGATACAAATATCGTGAGAATAGAATACGGTATCACATACTCGCATTATTCTCGGTCCCGCACATATCACATATGTGCTCCTACTTCATTTCGCCTGAGCCAGGAAGCCTCTGTGTAGGACTCTAAAGACTCGTCAATACGCCGGCAGTAGGTGATGATCATGCCAAACACCCACAAGCCGCAAGAGGCGTGCTAAACGTAATGGCCACCCGGGTATTGAGCGATCAGAAGATCAATAAGAAAGCCTGCTCATACTCCAGCGAGTCCAATCAGTAACACTTACCGTACAGTCTGGTCTCTTCGTCTGATATGTCGCATATCTCGTCTAGGGGTGGTAAACGTCAGACCCCAGTAACTCGATAAGTCTTGCGGATTTGAGGCTCATAACAGGTCGAGAAACTACCGGTAACACTTACCAGTAAATCTTAGAATCAGCCCTAGCCAGGGACTTCATGTTATAGCTAATCGAGCCCAGCACAACATCAACCCCTAATACCGAGAGAGACGAATCCCCTCATATCGCTCATTGCCTCCATGTGACTCAGGACTGTACCAAAAAACCACCGTTTTGCACGTTCTTATGAACGTGGTAAGGTGGAATTCAAAGCACAGTGGGAATCACACAAGACTCTATGACAATCTTGGGTCGACAGACCAACCTGTACCAGTGTCACCAGAAAACTGCCATCTGACTTGAGGTATAATACCATCTAGGAGTTCTCGGCGAGTCCGTCCAGTATACCCAGTCTCCACTGAGCACCCGTATATCATCTCTGATGTCAAACACCAATGGATATAGGATCATCCATCACCCATCTACATGGGTCGAGAAGCTATACGCTAGTCTATTCTGGTATATCGATGTCTCGTCTCGATACACCCATGACTAAGGACATTAAAGGATGTACTTATAGACTACCTTTGTCCCACTAGAATGATCTGCATCATAATATAGGTAGTCAAGTACACATCCTAAGGGCTTTACCAACATGTAACTGTCACGACCCAAAGTTTGGCCCGTGACCGGCACTTAACTACGTAACGTCTACAAGCGTAACGCGACTAAGTGAACCGAAAACTCAGAAATCAAATCAGTAAAAGTATATAGTGATTTAAGCATTAAATGGAAGCATTTATTAAAATGTTAAGAGATCTAAGTAAACAATCACCAAGATAGCAATATACGACGCTGTAGCGAAGAAATGAGCAACAAGTGGGAACATCACTGATAGAATAAACTGCATAAGTGAAGTCGGCTCACAACGAGCTCGGCACCAGAATACAAAATAATATGCATCGTCCTCACAATTGGTCTATAAGTCAATACATAAGTGGTAGATGGAGAGTACTAGATACAACAATGTACATAACTGAAAGATAAACAGATACCACACAAAACCCACCTATCAGCAAAAGAGCTAGTACACCAACTATAGGGGTATCTGTTTCCAAAGATGCAAGAACGCCGCCTGCCGCGACTACTCCGAGGAGCAACCTGCAAATACTGTGGCACAACGGGGGTGAGTTGCCAACTCGTGAATAGAGATAATATATAAAAGTAATCGCGAGCATGCACGTACTGCGCTACTCTATCAAATGACGGCAGATAAGTCTGTATGCAATAAGTACTATGTCCATAATCATGCAAGTGCTCTGTGAAGTAAAGTAACTACAGGATGAGATGAAAAATAATTATTTCGGAGCATGGGATGAAATAACATCTACACGGAATGTCAACGTGGAAAGATAATCGGTACCCACCAATGCACCCCAAATCCTAACAACCCAGACGCCGGCACCCCCATCGGCCCTCAAATCCTGTACATCACTGAGAATCACGAGTGCCCAACATCGGCACACAAATATCATAAATACTCGTGTCTAGCATCGACATGCAAATCTTCCTCTATCGGGCATCCGTCAGTCCGGGTCAGCCCCCCTCTCTCATATATCGGGCATCCGTCAATCCGGGTGAGCCCTCTCTCTCATATATCGGGCATCTGTCAGTCCGGGTCAGCCCTCTCTCTTATATATCGGGCTCTAGCACCGAGAAAACACATGGTGGACGCACTGAAATATCATATCAAGGGAAACCGGGTTTTTAAATAATTACCTATTCTCTTTTGAAATATCCACGGTTCCCAAATCCAGAAATAACATGGAAACAACATATCTCAATGCGTAAATCTATGCAGGTATGAGGATATCAATATATACATGGCACATGTATGAATATGTGATGTAGATGTGTCCAAGTATGAATATAACATCTGCTGATATGTGGCAAATCATGGCGAACATCAATAATGCGGAACAATCTGACATATGATTTATAACAATCCTATAATGTGAGTGTCATGGCAATTACTAACGGTGTGTGTGTAGCATATAAAAAGTGCTCGTGCAACTTGAACAGTTAGTAATAGTGCGGTGTTCTATCAATTCTAGTTTATATACGCATAGCAGGGAATGCGGTATGCAATAAACAGTAGTCATGTAGGTGAATGCAAAACATTTCGCTATAAGGTCCTATGAGCCCTGACGCATAACTCCATGTGGGAGATATCCCCGTAGATGTTAAATCTACTCACCGTAGTCTCTCGCTAGGTATAGCCGACGACTTGTTTCCCCTTCTTCGCGGCGTCCGTCGCACTCGCCCGCGAACCTAGAATTTCACAATATATCACACATAAGCTCAAAACCATACCGACACGACATTTAAAGTCAAACTAGTAACTCGCATCGTGAACCAAGCGCGCGTGTGCGCGATACGCTAAAACGTGTGATTACGCGCCTAAAGCCACTCCGACGCGTAGCGATACGCAGAAACCCCAAACCCACACACACGTATCACGCGTGTCGCGAAAGTTTAAAATACGGAAAATAGGGTATTAGATCCCAGATTTTTATACAGGAAAGATATTACAAAACTATATATACCACAATACTACACATAGTAGCAGACTCCTGTGCCCCAAACCCCAACCCCCGACTCACTCATCTGGCCGCAAATTGCGGCCAGAATGCATTTTTCGGCAGCCAGTCTTGGGAATTGGGCTCCCAGGTTTCGTGTGTGCACTCTATACCTCCTATATATGCTACAGTAATTACAGATTTGTTCTGAAATAACTCGGGCAGCAGCAGATCCAACAGAGCCTTATTTCTAGTTAAAATGTCTAATTTAGCACTAAAAAGGTACTTTGTGGTATTTTAGTGCAAACTGAAAGAAAATCCTAGTTTAAATAGCTCTAATAGCACCTAAAAGAGTTAACCAACCCAGGAAAATACCAATCTAACATATACTTCACAATATCCTTCAATATCACTAAAAATGCACATAAAACATGATTTTTAGCTAAGATACTACAAAATAAGGAAAAAGATGTTACACATGAGCTATATACCTTCAAAAGACCTTTAGACACACCAAAATCCCCAGCTCTAGCCTCAAGTGTCCAGACATGCCATCAAACTCCCCCAAAAGGTCATTTTTCCATGGTTTTGTGACGGGAAAAGGGATTTTGGGTAGGGTTTTGTGTAGAGATAAAAGAGAAGTGAAAATGGAAATGAAAAGGTGATGAATTTCTGATGTTGGTGCTTCCTCTCTGCAAAATTTCCAGAAAATGAGAAAAGAGAGAGAAGAGAGAAGAGAAAATGGGCCAAAAAGTCAAGTTTTCTCACCTAACACCATACTTTCATTTTCTATTTGAATTTTGATATTCAAAAAGGGTTTGACTTGCTTTTTAAAATGGTGGGGATAAATAACAACCATGCAAGAAGAGGATGGTTACTTGCTACACTTAAACCTAAGTCAAAAGAATTGTGCTAGGTGTGCATGTGCACTACAATAAACCTTACTTATGAAATAATCAAGGAAAATTTCTCAATTAGGGTAAACACAACCAAAATAATTAATAACCCTATAATTATATATAAATATATAAATATATATATAAGCACTTCACCACACAATTATCGCTAGCCAAGAAGGAAAATACGATGCTCGGGCTTTTATGAAAAACACGCACAATTGCTAATTTACACGAAAACATCCTAAATGAATTTCAAGGCGTTACAATCTACATCCCTTAAAGAAATTCGGTCCCCGAATTTAAAAATCTAACTACACGTACCTTCGAAAAGATGGGGATACCTCTTCCTCATCTCGCTCTCGGTCTCCCAAGTGACCTCCTCGCTGCTCTGACCACGTCCAAGTACCTTGACTGATGGTATGTCCTTCGATCTCAATTTTTTCACCTGTCGATCTAAAATGATCACCGGCTGCTCTGCATAGGAAAGGTCACGCTCAAGCTGGATCGTCGGGTGCTGAATCGCATGCGAAGGATCATGAAGATATTTGCGGAGCATCGAAACGTGAAATACGGGGTGCACATCTGGGAAACTGGGCGGAAGGGCCAACCGATACGCAACTGCACTTACACGCTCAAGGATCTCGAAGGGGCCCATATATCTGGGACTAAGCATCCCTTTCTTCCTAAATCTCATCACACCTTTCATTGGGGAGACCCTCAAGAAAACATGATCACCAATAGAAAACTCAAGTCTGCGCCGACGACGGTCCATATAAGATCTCTGCCTACTCTGGGCTGCTCTCATCCTATCGCGAATCAACTGGATTTTTGCGGTCATCTCCTCCACAATCTGTGGCCCTAAGATACTGCTCTCACTGAGCTCTGTCCAACAGGCGGGCGATCTGCATCTCCTCCCATAAAGAGCCTCAAACGGTGCCATCTGAATGGTCTCCTGGTAGCTGTTGTTGTAGGAGAACTCTACTAAGGGTAAATGATGATCCCAGCTACCTCTAAAGTCTAAGACGCACGCTCTGAGAATGTCCTCGAGAGTCTGAATAGTCCGCTCTAACTGCCTGTCGGTCTGCGGATGAAATGCTGTGCTGAAACTCAAACGAGTGCCCAAAGCCTCCTGAAGTCTCTGCCATAGCCGGCTGGTAAACTGGGTGCCTCTGTCGGGCACGATACATGTCGGAACTTCGTGCAGTCGTACAATCTCGTCGATGTAAATCTGGGCATACTGAGCAAATCCGAAAGTCGTCTTCACCGGTAGGAAGTGAGCCGCTTTCATCAAACGATCCATGATCACCCAGATGGAGTTATACTCTCGACTAGTCCTGGGTAGACTCACAATGAAGTCCATGGAAATCTGTTCCCATTTCCACTCCGGAATGGGTAACGGCTGTAGCTCTCCCGCGGGCCTCTGGTGCTCAGCCTTGACCTGCTGAAAAGTCAGGCATCTCGACACAAAATCTGCGATGTCTCTCTTCATTCTGTCCCACCAGTAAATACCTCTCATGTCATGGTACATCTTGGTGGAACCAGGATGAACACTGTATACCGATCGATGTGCCGCCTCAAGAATCTCACGCCGCAGTCCCTTAGCATCTGGTACACAGAGTTTCGCCCCAAATCGTAGCATCCCATGATCATCGATCACGAACTCGGAAAATCTTCCCTGTTCAATCTGTGTCCTGATCTCTGAACATTGGTCATCACTGTGCTGTGCCTCATGTATACGGTCAAGCAACTGTGGGTGTGCACGAACATGCGCAATCTGTCCTCCAATCGGCGTAAACTCGAACTGTACCCGGCTGCCACATAAAATCTGCCAATCTGCCGACGACTGCCTCTGTACTGCGCTCAAACAAGATAGACTACCCTTAGGCCTCCTGCTCAAAGCATCCGCCACTACATTAGCCCTGCCTGGGTGATACAAGATCTCACAATCGTAGTCTTTCACTAGATCCATCCATCGGCGCTGTCTAAGGTTCAGGTCGCGCTGCTGAAATATATAATTTAAGCTCTTGTGATCAGTGAATATCTGTCACGACTCGCCACATAGGTAATGTCGCCAGATCTTAAGTGCAAAGACCACTGCAGCCATCTCCAAATCATGAGTGGGGTAATTCTGTTCATGTTTCTTCAATTGCCGCGAAGCCTACGTGATCACCCTGTCATGCTGCTTCAATACGCACCCTATCCCCACTCGTGAAGCATCACAATAGACCACAAATCCGCCTGATCCCGAAGGCAATGATAACACTGGCGCCGTAGTCAGTAGAGCCCCCAGCTGCTAAAACTGTGCTCACACTCCTCCGTCCAAATGAAATGAACTCCCTTCCGGGTCAACCCGGTCAAAGGTGTAGCAATGCGAGAGAAGTCCTGCATGAATCGCCTGTAGTAGCCTGCCAGCCCTAGAAAGCTATGAACCTCAGTAACTGACGTGGGTCTGGGCCAACTCCGAACGGCCTCAATCTTCCTCGGGTCTACACATATACCATCTCGTGTAATCACGTGCCCCAAGAAGTCTACGCTGTCCAGCCAGAAAGCACACTTTGAGAATTTGGCGAAAAGTTGATGCTCCCTCAAGGTCTGCAGTGTAATCCGCAGGTGCTGCTCGTGCTCCTCTCTACTCCGAGAATACACCAAGATATCGTCAATGAATGCTATGATGAACAGATCAAGGTACGGCCAGAAAATACGGTTCATCATGTCCATAAATGCTGCTGGCGCATTGGTGAGTCCGAGCTACATCACCAAACACTCATAATGGCCGTAGCGCGTGCGTAAAGCTGTCTTGGGAATGTCCTCATGTCGAACCGCAGCTGATGGTAGCCTGATCACAAATCGATCCTCGAAAAGTATCCTGCCCCTGGAGCTGGTCGAACAAGTCGTCGATGCGTGGGAAAGGATACCTGTTCCGCACTGTAACCCTGTTCAGCTGGCGGTAGTCGATACACAAACGCATACTGCCGTCCTTCTTCATGACAAACAGGACTGGAGCACCCCAAGGAGAAACACTGGCTCAAATAAGTCCCTTATCCAGCAAATCTTGCAACTGACCCTTCAATTCTCTAAGTTCCGCCGGGGCCATCTGATAAGGCGGTACAGAAATAGGCCCTGTGCCAGGAACCAATTCAATACAGAAAGAAATATCACACTCGGGCGGTAGCCCAGGAAGCTCGTCAGGGAACACATCAAGGAACTCGCTAAAAACCAGAACCTGATCCATTGGAACCTCTGTAGCTCTAGTATCGCAAACATAGGCGAGAAATCCCCGACATCCCTTCCTCAAAACCTGTCCGGCGTGAAAAGAAGAAATCACACTGTGAGGGGCGGCACCACAGTCCCCCAACACAACAAAAACTGACTCGCCGGGAAAACAAAATCTAACTGTCTTCTCACGGCAGTCAACAGAAGCATAGCACGTGGCTAACCAATCCATGCCCAAAAGAACGTCGAAGTCCAACATCTCTAGGAGGATCTAAATGACAGACGAATCTCTATCTCCTATCCGATGGGCACAAGACCGAATTACGTGTCGCTCAATAAAAGGATCGCTGACAGAAGTTAACACAACAAGTGGCTGATCTACCTAGCACGACTCTCGTCCTAAACTTAGCACGAAGTGCGTGGAAACATACGAGCACAAGGATCTGGATCAGACAATATGTGTGCAACAAAGGACATACTGAAAGAGTACTTGAAAGATCTGCGTTGGATGCCCTCGCGTCCCGATGAGTCGAAGCGAAAACTTATGCCTGTCCTTCATCTGCGACTGACCGAACTCCTCCTCTACTAACCTGACCCCTCTGCGCGAACCCTCCGCGTCCATGATGTCTCAGAATACGACCCTGACGTGGTGTGAAGGAACATTGCCTGATGAGGTGTTGAAGGCTTCCGCATCGTAAACATCTACGCGCTGACTGTCGTCCTCCCTAGGGATGAGAGCCAAACGAATGTCCTCGTCCTAAGCCTCTGCTCTGGGCTGGTACACCAGTACGATTCCTCAACTGTTCCGAAACTCTCACGGCCTCTGGAAGACGTGTCTCGTAAACTGGGGCTGCCTCCACCGGTGCTATGTAGGGGACGGAATACTGCATGATGATCGCAAGGAACAATTGGGTAACAGGGGTGACAACCTCTTGTCGCTGCGCTCGAACGACCTCCACCAATGAGCTCATTACCTGGTGCAAGCCCTGCATCTCTACCACTAGTCTAGCGATCTGAGCTGTCGTAGGGGGAACAATCTGTCCTGGTACAACAGGGGTACTACTCGGATCAGTCCTCGTCTCAGATGATTCAACTTGAACCTCGGCTCTCACGGCCGCTTTTTGTACCCTCGTAGTCCTTGGCGGCATAATGGCTGAAAAGAAGGTAGGATTCGATGAGGATACGAAAATCGAATCACAAGGATGTATACAATCATGAGGGAATTTCAATCAATAAGTCTTAAGGTCGCTTAGGCGGAGTACCGTGTCATGAGTATGCCGCGAAACATACGCATGCTACGCCACTCTGCTGCAGCTAGCTACTCCATCATACCATGGTGATCCTACACTCCGAAGGTAAAACCAACACTCTGATACCAACTTTGTCATGACCCAAAGTTTGGCCCGTGACCGACACTTAACCACGTAACGTCTACAGGCGTAACGCGACTAAGTGAACCGAAAACCAAGAAATCAAACCAGTAAAAGTATATAGTGTTTTAAGCATTAAATGGAATCATTTATTAAAATTTTAAGAGATCTAAGTAAACAATCACCAAGATAGAAATATACGACGCCGTAGCGAAGAAATGAGCAACAAGTGGGAACATCACTGATAGAATAAACTGCATAAGTAAAGTCGGCTCACAACGAGCTCGACACCAGAATACAAAATAATATACATCGTCCTCACAACTGGTCTCTAAGTCAATACATAAGTGGTAGATGGAGAGTACTAGAAGTTAGTGTATATGCCCTAGAGGCCATTACTGTATCATACTAGTTTGTATATTACTTGATGGAAGCTTGGGATATTCACAGTTGTATATACAATCTTGCTCGAAATGGTAGTATGCTACTTGGTTTGTCTCTGCTTTAATATGTGCATGTGTTTCTTTTAGCATATCGCTGATATACATATTAGTAGAGCCCTTAGGATCTTTGCTTGATTACCAGCGTTGTGATGGCGCTCACACTCGTGGGAGCTGGGTGATCTATAAGCACATCCTTATACAGGTCCCTAGTCGTTGGACTATCGAGACAGGGCATCGATACTCCGGAGTAGACTAGCGTATGCGCTTCTCATCCCAGTATGGGAGACGGTCTGTCCCACAGCCGTCAGTACGTCATACTTGAGATAATATGCGGGTGCTCGTTACGTTACGAGTACACTGGACAGGACTCGTCGGGAACTGTTGGTTGGTATTATACCTATCGTCAGTTATCAGTTCCCAGGTGACATGAGTACAGCTTAGTCCGCTGACTTGACACTGTCACTTCACCTCGAGTGTGTTCCCACTGCACTTTGATTACTACCATACCACGGCTCAAAGGAGCGTGCAAACAGGTAGGTTTTGGGTGCAGTCCCGAAGCACTTGGAGGCAATGACGGTTAGACAGGATTCGTCTCTCCCGGTATTGGGGATTGACATCGCGCTGTGTCAAGGAGAGCCATTACATGAGTAGTCCCTGGACAGGGCAAGTGAGATATACTGGTAGGTTTCCAGTGTTATCTCAGGGTGTTCTGGGCTACACTCCGACACGACTTGTACCGCTATTAGGGGACTGACGTTCACCGCCCCCCAAGGCCCGCCATGCGATGTATCAGACGAACAGACCGGACTGTACGGAGACTGTCACATACAGGCTCAGTAGGAGTTCAGATGGGGTTCACCTCGTCAGTCTTCTTATCGACATCTACCTGGGGACCGTTACGTACAGCTAGTGCCGCTTGCGGTCTGTGGTTAAACCCACTGCCAGCGTAGTGTCGAGTCTTTAGAGTCCCACACAGAGAGCTATTCGCCTTTAGGAAAAATGAGTAGAGGTCGCATGGTTTTGCGACAGGGTTCGTTCACATCCGCGCACTTGTGCACGTTTGCTGTCCGGACAGCTTATACTAGCGGGCTTTGGTTTAAGCCAGATCCTAGTATATGATTTAGGATTGGTTTTATCACATTGTATTCGTGTTCCTCGGATCACGAATACGGGTGCGTATGCACAGTTGCTTGAGACAGAGGGAGAGGACTTTGATTAGGGTTAATGACTATTGTCATTTTATTAACCCTAATGCTTATGTGTGTATTATGGTTAATTGATATTAGTTTAAATAATTGTGCATGGTTATGGTTGTTGACCATTTGACCTCCTTGACTTGTTGACCTAGGTTGACACTTTGACCATTATCATTTCATTTGGAAGATGCTCTTTGATCCTTGCAAATTGCATTAAAAATGAAATGATAATGGTCATGTCTTGATTAACCATGACAATTATCTAGCTAATTATCTAATTACAATAATTCACACATATATGAGAGAATGCTTCATATTTTCTCTCATTCTATTATTCACTTTCTCTCTCTTGTTCTCCCTCTCCCTCAAGCTCTCCCCTCTCATGTGTTGAGAAACACTTGAGCTTGAGAAAAACCCCTTCTTGATAATCTCTACTCTCATCTAGGGTTTAAGGATTAGCACTTCTTGCACCCTAGTTACTTCTAGCTTGGAGTTGAAGCCAAAGGTTGAGGCTTTCGGATGGATCTTTCTTCGACGTGAGAAGACGACCAAGGTGACCTCTTTCCACTACTCCAAGGAGCAAGGAGAGAAGGACATAAAGCCCTAGGTATAACCTTTCTAACACTTAGCTAGTTTCTAGTTAGTTTTAGCTTGTTTTTGTTTAGCAAAGATCCTTCTTGGTCTAGTCCATGTTGCCTAAGTTGATAAAAATTTGATTTTTATTCCGTTTTCCGCCTCCCCGTAAGTACCGGGGTGGGCAACGTGGACTTACAGTGGTATCAGAGCCTAACTAAACATAAACTAGCTAGGTAGTAAAGTGTATGGAAGTTCGACGAAAAAAAATCGAAAAACCGAGTTTTCAAAACCCTAAGTTTCTGTTAAATTTTTTTCTGTTCAAAACAAAATAAATCATACTCCAAAAATCATCTCAGGGTTTTTTTGAAGAAAGCCACCAAAAACGATCCAGAGATTCGACCAAAGAGCCGCGGTTCCGCGGCAATAGCAAGCTATTGCCGCGCAACCGCGACCGTTTTGGCTCGGCTCTGGGTCGAGTTTGGTGCAGTGTCTTTCTGGCTTGGTTTTGGGATTTTTAAGATGGTTAATATGTGCCCAGATTTTCCAGAATAGAAATTTGTTTTTGGGGGCCTATAAATCCGTATTTTTTTATCGAACTTCACTACACTTTGACTAAAGGGTTATATCTGTGATGTTTATATGTATTGCACGTCGGCTAATCGCTATATGTCGATTAGTTGGGGTTATACATATCTGTGATCTGTGTTTGATGATGGTATGTGTATATGAAGGTGTTGGATTGTCGCGGGTGAATAGCCGGGGTGGATGTGAGATGAGTGTTTCTTTTTCTTTCATTCATTGTAACATGTAAATTGATGTAATATTATTTGTATGGCCACACAACCGGGTCGGGGTTGTAGCCGTCATTGTATAATTCTTTTTGCTGTTTTTGCTCCTAGGATAGACCCATGGAGGGGTGCACAAACTACCGGGTATCTCGAAGTGCCGAGTGGCCTACTCACGGTGGTGAGGGAGGTTGCTTCGCTTCGGGTACTTGGCGGGTAGTTTGCCGCACCCGTAGGGGTCTTGGGTGGGGTATTGGCTATTCACCGCGACCGTGTAATCCGCTTTTCGTTGCAGGCTCGAACGGATTGCGGATTCGTAGTATATCCAATGTATTCATCTGTGATCTGTAATGTCTATCATTGCTATATATCTATATATGATAACTATTTAGGCGTTGCTTCTGTTTTACAGCCGCGCTAGCCCAGCCCCCGCTCTGTCGTTAGTTAAGTAACCTAACGGGTGATGACGGGGCCCCGTGGCGAATGCGAATGGCATAAGCGTACGTCATATTTTGGTTGTTTTCTGCAATGGTAGGATTAAATGATGGGACGCATTAAAAGAACTAATGCAAGAAAATAAACCAAGTAAAAGTCGATTGGAACACTTTGAAAACCACTAGGTTCTTTTCAAAACTAAACTTTTAAACGCGGAGCTTGAACCACTCCATTTAAAAGCTATCTCGTTCCATTGATTATATCAAGTTCACTACGTTCACGGTTTCGCCAAAACCATCCGTAGCCCTCCATCATTTCAGTTAAATATTCGGTAGTATTCAAGCTATGTATTTTGACCTCACGCCAAGGCATAGTGATTGGTAGCTGCCGGATATTTATCTGTTGCATAGATAGAATGCGTTGATTTGAGACAGTCGTACTGCCATTTTGGCCTACGTCAAGGGTAGGTACGGGTGGGTTCAAATTAACCGGGATAATGATGGAAAGAACTTGACATGTGACTTATGACATTTTGACCTCACGCCAAGGTCATAAGAGCATGGGGCAAAAATCCACATCGGGAGTTTCATAAGTACTGAAACTTGCTAGCGCTGCATACCATTTGGAGTGTGATAATTCTGGTAGGATTCCTTTGGTTTTTATCACGCGATGATATTTGGATCCTGATCCTACTGTGAGTATATGCTACTCCTCGGGAAAACTCTCACTTAACGATCAATGCTATAAACTTAGTAGGTGTCTAGAAAGGTGTTAGCGGGGCTACGCCCACAGGGAAAAGAGGTTACTTAATTAAGGAACTTCACGAAAGCGTTGGAAAACCTCCCTCGAAGTACCGACACTGGCCTGGCTGAACGGTTAAGCAAGTATTGTACAGTGAGATTGATCCTGACTAATCCTTTCTTTACGGTTTGAGAAGAGATTCGAGAGACAGTGGGAGCCATCCAGTTTAGACAAACTAAAAACCACTCTAAACTTGCAAGAGCATCATGCTAAAGTGTTTCTTTTCTCTCTCCTAATTGCAGCGACCATTCAACATGACTGGACTTAAGTTATTACTAGATAAAAACATATTGACAGGGCCAAACTACAAAGATTGGCTCAGGAATGTCAAGATGGAAATCACTTACGACAAGTTGGGGTATGTCTTTACCACCAAAGCTCCCCCTGTCCCAGGTCCCAAAACCAGTGTCGTAGATAGGGAAATCTACAAAACCTGGGAAATAGATTGCGCGAAGGCCAGATGCCTCGTACTAGCCTCGATGGACAACGAACATCAGAGGAGGCACGAGAATATGGACCTAGAGTCCATATTTCTTCATACAAAAGAACTGTATGGAGAGCAGTCTCGTATCGCAAGATACGAAGTGTCGAAAAAGTTGTTTTCGGCAAGGTTGGCCGTCGGATCATCGGTAGCGGAACACGTGCTTAAGATGATTGGCTACATAGAGGAGCTCGCTGTAGGGTTGCTAGGCACGCGCACAAGGGTCTACGAGGCATCAACCATGCCCGATTTAAAATTTAGCCATGCCGAACAACCCGAATACGGAACTTTAAACTAGAGATTAGGCGAAAACTAACATGCTAAACATTTTAACACTAAGTGAGAGGGATTACAACCTTTGTAGATCCGGTCCTTCACTTCATATGCTCCGTGTTGTGGTCCCTTCGCTGCGATCATCGGGATCCGGACTCTCGAGAGGTTCCACGAAGAGAAAGACGCAACCTTTGCTTCCGATCTTCGATACTAAAATGATCTACCTTGAAGTTTCTTTAACACAAGCTAACACTCATGAAATGATGTGAACACCCTCATCTAAATGGCAAGGGAAGATGAGGATGATAAAGTAGGATTTTTGCTCTCTTTATTTATCTTTTTCCCATATTTATTCATCACTTTGGAAAAATCAAGCAAGTTTTTTCATGAAAGAATGAAGGAAGAAGAAGAATAGTGATCCAATTTTTTTTGTGATGAATAAGAAAGGATTAATATGAAGAATAATGCAACCATGGTTGACTTAAACATTGTAGAGAATTGACTAGGGTTAGG
Source organism: Agapanthus africanus (assembly GCA_030015575.1). Lineage (NCBI taxonomy): Eukaryota > Viridiplantae > Streptophyta > Magnoliopsida > Asparagales > Amaryllidaceae > Agapanthus > Agapanthus africanus. Next base: position 630,816,300 of record JASDDO010000019.1, read on the forward strand.
GTTTGGGTTGGGTTAAAGCATGAGTCACTTGTAAATATCTTTATCATGACAAAAAGAAAACCTTCTAGAAACATCTAGAAAGCTTAACCCTAATCCAAACCCTAATCATGTTTAAACTCCACTAAACAAGTTGCATTAGTTATCATATCATGTTACAATATTATATATCACATATATAATATTTATCGTAACCAAATAAAATAATACAATTAACATATATCGCATATATATCAATGTATTACCCGAGTGAGAAAAAGAATCTTTTAGTGAGCAAATATTAGTTAATGCAATTTAATATATCATATATATTATTATACATTAAATTATCGAATCAACACTTGATCCGACAATCCGGCTATATCGCATATAACCGACTAATATTTATCCGTACCGATTCATCGAATCAACACTTGATCCGATGACCCGGCTGATATCAAATATCGCGAGAATAGAATACGGTATCACATATCGCATTATCCTCGGTCCCGCACATATCACATATGTGCCCCTACTCCGTTTTGCCTGAGTCAAGAAACCTCTGTGTAGGACTCTAAAGAATCGTCAATACGCCGGCAGTAGGTGATGATCATATCAAACACCCACAAGCTGCAAGCGGTCAGCTAAACGTAACAGCTACCCAGGTATTGAGCGCTCAGAAGATCAACAAGAAAGCCTGCACATTCTCCTGTGAATCCAAACAGTAACACACCCGTACAGTCCGGTCTCGTCGTTTGATATGTTGCATATCTCGCCTAGGGGTGGTAAACGTCAGACCCCAGTAGCTCGATAAGTCGTGTCGATATGAGGTCTATAACAGTTCGAGAAACTACTGATAACACTTACCAGTAAATCTCAGCAACCCTAGCCAGGGATTTCCGGTTATAGCCAATCGAACACAGCACAACATCAACTCCCTATACCGGGAGAGACGAATCCCCTCCTATCGCTCATTGCCTCCATATGATTCGGGACTGTACCCAAAAGCCACCTTTTTGCACGCCCTCTTGGACGTGGTATGATGGAAATCAAAGCACAGTAGGAATCACACAAGACTCTATGACGATCTCGGGTCGACAGACTACTCTGTACCAGTGTCACCGGAGAACTGCCATCTGACGTATGGTATAATACCATCTGGGAGTTCTCGGCGAGTCCGTCCAGTGTACCCAGTCTCCACTGAGCACCCGTACACCATCCTTGATGTCAAACACCGATGGATATGGGATCATCCATCGCCCATCATATGGGTCAAGATGCGTATACGCTAGTCTACTCTGGTGTATCGATGCCCTGTCTCGATACACCCTCGACTAGGAACAGTTATTGGATGTACTCGTCGACTACCGTGGCCCCACTAGTATCATCTCATCATAGTCCCAGTAGTCGAGTACATATCCTAAGGGCTTTATCAACATGTAATATAGAGACAATCAGAGTACATGTTAAGATAAAGTACAACCAGATAGCATACTATCATGTCGAGCAAGAAAGTCCTCCCTATATATGTCCTAGCATCCACTACAATATACATCGTATGTACAGTAATGGCCTCTAGGGCATACATATAACTAACAATCTCCCACTTGCACTAGGGCCATCTGTTATGGTATCGCATACCCAACAACTAGCTGCGGTTGAAGTATCTCATACTCAACCATCCCATAAAAGTCTCTACTGGGAAAAAGGCCTTCGTGAGTGAATCCGCGCTGTTGTCCTCTGTATCTACTCTCCTTACCTCGATCTCCCTGGAGATCAACCATCTCCATGATCAGGTGATACTGCCTAAGAATTATATCTGGATTTCTGATGGGACGGTAGTTCCTTGGCTAAAGCCACAACTCCATTGTCATACAATGGTAGGAACGAAGTTCATCGCATGAACTTATATATATCCAGACTGCCTCTTTGGTAGTATCCTTGGTAACGATGTATCTTGCCTTTAATCGTCTAGTATGTCACGGTATCTAGCTTGGAACTCTTCCAACATACCGTCCCTCCACTGAGGGTATAGACAATGCCTGCGACTGACATTCAGTCGTCCTTATCACCCTGGAATATTTCCAGTGATTCTCCCCAGGATCGATTGATACCATCTCACTACAACTAGTGAGAATCCTAACATCCAATTAGATTTATCTCATAGATCCAAAAACCCAGGATTTAGGAGGTATCACTTTGATCCTATATGGAGAATCCTTGTGATAAGCGGAGATTGACCGAGCGTAGCATAGGAAACTTCTTCCCTATCAAGAGTATGTCATCCACGTACTCTACGAGGATCACCACCATACTCCCTACTACCTTTTTGTATATACAAGGTTCATCTACCATTTTGATGAAGTCAAACTCTTTGACTACCACATCAAAACAGATGTTCCAACTCCGCGATGCCTGTTTTATCATATAAAACATCTTGCACACGTTTCCGCTGCTCCCACTGTCTACGAAGCCCTCTGGCTGTGTACTTATAGACGCTCTTTTCTAAAACATCATTTAGAAAAGCAGTCATGACACCCAACCACCAGATATCGTAGTCATGGTATGTAGCCGTGGCAAGTAGGATCTGGATGGACTTAAGCATAGCTTTGAAAGTCTCAACTTTTCCATGTACACCTAGTAATCTTCTCAAGATATACTTGCTCCTGATGGGGATTTAACCCTTCAGATAAAGCAACCAAAGTCCATACTTTGTTGGTGTATAAGGATTCCATCTCAGATCGATAAGCATCCAGCCATCCTTACAGAGTCCCACTCCTGATGGCTAGCTCGAAACTAGTTGGGTCATCATCTCATGATGCAATCCTTTCTCCCACTGTCATAGAGAAACCGAAGTATCTCTCAGGTGGGTGAGGAACCCTACTATATCGGCGGAGAGGCTGAGGTTCGTTGGAAACTATTGAATCCTTTGGTTCTACCAAATTATCAGCTGTAGTTTGTATAGCTGGAACATTTACAGTTCTACATGACAGACCTTTGACTCGAGCTTGTCCGGATTTTGCTTTTTAGACATAGGCCGGACAACCCCAAATCTTAACAAACTTAAGATATGGGCTCTTCCCTTTCCATATCACATATGAAGTGGTAGGCAACTGATTTGATTTGAACCCTATTCAATAGGTATGCAGCTTCTCAAGCGCATAACACCCAAAAGGAAATAGGAAACTCAGTAGTACTCATCATAGAGCACACCATATCAAATAGGGTGCTATTGCTCCACCCCGATACACCGACGTGCTGTGGTGTATACGGAGGAGTAATGCTGAGAGAGAATCCTATTCTCCTTTAGAATAGTCCAGGAATTCCGTGCTAAAGTATTCTCCTCCTTGATCTCATCAAATGACATAATACTTATACCCGTATTTTGGTTCTTTACTTCTAACTTATATTCTGTGAATATCTCAAAAGCTTCGGACTTATGTTTCAACAGGAACACATGTCTGAATCTTGAGAGATTATCAGAGAACGTAACGAAGTAAAAAGAACCGGTCTTGGCATGTGTAGACAGGGGACTTTCATACATCAGCATGTATCAATTCCCAAAAGTTCACTAACTCTCTCTCTGTTTCCAATAAACAGAGCTGTGGTCATCTTATCATTGTGACATGACCGGCAAGTTTCATAAGATGTAAATTCAAACTAATTTAAATATGCATCTATATGTAACTTTAGCCAGTCTGGTCGCATTGATATGACCTAGTCTACAATACCTCAAGAAGGATTCGTTCATATCTGAACTCTTCCTCTTGTGTGTGTTCCGTATACTAAGAACTGTAGTTTGATTTAGAACGACAATGCTTTTAGATAACGTGCCTGAACCGATCAACTCTTGATATTTGAAATGTTCAATACATTATCCAACAATACAAAATTATATCCTTTCTTTACTAATAAAGAGACTGATATGATTTTGTATATCGGGTTCGGTATCTAATAACATTTGTTCAGAATCAATGCATTCTGGTAATACAGGGTGAGAGTGACCAACAGACTTGGCTGCAACACTTGCACCGTTTTCTGTCTCATGAAACTTATCACCCGTTCTCAGTTCTCTACCTATCTGTAGCCCATGTAACAGATTACATATGCGGGATCCTAATCCGGTATCACATACCCAGGACGTAAAGGATACTGAGAAACAGTTCTGTGTAATGAACACACCCGAAGATGATGCATCAGCATGCACTTTCTTCGTTTGGGCGGCACGGGAAATCTAGTATTCCCCAATTTCCTGCTCTGTCTTATAACAATTATAAGTTGGAGCGGGACCAACGTTCCCCAGCTCAGTATAACAAGCGGGTTCGGTCAATATATCCGTATTATTATCTTAATTAAGGCTTGATATGGTCGCTACCTGGAGAGAGAGAGAAGAAAACACTCAGCGTATGCTCTTGCAAGATTAGATTGATTATCTAATATATCTAATCAGGATGTCTCCCACTGTTTTAGTCAAATCTTCCTTCAAACCCTAAAAGGAAAGACTAGCCGGGATTAATTACGCGCTACAAGTTCGCCAATCTTTCAGCCAGGCCAGTGTCGGTACTTTGAGGGAGGTCCCCCGTGCTATCGCACGAACCTAATTAAAGTAAACCTCGTTTTCCCAGAGGCGTTACCCCGTTAACACCTTTCTAGACACCTACTTGATCGGCTAATTGTAATGTGTAAAACTCTCCCAGGAGTGACTCTTACTCGCAGCGGGTATCGGGATCCAACTATCTCATAGAAGGTATGCAATCTCATTGCAAATTTCAACACTTGAAATTCCCAATAATATTTTGCCCCTAGTGACTTATGACCTTAACTATGGTCAACAAATCATAAGCACTAGTCAAGTTCTACCCGTCATTTCTTGATTAATTAGACCCACCCACATGACCCTTAACTAAGGTCAACAAAGTCATATGACTGTCCTAACTAATCGCATCATATGCTATATAGGAAGACATCACTTAGCTACCGCACACTGTGCCTTAACTATGGTCAACAAACACAGCACGAATACTAAGTACTCTACTTCCTAAAATGGCGGAGGGTTACGACAGGTTTTTAAGAAAAACCTATTGCGTAATGAACTTGATATCGTCATAGAATCGAGTGATTTTAAATGGAGTGTTTTTGAGGCTTTTCTAGTTTTGCTAAAGGGGTCACTCCCGGTGAAGGGATCGTCGGCCCTTTCCTCATCGAATAAGGTGCAGGATATTTCACAAATACCACTATGCAAAGCAAGTGTAGGGTTCCTAGGCACCCTAATGAGGTCTCACAAGGCATCGATCATGCCAAATTAAAATTTTAACGGTGCCGAGAAACCCGACTACGGATCGTTTGCTAGAAAACTAGGCGAAAAACAATCTAGTTAACACTTAACTAATGAGAAAACGGAAATACAACCTTTGTAGATCCGGTCCTCCACCTCCACGGCTCCGAGATGAGGTCCTCTCCGCTGTCCAAAAAGAATCCGGGCTCTAGCGTCGACTTCATCGGAGAATAAGCGAGCTAGGTCGTCGATGTCCATGCCGAAGATGATCTACGTCGAGGCATCGCTAGATCAAGCTCCACCTTCACCAAGCCATGAAAACTTGTGAAGGAAACACACTCTACTACTTGGCAAGAGGTAGAGGATGAAGAAATAGGATGTGGGTAGACTTTAGAATTGGATTTCTCACTCATTCTCATCAATCACCATTGATGAAGAGAGCTTTCTTCTTCTGAGGAAGAAGAAGAAGAAGATGAAAAAGTTATGATAAGTTATTAGAAAAATAGAAAAGAATAATAATCTTATCATAATCAAACCATGGTTTGTTGTAGAGAGTTGACCAAGGTTAGATGAGTGGTTAGGGTTAAGCATGAAGACAAAGTGGTTACTTTAGTCAAATCTTCATGAAGCTTCAACAAGCTTCAAGATTTAAAGCCACCACTTTGTTTTCTTTTCTTTTTGTTAATCCAAAATAAATAGATAAATAAATGAATAAGAAAAACAAAACCCTAACCATTTAAATAACCTTGGTTTAATTCTTTACACAAACCCTAGCAATCATGCATCATCAAACATGATACAATGAAGTGCACAAAAATATATCGAATATACAATGTGCACACCCGAGCGAGAAAATCCATTTAAAGTGAACAGATACTAGTTAATGCAAAGTAATATATCAAATATATAATTATACATTAAATCATTAAATGAACACTTGATTTAACGATCCGGTCATATCACATATAACCGACTAGTATCATTAGTAACAACTTATCGAATCAACACTTGATCCGATAACCCGGCTATATCGCATATAACCGATCAATGTCACATCGCGAGAATCGAATACAGTATCACATACTGGTATTATTCTCGGTCCCGCACATATCTCATATGCGCTCCTATTTCGTTTCGCTTGAGCCAGGAAACCTCTGTGTAGGACTCTAAAGACTCGTCAATACGCCGGCAGCGGATGATGATCATATCAAACATCCACAAGCCGCAAGCGGTCTGCTAAACGTAACGGCCATCCGGGTATTGAGCGATCTGAAGATCGACGAGCAAGCCCGCTCACACTCCAGTGAATCCAACCAGTAACACTACCGTACAGTCCGGTCTGATCGTCTAATATGTCGCATATCTCGCCTAGGGGTGGTAAACGTCAGACCCCAATAGCTCGATAAGTCGTGTCGATATGAGATCTATAACAATTCGAGAAACTACTGGTAACACTTACCAGTAAATCTCAGCAACCCTGGCCAGGGATTTCCTGTTATAGCCAATCGAACACAGCGCAACATCAACCCCCTATACCGGGAAAGACGAATCCCCTCCTATCGCTCATTGCCTCCATGTGACTCGGGACTGTACCCAAAAACCACCGTTTTGCACGCCCTCTTAGACGTGGTAAGACGGAAATCAAAGCACAGTGGGAACCACACAAGACTCTATGACGATCTCGGGTCAACAGACTACTCTGTACCAGTGTCACCAGAGAACTGCCATCTGACGTGAGGTATAATACCATCTGGGAGTTCTCGGCGAGTCCGTCCAGTGTACCCAGTCTCTACTGAGCACCCGTATATCATCTCCGATGTCAAACACCAATGGATATGGGATCATCCATCGCCCATCTGTATAGGTCGAGAAGGTATACGCTAGTCTACTCTGGTATATCGATGCCCCGTCTCGATACACCCACGACTAGGGACTTTGAAGGATGTACTTATGGACTACCATGTCCCCACTAGTATGATCCGCATCATAGTCCAGGTAGTCAAGTACAGATCCTAAGGGCTTTACCAACATGTAACAGAGAGACAATCAGTGTACACGTTAAGGTAAAGTTCAACCAGATAGCATACTATCATGTCGAGCAAGAAAGTCCTCCCTATATACGTCCCAGCATCCACTACAATATACATCCTATGTACAGTAATGGCCTCTAGGGCATACATATAACTAACAATCTCCCACTTGCACTAAGGCCATCTGATAGCAGTGGTTGTAGTATCTCATACTCAACCATCCCATAAAAGTCTCTCTCTGGGAACAGGCCTTTGTGAGTGGATCCGCTGTGTTGTCCTCTGAGTCTACTCTCCAAACCTCGATCACCCTGTTGATCAACCATCTCCATGATCAAGTGATACTGCCTTAGAATATGTCTGGATCACTGATGGGACGGGCGTTCCTTGGCATAAGCCACAACTCCATTGTCACACAATGGTAGGAACGTAGTTCATCTTATGAACTAATATACACCCAAACAGCCTCTTTGGTAGCATCTTAAGTAGCGATGTATCCTGCCTTCATCGTCTAGTATGTCACGGTATCTAGCTTGGAATTCTTCCAACATACCGTCCCTTTACTGAGGGTAAAGACAATGCCTGCGACTGACATTCAGTCGTCATTATCACCCTGGAACCCTTCCAGTGATTCTCCCCAGGATCGATTGATACCATCTCACTACAACTAGTGAGAATCCTAACATCCATTTAGATCTATCTCATAGATCCAAAACCTAGGATTTAGTAGGTATCACTTTGATCCTATATGGAGAATCATTGTGATAAGCGGAGATTGACCGAGCGTAGCATAGGAAACTCTTTCCCTATCAAGAGTATGTCATCCACGTACTCTACGAGGATCGTCACCATACTCCCTACTACCTTTTTGTTTATACAAGGTTCATCTACCATTTTGATGATGTCAACTTCTTTGACCTATCCATCAAAATAGATGTTCCATCTCCGCGATGCCTGCTTCATCATATAAAGCATCTTGCACACGTTTCCGCTGCTCCCACTGTCTACGAAGCCCTCTGGCTGTGTACTTATAGACGCACTCTTCTAAATCAATATTTAGAAAAGCAGTCATGGCACCCAACCGCCAGATATCGTAGTCATGGTATGTAGCCGTGGCAAGTAGGATCTGGATGGACTTAAGCATAGCTACTTGAAAAGGTTTCATCATTATACGTACCTGGTCAATGATGCAAACTTTTAACAAGTCTAGCTTTGAAAGTCTCAACTTTTCCATGTACACCAAGTAATCTTCTCAAGATATACTTGCTCCTGATGGGGATTTAACCCTTCAGATATAGCAGCTAAAGTCCATACTTTGCTGGTGTATAAGGATTCCATCTCAGATCACTAAACATCCAGCCATTCTTACAGAGTCTTACTCTCGATGGCCTGCTCGAAACTAGTTGGGTCATCATCTCATGATGCAATCCTCGCTCCCACTGTCATAGAGAAACCGAAGTATCTCTCAGGTGGGTGAGGAACCCTACTAGATCGGCGGAGAGGCTGAGGTTCGTTGGTTTCTATTGAATCCTCTGGTTGTACCAAATCATCTGCTGTAGTTTGTATAGCTGGAACACTTCCAGTTCTACAAAACAGACCTTGCCTTGAGCTTGTCCGGATTTTGCTTTCAGACATAGGCCGGACAACCCCAAATCTTAACTAGCTTAAGACATGGGCTCTTCCCTTTCCATATCTCATATGGAGTGGTAGGCAACTGATTTGATTCGAACCCTATTCAATTGGTATGCAGCTTATCAAGTGCATAACTCCCAAAAAGGAAATAGGTAACTCAGTAGTACTCATCATAGAGCACACCTTATCACATAGGGTGTCATTGCTCCACCCCGATATACCATCGTGCTATGGTGTATACGAAGGAGTAATGCTAAGAGAGAATCTCATTCTCCTTTATAATAGTCCAGGATTTCCGTGCTCAAGTATTCTCCTCCTTGATCTCATCAAAGGACATAATACTTATACCCGTTTTGGTTCTCTACTTCTAAATCATATTCTGTGAATATCTCAAAAGGTTCGGATTTGTGTTTCAACAGGAACATATGTCTGAATCTTGAGAGATTATCAGAGAATGTAATGAAGTACAAAGAACCGGTCTTGGCATGTGTAGACAGGGGACCTTTATACATCAACATGCATCATCCCAAGAGTTCACTAACTCTTTCTCTGTTTTCAATAAACAGAGCTGGTGTCATTATATCTCTGTGACATGACTGGCAAGTTTCACAAGATGTAAATTCAAACTAATTTAAATATACATCTAAATGTAACTTCAGCTAGTCGGGTCACATTGATCTGACCTAGTCTACAATACCTCAAGAAGAATCCGTTCATTTCTGAACTCTTCCTCTTGTGTGTGTTCCATATACTAAGAACTGTAGTTTGATTTAGAACATCAATGCTTTTAGATAACGTGCCTGAACAGATCAACTTTTGATATAGGAAATGTTCAAAACATTATCCAACAATACAAAATTTTATCATTTCTTTACTAACAAAGAGAGTGATATGATTTGGTATATCAGGTTCGGTATCTAATAACATTTGTTCAGAATCAATGTATTCGTAATACAGGGTGACAGTGACCAACAGACTTGGCTGCAACACTTGCCCCGTTTTCTGTCTCATGAAACTTATCACCCGTTCTCAGTTCTTTACCTATCTGTAGCCCATGTAACATATTACATATGCGGGATCCTGATTCGGTATCACATACCCAGGACGTAAAGGATACTGAGAAACAGTTCTCTGTAATGAACACAACCGAAGATGATGCATCAGCATGCACTCTCTTCGTTTGGGCGGCACGGGAATTCTGGTGATCCCCAATTTCCTGCTCTGTCTTATAACAATTATAAGTTGGAGCGGGACCAACGTTCCCTAGCTCAGTATAACAAGCGGGTTCAGTCAATATTCCGTATTATTATCTTGATTAAGGCGTGATATGGTCGCTACCTGGAGAGAGAGAGAAGAAAACACTCAGCGTGCGCTCTTTCAAGAATAGATTGGTTATTATTTTATCTAATCAGGATGGCTCCCACTGCTTTTTATCAAATCTTCTTTCAAACCCTAAAAGGAAAGACTAGCCGGGATTAATTACACACTACAAGTTCGCCAATCTTTCAGCCAGGCCAGTGTCGGTACTTTGAGGGAGGTCCCCCGTGCTTTCGCACGACCCTAATTAATGTAAACCTCGTTTTCCCAGAGGCGTAACCCCGTTGACACCTTTCTAGACACCTACTTGATCGGCTAATTGTAATGTATAAAACTCTCCCAGGAGTAACTCTTACTCGCAGCGGGTATCGGGATCCAACTATCTCATAGAAGGTATGCAATCTCATTGCAAATTTCAACACTTGAAATTCCCGATAATCTTTTGCCCCTAGCGTCCTATGACCTTGACAGAGGTCAATAAACCATAAGCTGCTAGTCAAGTTCAACCCGTCATTTCCTGATTGAAGTAAACCCACCCGCACGACCCTTGACAGAGGTCAACAAGGTCGCACGACTATCCTAAATCAATCACATCATATGCTTATGCAGATAAGCACTAATCAGCTACCGCACACTACGCCTTGACAGAGGTCAACAAACATAGCACGAATACTAACTAGTACTTATCTGAAATGACGGAGGGCTACGACAGGTTTTTCTGAAAACCTATTGTGTAATGAACTTGATATCGCTGTAGAATCAAATGATTTTAAAATGGAATGCTTTTGAGGCTTTTCTAGTTTTGCTAAAGGAGTCACTCCCGGTGAAGGGATCGTCGGTCCTTTCCTCGTCGAATGAGGTGCGGGATATATCACATATATCACTGTGCAAAGCAGAAACACTTAAAAGCAATCAAAAGACAAACCGAGTGTGTAGCATCTGCCAGTTATTGCTAAAGGAGTCACTCCCGGTGAAGGGATCTCGGTCCTTTCCTCATCGAATGAGGTGCAGGATATATCTCATATACCGTTGTGCAAAGCAAGAACTGTAGCTACCTGTTTTATTTTGAAATTCGATTCTACAACATCTTAGGTTTCTTTTATTTCATTAATCACATTAATGAAGTCCCATCATTTAAGTTACCTAAACATCACAGATAAATACGACGTACACTTATGCCATCCGCATTCGCCTCGATGTCCCCTCGTGCACCGTTTGGTTAGGTAACTAACGGCAGAGCGGGGCAAGGCTAGCGCGGGTGTAAAACATAAGTAACGCCTATATAATATATCATATATACTATATACTGTATCTATCACAGAACATCATATGATCACATCACAGATATCACAGCAGAAGAAACATATGAAATATTGGATATACTAGGACGTCCGTGTTTTCAATACGAGCCAGTATAAAACACGGATTCCACGGTCGTGATGAATAGCCAAACCCACACCCCTAGACCCCTATGAGAGCGGCAAGCAACCCTACCAATTCTAGAGTTAGGAGACCCGGACTCGACTCCTCGAGTTGGTCTCCCACTGGACTCCAGAACCCGGTTACTTGTGCCCTCCTCCTTAGGTCTATCCTAGTGCGGAAAAGTAAATAATATACAAAGGGTGACTACTTCCGCAACCTGGAAGCGCCCCAACAAAAGAATATTACATACAAGTTTTTACATGAATGAAAATGAAAAACACTCATCTCACATAAAAACCCCCGGCTATTCAAATACGACGATCCAATATAACATATCCAGCAACACATAACATCACATGTCATCAACGTAAGTAAATATGTGCATCCCAATTGTCGTTGACATATAGCAACGAAACCGGCGATATCACATATTACACTTACGGTCACAGAAAAGAAAGTGTAAAACTACAACAGTTGGAATCCGCAATCTCGTCAGACATCGCATGCCTGACCAAATGAATTACTTAGACATCGCATGCCTAACAATTATAAACCCCGCATTTTAGTCTCAAAATCGAAAACACTTTTCAATACCAAGTCGGGGAATTCAACAGGATTCCCGACATCCTGATCGAATGCTCGTCGCAAACTTCAGTAGGCGGCCGCACCCCTGATACCGTCGACGAAGTGCACCAAGGCGGAACACCGCTACCGTGAGCACCCGAACGGATGCTTTCGGCGACGGGGTTCTCCTACAGTCACTTGGTCGGGGCTATGGGATGTAGCTGTCTATTAAGTTTACCCGGCGAGTATCCGCGTACGCTACGTGATTGCGACGGACTTTTGATCACATCAAAATTCCGTGGCAACCGATCATGTGAGACTAAATTGCTACGTTTATAACATTCATTTAGTTATCTCATAACTATTTGTGAATTCCAATTATTGTATCCCATTCCAGATAATTAGAAAATGTTAAACTTTCCGATTGAACATTCGAACACCCAAGTTTTCCCGATACAGATCAACACATGAAACAAGTCTAACAACATTCCGTTCGTGCCTCAGTACCAACGGTCCAGCCGTAGAAGGGTCAAGCCAACGCCTCACATGTGGCACGCCGTACTGCCCCAAACCCGAAGGTTCAAAGGGCAGTTCAAGAGGGTCACATAATCGAGTTAAGGTTTGTTGTCTTCTAGAGGGTCCATCGAGTTACTTGCACTACTTAGAACGTCGTTAAACTACGGAAAAATCCAACACTTGGAAATTTCCCGACAGGGGAAAAATTGGGTATTTATATCCGGTCGAACTTTTTAACATATTCTAAAATTTATCCGGAAAGCCACACAGACAAAATTTGATAATCCGATCGAACATACGAATCCCCAAAACAATCCTGAAAATTAAAACTCTGGAAAAATATCAAAAATACCCAGGAAAAACAGCACTGCATATCATGAATTACTGTGCAAATTTGGATCCCAGAAAAGACAAAACGGCCGCGGATCCGCCGCACGAGCCAAGCTCGTGCCGCGGAACCGCGGCGCATTGAAGGAATTGGGTGCACGAATTTTACAGTATCCCTTAGAATTGCCTGCTGATTTTTCTGCATATTTTTAATGTTGAAAAATCCCAGATTTTAGAAAAAGGACAGAGAGCTATTTTGGGTTCGTGTTTTCGGTTCGTCCGGGTCTCAAACTCCGTCTAGACTTCGCCTAAGGCTCTAGCTAGGCTCTGATACCACTGTAGGGTTCCTAGGCACCCTAATGAGGTCTCACAAGGCATCGATCATGCCAAATTAAAATTTTAACGGTGCCGAGAAACCCGACTACGGATCGTTTGCTAGAAAACTAGGCGAAAAACAATCTAGTTAACACTTAACTAATGAGAAAACGGAAATACAACCTTTGTAGATCCGGTCCTCCACCTCCACGGCTCCGAGATGAGGTCCTCTCCGCTGTCCAAAAAGAATCCGGGCTCTAGCGTCGACTTCATCGGAGAATAAGCGAGCTAGGTCGTCGATGTCCATGCCGAAGATGATCTACGTCGAGGCATCGCTAGATCAAGCTCCACCTTCACCAAGCCATGAAAACTTGTGAAGGAAACACACTCTACTACTTGGCAAGAGGTAGAGGATGAAGAAATAAGAAGTGGGTAGACTTTAGAATTGGATTTCTCACTCATTCTCATCAATCACCATTGATGAAGAGAGCTTTCTTCTTCTGAGGAAGAAGAAGAAGAAGATGAAAAAGTTATGATAAGTTATTAGAAAAATAGAAAAGAATAATAATCTTATCATAATCAAACCATGGTTTGTTGTAGAGAGTTGACCAAGGTTAGATGAGTGGTTAGGGTTAAGCATGAAGACAAAGTGGTCACTTTAGTCAAATCTTCATGAAGCTTCAACAAGCTTCAAGATTTAAAGCCACCACTTTGTTTTCTTTTCTTTTTGTTAATCCAAAATAAATAGATAAATAAATGAATAAGAAAAACAAAACCCTAACCATTTAAATAACCTTGGTTTAATTCTTTACACAAACCCTAGCAATCATGCATCATCAAACATGATACAATGAAGTGCACAAAAATATATCGAATATACAATGTGCACACCCGAGCGAGAAAATCCATTTAAAGTGAACCGATACTAGTTAATGCAAAGTAATATATCAAATATATAATTATACATTAAATCATTAAATCAACACTTGATTTAACGATCCGGTCATATCGCATATAACCGACTAGTATCATTAGTAACAACTTATCGAATCAACACTTGATCCGATAACCCGGCTATATCGCATATAACCGATCAATGTCACATCGCGAGAATCGAATACAGTATCACATACTGGTATTATTCTCGGTCCCGCACATATCTCATATGCGCTCCTATTTCGTTTCGCTTGAGCCAGGAAACCTCTGTGTAGGACTCTAAAGACTCGTCAATACGCCGGCAGCGGATGATGATCATATCAAACATCCACAAGCTGCAAGCGGTCTGCTAAACGTAACGGCCACCCGGGTATTGAGCGATCTGAAGATCGACGAGCAAGCCCGCTCACACTCCAGTGAATCCAACCAGTAACACTACCGTACAGTCCGGTCTGATCGTCTGATATGTCGTATATCTCGCCTAGGGGTGGTAAACGTCAGACCCCAATAGCTCGATAAGTCGTGTCGATATGAGGTCTATAACAATTCGAGAAACTACTGGTAACACTTACCAGTAAATCTCAGCAACCCTGGCCAGGGATTTCCTGTTATAGCCAATCGAACACAGCGCAACATCAACCCCCTATACCGGGAGAGACGAATCCCCTCCTATCGCTCATTGCCTCCATGTGACTCGGGACTGTACCCAAAAACCACCGTTTTGCACGCCCTCTTGGACGTGGTAAGATGGAAATCAAAGCACAGTGGGTACCACACAAGACTCTATGACGATCTCGGGTCAACAGACTACTCTGTACCAGTGTCACCAGAGAACTGCCATCTGACGTGAGGTATAATACCATCTGGGAGTTCTCGGCGAGTCCGTCCAGTGTACCCAGTCTCTACTGAGCACCCGTATATCATCTCCGATGTCAAACACCAATGGATATGGGATCACCCATCGCCCATCTGTATAGGTCGAGAAGGTATACGCTAGTCTACTCTGGTATATCGATGCCCCGTCTCGATACACCCACGACTAGGGACTTTGAAGGATGTACTTATGGACTACCATGTCCCCACTAGTATGATCCGCATCATAGTCCAGGTAGTCAAGTACAGATCCTAAGGGCTTTACCGACATGTAACAGAGAGACAATCAGTATACACGTTAAGGTAAAGTTCAACCAGATAGCATACTATCATGTCGAGCAAGAAAGTCCTCCCTATATACGTCCCAGCATCCACTACAATATACATCCTATGTACAGTAATGGCCTCTAGGGCATACATATAACTAACAGCAAGAACTATAGAAGCAATCAAAAGACAAACCGAGTGTGTAGCATCTGCCAGTTATTACTAAAGGAGTCACTCCCGGTGAAGGGATCTCGGTCCTTTCCTTATCGAATAAGGTGCTGGATGTTCTACAAGGAACACCGCTATGCAAAGCAACAACTAAAGCTACCAGTTTTTATAAACAAGTTTCTACAACATCTTAGTTTCTTTTATTTCATTAATCTCATTAATGAAGTCCCATTTTAATTATGCTTCGCAAGCGTCTCTTTTGAAACGAAATCTGCAATATAACATATATCTCATATATATAAAATATAAACATTCGTCTCAGGCAGTAATATGATCTCATCACAGAACATTGCAGCAGAAGAACATATATGAAATATTGGATATACTAGGACGTCCGTGTTTTCAATACGAGCCTGTATAAAACACGGATTCCACGGTCGCGATGAATAGCCAAACCCACATCCCTAGACCCCTACGAGAGCGGCAAGTAACACTGCCAATTCTAGGGTTAGGAGACCCGGTCCCGACTCCTCGAGATGGTCTCCCACTGGACCCTAGAACCCGGTTACTTGTGCTCCCCGCCTTGGGTCTATCCTAATGCGGAAAAGTAAATAATATACAACGGTGACATCTTCCGCTACCTGGAAGTGCCCCAATAAAAGAATATTACATACAAATGAATTTTACATGAATGAAAAAGAAAAACTCTCATCTCACATAAAACCTCCGGCTATTCAAACGCGACGATCCAATACAACATATCACAGCAACACATAATATCTCATATCATCAACGTAAGCAAGTATGCGTATCCCGATTGTCGTTGATGTATAGCAACGAAGCCGGCGATACACCACATACTACGCTTACGGTCACAGAAAAGAAAGTGTAAAACTACAACAGTTGGAATTCGCAACCTCCTTAGACATCGCATGCCTAACCAAATGAATTCCTTAGACATCGCATGCCTAACAATTATAAACCCCGCATTTTAGTCTCATTATCGAAAACTCTTTTCAATATCAAGTCGGGCAATTCAACAAGATTCCCGACGTCCTGATCGAATACTCGTCGCAAACTTTAGTAGACGGCCGCACCCCCGATACCGTCGACGAAGTGCAACAAGGCGGAACACAGCTACCGGGAGCACCCGAACGGATGCTTTCGGCGACGGGGTTCTCCTACAGTCACTTGGTCGGGGCTATGGAGTGAGGCTGTCTATTATGTTTACCCGGCGAGTATCCGCGTACGCTACGTGATTGCGACGGACTTTTGATCACATCAAAATTCCGTGGCAACCGATCATCTGAGACTAAACTGCTATGTTTATAATATTCAAATCAGTTATCTCATAACTACCTGTGGATTCCAAATATTGTATCACATTCCAGATAAATAGAAAAAGTTAAACTTTCCGATCGAATCATCAAGCACCCAAGATTTCCCCAATATATCTCAACACTTGAAATCAGTTTAAAAACATCCATCACATGCCACAGTACCAATGGTCCAGCCGTAGAAGGGTCAAGCCAACGCCTCACATGTGGCACGCCGTACTGCCCCAAACCCTAAGGTTCAAAAGGCAGTTCAAGACGGTCACATAATCGAGTTAAGGTTTGTTGTCTTCTAGAGGGTCCACCGAGTTACTTGCACGACTTAGAACATTCTTAAACACGAGAAAAAATCCAACTTTTGAAAAATTTTCCGACAGGGGAAAAATTGAGTTATTGTTATCCGTTCGAACTTTTTAACAGTTTCTAAAAAATTATCCGGACAAACTAAACAAAATTATAAAATCCGATTGAATCTTTAAGTCCCCAATACAACCCAGATAATTCAACAGTTGAAAAGATATTAAAAATTCCCAGAGAACTCAGCACCAGAAAATAGGAATTACTGCGCAAATTTTAATGCAACAGGAGACCGTACGACCGCGGAACCGCCGCACATGCCTGGCTCGTGCCGCGGTTCCGCGGTGGTTTAATCGAATTAGGTCCCCGTATTTCACAGTAATTCATATTAGACCCTGCTTAATTTTATGCATATTTTTAATATGGAAAAATCACAGTTTTGAAATTTTTTCCAGAAAGTGGGTTTTATCGGGTTTTCAGGGTTCGATCGGACTTTAAACTTCGTCTAGACTTCGCCTAAAGCTCTAGCTTGGCTCTGATACCACTGTAGGGTTGCTAGGTACGCGCACAAGGGTCTACGAGGCATCAACCATGCCCGATTTAAAATTTAGCCGTGCCGAACAACCCGAATACGGAACTTTAAACTAGAGATTAGGCGAAAACTAACATGCTAAACATTTTAACACTAAGTGAGAGGGATTACAACCTTTGTAGATCCGGTCCTTCACTTCATATGCTCCGTGTTGTGGTCCCTTCGCTGCGATCATCGGGATCCGGACTCTCGAGAGGTTCCACGAAAAGAAAGACGCAACCTTTGCTTCCGATCTTCGATACTAAGATGATCTACCTTGAAGTTTCTTTAACACAAGCTAACACTCATGAAATGATGTGAACACCCTCATCTAAATGGCAAGGGAAGATGAGGATGATGAAGTAGGATTTTTGCTCTCTTTATTTATCTTTTTCTCATATTTATTCATCACTTTGGAAAAATCAAGCAAGCTTTTTCATGAAAGAATGAAGGAAGAAGAAGAATAGTGATCCATTTTTTTTTTGATGAATAAGAAAGGATTAATATGAAGAATAATGCAACCATGGTTGACTTAACCATTGTAGAGAATTGACTAGGGTTAGGGTTTGGGTTGGGTTAAAGCATGAGTCACTTGTAAATATCTTTATCATGACAAAAAGAAAACCTTCTAGAAACATCTAGAAAGCTTAACCCTAATCCAAACCCTAATCATGTTTAAACTCCACTAAACAAGTTGCATTAGTTATCATATCATGTTACAATATTATATATCACATATATAATATTTATCGTAACCAAATAAAATAATACAATTAACATATATCGCATATATATCAATGTATTACCCGAGTGAGAAAAAGAATCTTTTAGTGAGCAAATATTAGTTAATGCAATTTAATATATCATATATATTATTATACATTAAATTATCGAATCAACACTTGATCCGACAATCCGGCTATATCGCATATAACCGACTAATATTTATCCGTACCGATTCATCGAATCAACACTTGATCCGATGACCCGGCTGATATCAAATATCGCGAGAATAGAATATGGTATCACATATCGCATTATCCTCGGTCCCGCACATATCACATATGTGCCCCTACTCCGTTTTGCCTGAGTCAAGAAACCTCTGTGTAGGACTCTAAAGAATCGTCAATACGCCGGCAGTAGGTGATGATTATATCAAACACCCACAAGCAGCAAGCGGTCAGCTAAACGTAACAGCTACCCAGGTATTGAGCGCTCAGAAGATCAACAAGCAAGCCTGCACATTCTCCTGTGAATCCAAACAGTAACACTCCCGTACAGTCCGGTCTCGTCGTCTGATATGTTGCATATCTCGCCTAGGGGTGGTAAACGTCAGACCCCAGTAGCTCGATAAGTCGTATCGATATGAGGTCTATAACAGTTCGAGAAACTACTGATAACACTTACCAGTAAATCTCAGCAACCCTGGCCAGGGATTTCCGGTTATAGCCAATCGAACACAGCACAACATCAACTCCCTATACCGGGAGAGACGAATCCCCTCCTATCGCTCATTGCCTCCATATGATTCGGGACTGTACCCAAAAGCCACCTTTTTGCACGCCCTCTTGAACGTGGTATGATGGAAATCAAAGCACAGTGGGAATCACACAAGACTCTATGACGATCTCGGGTCGACAGACTACTCTGTACCAGTGTCACCGGAGAACTGCCATCTGACGTATGGTATAATACCATCTGGGAGTTCTCGGCGAGTCCGTCCAGTGTACCCAGTCTCCACTGAGCACCCGTACACCATCCTTGATGTCAAACACCGATGGATATGGGATCATCCATCGCCCATCATATGGGTCAAGATGCGTATACGCTAGTCTACTCTGGTGTATCGATGCCCTGTCTCGATACACCCTCGACTAGGAACAGTTATAGGATGTACTCGTCGACTACCGTGGCCCCACTAGTATGATCTCATCATAGTCCCAGTAGTCGAGTACATATCCTAAGGGCTTTATCAACATGTAATATAGAGACAATCAGAGTACACGTTAAGATAAAGTACAACAAGATAGCATACTATCATGTCGAGCAAGAAAGTCCTCCCTATATATGTCCTAGCATCCACTACAATATACATCGTATGTACAGTAATGGCCTCTAGGGCATACATATAACTAACACTCGCGGACCTTGGGACCATGTTGGAGAATGAACTCTATACTGATTTGATTTTCCAGTCCCTTCTTTCCACTTACGCCCAGTTTATTCTTAACTTCAACATGCAAGGAAAGGAGGTTGAACTTTCCGAACTTCTAAACATGTTGAGGAGTGCTGAGGGCACCCTACAGAAGGGTAGGGAGACATCCACTTTGTTTATAGGAGGATCTTCCTCTTCTAGATCCAGGGCGAAAGCCAAGGGTAAGAAGAAGAAAGCCCCCGCCAAACCAAGAGGCGGTGTCGGTAAAGTGGATACGAAGGGAAAAGGAAAAGCAACAAAGATAGCGGGAAAGCTGGTGGGGAAGGAAGAATTCTTCTATTGTCACAAAAGTGGTCACTGGAAACAGGATTGCAAGGCTTGGAAGGCCAGAACACAAGATTTGAAGCGAGTTGCAGCTTCAGCTTCAGGTGTGTATATTATTGAAAACTGTCTATCAATAAACTCTACATCCTGGGTATTGGATACCGGATCAGGATCTCATATCTGTAATTCTTTGCAGGCGTTGAGAAAGCGTAGAGTTTTGAAGGCAGGTGACATGACCCTCAGAGTTGCAAACGGTGCTAGCATGGATGCTGAGGCCGTGGGGGACTATCATCTGGGATTGTCGGATGGTCACTTTTTGGTTTTGCGTAGTTGTTATTATTTACCAAATGCAACCTGTAATATCATTTCTGTATCTTTATTATCTAAAGAAGGTTATGAATTTGCATTTGTAAGTAATGTAGTGAACATTCACCTTAATCAAGTTTTGATTGGGTCAGGTATATTGAACAACGGTATATACGTATTAAACCAACAACAGATTTTCAATGTCCAGAATACACACAAAAGAAAGTCTTCAGAAATCAATAAAACTTTCTTATGGCATTGTAGACTGGGTCACATCAATGAGAGAAGGTTGACTAAGTTACATGCAGAAGGATATTTGGATCCATTCGAATATCAATCGTATGCAACTTGTCAATCCTGTCTCAAAGGAAAGATGACAAAGACTCCGTTCACTGGACACGGAGTAAGAGCGAGCGAGCTCTTGGGACTCGTACACAACGACGTGTGCGGTCCAATGTCTACACATGCGCGAAGCGGTTATTCTTACTTCATTACTTTTACGGATGATTTCTCAAGGTTCGGACATGTCTTCTTGATGAAGCATAAATCCGATGCTTTTGAAAAGTTCCAGGAATATAAGAATGAAGTAGAAAAACAAACAGTCAAAAGTATCAAGACACTAAGATCTGATCGAGGTGGTGAATACTTGAGTGCCGAGTTCCTGGGTTACTTAAAAGAGAATGGAATTCTCTCTCAGCTTACTCCTTCATACACTCCGCAACATAACGGTGTATCGGAGAGACGGAACCGAACCCTATTGGATATGGTACGGTCCATGATGAGTAACGCTGAGTTGCCGCGATCGTTCTGGGGATATGCGCTAGAAATAGCTGCATACCTTTTGAACTGTGTTCCCACTAAGACTGTGCCTACCACACCATATGAGTTATGGAGTGGGAAGAAACCCTATCTTCAATACTTGAAGATTTGGGGATATCCAGCTTATGTCAAAAAGCAGCATGCGGACAAACTAGAGGCACGCTCAGTACTGTGCAAGTTTGTGGGATACCCAAAGAACTCCAGGGGGTATCTTTTCTATTACGCAGAGGAACAAAAAGTCCTTGTTTCTCGTAATGCCCATTTTCTGGAACACCAGTTCATAGAAAAGGAAATAAGTGGGAGCGCAATAGAACTGGAAGAAATTCAGGAACCACAAGTTATTACTGAAAGCTTAGTAGAACCAGAGGGTTCTAAAGATCAAGACATTCCCACGCCACTCCGCAGGAGTAGTAGGCAGTCTCATCCGCCCGAGAGATACTACGGTTTTCTCATTGACGGGGGTAGAGAAGATTGCATCATAGATTTTGATGAGCCTACTAGCTTCCAGCAAGCCATTCAGAGCGTCGACTCGGTAAAATGGCTGGATGCAATGCGGACCGAGATGGAGTCCATGTACACCAACAAAGTATGGACGTTGGACATTGCTCCAGATGGGGTAAAACCCGTAGGAAGCAAGTGGATCTTCAAAAGGAAGATTGGTATAGATGGACAGGTTGAGACCTATAAAGCTAGACTGGTTGCAAAAGGTTTTCGTCAAAGACCTGGTTTGGACTATGACGAAACCTTTTCTCCAGTAGCTATGCTGAAATCCATTCGGATCCTTCTTGCCATTGCTGCCTTCCACGATTATGAGATTTGGCAGATGGACGTAAAGACAGCTTTTCTAAATGGACATTTGGAGGAGTGTGTCTATATGGACCATCCAGAGGGTTTCATTCAGAGTGGGAGCAGCGGAAAGGTGTGCAAGTTGCTTAAGTCCATTTATGGACTAAAGCAGGCATCGCGGAGTTGGAACATCTGTTTTGATGAGACGGTCAAGGAATTTGGCTTTATCAAAAATCCAGATGAACCATGCGTCTATTGTAGATTTGTAGCGAGAACTGTAGTATTCCTCGTTTTATACGTGGATGACATTCTCTTAATAGGAAATGACATTCCTATGCTACAATCTGTCAAGGGGTTCTTGTCACACAGTTTCTCCATGAAAGATCTGGGTGATGCCTCATACATTCTGGGTATCCGGATCTACCGTGACAGATCCAAGAGGATATTAGGACTTTCACAGTCCAGGTACATCGACACCATACTGAAGAGATTCAGTATGGAAGATTCCAAGCGCGGTAATCTACCGGCTTGTCACGGGTTCACCCTCTCCAAAGAGATGTCTCCCAAGACAGATTTGGAGAGGGATCGCATGTCTATTATACCCTACGCTTCTGCGGTAGGCTCTATAATGTATGCGATGTTGTGTACCAGAGCGGATATGGCTTATGCACTGAGTGTGGTAAGCAGGTATCAGTCAAACCCTGGGGAGAAACATTGGATAGCAGTAAAGAACATTCTCAAGTACCTGAGAAGGACTAAGGAGATGTTCTTGGTGTATGGCGGAAAAGACCTCCAGATTGAGGCCTTTGCTGACTCCAGCTTCCAGAGTGACAAGGATGATTCCAAGTCCATGTCGGGTTTTGTCTTCACCCTCAATGGAGGGGCGGTATGTTGGAAGAGCTCCAAACAGGAAACCGTTGCTGACTCGACTATGGAAGCAGAATACATCGCTGCATCTGATGCCGCAAAAGAAGCTGTCTGGATGAGGAAGTTCTTGAAAGAAGTTCAGGTGGTTCCGTCCATTATTGACCCAATACCTCTGTATTGCGACAACAACGGGGCTATAGCTTTAGCGAAGGAACCCAGGTCCCATCAGAAATCCAGACACATCTTGAGGCGGTATCACCTGATCAGGGAGATCGTGGATCGCCAGGAGATCGAGGTTTGGAGGGTTGCTTCAGAAGATAACACAGCAGATCCATTCACCAAGGCCTTGCCCCAGACTCAGTTCGAGCAGCTGATCGAGATGATAGGTCTTCGATACGCCAGTACATGGCCTTAGTGCAAGTGGGAGATTGTTAGTGTATATGCCCTAGAGGCCATTATTGTATCATACTAGTTTGTATATTACTTGATGGAAGCTTGGGATATTCACAGTTGTATATACAATCTTGCTCGAAATGGTAGTATGCTACTTGGTTTGTCTCTGCTTTAATATGTGCATGTGTTTCTTTTAGCATATCGCTGATATACATATTAGTAGAGCCCTTAGGATCTTTGCTTGATTACCAGCGTTGTGATGGCGCTCACACTCGTGGGAGCTGGGTGATCTATAAGCACATCCTTATACAGGTCCCTAGTCGTTGGACTATCGAGACAGGGCATCGATACTCCGGAGTAGACTAGCGTATGCGCTTCTCATCCCAGTATGGGAGACGGTCTGTCCCACAGCCGTCAGTACGTCGTACTTGAGATAGTATGCGGGTGCTCGTTAGGTTACGAGTACACTGGACAGGACTCGTCGGGAACTGTTGGTTGGTGTTATACCTATCGTCAGTTATCAGTTCCCAGGTGACATGAGTATAGCTTAGTCCGCTGACTTGACACTGTCACTTCGCCTCGAGTGTGTTCCCACTGCACTTTGATTACTACCCTACCACGGCTCAAAGGAGTCGTGCAAACAGGTAGTTTTTGGGTGCAGTCCCGAAGCACTTGGAGGCAGTGACGGTTAGACAGGATTCGTCTCTCCCGGTATTGGGGGTTGACATCGCGCTGTGTCCAGGAGAGCCATTACACGAGTAGTCCCTGGCCAGGGCAAGTGAAATATACTGGTAGGTTTCCAGTGTTATCTCAGGGTGTTCTGGGCTACACTCCGACACGGCTTGTACCGCTATTAGGGCACTGACGTTCACCGCCCTCTAGGCCCGCCATGCGATGTATCAGACGAACAGACCGGACTGTACGGAGACTGTCACATACAGGCTCAGTAGGAGTTCAGATGGGGTTCACCTCGTCAGTCTTCTTATCGACATCTACCTGGGGACCGTTACGTACAGCTAGTGCCGCTTGCGGTCTGTGGTTAAACCCACTGCCAGCGTAGTGTCGAGTCTTTAGAGTCCCACACAGAGAGCTATTCGCCTTTAGGCAAAATGAGTAGAGGTCGCATGGTTTTGCGACAGGGTTCGTTCACATCCGCGCACTTGTGCACGTTTGCTGTCCGGACAGCTTATACTAGCGGGCTTTGGTTTAAGCCGGATCCTAGTATATGATTTGGGATTGGTTTTATCACACTGTATTCGTGTTCCTCGGATCACGAATACGGGTGCGTATGCACAGTTGCTTGAGACAGAGGGAGAGGACTTTGATTAGGGTTAATGACTATTGTCATTTTATTAACCCTAATGCTTATGTGTGTATTATGGTTAATTGATATTAGTTTAAATAATTGTGCATGGTTATGGTTGTTGACCATTTGACCTCCTTGACTTGTTGACCTAGGTTGACACTTTGACCATCATCATTTCATTTGGAAGATGCTCTTTGATCTTTGCAAATTGCATTAAAAATGAAATGATAATGGTCATGTCTTGATTAACCATGACAATTATCTAGCTAATTATCTAATTACAATAATTCACACATATATGAGAGAATACTTCATATTTTCTCTCATTCTATTATTCGCTCTCTCTTGTTCTTCCTCTCCCTCAAGCTCTCCCCTCTCATGTGTTGAGAAACACTTGAGCTTGAGAAAAACCCCTTCTTGATAATCTCTACTCTCATCTAGGGTTTAAGGATTAGCACTTCTTGCACCCTAGTTACTTCTAGCTTGGAGTTGAAGCCAAAGGTTGAGGCTTTCGGGTGGATCTTTCTTCGACGTGAGAAGACGACCAAGGTGACCTCTTTCCACTACTCCAAGGAGCAAGGAGAGAAGGACATAAAGCCCTAAGTATAACCTTTCTAACACTTAGCTAGTTTCTAGTTAGCTTTAGCTTGTTTTTGTTTACCAAAGATCCTTCTTTGTCTAGTCCATATTGCCTAAGTTGATAAAAATTTGATTTTTATTCCGTTTTCCGCCTCCCCGTAAGTACCGGGGTGGGCAACGTGGACTTACACAAGCTACAACAATGTACATAACTGAAAGATAAACAGATAACGCACAAAACCCACCTATCTGCAAAAGAGCCAGTACACCAACTGTAGGGGTATCTGTGTCAAAAGATGCAAGAACGCAGCCTGCCTCGACTACTCCAAGGGGTAACCTGCAAATACTGTAGCACAACGGGGGTGAGTTGCCAACTCGTGAATAGAGATAACATATAAAGGTAATCGCAAGCATGCACGTACTGCGCTACTCTATCAAATGCCAGCAGATAAGTCTATATGCAATAAGCAGTATGTGCATAATCATGCAAGTGCTCTGTCATGTAAAATAACTAAAGGATGAGATGAAAAATAATAATTTCGGAGCATGGGATGAAATAACATCTACACGGAATGTCAACGTAGAAAGATAATCGGTACCCCTCAATGCACCCCAAATCCAAACAACCCAAACGCCGGCACCCCCATCAGCCCTCAAATCCTGTACATCACTGAGAATCACGAGTGCCCAACATCGGCACCCAAATATCATAAATACTCGTGTCTAGCATCGACACGCAAATCTTCCTATATCGGGAATCCGTCAGTCCGGGTCAGCCCCCCCTCTCTCATATATCGGGCATCCATCAGTCCGGGTCAGCCCCCTCTCTCTCATATATCGGGCATCCGTCAGTCCGGTTCAGCCCTCTCTCTCATATATCGGGCATCCGTCAGTCCGGGTCAGCCCTCTCTCTCTCATATATCGGGCTCTAGCATCGAGAAAACACATGGTGGACGCACTGAAATATCATATCAAGGGAAACCGGGGTTTTAAATAATTACCTATTCTCTTTTGAAATATCCACGATTCCCAAATCCAGAAAGAACATGGAAACAACATATCTCAATGCGTAAATCTATGCAGGCATGAGGATATCAATATATACATGGCACATGTATGAATATGTGATGTAGATGTGTCCAAGTATGATTATAACATTTGCTGATATACGGCAAATCATAGCGAACATCAATAATGCGGAACAATCTGACATATGATTTATAGCAATCCTATAATGTGAGTGTCATGGCAATCACTAACGGTGTGAGTGTACCATATAAAACGTGCTCGTGCAACTTGAACCGTTAGTAATAGTGCGGTGTTCTATCAATTCTAGTTTATATACGCATAGCAGGGAATGCGGTATGCAATAAACAGTAGTCATGTAGGTGAATGCAAAACATATCGCTATAAGGTCCTATCAGCCCTGACGCATAACGTCATGCGGGCGATATCCCCGTAGATGTTAAATCTACTCACCGTAGTCTCTCGCTAGGTATAGCCGACGACTTGTTTCCCCTTCTTCGCGGCGTCCGTCGCACTCGCCTGCGAACCTAGAATTTCACAATATATCACACATAAGCTCAAAACCATACAGGCACGACATTTAAAGTCAAACTAGTAACTCGCGTCGTTAACCAAGCACGCGTGTGCGCGATACGCTAAAACGTGTGATTACGCGCCTGAAGCCACTCCGACGCGTCGTGATACTGTCACGACCCGAAAGAGCACGTGACTGGCCCTTGAACCATATGAAGTCTATAGGACTCCATCTGATCCAAGTAAGCCAAAAGGCCAGAAATCTAAAACCATTTTAAGAGTAAATAAAGAAAACTAGTTTAAAGAAGTGAAGAAAAACATGTTTGAAGTCAAGGATTTTAAATAACTAAGCCGAATATGCATTTAAAAAAAAGTAAAGTCTGTTCTAAAAATTTCGGCAGAGTTTCTTTTGTAAATACTGGCCCCGAACGGGGTACAACATGAACAATATATCTGCAATGATAAAAGGCATCCCCAAGCGGGAGCTAGCTCTTTGTCAATTGACGGTCACAACCACGCAAGCAATATAATATACAACGCCGAATGGCGAGGGTCAAATCTAAAAGAAACTCAATAAGCATGGAAACCGCAATACTACTAAGCGCGACTCTAAGGTCGAATAATACATCACTAATGTCTAAGTCTGAAACAATATACAAGTTTTGGTTGATGGAATTTTAGATACAAAGGAATAATACAAATACAATGGTGGTTCTTGATGCAAAAGAACCCACCTACCAAATGCAATTCACCCGCAAAGATGTAGTGTTCCAGAAATGCCGCTATGGAACCTGTACGGCAAAACCTGCAAGAACTGTGGCACAACGGGGGTGAGTTGCCAACTCGTGAATAGAGAATATCTACAAGCAGAAACCGAATGCATGACATAATCCTAGGACAATACAATCAGATATAAACCTCAAAGAATAAGCCTGAAGCATGATGAGGTAGCAATGTAACATCTAAACATGTAGGTAGTGCCAAATACTCGTGTCAGTGCCTCAGGTAATAACATGTCATAAACATAAGGTGTGTCTGCATGAAGTAAATATGATGAAGTATAAAAATGAATATCAATACACATATATTAGCGTCCCATTCCACTAATATTGGTGAAAGGGTATATATAACAGCGCCCTCATACCCTGTTATATATACAAATGAAGTATGATCAATGTAATACTAGTCTGTATAAATGTGGATCCCGTCCACCTGTCACCCAAATGACAATATGCATCATGCATGTAAATGTGAGGATATAATCAAAATCATGGAAACATCATGAAACCTGTGCCTAGCATCGGCACGTAAATCCTCGTCCATATGGGGCTCCGTCTGCGGTATCGGCCCCCAGCCCCGGCAGCACGGGTCAACCCATGTCCATCTCTCAACTCTGGTCGGTATCCCCCGGATATCCGCCGAGCTCAAATACAATCACCGGTAGGTACTCGCCCGCCTCCAGGCTCAATCGGCATAATCCTTTGATCATCTTGCCGAGGGGAACCATACCGGGCCCCACCATATACCCTCATACGGCACACACTCCTCGTATGAGGTATATAATCAGAACCGATAAATCTCATGGTGGCTGCGCAAATATCATATAAAGGAAACCGGGTTTTTCAAATAAGTACATACTCTCCTTTGAAATTATCCACGGTTCCCAAATCCATAAATATCATGAAAACAATATCCCAATGCGCATAATCAGAAAGCATGATGTATGTGACATATAATTGAGATGCAAGTATAACAGTATATCATGCAATATAGAATAGTGGTCTGCACATACAAGGTCATATCCTGATGCAATAATACTACTGTGTAGTGACATGGCTATTATCGATGATGAAGTGTGTGAGCTGGCAAGCAAGTGTACGTGGAACATATGCATCATCGATAATGGTGCTGGTGTCCTAACAGCATGATTGCAATATAGAAATAAACACATGCAATGCAATGCGGAATCGAATAATCAATGAAACAGTGAAGAATCTACACCAATATGTACATGTCATGCAGTGGTGCCATTTGAAATAAGACGAATCGAGGTTTTTAGTAAAATAAGGGTTGCGGTGTTTTTAAGAATAGATACGTCTTTTGAAAATACCCGTATTATCCCTTTACCTGTCCTTAATATACTCCCGATTCGTTAGTTTTGAAATAGGTATGACTCGGGTCTAGTCTAACATCTACTAAGCCAAGTCCATCAGGAGGTGTATGGAAACCGCCTAAATCTGAGTCGATATATATATAATAGTCGGTGATCCCGCCTCAATAGTATTGCGTACGATACAGTATATCATCTGACATCCTCGAGTCATGAGTGCGGATCTATAATCAATATAAAGCTCGTACGGAAAATCATCGTACGACATCCCAATAGCTGGGTACGGGTCAATATCACAATCAACACATCAACTATTTGGTATCCTCATCATTATATCACATAATCTGGGGTACTGATCTAAGTCTAGTACAACTGATACCATCAATATGACTGCGTGTGTAAACACACGTCCAAAAGCCCGCTAGAGATCACATGTCGTATCCCAAATATGAATCATATCAAATCACCGATCTCGCGGCACAAAACCCAATATCATCGACTCATCTCCAAAGTCATTTACTATCCATCATCATCACAGTATAAGTATAGCGAATCAACATGTGTGTGCGTGTGGGTGTAAACATATCCAAGGGTCCGCAACATGGAAATATTCTAGTTACTTCTAACCCTATCACATGATATCACATCTCAAATAATCCATTACACTATACTATCATAAATAATATATACATATAAGGTATACCAACTACGGACTGTGGGGGTGCTATACGCCATCCACCCGACTTCCCCCGTAGAGATAATCTACTCACCTTATGTCTTTATCTGTCGACGTCGCCACGCGTTTGCTTTTCATCCCAAAGTCTTCATGGGGTACATACACATTAACGTATCGCAAATGCGTATCAAAACCAAATCAAAGCTAAAACGACACACGAAAGCCAAAACGATACGCTATGGGGCCTATTGGATAGAACCTATGGGTACGCCTCTAAAACCATCAACAACCCTCGATATCGTCGTATAAACGCCAAGTAGTCGAGGTAAAACACCATAAGCAAATTCAGAATTAGAAATACGGAATACGGAAACACGAATCCAAAACAGCAACTAAGGAAATAGGCTCCAGATTTCACCCTAGGTCAAATTAGACAAATCTATATACGCCAGAGGTCAAGTTTACTGGAGAAAGGGCCCTGCACCAAAAACGAGGCAAAACCCTCCTGCTCTGGCCGCAAATTGCGGCCCGATGTGTTAAATCTACGGCCGGGGATTGGAATTGGGGGCTAGGGTTTTGGGTGTTGGTTCCAGGGTGCTTGCACATCTCTTTGTCAAGTTAATTTTATTTTCAGGTGTCTCGGGTTTAAGCAGATCAATAAAAACAGTGACAGATTTCCAGTTTTTTCCGATATCGATTCTATAAATCCGTATTCTGGTTCTAGTTCCAGGTTTGGGTCTAAAATAACATCACAACAGGGTTTCTAAGGTCACCACAATCCTCAAATTCATTTTTAATTTCAGATCTAACCTAAACCCTAACTTGAAGTTTCAAAAGTCCATCAAACGACAACATATTGACATGAAACTAGCATGGATGCGATAAGAATTGAAATACTAACTAGGGGTGCAGAAATTACCTCCTTTGGCAACTCAAGAAAATTCTTGAGTTGCTCAAAGTCCTCCAAATCCAATCTTGCTAGGTTCAATGTGTAGCTAGTGTGCTCGGGAACACTTTTTGTGAAATGGGAATAGGGTTTTGGTGAGGGAAATGAGAGGGATCGATGCAGTGAAAGGGAGGGAGATGAGGGAGGAGCAGACCAGCAGCAGCCCTTGTTTGAAGAGGGAAGAGAAAATGAGAAGGGAAATGATGGGAGGGGGCATGGGTCAAAAAGGTGAAGGTTGACTTGGTCTCTCTCTCTCATCATGAAGCCCTTTTTCTTTTCTTTTTCTTTTCCTTTTTCTTTTCCTTCTCACTCCATTGCAAACCCTAAGCAACCATACCTCAAAACATGTAACAAGTGTGGAAAATGATATGTGCACATTTTTGCACAAAAATGCCAAAAATCCGATTAGCGATTTTTAATCGCGATTAGCACTAAATTAGCATATAACTAATCATAAAAACTTAAAAATGGCATAATTCCATAAAATACCCTATTTTAGAATTTTCCATAATTTTCCCCATTTATTTGTATTTAATTATACCAGAATATTAAAATATTATTAAATTATAAAAATTCCCAAAAATAATATTTTATTATTTTGAAACGTTACAATCTACCCCCCTTAAAGAAATTCGGTCCCCGAATTTAAGTTCAAACCCCCAAGTACTAAAACATTTCAGTAAAAATCCAAATTGTCGGGGCTCCGAAAACATCAATACATACCGAATATCATAAAAATGTACTACTCTACCTGAAATCAATCCCCAAAATGTATATATAAGAATATCCTGTGCGTCTGATGTGCAACAATCAAAATCTATATATGTGTCATACATGGGCACCAAACAATATCTAGGTGCAACGGATCTGCACGAAACATCTGTCATAGGCAACGTGTGTTCCTGACAGCAAAATCAGGTGCATTTGACATGCACGAAGAATTTCGATTTAGTGCATCTGGTGTGCACCAAAATCGTATATCAAAACACTATAGGTGCATGAAAACTATGCTGGAAGTGTAAATCAAATCACTGCATAAGATAGGCGTGAAATCATAATCAATACCTCAAATGTAATAACTATGCACAAAATATCAATACCCAGTGGGTGCATGAAAACAAATATCATGAAACTCGGCCATCAAGACTAAATCATACAAACAGAATGCCCAAAATACCGAAATCCAAGATGACGGATACGTGATAACCGAATCACAAAATCACAAATCATAAATACCGTCGTCGGTAGTTCCTCCTTCAATGTCGAGAAGGAGTCAGCGCATCAAATGCTAGCAATGCAAGATATCTACTTTCCTCTTGGTCACGATCTGGCGTCCTCTACCTCTGGGTCCTTATCTTCTCTGCGGATTACCTATCTCGCAAACAATCGGCTCTTCGGCCCTGTCAGGTGTGCTAACGGGGACGATTCCATTCTGGCACTTCTCTGGTCATCTCTCGGTCAATCCTCATGACCACTCATAAAGCAGCATATCACTGGCGTCGGCCTCTAGCTCTCTGAATGCACATCACACATCTGATCCTGGGTGCAAACATCATTGCAGTAGTGTCCTGGAAGGAATCCTGCTCAAGGTCTCTTCCAATCTTGCCTAAGCCAAACTGTACAGAGGCTAGTACTCTGGCATAATCTTTTCTCGCTCTCTGGAAATCCGCGTCCTTAGTACAACATCTACTCGAAAGCTGGTCCTATCCCTGCGCCTCTGTATGCATATCAGATCTCCGGTCTCTACGGAAAGTAATGGCAGCTCGTCAGCGTCTCGCACGAACCTCTTGTTCCGCTTGTCGATTTCGTCGTCCACATCGACGTCACGTCTCTATCGGCGCATTGCAATTTTCTCGGCCACGGTCAATCCGAAGTCTCTCGCACGGACTTGAAATCGCGTACTCTGTAGTTCCATCATTCTGTAGAAGATGTCTGGCCGAACAGGTCCTCGGGAATATGTCCCAACCATCGGATGAATACTCAATACTCGTCCGTCCTCGATCAACTCGCAATGCATCTGGGTAAGGTCCTTTATCTGAACATGGTCAACTACCTCGTCGACAATGTCGAGCTGTGGCCTGCTGAGTGTGCTCAATATGACCCCTCTTGGGTCCTGGTCTTCTCGTATAGTATTCCAGAAAGGTCCTGTCGAGCTTTCTCTCAAATCTCATCCCTGCCGAATTGCCCGGAAGTCATCGTCCTTTACTGAAGCTAATCCTTGTTACGGAACGGCTGATCGCGCCCCTTTTCTGGAAGATATATCCATAAACAATGCCTCTACGTGCGTATCGCATCTCTGATGTCGGCGGAGTAGAACGTCTACTCGTCGAACTCTCTTGCGAACTCTTTACTTCATTTTGCTTCAATGTCGACTGATTCGGACTCGTCTCATCGTGGCTGCATAGACTATGCTCCAATGGCTATACTCGTATCTGGAGTCTCCCAAGAAATGCATCTCACCACCTAGCATCCGAAGGGAGTCGAACCATTCGATCGATTCGTCAAAACCACATAATCCCCTAAGAGCTCAACATCTTGAGTATAGTTTAATAGTATCGAGTACATGCCACAGCGTCGGTGGTCCAGCCGTAGAAGGGCAAACCCAAGCCTCACTAATGGCACCGCAGAACTGCCGCAAACCCTAAGGTTCAAAGGCTTTCACACGGTTATTAAGTCGAGTTAGGGTTTCATTCTTCTAGAGGGTCCATAGAATCGCCTGCATGTCGTTCCGTATACTTTAAACTTGAAAAATGGGCTCCTGGCATTCGATCGTCTCTGTCGACTCTCAACGTCTCCGCGTGAAGTCGTCTCTCGCTGGAAGCAATCTATCTGATGACCTCGCATCGGGGTAAGCGAACGAACCACATGTCCTAGTCATTCATCCTCGGTGACTAGCGACTCACCATCATATCTCGAAGTATATACTCATGCTGCAGTAGCTCCAATCATCTGGGCGATATCTCGTCGTTTGCAGCAGCAACTGGCTCATTCGTCTGTACGCTGAACAGCGCCCCAATCCTCCAGGAAAGGCGATACATTAGCGGTCATCTCTAAATCGGTCTGCTCTTGATCTGAGTAAGACTCTCCACACTGGAAATCTTTAACTCAACTGGGCCTGATCCGGCGCACAATTGAACGAATCACCTTCGTCTCTCAAATCGGGTAGACTAGCTATCATCTGTCTTATATCCGCCTGGAAGCTCCGGCGATCTCAGCTCGCAAGCTCCGGAAGCGACATCCTGTCAATCTTAGCAACAGCTGGTCTATCTGTCTGCACGGTAGGCGACATCATAATCTCTGAGATATGCTGTACATCAACAGTGCTCTCTCAACTGGCAGCTCTAACAATGGCCCGATTATCCGGTGTAAAACCAAGCACTCGCCTCCAAAAGAGGTCACAATCATCGATACTAACTCAAGACGTTCCCATGTCACCAGAAAACACAATGGTCGGCCCTCGTACCCGACGAGCTCGCCCCGACCATAACACTAGCAGCAGCTCAACTGCGCTTAAACAATGGCGACAGGAACTTCAATCGAGTATCGAAAAGAGCAGATCAATGGCAAGAAAGAAAACAACAGATCCAGAGTGGATACATGATCATAAGAAGGAACAGCATCAATGAAGGTATGATCATGAAACTAATAGAATCGAGGATCTCAAATGGATGTATAATCATGGATATGAAGAGAATCACTGATCTCGAAAATATGTACATCCTAAGGTTCCTTAAGCGGAGTGGCGTGTCGTAAGTATGCCGCGGAACATACCTACGGTACGTCACTCTACTTTAGTCACCTATTCCATCAACCAAGGGTCAACCTACGCGACGAAAGTTCGGGTATAATACCCCCTCGACTAAGTCTAAGTTCCGTATGGTCAAGCCTAAGTTCCGTGCATATATAGACGCTCTAGGCTCCACATAGTCAAACTTAGACTCGAACCAAGGTCAACCTAGCTCTCTGATACCAACTTTGTCATGACCCGAAAGAGCACGTGACTGGCCCTTGAACCATATGAAGTCTATAGGACTCCATCTGATCCAAGTAAGCCAAAAGCCCAGAAATCTAAAACCATTTTAAAAGTAAATAAAGAAAACTAGTATAAAGAAGTGAAGAAAAACATGTTTGAAGTCAAGGATTTTAAATAACTAAGCCGAATATGCATTTTAAAAAAAAGTAAAGTCTTTTCTAAAAATTTCGGCAGAGTTTCTTTTGTAAATACTGGCCCCGAACGAGGTACAACAAGAACAATATATATGCAATCATAAAAGGCATCCCCAAGCGGGATCTAGCTCTTCGTAAATTGACGGTCACAACCACGCAAGCAATATAATATACAATGCCGAATGGCGAGGGTCAAATCCAAAAGAATCTCTATAAGCATGGAAACCGCAATACAACTAAGCGCGACTCTAAGGTCGAATAATATATCACTAATGTCTAAGTCTGAAACAATATACAAGTTTTGGTTGATGGAATTTTAGATACAAAGGAATAATACAAGTACAATGGTGGTTCTTGATGCAAAAGAACCCACCTACCAAATGCAATTCACCAGCAAAGAAGTAGTGTGCCAAAAATGCCGCTATGGAACCTGTACGGCAAAACCTGCAAGAACTGTGGCACAACGGGGGTGAGTTGCCAACTCGTGAATAGAGAATATCTACAAGCAGAAACCGAATGCATGACATAATCCTAGGTCAATACAATCAGATATAAACCTCAAAGAATAAGCCTGAAGCATGATAAGGTGGCAATGTAACATCTAAACATGCAGGTAGTGCCAAATACTCGTGTCAGTGCCTCAGGTAATCACATGTCATAAACATAAGGTATGTCTGCATGAAGTAAATATGATGAAGTATAAAAATGAATATCAATACACATATATTAGCGTCCCATTCCACTAATATTGGTGTAAGGGTATATATAACAGCGCCCTCATACCCAGTTATGTATAAAAATGAAATATGATCAATGTAATACTAGTCTGTAAAAATGTGGATCCCGTCCACCTGTCACCCAAATGACAATATGCATCATGCATGTAAATGTGAGGATATAATCAAAATCATGGAAACATCATGAAACCTGTGCCTAGCATCGGCACGTAAATCCTCGTCCATATGGGGCTCCGTCTGCGGTATCGGCCCTCGGCCCCGGCAGCACGGGCCAACCCATGTCCATCTCTCAACTCCGGTCGGTATCCTCCGGATATCCGCCGAGCTCAAATACAATCACCGGTAGGTACTCGCCCGCCTCCAGGCTCAATCGGCATAATCCTTTGATCATCTTGCCGAGGGGAACCAAACCGGGCCGCACCATGTACCCTCATACAGCACACACTCCTCGTATGGGGTATATAATCAGAACCGATAAATCTCATGGTGGCTGTGCAAATATCATAACAAGGAAACCGGGTTTTTTAAATAAGTACATACTCTCCTTTGAAATTATCCACGGTTCCCAAATCCATAAATATCATGAAACCAATATCCCAATGCGCATAATCAGAAAGCATGATGTATGTGACATATAATTGAGATGCAAGTATAACAGTATATCATGCAACATAGAATAGTTGTCTGCACATACAAGGTCATATCCTGATGCCATAATACTATTGTGTAGTGACATGGCAATTATCGATGATGAAGTGTGTGAGCCGGCAAGCAAGTGTACGTGGAACATATGCATCATCAATAATGGTGCTGGTGTCCTAACAGCATGATTGCAATATAGAAATAAACACATGCAATGCGATGCGGAATTGAATAATCAATGAAACAGTGAAGAATCTACACCAATATGTATATGCCATGCAGTGGTGCCATTTGTAATAAGACGAATCAGGGTTTTTAGTAAAATAAGGGTTGCGGTGTTTTTAAGAATAAATACATCTTTTGAAAATACCCGTATTATCCCTTTACTTGTCCTTAAGATACTCCCGATTCGCTAGTTTTGAAATAGGTATGACTCGGGTCTAGTCTAACATCTACTAAGCCAAGTCCATCAGGAGGTGTATGGAAACCACCTAAATATGAGTCGATATATATATAATAGTCGGTGATCCCGCCTCAATAGTATCGCGTACGATACAGTATATCATCTGACATCCTCGAGTCATGAGTGCGGATCTATCATCAATATAAAGCTCGTACAGTAAATCGTCGTACGACATCCCAATAACTGGGTACGGGTCAATATCACAATCAACTCATCAATTATTTGGTATCCTCATCATTATATCACATAATCTGGGGTACTGATCTAAGTCTAGTACAACTGATACCATCAATATGACTGCGTGTGTAAACACACGTACAAAGGCCCGCTAGAGATCACATGTCGTATCCCAAATACGAATCATATCAAATCACCGATCTCGTGGCACAAAACCCAATATCATCGACTCATCTCCAAAGTCATTCACTATCCATCATCATCACAGTATAAGTATAGCGAATCAACATGTGTGTGCATATGGGTGTAAACCTATCCTAGGGTTCGCAACTAGGAAATATTCTTGTTACTTCAACTCTATCACATGATATCACATCTCAAATAATCCACTACACTATACTATCATAAATAATATATACATATAAGGTATACCAACTACGGACTGCGGGGGTGCTATACGCCAACCACCCGACTTCCACCGTAGATATAATCAACCCACCTTGCGTCTTTATCTGTCGACGTCGCCACGCGTTTGCTTGTCATCCCGAAGTCTTCATGGGATACCTACACATTAACGTATCGCAAATGCGTATCAAAACCAAATCAAAGCAAAAACGACACACGAAAGCCAAAACGATACGCTATGGGGCCTATAGGTTAGAACCTATGGGTACGCCTCCAAAACCATCAACAACCCTCGATATCGTCGTATAAACGCCAAGTAGTCGAGGTAAAACACCATAAGAAAATTCAGAATTAGAAATACGGAATACGGAAACACGAATCCAAAACAACAACTAAGGAAATAGGCTCCTGATTTCACCCTAGGTCAAATTAGACAAATCTATATATGCCAGGGGTCAAGTTTACTGGAGAAAGGGCCCTGCACCAAAAACGAGGCAAAACCCTCCTGCTCTGGCCGCAAATTGCGGCCAGAAGGGTTAAATCTGCGGCTGGGAATTGGAGTTGGGGGCTAGGGTTTTGGGTGTTGGTTCCAGGGCGTCTGCACATCTCTCTGTCAAGTCAATTTTATTTTCAGGTGTCTCGGGTTAAAGCAGATCAATAAAAACAGTGACAGATTTCCAGTTTTTCCCGATATCGATTCTATAAATCAGTATTCTGGTTCTATTTCCAGGTTTGGGTCTAAAATAATATCACAACAGGGTTTCTAAGGTCAACACAATCCTCAAATTCATCTTTAATTTCAGATCTAACCTAAACCCTAACTTGAAGTTTCAAAAGTCCATCAAATGACACCATATCGACATGAAACTAGCATGGATGCGATAAGAATTGAAATACTAACTAGGGGTGCAGAAATTACCTTCTTTGGCAACTCAAGAAAATTCTTGAGTTGCTCAAAGTCCTCCAAATCCAATCTTGCTAGGTTCAATGTGTAGCTAGTGAGCTCGGGAACACTTTCTGTGAAATGGGAATAGTGTTTTGGTGAGGAAAATGAGAGCGATCAATGGAGTGAAGGGGAGGGAGATGAGGGAGGAGCAGGACCAGCAGCAGCCCTTGTTTGAAGAGCGGAGAGAAAATGAGAAGGGAAATGATGGGAGGCGGCATGGGTCAAAAAGGTGAAGGTTGACTTGCCCTCTCTCTCTCATCATGAAGCCCTTTTCTTTTCTTTTTCTTTTTCTTTTCTTTCTCACTCCATTGCAAACCCTAAGTAACCATACCTCAAAACATGTAACAAGTGTGGAAAATGATATGTGCACATTTTTGCACAAAAATGCCAAAAATTCGAATAGCGATTTTTAATCGCGATTAGCACTAAATTAGCATATAACTAGTCATAAAAACTTAAAAATGCTATAATTCCATAAAATACCCTATTTTAGAATTTTCCATAATTTTTCCCCGTTTATTTGTATTTAATTATACCAGAATACTAAAATATTCATTAAAATAATATTATATAATAAAAATTCCCAAAAACAATATTTTATTATTTTGAAACGTTACAGATACACAGAAACCCCAAACCCAGACACACGTATCAATCGTGTCACGAAAGTTTAAAATACGGAAAATAAGGTATTAGATCCCAGATTTTTATACAGGAAAGATATTACAAAACTATATATACCACAATACTACACATAGTAGCAGAGTCCAGTGCCCCAAACCCCAACCCCGACTCACTCATCTGGCCGCAAATTGCGGCCAGAATGCATTTTTCGGCGGCCAGTCATGGGAATTGGGCTCCCAGGTTTCGTTTGTGTACTCTATACCTCCTATATATGCTACAGTAAATACAGATTTGTTCTGAAATACCTCGGGTAGCAGCAGATCCAACAGAGCCTTATTTCTAGTTAAAATGTCTAATTTAGCACTAAAAGGTACTTTATGGTATTTTAGTGCAAACTGAAAGAAAATCCTAGTTTAAATAGCTCTAATAGCACCTAAAAGAGTTAACCAACCCATGAAAATAAAAAATCTAACATATACTTCACAATATCCTTCAATATCACTAAAAATGCACATAAAACATGATTTTTAGCTAATATACTACAAGATAAGGAAAAAGATGTTACACATGAGCTATATACCTTCAAAAGACCTTAAGAGACACCAAAATCCCAAGCTCTAGCCTCAAGTGTTCAGACTTGCCATCAAACTCCCCCAAAAGGTCATTTTTCCATGGTTTTGTGACGGGAAAAGGGATTTTGGGTAGGGTTTTGTGTAGAGATCAAAGAGAAGTAAAAATGGAAATGAAAAGGTGATGAATTTCTGATGTTGCTGCTGCCTCTCTGCAGAATTTCCAGAAAATGAGAAAAGAGAGAGAAGAGAGAGGAGAAAATGGGCCAAAAAGTCAAGTTTTCTCACCTAATACCATGCTTTCATTTTCTATTTGAATTTTGATATTCAAAAAGGGTTTGACTTGCTTTTTAAAATGGTGGGGATAAATAATAACCATGCAAGAAGAGGATGGTTACTTGCTACACTTAAACTTAAGTCAAAAGAATTGTGCTAGGTGTGCATGTGCACTACACTAAACCTTACTTATGAAACAATCAAGGAAAATTTCACAATTAGGGTAAACACAACCAAAATAATTAATAACCCTATAATTATATATAAATATATAAACATATATATAAGCACTTCACCACACAATTATCTCTAGCCAAGAAGGAAAATACGATGCTCGGGCTTTTATGAAAAACATGCACAATTGCTAATTAACATGAAAACATCCTAAATGAATTTCATGGCGTTACAGTAACAGAGAGACAATCAGTGTACATGTTAAGATAAAGT
The DNA here is from genome assembly GCA_030015575.1 of Agapanthus africanus. Classification (NCBI taxonomy): domain Eukaryota; kingdom Viridiplantae; phylum Streptophyta; class Magnoliopsida; order Asparagales; family Amaryllidaceae; genus Agapanthus; species Agapanthus africanus. The sequence goes on from JASDDO010000019.1 coordinate 630,856,376, forward strand.
GTTACCAGATAGCGTACTATCATGTCGAGCAAGAAAATCCTCCCTATATATGTCCAAGCATCCACTACAATATACATCTCATGTACAGTAATGGCCTCTAGAGCATACATATAACTAACAATCACCCACTTGCACTAGGGCCATCATATAGCAGTGGTTGTAGTATCTCATACTTAACCATCCCATAAAAGTCTCCCTATGGGAAAAGACCTTTGAGAGTGGATCCGCCGTGTTGTCCTCTGAGTCTACTCTCCTAATCTCGATCCCCTGGAGATTAACCATCTCTATGATCAGGTGATACTGCCTTAGAATATGTATGGATCACTGATGGGATGGGGGTTCCTAGGCATAAGCCACAACTCCATTATCGTACAATGGTAGGAACGGAGTTCATCTCATGAACTAATATATACCCAGACTTCCTCTTTGGTAGCATCTTAGGTAGCAATGTATCCAGCCTTTATCGTCTAGTTTGCTACGGTATATAGCTTGGAACTCATCCAACATACCGTCCCTCCACCGAGGGTAAAGACAATTCCTGTGACTGACATTCAGTCGACCTTGCCACCGTGGAAGCTATCCAGTGATTCTCCCCAGGATCGAATGATACCATCTCAGTACACTTAGTGAGAATCCTAATATTCACTTAAATATATCTCATAGATCCAAAAACCAGGATTTAGGAGGTATCACATTGATCCTATTTGGAAAATCCTTGTGATAAGAGTAGATTGACCGAGCGTAGCATAGAAAACACCTTTCCTATCAAAAGTATGTCATCCACGTACAATACGAGGAAGACAAAAATACTCTCTACTTCATTTTTGTATATACAAGGTTCATCTACCATTTTGATGAAGTCAAACTCTTTGACTATCACATCAAAATAGACGTTCCAACTCCGCGATGCTTGCTTTAACTCATAAAGCAACTTGCACACGTTTCCGCTGCTCCCACTGTCTACGAAGTCCTCTGGCTGTGTACATATAGACGCTCTCTTCTAAATCATTATTTAGAAAAGCAGTCATGACACCCAACCGCTAGATATCGTAGTCATGGTATGTATGGCAAGTAGGATCTGGATGGACTTAAGCATAGCCACTGGAGAAAAAGTTTCATCATTTACCTGGTCGATGATGAGAACCTTTTACAACTAGTCTAGCTTTGAAAGTCTCAACTTTTCCATGTACACCAAGTAATCTTCTCAAGATATACTTGCTCATGATGGGGAATTAACCCTTCAGATATAGCAATCAAAGTCCATACTTTGTTGGTGTATATGGATTCCATCTCAGATCGCATAGCATCCAGCAATTCTTACAGAGTCCCCACTGTTGATGGCCTGCTCGAAACTAGTTGGGTCATCATCCCATGATGCAATCCTCGCTCCCACTATCATAGAGAAAACAGAAGTATCTCTCAGGTCGATGAAGAACCCTACCAGATCGGCGGAAAGGCTGAGGTTCGTCGGGAGCTATTGAATCCTCTAGTTCTACCAAATCATCAGCTGTAGTTTGTATAACTGGAACTCCTTCCATTTCTACCTCATGACCACAAATTTCTTTCCAAAATAAATACATTTTCTAAAAAGGTGGCATGCCGAGAAATAAAACCCTTTTTGTTCCTCGGTGCGGTAGAAGATATTCTCTTGCGAATGCTTGGGATATCCAACAAACTTCCACAGAACTGACCTTGCCTCGAGCTAGTCGGATTTTGCTTTTGACATAGGACGTACAACCCTAAATCCTAACTTACTTAAGAGATGGACTCGTCCCATACCATATCTCATATGGAGTGGTAGGCACCTGATTTGGCTGGAACCGTATTCAATAGGTATGCAACTTCTCAAGTGCATAACTCCCTAAAAGGAAATAGGCTACTCAGTAGTACTCATCATAGAGCGCACCATATCTCATAGGGTGCGATTGCTCTATCCCGATACACCATTGTGCTGTGGTGTATACGGAGGAGTAATGCTGAAAGAGAATCTCATTCTCCTTTTGAATAGTCCAGGAATTCCATGCTTAAGTATTCTCCTCCCTGATCATATCAAAGGACATAATACTTATACCCGTTTTGGTTCTCTACTTCTAACTTATATTCTATGAATTTCTCAAAAGTTTCAGACTTGTGTTTCAACAGGAACATATGTCCGAATCTTGAGAGATCATCAGTGAATGTAATGAAATACAAAGAACCGGTCCTAGCATGTGCAGATAGGGGACCTACATACATCATCATGTATCTTTCCCAAGAGTTCATCAACTCTTTCTCTGTTTCCAGTAAACAGAGCTGTGGTCATTTTATCTTTGTGACATGACTGGCAAGTTTCACAAGATGTAAATTCAAACTGATTTAAATATGCATCTTAATATAACTTAGCTAGTCGGGTCGTATTGATATGGCCTAGTCTACAATGACTCAAGAAGGATTCGTTCATTTCCGAACTCTTTCTCTTGTGTGTGTTCTGTACGTTGAGAACTGTAGTTTGATTTAGAAAGTATATGCTTTTAGATAACGTGCCTGAACCGATCAAATCTTGATATAGGAAATGTTCAAAACATTATCCAACAATACAAAATTATATCCTTCTTTATTAAATAAAGAGACTGATATGATGTTGTATATCAGGTTCGTATCTAATAACATTCTGTTAGTTATATGTATGCCCTAGAGGCCATTACTGTACATTGGATGTATATTGTAGTGGATGCTGGGACATATATAGGGAGGACTTTCTTGCTCGACATGATAGTATGCTATCTGGTTGCTCTTTACCTTAACGTGTACACTGTTTGTCTCTCTGTTACATGTTGGTAAAGCCCTTAGGATGTGTACTTGACTACGTGGACTATGATGCGGATCATACTAGTGAGGACATGGTAGTCCATAAGTACATCCTTCAAAGTCCCTAGTCGTGGGTATATCGAGACGGGGCATCGATATACCAGAGTAGACTAGCGTATACCTTCTCGACCCATACAGATGGGCAATGGATGATCCCATATCCATTGGTGTTTGACATCAGAGATGATATACGGGTGCTCAGTGGAGACTGGGTACACTGGACGGAATCGCCGAGAACTCCCAGATGGTATTATACCTTACGTCAGATGGCAGTTCTCTGGTGACACTGGTACAGAGTAGTCTGTTGACCCAAGATCGTCATAGAGTCTTGTGTGGTTCCCACTGTGCTTTGATTTCCATCTTACAACGTCCAAGAGGGCGTGCAAAATGGTGGTTTTTGGGTACAGTCCCGAATCACATGGAGGCAATGAGCGATAGGAGGGGATTCGTCTCTCCCGGTATAGGGAGTTGATGTTGCGCTGTGTTCGATTGGCTATAACCGGAAATCCCTGGCCAGGGTTGCTGAGATTTACTGGTAAGTGTTACCAGTAGTTTCTCGAACTGTTATAGACCTCATATCGACACGACTTATCGAGCTATTGGGGTCTGACGTTTACCACCCCTAGGCGAGATATGCGACATATCAGACGATCAGACCGGACTGTACGGTAAGTGTTACTGGTTGGATTCACAGGAGTGTGAGCGGGCTTGCTCGTCGATCTTCTGATCGCTCAATACCCGGGTGGCCGTTACGTTTAGCAGACCGCTTGCGGCTTGTGGGTGTTTGATATGATCATCACCTGCTGCCGGCGTATTGACGAGTCTTTAGAGTCCTACACAGAGGTTTCCTGGCTCAAGCGAAACGAAATAGGAGCGCATATGAGATATGTGCGGGACCGAGAATAATGCGTTTATGTGATACCGTATTCTATTCTCGCGATGAATGTGTCGAATGGTTGTATGCGATATAACCTAGTTATCGAATCAAGGATTGATTCGATAAATCGATACATTGGATATTAGTCGGGTATAAGCGATATGACCGGATCGTTAAATCAAGTGTTGATTTAATGTATAATTATATATATTTGATATATTACTTTGCATTAACTAATATGGGTTCACTTTAAATGGATTTTCTCGCTCGGATGTGCACATTGTATATTCGATATAGTTTTGTGCACTTGATTGTATCATGTTTGATGATACATGCTTTTTGGTTAAGTGTAAAGAATTAAACCATGGTTAAGTTGGAAATTAGGGTTTTGTTTTTCCATTATTTATTTAATTCATTTATTTATTTGTTTATTTATTTTGGAAAATAAATGGCATAAAGAAATGAAATGGTGGCTTATTTTGGACTTGCATGTTGAAGCTTCATGAGGCTTTGACTAAGTCACCATTTTGTCTCATGCTTAACCCTAACCACTCCGCTTAACCCTAGTTGATTCTCTACACTCCACCATGGTTAGATTATGATAAGGATTCCTTTTATTTTCTATTTGGAAGATTATCATAATGAGATATGCTTCTTCTTCTTCATCTTCTTCAATGAAGAAAACCTTTTTTCATCAATGGTGATTGATGAAAATGAGTGAGAAATCCAATTCTAAAGTCTACCCACTTCCTATTTCTTCATCCTCTACCTCTTTCCAAGTAGTAGAGTGTGTTCCTTCATAAGTTTTCTTGACTTGGTGAAGTTGGAGCTTGATCTAGCGATGCCTCGACGTAGATCATCTTCGGCATCGTCGTCGATGACCTAGCCCGCTTCTTCTCCGATGAAGCCTACGCTAGAGCCCGGGATTGCATTTGGACAGTGGAGAGGACCTCATCACGGAGCCGTGGAAGTGGAGGACCGGATCTACAAAGGTTGTATTTCCGTATTCTTGTAGTTAAGTGTTAACTAGTTTGCTTTGTCGCCTAAAATTTAGCCAACGATCTTGTTAGGGTTTCTCGGCACAGTTAAATTTTGAAATTGGCATGGTTGATGCCTTGTGAGACCACTTGAGAGTGCCTAGGAACCCTATAGTGGTATCAGAGCCTAGCTAGAGCCTTAGGCGAAGTCTAGACGGAATTAGAACTCCGATCGAATCAAAACCCAAACCCTAATATTGCTCTCTGTACTTTTTCTGAAATCGTGGAATTTTGAGAATTAAAAATATGCAGAAAAATCAGCAGGGGATTCTAAGTGTTACTGGAAAATTCGATGGCCTGATTCCTTAAACTCACCGCGGATCCGCGGCATGAGCTTGCTCATGCGGCGGTTCCGCGGCACTTTTGTCGTTTTGTGCATCGAAGTTTGCGCAGTAATTCTTAGTAAGCTGTGCTGGTTTTCCTGGGAATATTTTAATATTTATTCCAGAGTTTTATTTTCTGGGTTGTTTTGGGGATTCGGTGTTTCGATCGGAGTATCAGATTTTGTCTATGTGGCTTTCCGGATAAATTTTAGAATATGTTAAAAAAGTTCGACCGGATATAAATACCCAATTTTTCCCCTGTCGGGAAATTTCTAAGTGTTGGATTTTTCCGTAGTTTAACGACGTTCTAAGTAGTGCAAGTAACGCGATGGACCCTCTAGAAGACAACAAACCTTAACTCGATTATGTGACCGTCTTGAACTTCCCTTTGAACCTTCGGGTTTGGGGCAGTACGGCGTGCCACATGTGAGGCGTTGGCTTGACCCTTCTACGGCTGGACCGTTGGTACTGAGGCACGAACTGAATGTTTTTAGACTTTTTTCATGTGTTGATCTGTATCGGGAAAACTTGGGTGTTTGAATGTTCGATCGGAAATTTTAACATTTTCTATTTACCTGGAATGTGATACAATAATTGGAATTCACAATAAGTTATGAGATAACTGAATGAATGTTATAAACATAGCAGTTTAGTCTCACTTGATCGGTTGCCACGGAATTTTGATGTGATCAAAAGTCCGTCGCAATCACGTAGCGTACGCGGATACTCGCCGGGTAAACTTAATAGACAGCCTCACCCCATAGCCCTGACCAAGTGACTGTAGGAGAACCCCGTCGCCGAAAGCATCCGTTCGGGTGCTCGCGGTAGCGGTGTTCCGCCTTGGTGCACTTGGTCGACGGCGTCGGGGAGTGCAGCCGCCTACTAAAGTTTGCGACGAGCATTCGATCAGAATGTCGGGAATCTTGTTGAATTACCCGACTTTATATTGAAAAGAGTTTTCGATTTTGAGACTAAAATGCGGAGTTTATAATTGTTAGGCATGCGATGTTTAAGAAATTCATTTGGTCAGGCATGCGATGTCTGAGGAGGTTGCGGATTCCAACTGTTGTAGTTTTACACTTTCTTTTCTGTGACCGTAAGTGTAATATGTGATATCGCCGGTTTCGTTGCTATATGTCAACGACAATTGGGATGGACATATTTACTTACGTTGATGACATGTGATGTTATGTGTTGCTGGATATGTTATATTGGATCGTCGTGTTTGAATAGCCGGGGGTTTTTATGTGAGATGAGTGTTTTTCATTTTCATTCATGTAAAAACTTGTATGTAATATTCTTTTATTGGGGCGCTTCCAGGTTGCGGAAGTTGTCACCGTTTGTATATTATTTACTTTTCCGCACTAGGATAGACCCAAGGAGGGGAGCACAAGTAACCGGGTTCTGGGGTCCAGTGGGAGACCAACTCGAGGAGTCGGGTCCGGGTCTCCTAACTCCAGAATTGGTAGGGTTGCTTGCCGCTCTCGTAGGGGTCTTGGGGTGTGGGTTTGGCTATTCATCACGACCGTGGAATCCGTGTTTTATACTGGCTCGTATTGAAAACACGGACGTCCTAGTATATCCAATATTTCATATGATTCTTCTGCTGCGATATCTGTGATGTGATCATGTGATGTTCTGTGATAGATACAGTATATAGTATATATGATATATTATATAGACGTTACTTATGTTTTACACCCGCGCTAGCCCTGCCCCGTTCTGCCGTTAATTACCTAACCTAACGGTGCACGAGGGGACATCGAGGCGAATGCGGATGGCATAAGTGTACGTCGTATTTATCTGTGATGTTTAGGTACTTAAATGATGGGACTTCATTAATGTGATTAATGAAATAAAAGAAACCTAAGATGTTGTAGAATCGAATTTCAAAATAAAACAGGTAGCTTCAGTTCTTGATTTGCACAGAGGTATATGTGATATATCCTGCACCTTATTCGATGAGGAAAGGACCGAGATCCCTTCACCGGGAGTGACTCCTTTAGCAATAACTGGCTGATGCTACACACTCGGTTTGTCTTTTTATTGCTTTTAAGAGTTTTTGCTTTGCACAGTGATATATATGATATATCCCGCACCTTATTCGATGAGGAAAGGACCGATGATCCCTTCACCGGGAGTGACTCCTTTAGCAAAACTAGAAAAGCCTCAAAAACACTCCATTTCAAAATTAATTTGATTCTACAACGATATCAAGTTCATTACGCAATAGGTTTTCAGAAAAACCTGTCGTAGCCCTCCGTCATTTCAGATAAGTCCTGTTTAGTATTCGTGCTGCGTTTGTTGACCTTGTCAAGGCGCAGTGTGCGGTAGCTAACCAGTATTTATCTGCTTATGCATATGATGCAGATTGGGTTAGGGTAGTCGTGCGGCCTTGTTGACCTTGTCAAGGGTCGTCCGGGTGGGTTTGATTCAATCAAGAAATGACGGGTTGAACTTGACTTGCGGTCTATGGTTTGTTGACCTTGTCAAGGTCATAGATCGTTTGGGGCAAAATATTATCGGGAATTTCAAGTGTTGAAATTTGCAATGAGATTGCATGCCTTCTATGAGATAGTTGGATCCCGATACCCGCTGCGAGTAAGAGTTACTCCTGGGAGAGTTTTACACATTACAATTAGCCGATCAAGTAGGTGTCTAGAAAGGTGTTAACGAGGTTACGCCACTGGGAAAACGAGGTTTACATTAATTAGGTTCGTGCGAAAGCACGGGGGACCTCCCTCAAAGTACCGACACTGGCCTGGCTGAAAGATTGGCGAACTTGTAGTGTGTAATTAATCCCGGCTAGTCTTTCCTTTTAGGGTTTGAAGGAAGATTTGATAAAAAGCAGTGGGAGCCATCCTGATTAGATAAAATAATAACCAATCTATTCTTATAAGAGCGCACGCTGAGTGTCTTCTTCTCTCTCTCTCCAGGTAGCGACCATATCACGCCTTAATCAAGATAATAATACAGATTATTGACCGAACCCGCTTGTTATACTGAGCTGGGGAACGTTGGTCCTGCTCCAACTTATAATTGTTATAAGAAAGAGTAGGAAATAGGGGATTACCAGAATTCCCATGCCGCCCAAACGAAGAGAGTGCATGCTGATGCATCATCTTCGGGTGTGTTCATTATACAGAACTGTTTCTCAGTATCCTTTACGTCCTGGGTATATGATACCGGATCAGGATCCCGCATATGTAATATGTTACATGGGCTACAGATAGGTAAAGAACTGAGATCGGGTGATAAGTTTCATGAGGCAGAAAACGGGGCAAGAGTTGCAGCCAAGTCTGTTGGTCACTGTCACCCTGTATTACCAATACATTGATTCTGAACAAATACTATTAGATACCGAACCTGATATACAAAATCATATCAGTCTCTTTATTAGTAAAGAAATGATAAAATTTTGTATTGTTGGATAATGTTTTGAACATTTCCTATATCAAAAGTTGATCGGTTCAGGCACGTTATCTAAAAGCATTGATGTTCTAAATCAAACTACAGTTCTTTAGTATACTGAACACACACAAGAGGATGAGTTCAGAAATGAACGAATTTTTCTTGAGGTATTGTAGACTAGGTCATATCAATGCGACCTGACTAGCTGAAGTTATATTTAGATGCATATTTAAATCTGTTTGAATTTACATCTTGTGAAACTTGCCAGTCATGTCACAAAGATTAGATGACCATAGCTCTGCTTATTGGAAACAGAGAAAGAGTTAGTGAACTCTTGGGATTGATACATGTTGATGTATGTAAGGTCCCCTGTCTACATATGCCAAGACCGGTTCCTTGTACTTCATTACATTCTCTGATGATCTTTCGAGATTCAGACCTATGTTCCTGTTGAAACACAAGTCCGAACCTTTTGAGATATTCATAGAATATAAGTTAGAAGTAGAGAACCAAAATACGGGTATAAGTATTATGTCCTTTGATGTGATCGAGGAGGAGAATACTTGAGCACGGAAATCCTGGACTATTCTAAAGGAGAATGAGATTCTCTCTCAGCATTAATCCTCTGTATACAACACAGCAAAACGTTGTATCGGGGCGGAGCAATCACACCCTATATGATAAGGTGTGCTCTATGATGAGTACTACTGAGTTACCTATTTTCTTTTGGGAGTTATGCACTTGAGAAGCTGCATACCTATTGAATAGGGTTCAAATCAAATCAGTTGCCTACCACTTCATATGTGATATGGAAAGGGAAGAGCCCATTTCTTAAGTTGGTTAAGATTTGGGGTTGTCCAGCATATGTCTGAAAAGTATAATCCGGACAAGCTCGAGGCAAGGTCCGTTATGTAGAACTGGAAATGTTCCAGCTATACAAACTACACCTGATGATTTGAAAGAACCAAAGGATTCAGTAGATTCCAACGAACCTCAGCCTCTCCGCCGATCTAGTAGGGTTCCTCACCCACCTGAGAGATACTTCGGTTTCTCTATGACAGTGGGAGCAAGGATTGCATCATGAGATGATGACCCAACTAGTTTCGAGCTGGCCATCAGGAGTGGGACTCTGTAAGAATGGCTGGATGCTTAGCGATCTGAGATGGTATCCTTATACACCAACAAAGTATGGACTTTGGTTGCTATATCTGAAGGGTTAAATCCCCATCAGGAGCAAGTATATCTTGATAAGATTACTTGGTGTACATGGAAAAGTTGAGACTTTCAAAGCTAGACTTGTTAAAGGTTTGCATCATTGACTAGGTGTGGATCATGATGAAGCTTTTTCTAAGTAGCTATGCTTAAGTCCATCCAGATCCTACTTGCCACGGCTACATACCATGACTACGATATCTGGCGGTTGGGTGCCATGACTGCTTTTCTAAATGATGTTTTAGAAGAGAACGTCTATAAGTACACAGCCAGAGGGCCTCGTAGACAGTGGGAGCAGCGGAAACGTGCACAAGATGCTTTATAAGATAAAGCAGGTATCGCGGAGTTGGAACATCTGTTTTGATGAGGTAGTCAAAAAGTTTGACTTCATCAAAAGGGTAGATGAACCTTGTATATACAAATGGGTAGTAGGGAGTATGGTGGTGATCCTCGTAGAGTACGTGGATGACATACTCTTGATAGGGAAGGAGTTTCCTATACTACGCTCGGTCAATCTCCGCTTATCACAATGATTCTCCATATAGGATCAAAATGATACCTCCTAAATCCTGGATTTTGGATCTATGAGATAGATCTAATTGGATGTCAGGATTCTCACTAGTTGTAGTGAGATGGTATCAACCGATCCTGGGGAGAATCACTGGAAGTGTTCCAGGGTGATAAAGACGACTGAATGTCAGTCACAGGCATTGTCTTTACCCTCAGTAAAGGGACGGTATGTTGGAAGAGTTCCAAGCTAGATACCGTGACATACTAGACGATAAAGGCAGGATACATCGCTACTTAAAATGCTACCAAAGAGGCTGTTTAGGTATATATTGGTTCATGAGATGAACTACGTTCCAACCATTGTGAGACAATGGAGTTGTGGTATATGCCAGGGAACGCCGGTCCCATCAGTGATCCAGACATATTCTAAGGCAGTGTCACCTGATCATAGAGATGGTTGATCTCCACGGTCGAGGTTTGGAGAGTAGACTCAGAGGACAACACAGCGGATCCACTCACAAAGGCCTGTTCCCAGAGAGAGACATTTATGGGATGGTTGAGTATAAGATACTACAACCACTGCTATCAGATGGCCCTAGTGCAAGTGGGAGATTGTTAGTTATATGTATGCCCTAAAGGCCATTACTGTACATTGGATGTATATTGTAGTGGATGCTGGGACATATATAGGGAGGAATTTCTTGCTCGACATGATAGTATGCTATCTGGTTGCTCTTTACCTTAATGTGTACACTGTTTGTCTCTCTGTTACATGTTGGTAAAGCCCTTAGGATGTGTACATGACTACGTAGACTATGATGCGGATCATACTAGTGGGGACATGGTAGTCCATAAGTACATCCTTCAAAGTCCCTAGTCGTGGGTATATCGAGACGGGGCATCGATATACCAGAGTAGACTAGCGTATACCTTCTCGACCCATACAGATGGGCGATGGATGATCCCATATCCATTGGTGTTTGACATCAGAGATGATATACGGCTGCTCAGTGGAGACTGGGTACACTGGACGGACTCGCCGAGAACTCCCAGATGGTATTATACCTTACGTTAGAAGGCAGTTCTCTGGTGACACTGGTACAGAGTAGTCTGTTGACCCGAGATCGTCATAGAGTCTTGTGTGGTTCCCACTATGCTTTGATTTCCATCTTACCACATCCAAGAGGGCGTGCAAAATGGTGGTTTTTGGGTACAGTCCCGAATCACATGGAGGCAATGAGCGATAGGAGGGGATTCGTCTCTCCCGGTATAGGGAGTTGATGTTGCGCTGTGTTCGATTGGCTATAACTGGAAATCCCTGGCCAGGGTTGCTGAGATTTACTGGTAAGTGTTACCAGTAGTTTCTCGAACTGTTATAGACCTCATATCGACACGACTTATCGAGCTATTGGGGTCTGACGTTTACCACCCCTAGGCGAGATATGCGACATATCAGACGATCAGACCGGACTGTACGGTAAGTATTACTGGTTGGATTCACAGGAGTGTGAGCGGGCTTGCTCGTCGATCTTCTGATCGCTCAATACCCGGGTGGCCGTTACGTTTAGCAGACCGCTTGCGGCTTGTGGGTGTTTGATATGATCATCACCTGCTGCCGGCGTATTGACGAGTCTTTAGAGTCCTACACAGAGGTTTCCTGGCTCAAGCGAAACGAAATAGGAGCGCATATGAGATATGTGCGGGACCGAGAATAATGCGTGTATGTGATATCGTATTCTATTCTCGCGATGAATGTGTCGAATGGTTGTATGCGATATAACCTAGTTATCGAATCTAGGATTGATTCGATAAATCGATACATTGGATATTAGTCGGTTATATGCGATATAACCGGATCGTTAAATCAAGTGTTGATTTAATGATTTAATGTATAATTATATATATTTGATATATTACTTTGCATTAACTAATATGGGTTCACTTTAAATGGATTTTCTCGCTCGGATGTGCACATTGTATATTCGATATAGTTTTGTGCACTTGATTGTATCATGTTTGATGATACATGCTTTTTGGTTAAGTGTAAAGAATTAAACCATGGTTAAGTTGGAAATTAGGGTTTTGTTTTTCCATTATTTATTTAATTCATTTATTTATTTGTTTATTTATTTTGGAAAATAAATGGCATAAAGAAATGAAATGGTTGCTTATTTTGGACTTGCATGTTGAAGCTTCATGAAGCTTTGACTAAGTCACCATTTTGTCTCATGCTTAACCCTAACCACTCCTCTTAACCCTAGTTGATTCTCTACACTCCACCATGGTTAGATTATGATAAGGATTCCTTTTTTTTTCTATTTGGAAGATTATCATAATGAGATATGCTTCTTCTTCTTCATCTTCTTCAATGAAGAAAACCTTTCTTCATCAATGGTGATTGATGAAAATGAGTGAGAAATCCAATTCTAAAGTCTACCCACTTCCTATTTCTTGATCCTCTACCTCTTGCCAAGTAGTAGAGTGTGTTTCCTTCACAAGTTTTCTTGACTTGGTGAAGTTGGAGCTTGATCTAGCGATGCCTCGACGTAGATCATCTTCGGCATCGTCGTCGATGACCTAGCCCGATTCTTCTCCGATGAAGCCGACGCTAGAGCCCGGGATTGCATTTGGACAGCGGAGAGGACCTCATCACGGAGCCGTGGAAGTGGAGGACCGGATCTACAAAGGTTGTATTTCCGTATTCTTGTATTTAAGTGTTAACTAGTTTGCTTTGTCGCCTAAAATTTAGCCGAAGATCTTGTTAGGGTTTCTCGGCACAGTTAAATTTTGAAATTGGCATGGTTGATGCCTTGTGAGACCTCTTGAGAGTGCCTAGGAACCCTACACATTCGTTCAGATTTAATGTACTTGATAATACAGGGTGATGACTGCCAACAACTTGGCTGCAATAATTGCACCGTTTCCAACTCTTGAAACTTATCACCCATTCCCAGTTCTCTACCTATCTTTATCCCATGTAACCGATTATATATGTGGGATCCTGATCCGGTATCACATACTCAGGACATAGAGGATACTGAAAACAGTTCTCGGTAATGTACTCACCCGAAGATGATGCATCATCATGCACTTTCTTCGTTTGGGCGGCACGGGAATTCTGGTAATCCCCTATTTCCTTCTTGACCTTATAACAATTATAAGTTGGAGCGGGGCCAACGTTCCCCAGCACAATATAACAAGCGAGTTCGGTCAATACATCCATATTATTATCTTGATTAAGGCGTGACATGGTCGCTACCTGGAGAGAGAGAAAAGAAAACACTCACCGTATGCTCTTGCAAGATTAGATCGGTTATTATTTTATATAATCAGGATGTCTCCCACTGTTTTTATCAAATCTTCCTTCAAACCCTAAAAGGAAAGACTAGCCGGGATTAATTACACCTTACAATTTCGCCAATCTTTCAGCCAGTCCAGTGCCGGTACTTTGAGGGAGGTTCCCCGTGCTTTCGCACGGACCTAACTAAAATTAACCTCATTTTCCGAGGGGTGTAACCCCGTTGATACCTTTCTAGACACCTACTTGATCGGCTAATTGCAATGTGCAAAACTCTCCCAGGAGTAACTCTTACTCGCAGTGGGTATCGGGATCCAACTATCTTATAGAAGGTATGCAATCTCATTGCAAATTTCAACACTTGAAATTCCCGATAATATTTTGCCCCTAAAGTCCTATGACCTTGACAGAGGTCAACAAACCATAGGCTGCAAGTCAAGTTCAACCCGTCATTTCATGATTGAAATAAACTCACCCATACGACCCTTGACAGAGGTCAACAAGGTCGCTCGACTACCCTAAATCAATCGCATCATATGCTTTGCAGATAAGCATTAATCAGCTACCGCACACTACGCCTTGACAGAGATCAACAAACTGTCATGACCCAAAGTTCGGCCATTGGCCGGCACTTAACCACGTAACGTATACAGGCGTAACGCGACTAAGTAAGCCGAAACCTAAAAATCAAAACCCTTAAAGGTAGTGAATGATGAAAACATTAGTTTAAAAAATTTAGAAAACCTTAAGTAAAACATTTAAAGTTTAAGTTATTTTCTTAAAAATTTTGGCAGCGCCTCCTTTGTAAAAACTAGCCCTAAAATCGGGTACAAGACATGATATAAATAAAATGACATACAATAAGAATACAGCATCCCCAAACGGGAGCAATCACGCCCAACGGCGGAAACAACCACCACAGTAATAGTATACGACGCCGTAGCGAAGAAATGAACAATATAAGTTTAAAGAGCATGAAAGAATAAAATAAAAATAGACACCCAGAGTGACAAAATAATATACAATATCGTCCTCACAACTGGTCTCTAAGTCAATACATAACTGGTAGATGGAGAGTACTAGATACAATGAGGTGTACAATGAAATGTAAACAGATAACCGCAACCCACCTATAGCAAAATGGCTCGCACGGCAACTGTAGCGGTATCCGTAACAAAAGGATACAAGGATGTATCCCTGCCGCGACTATTCTGAGGGTCTACCTGTAAGCACTGTGGCACAACGAGGGTGAGTTTCCAACTCATGAATAGTAAATAACATATAAAGGTAGTCGCAGGTATGCACGTACTGCGATACTCTAAAATATGCAACAGAACATCAATATGGTAATCTGGATATACAATAATCATGCGAGTTACTCTAGCAGGTACTAAAGGTACATGATGCAATGTATGTAAATGAGTGCTGAGCATGGGAAAATAAATCACCAACACGAATCATCATCGTGGAAAAATCCCGGTGTCTACCAAAAACAGCCTAAATCCCATATAACTCAGGCGTTGTCAATCTAATCGGCCCTCATGTCCTGTAAATCTCATAAAAACGGAGTGCCCAACATCGACACTCGAAAACATCATGAAATACTCGTGTCCAGCATCGACAAGGAAATACTCATCTCTCAGGCGCCGCATACCAAATCGGCCTTCAATATATCTCATGTCATAACTCCCAGGCAGTATCCTCCGGATATCCGTCGGGTCTCCAACTGTCACCGGCAGGTAGTAGTCCCTCCGCTGGGCTCACCGTCTAACATACGAGTCTTCTCGCCCCGGGGTAACATACCGGGTCCACCATATACCTACAGACGGTGCCTACCTCTCCTCGAATCGGGTATAAGTAAACAAGCTCTCACAACCGAGAAAACTCATGGTGGACGCACTGAAATATCATATCAAGAGAAACTGGGTTTTCAAAATATGGCATACTTCTTGAAATAATACCACGGTTCTCAAATCCTGAAACACATGAAATCCAAACTCAATGCATAAATCCATGCGATGTGATGTATGCATCATAAAATCGTACTATGAGTAAAAGGGAAAAACCGATCTTTAAATAATTTCAATTATAAAAATATATCATGCGGTCCCCAGTTTTCCAAAAAACCAGCTCATCTAGGTAGGTACAATGCGTATATGCGTAAGTATGGATGCATCAATGTATATATGCACCAATATGGGTATCTAAATGTGTATGCGCACAAGCATACGCGTATCAATATGTATGTGCACCAATAGAGATGTGTCAATGTGTATGTGCACCAATATAGATATACAAATGTGTATGTGCACAAGCAGAGATGTATCATGTCGAATCATATATGAGGTGAGCTACCACATATTTTTCATGGCAATTCTATAGTGTGAGTGTCATGGCAGTTACTAACGGTGTGGGTGTAACATGCAGATTAGTGCTCGTGCAACATGAACCGTTTGTAACAGTGCGGTGTTCTATTAATTCTGAGTCCATATAAAGCAGGGAATATAGTATGCAACAAATAGCGTCCATGCACAATCAATGTATATGAATGCAATTAGGCAGCTACAATATCTTATCAAGCCCTGACGCATAACGCCATACGGGCGATTTCCCTGTAGATTTCAAATCTACTCACAGTGATCTGGTGCTAAGTGTACCAGACCACCTGCTTTCCCTTCGTTGCGGCGTCCGACGTCCCCGCCTGCGAACCTAGAATTTACACAAATAACGCACATAAGGCTAAAATCCTGCAAAAACGCGATATCAAGATTATACAAGAAACTAGCGTCGCAACTAGACGCACGTGTATACGTAACGTGTGTGCATACGCCAAAAATACAGCGACACGCTGTGACACACAGCGACACCAGACCCATCTCGTAACGTACGTGTCGCGCAAGTCCTGCTACACAAACAATAAGTAAATGGTCCCAGATTCTTACCTGGAACAAAACCAAGAAAATAAACAATACCAAACACATAAAAACACACACAGACACCACCCTGCACAACTCCAACCCCCAACTCCCTCAGGAGGCCGGCATGCTCGGATTTTGGGGGGTCTCGCCGGATTTTGGGTAGGGAAACGGGCTCTAATTCCTACAGAAAACTCTATAATGCCTGAACATCATTCTGTATATGTTTGTAAAACAAGAATAACTTCTTAGATATAGCAGATTTTTCGTATCCCATGATTTTGTTTAAAAACGTTTAAAAAACACTAATTTGGTACATTAGGGTACGTTTGAGAAATCAGAAGAAAAGAATTTGATTAACAGACACTATCAACACATAATATAGTTAATCTAACCATAAAAACCCTAGCTTAACCTAATCTCCACCCAAACCACCCATGATCACTAAAACCCACAAAACACTAAAACTAGCTATACTATCCCAGATCCAACCCAATGTAAAAACTCAAAACCCAAATAGTATCAAAGACCCAAAAACTATAGCAGGAATCTACCCAAGAAGGTTCAAGCCCCCAGTCCCACCCCAGGCCGAGGTCGCCGGATTCCTCCCCCAAGTCGCAGGCCAAAACCGCCCAGGTTGGGCTCGAACTCCACCCTTACACTCACAGTGACTAGGTCTATACTCTTACACCGTTTGGTCTCATAGAAATGTCTTGGGTTAACAGCAGATCGTAAACCGGCAATAAATCTTAACTAAACACGAATTAAATACTAAAATTAGTACAATAAGGTATTTTGGTGTAAACTGAAACAAGGGTTTGGTTTAAATGACACTAATAGCACTTATTTACACTACACAAGCCATAACAATCCTATATTAACCCAAAACTTCATATAAAGCACAAGTTATCAAAAATCACTACTTAAACACAATTTAAAGCTTAACGAGCTAAAACTTTTAACAAGAAGGGTTTGAATCTTGGTTTTATACCTCAATATAGTCTAAGTGCGTGATCCAAGAGCTATCACCAAGGAGTCTTGACCAAGAACCATGCTTGAGTTGAGAAGGGAAGGTAGGTGATGATACTTGCTAAAGATTTGAAGTTGGCTTGAAATGGAGACTTGGATTCACAAATTCATTGAGAGAAGATGAGGGAGAAGGGCTTCTTGCTCTGGCCGAGAACAATATGGAGGAGAGTGAGGGGAGAGAGAGAGAGAGAGTGGGTGTGTGGTTGTTTTGAAAAGTCAATGGCCATGCCTCAATAGTGTCCCCCATACCTCATTTATCTATTCTTTTCTTCTCTTTTTTAAATTTCTATGTTTTTTAGTTTATTTGGAATAGAGAAAACAAAAGGACCATGGAGAATATCAATTGAAACATGTTGCAATATTCAAAAAGTTGTCATGGTTGCTAGAACACACATTAACCTAGGGTAAAACTAGATTTGAGCATGATTAAGCCATTTAGTTTAATAACTAGAAATCAAGTAAATTATATGGTTAACGTGACAAGAAAATTTATATGTTATCTAATAAAACCCAATTATATAAATTTACCTATTTCACAATTAAAATTAGATTTATTCCAGTTTATGTGAAATTAAATGAATTACGAGATTTTATGAAAACACGCCTTAACGCTAACTAACACGAACTCAATCTAAACTAAATTTCAAAGTGTTACAATCTCCCCCCTTAAAGAAATTCGGTCCCCGAATTTAAAATTCTAGCTACCGTACCTTCAAAGAGATGGGGATATTTCTTCCTCATCTCGTCCTCGGTCTCCCAGGTGACCTCCTCGCTGCTCGGGCCACGCCAAATGACCTTGACGGACGGTATAACCTTCGATCTCAATTTCTTCACCTGCCGATCCAGGATGACCACCGGCTGCTCTGCAAAGAAAAGGTCATGCTCCAGCTGGATCGTCCGGTGCTGAATTGCATGTGAAGGATCATGAAGATACTTGCAGAGCATCGAAACGTGGAATACGGGGTCAACGTCAGGAAAACTGGGCGGAAGAGCTAACCGATACGCAACTACACCAATACGCTCGAGGATCTCGAAGGGGCCCACATATCTGGGAGTAAGTTTCCCCTTCTTCCCAAATCCCATCACACCTATCATTGGGGAGACCCTCAAGAAAACATGATCGGCAACAGAAAACTCAAGTCTGCGCCGACGACGATCCGCTTAAGATCTCTGCCTGCTCTGGGCTGCTCTCATCCTATCGCGAATCAACTGGATCTTCGCGGTCGTCTCCTCAACAATCTGTGGGCCCAAAATACTGTTCTCGCTGAGCTCTGTCCGACAGACGGGCGATCTGCATCTCCTCCTATATAGAGCCTCAAATGGTGCCATGTGCATGGTTTCCTGGAAGCCGTTGTTGTAGGAGAACTCTACTAAGGGTAAAAGGTGATCCCAGCTACCTCCGAAATCTAAGACGCTCGCTCGGAGCATGACCTCGATAGTCTGAATAGTCTGCTTTGACTAGCCGTCGGTCTGCGGATGAAATGCTGCGCTGAAACTCAAACAGGTGCCCAAAGCCTCCTGGAGCCTCTGCCATAGCCGGCTGGTAAACTGGGTGCCTTGGTCGGACAAAATGCATGTCGGGACTCCATGCAGTCGTACGATCTCGTCGATGTATATCTTGGCATACTGAGCAAATCCGAAAGCGGTCTTCACCGGCAGGAAGTGGGCCACTTTCGTCAATCGATCCACGATCACTCAAATGGAGTCATACCCTAGACTAGTCCTGGGTAGACCCACAATGAAGTCCATAGAAATCTGCTCCCATTTCCACTACGGAATGGGCAACGGCTGTAGCTCTCCCACGGGCCTCTGGTGCTCGGCCTTGACTTGCTGACAAGTCAGGCATCTCGACACGAAGTCTGTGACGTCCCTTTTCATCCCTTCCCACCAGTAAACATCTCTCAGATCATGGTACGTCTTGGTGGAACCTGGATGAACATTTTATACTGATCGATTCGCCTCCTCGAGAATCTCACGCCTCAGTCCCTCAGAATCTGGTACGCATAGTCGAGTCCCAAATCGCAGTATCCCCTGATCATCGATCACGAACTCGGAGTCTCTGCCCTGTCTAATCTTCTCCCTGATCTCTGAAAGACGGTCATCACTGGGCTGTGCCTTGCGGATACGGTCAAGCAACTGCGGACGTGCACGTGTTAGTTGTATGTATGCCCTAGAGGCCAGTATTGTACAGATGATGTATATTATATTGGATGCTTGGACATATATAGAGATGACTTTCTTGCTCGACATGATAATATGCTATCTGGTTGCTATTTATCTTAACATGTACACTAGTCTCTTTATACTGTCTTATAGTTACATGTTGGTAAAGCCCTTAGGATTTGTACTTGACTACCTAGACTATGATGCAGATCATACTAGTGGGGACATGGTAGTCCATAAGTACATCCTTCAAGGTCCCTAGTCGTAGGTGTATCGAGACGGGGCATCGATATACCAGAGTAGACTAGCATATACGCTTCTCGACCCATGTGATGGGCGATGGATGATCCCATATCCATTGGTGTTTGACATCAGAGATGGTATACGGGTGCTCAGTGGAGACGGGGTACACTGGACGGACTCACCGAGAACTCCCAGATGGTATTATACCTCACGTCAGATGGCAGTTCTCAGGTGACACTTGTACAGGTTAGTCTGTAGACCCGAGATCGTCATAGAGTCTTGTGTGAATCCCACTGTGCTTTGATCTCCACCTTACCACGTCCATGAGGGCATGCAAAACGGTGGTCTTTGGGTACAGTCCCGAGTCACATGGAGGCAATGAGCGATAGGAGGGGTTTCGTCTCTCCCGGTATTGGGAGTTGATGTTGCGCTGTGCTCGATTGGCCGTAGCAGGGAAGTCCCTGGCCAGGGCTGATCAGAGATTTGCTGGTAAGTGTTACCAGTAGTTTCTCGACCCGTTACGAGCCTCACATCGGCACGACTTATCGGGTTATTGGGGTCTGACGTATACCACCCCTAGACTTGATATGCGACGTATCTGACGAAGAGACTGGACTGTATGGTAAGTGTTACTGGTCGGATTCGCAGGAGTGTGAGCGGGCTAGCTCGTCGATCTTCTGATCGCTCAATACCCGGGTGGCCGTTACGTTTAGCAGACCGCTTGCGGCTTGTGGGTGCTTGATATGATCATCATCTGCTACCGGCGTATTGACGAGTCTTTAGAGTCCTACACAGAGGTTTCCTGGCTCAAGCGAAACGAAATAGGAGCGCATATGAGATATGTGCGGGACCGAGAATAATGCGTGTATGTGATACCGCATTTCATTCTCGCGATATATGTTTCGATTGGTTATATTCGATATGACCTAGTTATCGAATCATTGATTCGATAAATCGATACATTGGGTTCTAGTCGGTTATGTGCGACATGACCGGATCATTGAATCAAATGTTGATTTAATGATTTAATGCATAATTATATATTTGATATATTGCATTGCATTAACTAGTATTGGTTCACTTTAAACGGATTTTTTCTCACTTGGATTGCACATTGTATATGTGATATACTTTTGTGCACATCTTTGTATCATGTTTGATGATACTTGATAATGTGATTAAGTGTAAAGGGTTAAACCATGGTTAAGTGATGATTAGGGTTTTGGTTTTTCATTTATTTATTTGTTTATTTATTTGAAAGGATTAAGTTAAGAATGGTGGCTTATTTTGGAGCTATGTTAAAGCTTCATGAAGCTTTGACAAAGTCCACCATCCTTATCTCATCCTTAACCCTAACCACACTTACTAACCTTGGTTTAATCTCTACACTTGACCATGGTCAAGATATGATAAGTATTCATATTAGTTTTATTTTAAAACATGAAGACTTATCTTTCTTTCTTCATCTTCATCTTCTTCTTCTTCTTCAAGCTCAAGGTCCATCAATGGCAACTTGAGTTAAAGTGAGATAAATCCAATTCTAAAGTGAACCCACCTCCTATTTCTTCACCCTCTACCTCTTGCCAAGTTGTTTTGGGTGTTTACTTCACAAGTTTCACAAGTTTGTGAAGTCGGGGCTTGAGTTTGTGCAACCTCGACGTAGATCGTCTTTGACACAAAGCCGACGACCTATTCCGCTTGCTTTCCCGATGAAGCCGATGATCGAGTCGAGGATTCATGATGGACAGCGAGGGCATGACCACGTGGAGCTAAGGAGGCGGAAATCCGGATCTACAAAGGTTGTAGCATCTCAACTTTAGTTAAATAGTTAACTAGATTGTAGTTTCGCCTAAACATCTAGCAAACGATCCGTAGTCGGGTCTCTCGGCACCGTTAAAATTTTAATATGGCATGTTCGATGCCTTGTGTGACCTCATTAGGGTGCCTAGGAACCCTACAGTGGTATCAGAGCCTAGCTAGAGCCTTAGGCGAAGTCTAGACGGATTTTGAAGTCCGAACGACCCGAAACCCCAACCTTAAAATTGCTCTCTGGACGAATTCTAAATTCGGGGATTTTTCCACATTAAAAATATGCAGAGAACACATCACAAACATATAAGAGTTACTGTAAAAATTTGGAGGCCCAATTCCTTTTTCTGAGCGCGGATCCGCGGCCTGAGCAATAGCTCAGGCGGCGGTTCAGCGGCCGTACGGCCACAATTTTCATATAATTTTGTACAGTAACTGTTAGTTTTCAGTGGTGTTTTTTCTGGATATTTTTAAAAATTATTCAAGAGTTGAATTTTCTGCATTTGTTTTGGGGATTCGGTGTTTCGATCGGGGTATCAAATTTCGTCTTTGTGTATTTCCGGATAAATCTTAGAATATGTTAAAAAGTTCGACCGGATATAAATACCCAATTTTTCCCCTGTCGGGAAATTTCCAAGTGTTGGATTTTTCCGTAGTTTAACGACGTTCTAAGTAGTGCAAGTAACGCGATGGTCCCTCTAGAAGACACAAACCTTAACTCGATTATGTGACCGTCTTGAACTGCCCTTTGAACCTTCGGGTTTGGGGCAGTACGGCGTGCCACATGTGAGGCGTTGGCTTGACCCTTCTACGGCTGGACCGTTGGTACTGAGGTATGAAGTGAATGTCTTTGAACCTATTTCATGTGTTGATCGGTGTCGGGAAAACTTGGGTGTTCGAATGTTCGATCGGAAAGTTTGATATATTCTATTTATCCGGAATTGGATACAATAATTGGAATTCACAAACAGTTATGAGATAACTAGATGAATGTTATAAATCTAGCAGTTTAGTCCCATACGATATTGAAAAGAGTTTTCGATAATGAGACTAAAATGCGGGATTTATAACTGTTAGGCATGTGATGTCTAAAGTAGTTGCGGATTCCAATTGTTGTAGTTTTACACTTTCTTTTCTGTGACCGTAAGTGTAGTATGTTCATATCGCCGGTTTCGTTGCTATACGTCAACGACAATTGGGGTATGCATACTTACTTACGTTGATGACATGTGATGTTATGTGTTGCTGGATATGTTATATTGGATCGTCGTGTTCGAATAGCCGGGGGTTTTTATGTGAGATGAGTGTTTTTCATTTTCATTCATGTAAAAACTTGTATGTATTATTCTTTTATTTGGGGCACTTCCAGGTAGCGGAAGTAGTCACCGTTTGTATATTATTTATTTTTCTGCACTAGGATAGACCCAAGGAGGGGAGCACAAGAAACCGGGTTCTGGGGTCCAGTGGGAGACCAACTCGAGGAGTCGAGTCCGGGTCTCCTAACCCTAGAATTGGCAGGGTTGCTTGCCGCTCTCGTAGGGGTCTAGGGGTGTGGGATTGGCTATTCATCACGACCGTGGAATCCGTGTTTTATACTGGCTCGTATTGAAAACACGGACGTCCTAGTATATCCAATATTTCATATGTTTATTCTGCTGCGATATCTGTGATGTGATTCTGTGATGGATATAGTATATAGTATATATGATATATTATATAGACGTTACTTATGTTTTACACCCGTGCTAGCCCTGCCCTGCTCTGTCGTTAGTTACCTAACCTAACGGTGCACGAGGGGACATCGAGGCGAATGCGGATGGCATAAGTGTACGTCATATCTATCTGTGATGTTTAGGTATTAAATGATGGGACTTCATTAATGTGATTAATGAAAGATAAGAAACCTAAGATGTTGTGGAATCGAATTTTAAAATAAAAAGGGTAGCTACAGTTCTTGCTTTGCATAGCGGTATATATGATATACCCCGCACCTCATTCGACGAGGAAAGGGCCGAGATCCCTTCACCGGGAGTGACTCCTTTAGCAATAACTGGCAGATGCTACACACTCGGTTTGGTTTTGATTGCTTTTAAGAGTTTTTGCTTTGCACAGTGATATATATGATATATCCCGCACCTCATTCGACGAGGAAAGGACCGAGATCCCTTCGCCGAGAGTGACTCCTTTACCAAAACTAGAAAAGCCTCAAAATCACTCCATTTCAAAACTTCATTTGATTCTACAACGATATCAAGTTCATTATGCTCTTGGTTTTATGAAAACCTGCGTAGCCCTCCGTCATTTCAGATAAAGACTATTTAGTATTCGTGCTGCGTTTGTTGACCTCTGTCAAGGCGTAGTGTGCGGTAGCTAACTAGTAATTATCTGCAAAGCATGTGATGTGATTGGATTAGGGTAGTCGTGCGACCTTGTTGACCTCTGTCAAGGGTCGTGCGGGTGGGTTTGATTCAATCAAGAAATGACGGGTTGAACTTGACTAGTGCACTATGATTTGTTGACCTCTGTCAAGGTCATGGTACACTAGGGGCAAAATATTATCGGGAATTTCAAGTGTTGAAATTTGCAATGAGATTGCATACCTTCTATGAGATAGTTGGATCCCGATACCCGCTGCGAGTAAGAGTTACTCCTGGGAGAGTTTTATACATTACAATTAGCCGATCAAGTAGGTGTCTAGAAAGGTGTTAACGAGGTTACGCCTCTGGGAAAACGAGGTTTTCATTAATTAGGTTCGTGCGAAAGCAGGGGGGACCTCCCTCAAAGTACCGACACTGGCCTGGCTGAAAGATTGGCGAACTTGTAGTGTGTAATTAATCCCGGCTAGTCTTTCCTTTTAGGGTTTGGAGGAAGATTTGATAAAAAGCAGTGGGAGCCATCCTGATTAGATAAGATAATAACCAATCTGATCTTGCACGAGCATACGCTAAAGTGTTTTCTTCTCTCTCTCTCCAGGTAGCGACCATTTCATGCCCTAATAAAGATAATAATATGGATGTATTGACCGAACCCGCATGTTATACTGTGCTGGGGAACGTTGGTTCCGTTCTTTCTTATAAGAGTTATAGGAATGAACAGGAAATAGGGGAATACCAGGATTCCCATGCCACCCGTATGAAGAAAGTACATGTTGATGCATTTTCTTCGGGTGTGTTCGTTACTGAGAACTGTTTCTCTATTTGCTCTACGTCCTGGGTATTGGATACCGGGTCGGGATCCCATATATGTAATCAGTTACATGGGCTAAGGAAAGGTAGAGAACTTGGAGAAGGTGATAAAGACATTAGAGTTGGAAATGGTGCAATTGTTGCAGCTAAGACTGTCGGGGAATATCACCTTGTATTACCAACTGGTAATACATTGGTTCTGAACGAATGCTATTACATGCCGAACCTGATATGCAACATTATATCAGTTTCTTTATTAAGTAAAGAGGGATATAATTTTGTATTACAGGACAATGTTATGAACATTTTCCATAACCAAAAGTTGGTTGGATCAGGCACGTTGTGCAATGGCATTTATGTTCTAAACCAATCAACAGTCCTCAGCATAACAAACACACACAAGAGGAAGAGTTCTGAACTCAACGAATCCTTCTTGTGGCATTGTAGACTGGGTCACATCCATGCGACACGACTGGCTAAGTTGCATAAGGATGGATATTTAAATCCGTTTGAATTTTCATCCTATGACACTTGCCAGTCATGTCTCAAAGGCAAGATGACCAAGACTCCGTTTACGGGACACGGAGAAAGAGCTACCGAACTCTTGGGACTAATACATAGTGATGTATGCGGTCCCATGTCTACACATGCCAGGGATGGTTCTTCGTACTTCATTACATTCACTGACGATCTCTCAAGATACGGACATGTGTACTTGATAAGACACAAGTCTGAAGCTTTTGAGAAATTCAGAGAATATAAACAAGAAGTCGAGAAACAAACCGGAAAAAGTATTAAAATCCTTCGATCTGATCGAGGAGGTGAATACTTGAGCAATGAATTCCTGGACTTCCTAAAAGAGAATGGGATTCTCTCTCAGCTTACTCCTCCTTATACACCACAGCACAACGGTGTATCGGAGCGGAGGAATCGCACCCTATTAGATATGGTGCGCTCTATGATGAGTACAGCTGAGTTACCTATTTCCTTCTGGGGGTATGCGCTTGAGTCAGCGGCATACCTATTGAATCAAGTTCCAACTAAATCTGTACCTACCACACGATATGAGATATGGAGTGGGAAGAGACCATGTCTTAAACGAGTTAAGATATGGGGTTGTCTGGCCTATGTCAAAAGGCAAAATCCAGATAAACTCGAGGCACGGTCAGTTCTATGTAAGTTTGTGGGATATCCAAAACATTCAAATGGATATCTCTTCTACCACAGTGAACAACAAAAAGTGTTTATTGCTCAACATGCCACCTTTTTAGAAAAGGAATTTCTTGCAAAAGAGATTAGTGGCTCTGAGGTAGAACTGGAAGAAGTTCCAGAAACACAAACTATAACTGAAGATTTAGTGGAACCAGAAGATTCGGTAGTACCCGACGAACCTCAGCCTCTCCGCCGATCTGGTAGGGTTTCTCGTCCACCTGAGAGATACTACGGTTTTCTCATTGATGGTGGAAGTGAGGATTGCATCATGGAGGATGATGACCCAACTAGCTTCGAGCAGGCCATCACGAGTGGGGACTCAGTGAAATGGCTGGATGCTATGCGGTCCGAGATGGATTCCATGTACACCAACAAAGTATGGACTTTGGAAGTTGCTCCTGAAGGGGTAAAACCCATTGGGAGCAAGTGGATCTTTAAGAAGAAACTTGGTGTAGATGGGAAAGTGGAGACTTTCAAAGCTAGACTTGTAGCAAAGGGTTTTCGTCAAAGACCAGGTGTGGACTATGACGAAACCTTTTCTCCAGTGGCTATGCTTAAATCCATCCGAATCATGCTTGCCATTGCTGCCTTTCATGACTACGAAATCTGGCAAATGGATGTTAAGACCGCCTTTCTAAATGGTGATTTAGAAGAGTGCGTGTACATGACTCAGCCAGAGGGCTTCGTAGACAATGGGAGCAGCGGGAAAGTGTGCAAGCTGCTTAAATCCATTTATGGATTAAAGCAAGCATCGCGGAGTTGGAACATCTGCTTTGACGTCGTTATCAAAGAGTTTGATTTCGTCAAAAATCCAGATGAACCTTGTATTTACAAGAAGGTGGCAGAGAGTAAGGTTGTCTTCCTCGTATTGTACGTGGACGACATACTCTTGATAGGAAATGATATTCCTATGCTGCAGTCGGTCAAGCTCTTCTTATCACAAAGATTCTCAATGAAAGATCTTGGTGATGCCTCCTGCATATTGGGAATCAGGATCTATAGAGATAGATCCAAACGGATTTTGGGATTGTCCCAGTCCAGGTACATTGACACCATACTAAAGAGGTTTAGTATGGAAGAGTCCAAGCGTGGGAACATGTCCACGATCTCTGGAGTCACTCTCTCCAAAGAGATGTCTCCCAAGACTGATTTGGAGAGAGCTCGCATGCAAGGGATACCCTATGCTTCGGCAGTAGGCTCTATCATGTATGCGATGCTATGTACCAGACCCGATGTAGCATACTCACTAAGTGTAGTGAGCAGGTATCAAGCTGATCCTGGAGAGAGTCACTGGACAGCTGTGAAGAGCATTCTTAAGTACTTGCGAAGGACTAGAGATATGTTCTTGGTGTATGGTAACGGAGAACTCCAAGTGGAGTCCTTTACCGATTCGAGCTTCCAGAGTGATAAGGACGACTCTAAGTCGCAGTCGGGCTTTGTCTTTACCCTTTACGGAGGGGCGGTTAGATGGAAGAGTTCCAAGCAGGAAACCGTGGCAGACTCGACGATGGAGGCTGAATACATCGCTGCCAACGATGCTGCTAAAGAAGCTGTCTGGATCAAGAAGTTCATTTCCGAACTTGGAGTGGTTCCATCCATTGAGCATCCAATACCTTTGTATTGCGATAACAATGGAGCGGTGGCTTTGGCCAAGGAACCCAGGTCCCATCAGCGGTCCAGGCATATTCTGAGGCGGTATCACCTGATCCGGTAGATAGTTGATCGCCGGGAGATCGAGGTCAGGAGAGTTGACACGAAGAACAACACGGCGGATCCACTCACGAAGGCCATTCCCCAGATACAGTTTGAGAGACTCTTCGGGATGCTCGGTATGAGATACTACAGCAGCTGGCCCTAGTGCAAGTGGGAGATTGTTAGTTGTATGTATGCCCTAGAGGCCAGTATTGTACAGATGATGTATATTATATTGGATGCTTGGACATATATAGAGATGACTTTCTTGCTCGACATGATAGTATGCTATCTGGTTGCTATTTATCTTAACATGTACACTAGTCTCTTTATACTGTCTTATAGTTACATGTTGGTAAAGCCCTTAGGATTTGTACTTGACTACCTAGACTATGATGCAGATCATACTAGTAGGGACATGGTAGTCTATAAGTACATCCTTCAAGGTCCCTAGTCGTAGGTGTATCAAGACGGGGCATCGATATACCAGAGTAGACTAGCGTATACGCTTCTCGACCCATGTGATGGGCGATGGATGATCCCATATCCATTGGTGTTTGACATCAGAGATGGTATACGGGTGCTCAGTGGAGACTGGGTACACTGGACGGACTCACCGAGAACTCCCAGATGGTATTATACCTCACGTCAGATGGCAGTTCTCAGGTGACATTTGTACAGGTTAGTCTGTAGACCCGAGATCGTCATAGAGTCTTGTGTGATTCCCACTGTGCTTTGATCTCCACCTTACCATGTCCATGAGGGCGTGCAAAACGGTGGTCTTTGGGTACAGTCCCGAGTCACATAGAGGCAATGAGCGATAGGAGGGGTTTCGTCTCTCCCGGTATTGGGAGTTGATGTTGCGCTGTGCTCGATTGGCCGTAGCAGGGAAGTCCCTGGCCAGGGCTGATCAGAGATTTGCTGGTAAGTGTTACCAGTAGTTTCTCGACCCGTTACGAGCCTCACATCGGCACGACTTATCGGGTTATTGGGGTCTGACGTATACCACCCCTAGACTTGATATGCGACGTATCTGACGAAGAGACTGGACTGTATGGTATGTGTTACTGGTCGGATTCTCAGGAGTGTGAGCGGGCTAGCTCGTCGATCTTCTGATCGCTCAATACCCGGGTGGCCGTTACGTTTAGCAGACCGCTTGCGGCTTGTGGGTGCTTGATATGATCATCATCTGCTACCGGCGTATTGACGAGTCTTTAGAGTCCTACATAGAGGTTTCCTGGCTCAAGCGAAACGAAATAGGAGCGCATATGAGATATATGCGGGACCGAGAATAATGCGTGTATGTGATACCGCATTTCATTCTCGCGATATATGTTTCGATTGGTTATATTCGATATGACCTAGTTATCGAATCATTGATTCGATAAATCGATACATTGGGTTCTAGTCGGTTATGTGCGACATGACCGGATCATTGAATCAAATGTTGATTTAATGATTTAATGCATAATTATATATTTGATATATTGCATTGCATTAACTAGTATTGGTTCACTTTAAACGGATTTTTTCTTACTTGGATTGCACATTGTATATGTGATATACTTTTGTGCACATCTTTGTATCATGTTTGATGATACTTGATAATGTGATTAAGTGTAAAGGGTTAAACCATGGTTAAGTGATGATTAGGGTTTTGGTTTTTCATTTATTTATTTGTTTATTTATTTGAAAGGATTAAGTTAAGAATGGTGGCTTATTTTGGAGCTATGTTAAAGCTTCATGAAGCTTTGACAAAGTCCACCATCCTTATCTCATCCTTAACCCTAACCACACTTACTAACCTTGGTTTAATCTCTACACTTGACCATGGTCAAGATATGATAAGTATTCATATTAGTTTTATTTTAAAACATGAAGACTTATCTTTCTTTCTTCATCTTCATCTTCTTCTTCTTCTTCAAGCTCAAGGTCCATCAATGGCAACTTGAGTTAAAGTGAGATAAATCCAATTCTAAAGTGAACCCACCTCCTATTTCTTCACCCTCTACCTCTTGCCAAGTTGTTTTGGGTGTTTACTTCACAAGTTTCACAAGTTTGTGAAGTCGGAGCTTGAGTTTGTGCAACCTCGACGTAGATCGTCTTTGACACAAAGCCGACGACCTATTCCGCTTGCTTTCCCGATGAAGCCGATGATCGAGTCGAGGATTCATGATGGACAGCGAGGGCATGACCACGTGGAGCTAAGGAGGCGGAAATCCGGATCTACAAAGGTTGTAGCATCTCAACTTTAGTTAAATAGTTAACTAGATTGTAGTTTCGCCTAAACATCTAGCAAACGATCCGTAGTCGGGTCTCTCGGCACCGTTAAAATTTTAATATGGCATGTTCGATGCCTTGTGTGACCTCATTAGGGTGCCTAGGAACCCTACAGCACGGACATGCTCAAGCTGTCGCCCGATCGGAGTGAACTCGAACTACACTCGGCTGTAGCATAAAATCTGCCAATCTGCCGACGACTGCCATTGTATTGATCTTAAACAAGATAGACTACCCCCGAGCCTCCTACTCAAAGCATCCGCCACTACATTCGCCTTGCTCGGGTGATAAAGGATCTCACAATCGTAGTCCTTTACTAACTCCATCCAACGGCGCTGTCTAAGATTCAGGTCTCGCTGCTGAAATATATACTTCAAGCTCTTATGATCCATGAATATCTGGCACTACTCGCCGTATAGGTAATGTCGCCAGATCTTGGATGCAAAGACTACTGCAGCCATCTCTAAATCGTGAGTGGGGTAGTTCTGTTCATGGTTCTTCAGCTGCCGAGAAGCATACGCAATAACCCTGTCGTGCTGCATCAATACGCACCCTAGCCCCACTCGAGAAGCGTCACAAAAGACCATAAATCCGCCCGATCCCGAAGGCAACGATAAGGCGCCATAGTCAAACGAGTCTGCAACTGCTGAAAGCTATGCTCGCACTCCTCCGTCCAGTCAAAAGGAACTCCCTTCCGGGTCAACCCGGTCAACGGTGCAGCAATACGGATGAAGTCCAGTACAAATTTTCAGTAGTAGCCGGCCAGTCCTAGAAAGCTGCGGATCTCCTTAACTGATGCTGGTTTGGGCCAATGCTGAATGGCCTCGATCTTCTTCGGGTCCACACATATACCATCTCGTGTAATCACGTGACCCAAGAAATCTACGCTGTCAAGACAAAATGCGCACTTGGAGAATTTCGCGAACAGCTGGTGCTCCCTCAAAGTCTGCAATATGATCCACAGGTGCTCCTCGTACTCCTCTCGACTCCGGGAATACACCAAATTGTCGTTAATAAATACGATGATGAACAGATCAAGATACGGCCTGAAAATATGGTTCATCAAGACCATAAATGCGGCTGGGTCGTTGGTGAGTTCGAACGACATCACCAAAAACTCATAGTAGCCATAACGCGTGCGAAAAGCCATCCACGGAATATCCTCCTGCCGAACCCGCAACTGATGGTAGCCTGATCACAAGTCAATCCTCAAAAAGTATTCCGTGCCCTTAAGCTGGTCGAACAAGTCGTCGATACGTGGTAAAGGATATATGTTCCGTACGGTAACCCTGTTCAGCTGGCGGCAATCAATACACAAGCGCAAACTTCCTTCCTTCTTCTTGAGAAACAGGACAGTTGCAACCCAAGGAGACACATTAGGTCGAATAAGCCCTTTATCCAGAAAATCTTGCAACTGACCCTTCAACTCTCTAAGCTCCGCCGGGGCCATCCGATAAGGTGGTATGGAAATAGGCCCCGTGCCGGGAATCAAGTCAATGCAGAAAACAATATCGTGCTCAGGCGATAGCCTAGGAAGCTCGTCAGGGAAAACATCAGGGAACTCACTAACAATCGGGACCTGGTCCAACGGAACATCTGTAGCTCTAGTATAGCAAACATAGGCTAGAAATCCCTGACATCCCTTCCTCAAAATCTGTCTCGCGAAGAAACGAAATCAAACTTTGAGGGCCTGCACTACGATCCCTCCGGACAACAAAAGCCAACTTGCCGGGAAAGCAAAACCTAACCGTCTTCTCGCGGCAGTCCACAGACGCGTAGCACGTGGCTAACCAGTCTATGCCCAGGAGAACGTC
Source organism: Agapanthus africanus (assembly GCA_030015575.1). Classification (NCBI taxonomy): domain Eukaryota; kingdom Viridiplantae; phylum Streptophyta; class Magnoliopsida; order Asparagales; family Amaryllidaceae; genus Agapanthus; species Agapanthus africanus. The sequence goes on from JASDDO010000019.1 coordinate 630,888,233, forward strand.
GAAGTCCAACATCTCAAGAAGGATCAAGTCGACGGGCAACTCTCTCTCACCAATACGGAGAACACATGACCGGAAAACATGTCTAGCAATAAACGACTCGCCTACAGGAGTGGTCACAGCAAGCGGCTGATCAAGAAAACCAGACTCTCTACCCAAACTCGGCATGAAGTGTGTGGAAACGTACGAGTGCGTGGATCCCGGATCAAACAACACGTGTGCGTCAACAGAACATACTGAAAGAGTACCTGAGAGCACTGCATTGGACGCCTGCACGTCCAGGTGCGTCATAGAAAAAACCCGTGCCTACCCTCCACCTGCGAATGGCTGTCCCCTGCCGGCAACTGCCTGTCCTCTGCCTTGGTCACCCCGTCCTCTCTGAACGAACCCTCCACGGCCACGACCTCTCTGTGCGTAACTCCGACGCGGAGCTATAGCAGGTGCAAGAGGCAACGCTCTCTGAGGTGGTGAAGGCGGTAAAGTGACATGCGGTACTGCTGCCTCCCTCCGGTGTAGCTCGGTACAATCTCTGATGCGGTGATGGGGACTACTACACCCAAAGCATCCACGCGATGACTGCTGACCCTCCTGGGGATAAGAGCTAAACATATGACCTCGCTCAGAGTCTCTTCCACCTGTACGACGTCTGTCACGGCGTCCGAATGGAAGTCTCTGTGCTGTTGTATCAGTACTAACCCTCTTCGGCCCTGGAACCACTAAAGTCTCGGCAAGAAGCTCCATGACTAATAGGGATGCATCTACAGCTGCCGTATAGGTCTCGCAATGATGTGCGCTGACGGCGAGAAACAACGGGGTAAGCAATCCTCGAACAAACCTCTTGACTCGCATCTCCTCAGTAGCCACTAAATATGCGGCATACGTAGCTAGCTCGGTAAACAGTACTTCGTACTCTGCCACTGTCATATCCGGAGTCTGACGTAAAGACTCGAACCTGCGTGCCCTAGAATCTCTGACACTCTATGGAAGGAAGAGGGCAAGAAACATCGTCACAAACTCAGTCCAGGTCATAGAAGGAAGACCTGCTGCTCTGCCCTTATCTGCCGACTCACACCACTTCTGCGCAAGTCCTTCTAGGCGAAAACTCGTGAACTCCACCCATCTCACATCTGAGCATCTGAGTGAACGAAATATCCGGGCCATCCTATCGATAAATGATAGTGGGTCCTCGGCTGCATCGGTGCCTGTGAAGACCGGAGGCTTCAGCCTCATAAATTCAGATAGAGATACTGTGATTACCTCTGTAGCCGCAGGTGCAACTGCCGGAACTGTAGGTACCATCGCGGTCCCCGTAACGGGTAGAACTACCTCAGGTCGCTGTGCTCGAAGTGCCTCAACTAACGACCCTATCATCTGGCGCATCTCCTGCATACCGGTCCCTAGCATAGCGATCAGGTTTGTCGAAGGGGGAACAGTCTGCTCTGGTACAACGGGTGTACTTCCCGGGTCAGTCCTCATCTCAGATGAGTCAACTCTAATCTCGGCTCTCGCAGCCGCTCTCTGCTCCGGCGTAGTCTTTTGCGGCATAATGGCTAAAAAGAAAATAGGATTCGATAAGGATACAAAAATCGAATCATAAGAATGTATATAATCATAAAGGAATTCCAATCAATAAGTCCTAAGGTCACATAGGCGGAGTACCGTGTCATGAGTATGCCGCGGAACATACACATGCTACGCCACTTTGCTTCAGCTACCTACTCCATCATACCAAGGTCATCCTACACTCCGAAAGGTAAAACCTACGCTCTGATACCAAGTTTGTCACGACCCAAAGTTCGGCCCATGACCGGCACATAACCACGTAACGTCTACAGGCGTAACGTAACTAAGTAAGCCGAAACCCAGAAATCAAAACCCTTAAAGGTAGTGAATGATGAAAAATTTAGTTTAAAACATTTAGATAACCTTGAGTAAAACCTTTAAACTTTAAGTTATTTTCTTAAAAATTTCGGCAGCACCTCCTTTGTAAAAACTAGCCCTGAAATCGCGTACAAGACATGATATAAATAAAATGACATACAATAAGAATACAACATCCCCAAACGGGAGCAATCATGCCCAACGGCGGAAACAACCACCACAGTAATAGTATACGACGTCGTAGCGAAGAAATGAACAATATAAGTGTAAAGAGCATGAAAGAATAAAAGAAATAGACACCAGAGTCACAAAATAATATACAACATCGTCCTTACAACTGGTCTCTAAGTCAATACATAACTGGTAGATGGAGATTACTAGATACAAGGAGGTGTACAATGAAATGTAAACAGATAACCGCAACCCACCTATAGCAAAATGGCTCGCACGCCAACTGTAGCGGTATCCGCAACAAAATGATACAAGGAAGTATCCCTGCCGTGACTAATCTGGGGGTCTACCTGCAAGCACTGTGGCACAACGGGGGTGAGTTGCCAACTCGTGAATAGTAAATAGCATATAAAGGTGGTCGCAGGTATGCATGTACTGCGAAACTCTAAAATGTGCAACAGAAAACATCAATATGGTAATCTGGGTATACAATAATCATGCGAGTTACTCTAGCAGGAACTGAAGGTGCATGATGCAATGTATGTAAATGAGTGCTCAGCATGGGAAAATAAATCACCAACACGAATCATCATCGTGGAAAAATCCCGGTGTTTACCAAAAACACCCTAAATCCCATATAACTCAGGCGCCGTCAATCTAATCGACCCTCATGTCCTGTAAATCTCATAAAACGGAGTGCCCAACATCGACACTCGAAAACATCATGAAATACTCGTGTCCAGCATCGACACGGAAATACTCATCTCTCAGGCACCGCATACCAAATCGGCCCTCAATATATCTCATGTCATAACTCCCAGGCGGTATCCTCCGGATATCCGTCGGGTCTCCAACTGTCATCGGCAGGTAATAGTCCCTCCGCTGGGCTCACCGTCTAACTATACGAGTCTTCTTGCCTCGGGGTAACATACCGGGTCCACCATATACCCACAAACGGTGCCTACCTCTCCTCGAATCGGGTATAAGTACACAAGCTCTCAGAACCGAGAAAACTCATGGTGGACGCACTGAAATATCATATCAAGAGAAACCGGGTTTTCAAAATACGGCATACTTCTTGAAATAATAACACAGTTCTTAAATCCAGAATCACATGAAATCCAAACTCAATGCGTAGATCCATGCGATGTGATGTATGCATCATAAAATCGTACTATGAGTAAAAAGGAAAAACCGCTCTTTAAATAATTTCAGTTTTAAAAATATATCATGCATTCCCCAGTTTTCCCAAAAACCAGCTCATCTAGGTAGGTACAATGCGTATATGCGTAAGTATAGATGCACCAATATGGGTATCCAAATGTCTATGCGCACAAGCACAGGTGTATCAATATGTATGTGCACCAATAGAGATGTGTCAATGTGTATGTACACCAATATAGATATACAAATGTGTATGTGCACAAGCAGAGATGTATCATGTCGAATCATATATGAGGTGAGCTACCATATATTGTTCATGGCAATTCTATAGTGTGAGTGTCATGGCAATTACTAACGGTGTGTGTGTAACATGCAGATTAGTGCTCTTGCTACATGAACCGTTAGTAACTGTGTGGTGTTCTATTAATTCTAAGTCTATATAGAGCAGGGAATACAATATGCAACAAATAGCGTCCATGCGCAATCAATGTATATGAATGCAATTAGGCAGCTACAATATCTTATCAAGCCCTGATGCATAACGCCATAACGGGCGATTTCCCCGTAGATGTCAAATCTACTCACAGTGATCTGGTGCTAAGTGTACCCGACCACCTACTTTCCCTTCTTTGTGGCGTCCGACGTCCCCGCCTGCGAACCTAGAATTTACTCAAATAACGTACATAAGGATAAAATCCTGAAAAAACGCGATATCAAGATTATACAAGAAACTAGCGTCGCAACTAGACGCGCGTGTATACGTAACGTGTGTGCATACGCTAAAAACCACCGCGACACACTGTGACACTCAGCGACTCCAGACCCATCTCGTAACGTACGTGTCGCGCAAGTCCCGCTACATAAATAATAGGTAAATGGTACCAAATTCTTACCTGGAACAAAACCAAGAAAATAAACAATACCAAACACATAAAAACACACACAGACACCACCCTGCACAACACCAATCCCCAACTCCCTCAGGAGGCCGGCATGCTCGGATTTGGGGGGGTCTCGCTGGATTTTGGGTAGGGAAACGGGCTCTAATTCCTACACAAAACTCTACAATGCGTGAACATTATTCTGTATATGTTTGCAAAACAAGAATAACATCTTAGATATAGCAGATTTTCCGTATCCCATGATTTTGTTTAAAAACACTTTAAAAACACCAATTTGATAAATTAGTGTACGTTTGAGAAATCAGAAGAAAAGGCTTTGATTAACAGACACTATCAACACATATAATATAGTTAATCTGACCATAAAAACCCTAGCTTAACCTAATCTCCACCCAAACCACCCATGATCACTAAAACCCACAAAACACTAAAACTAGCTATATTATCCCAGATCCAATCCACTGTAAAAAAAAACCTGAAACCCAAACAGTATCAAAGACCCAAAAACTATAGCAGGAATCTACCCTAGAAGGTTTAAGCCCCCAGCCCCACCCCAGACCGAGGTCGCCGGATTCCTCCCCCAAGTCGCCGGCCAAAACCGCCCAGGTTAGGCTAGAACTCCAGCCATACACTCAGGGTGACTAGGTCAATACTCCTACACCGTTTGGTCTCATAGAAAAGTCTTGGGTTAACAGCAGATTCCAAAACGGAAATAAATCTTAACTAAACACTAATTGAGCACTAAAATTAATACAATAAGGTATTTTAGTGTAAACTGAAACAAGGGTTTGGTTTAAATGACACTGATAGCACTTATTTACACTACACAAGCCATAACAATCCTATCTTAACCCAAAACATCATATAAAGCACAAGTTATCAAAAATCACTACTTAAACACAATTTAAAACTTAAGGAGCTTAAAGTTTTAACATGCAGGGTTTGAATCTTGGTTTTATACCTCAATATAGTCTAAGTGGGTGATCCAAGAGCTAGAACCAAGGAGTCTTGACCAAGAACCATGCTTGAGTTGAGAAGGGAAGGTAGGTGATGATACTTGCTAAAGATTTGAAGTTGTCTTGAAATGGAGACTTGGATTCACAAATTCATTGAGAGAAGAAGAGGGAGAAGATGATGGGGAGGGGCTCCTTGCTATGGCCTAGAGCAACAAGGAGGAGAGTGAGAGGAGAGAGAGAGAGAGTGGGTGTGTGGTTGTTTTGAAAAGTCAATGGCCAAGCCTCAATAGTGTCCCCCATACCTCATTTATCTATTCTTTTCTTCTCTTTTCTAAATTTCTATGTCTTTTAGTTTATTTGGAAGAGGGAAAACAAAGGGACCATGAAGAATATCAGTTGAAACATGTTGCAATATTCAACAAGTTGTCATGGTTGCTAGAATACACATTAACCTAGAGTAAAACTAGATTTGAGCATGATTAAGCCATTTAGCTTAATAACTAGCAATCAAGTAAATTAGATGGTTAACGTGACAAGAAAATTTAAATGTTATCTAATAAAACCCAATTATATAAATTTACCAATTTAACCATTAAAATTAGATTTATTCCGGTTTATGTGAAATTAAATGAATTACGAGATTTTATGAAAACACGCCTTAACGCTAATTAACACGAACTCAATCTAAACTAAATTTCAAAGTGTTACAAAAACGCGGCACGAATACTAACTACTACTTATCTGAAATGACGGAGGGATACGACAGGTTTTTAAGAAAACTTTTTGCGTAATGAACTTGATATCGTTGCAGAATTGAGAGATTTTGAAAAGGAGTGGTTTTGAAGCTTTTACTAGTTTTGCTAAAGAGGTCACTCCCGGTGAAGGGATCTCGGTTATTTCCTTATCGAATAAGGTGCAGGATATTTCACAAATACCACTATGCAAAGAAAAAACTATAAAAGCAATCAGAAGACAAACCGAGGGTTGTAGCATCTGCTAGTTTCGCTAAAGAGGTCACTCCCGGTGAAATGGATCCCGACTCTTTCCTTTTCGAATAAGGTGCTGGATATTCTACAAGGAATACCGCTATGCAAAGAAAGAAATAGAGCTACCAGTTTTTAGAACAAGTTTCTACAACATCTTTAGGTTTCTTTTCTTTCATTAATCTCATTAATGAATGTCCCATCATTTTAAGTTAACTAAACGTCACAGATAAATACAACGTACGCTTATGCCATCCGCATTCGTCTCGATGGCCCGTCATGCATCGTTAGGTTAGGTAACTAACGGCAGAGCGGGGCAGGGCTAGCGTGGGTGTAAAACATAAGCAACGTCTATATAATATATCATATATACTATGTACAGTATCTATCTCAACATATCAAATGATCACATCACAGATATCGCAGCAGAAAAACAACATATGAAATATTGGATATACTTAGATTTCAGGGTTTTATATTAAGCATGTATAAAACACGGATTCCACAGGCGTGATGAATAGCCAAACCCACATTCCTAGACCTCTACGAGAGCGGCAAACAACCCTACCAATTCTAGAGTTAGGAGACCCGGACTCGACTCCTCGAGATGGTCTCCTACTGGACCCTAGAATCCGATTACTTGTGTTTTCCTTCTTGGGTCAATCCTAATGCGGAAAAGTAAATAATATACACCGGTGACATCATCCTCAACCCGGAAGTGCCCCAATAAGAGAATATTACATACATTGAATTTTACATGAATGAAAATGAAAAACTCTCATCTCACATAAAAAAAAACCCGCCTATTCAAACACGACGATCGAATATAACATATCCCAGCAACACATAGCATCACATATCATCAACATAAGTAAATATGTGTATCCCAATTGTCGTTGACGTACAGCAACGAAACCGGCGATACACCACATATTACACTTACGGTCGCAGAGAAGAAAGTGAAAAACTACAACAATTGGAATCCGCACTGCCCTTAGACATCATAAACCCGGAAGATCACATATTCTGGATTTCATGCCTAACAATGCAAATTTTACATTTAGGTCTCAACCATGAAAATACTTTTCAAAGGAAGTCGGGTAATTCAACAAGATTCCCGATTCCATCCGAGACCGAAATGTTAAATTTGCATGCAACTAGATAGATTCCAATTATTGTATCCCATCACATTATATCCGGACGACGTTAAACTTTTCGATCGATTCATCAAAGTCCTACAATTTCCCGACAGCTCAACACTTGAGCACAATTTTAATAATACCCGGAACATGCCGCAGTACCTATGGACCCACCGTAGAAGGGCAAACCCAAGGCTCACTAATGTCGCCACGGAACTGGGGCAAACCCTAGGGTATGACCGCGGTTCCGCGATCCAAAAAAGTTGAGTTAGGGTTTCATTCATCTAAAGGGTCCACAGAATTACTTGCATGTTTTTCCGAATACGTTAAACTTGGAGAAATGGGTTTTTGACATTCGATCGAACTTTTTAACTTCGCCTAGATAACTTGTGAAAACCCAAAAGCAATGTTAAACTACGAATACGAAACACTCCGAATTGTTTACAATATAAGAATACATCAAAAACAAAATTAGCAAAAACAAACAACACCTGAAACATCAAAACCAAGTCTTTAGAACACAAAAAAAATTCATAGGGGGGGCTGTGCTCGGTTTTGGCCGAGATGGGCATGGTGGTGGCCGACCAAATTTTTCCAGAATGCCCTGAAATTTTGACTGTGTCCATGATATATCTCATACATCACTCTGTACTTGTTTGAAAATATTTTTAGGTCATTTAAAAATTGACAGAATGCATGTTTTGATGTTTAAAGTTTCGGAGCAGTTTCGGTTTCGTAAACTAACAAACACCGTCTAATACTCTAGCCCGGCTCTGATACCAATGTTGGGATTCCTCAGTGTAAGTCCATGCTACCTCTCCCGGTACTTTCGGGCATGCGGAATTTGATGAAAAACAATTTTCTAGAGGCGGTAACATGGACTCAAAACCGGATCTTTGTTAAACATCTAACTAACAACCTAACTAGGAGTTGTTAACTACTCGGTTAGGGGGTTATACCTTTCTTTCTTGAACTCCTTCGTCTTCAAGCCTCGATGGTTGTCCAGATCGGCTTCACCCCGTCGTCTCCTTGCGCCGAAGATCGATCCACCTGAAAGCTTCTACCTTTGGCTTCTTCTTCGTACTTTGAAGAAACTAGTTCACTCGGTTTGCTAAACCTTGTGAACTAGAGTGAGTAGAGGAGAGTGTGTTGGGATTTTCTCTATGGTTATTGGTTCTCAACACATGAGACAAGTGAACCATAGACTAAAGAGAGGGAGAGCAAGAGGAAGGAGATGAGAGCTCAAGAACACAAGAGAGAGAATGAAAAATGATAGAATGAGCAAGACTTTTCTCACTTGGCTCTCATAATCCAAAACCATCATCACAAAAATTGTAATCAAGTATTGTGTAAATGGTTTAAGTCAAAATGGCTATATCATTTCATGCACTCATATTGCACAAGAGAACAAGTAAGTAAAAACTCTTTGCCATGAAATGATAGCCATTGTCATCATGATGGTCAACTAGTCCAACCTAGTCAACCGGTCAACAAAGTCAACAAGTCAACAAAATCAACCCCTCAACAACCATGTCACCACAATCATTAATTAATATTATTGTTAATTACATATCATATTCTCATTAGGGTTGAGCAAAAAGTCAATAGTCAACAGTCAACGGTCAACAACCCTAATGAGAATCCTCTGCCTCTGTCTCTCTATCAACTGTGCATACACACCCGCATCCGCGTTCCGAGGAACACGAATACAAACGAGATAAAACCAATCCCAAAACGTACACTAGGATCTGGCTTAAACCAAAGCCCGCTAGTGTTAACTGTCCGGACACTGTACGTGCACAAGTGCACGGATGTGACCGAACCTTGTCACAAAACCATGCGACCTGTCGCAAAACCTTGCGACCTGTCGCAAAACCATGCGACCTCTACTCTTTTGCCTAAAGGCGAATAGCTTTCTGTGTGGGACTCTAAAGACTCGACACTACGCTGGCAGTGGGTTTAACCACAGACCGCAAGCGGCACTAGCTGTGCGTAACGGTCCCCAGGTAGATGCCGACAAGAAGTCTGACGAGGTGAAACCCATCTGAACTCCTACTGAGCCTGAATGTGACAGTCTCCGTACAGTCCGGTCTGTTCGTCTGATACATCGCATGGCGGGCCTAGGGGGCGGTAAACGTCAGTCCCCTAATAGCGGTACAAGTCGTGTCGGAGTGAAGCCCAAAACACCCTGAGATAGCACTGGAAGCCTACCAGTATATCTCGCTTGCCCTGGCCAGGGACTACTTGTGTAATAGGTCTCCTAGACACAGCGCGATGTCAACCCCCAATACCGGGAGAGACGAATCCTGTCTAACCGTCACTGCCTCCAAGTGCTTCGGGACTGCACCCAACTACTACCTGTTTGCACGACTCCTTTGAGCCGTGGTAGGGTAGTAATCAAAGTACAGTAGGAACACACTCGAGGCGAAGTGATAGTGTCAAGTCAGCGGACTAAGCTGTACTCATGTCACCTGGGAACTGATAACTGAAGATAGGTATAATACCAACCGGTCAGTTCCCGACGAGTCCTGTCCAGTGTACTCGTAATCTAACGAGCACCCGCATACTATCTCCAGTACGACGTACTAACGGCTGTGGGACAGACCGTCTCCCACACTGGGATGAGAAGCGCATGCGCTAGTCTACTCCGGAGTATCGATGCCCTGTCTCGATAGTCCTGCGACTAGGGACCTGCATAAGGATGTGGTTATAGATTACCCAGCCCCCACTAGTGTGACTGCCATCACAACGCTGGTAATCAAGCAAAGATCCTAAGGGCTCCACTAATGTGTATAGGTGATATACTAAAATAAACACAAGTGAACATTGAAGTAGAAATAAACCAAGTAGCATACTACTATTTTGAGCAAGATTGTATATACAAGGTCAATATCCCAAGCTTCCATTAAGTAATATACAAACTAGTATGATACAGTAATGGCCTCTAGGGCATATACACTAACAATCTCCCACTTGCACTAAGGCCATGTACTGGCGTATCGAAGACCTATCATCTCGATCAGCCGCTCGAACTGAGTCTGGGGCAAGGCCTTGGTGAATGGATCTGCAGTGTTATCTTCTGAAGCAACCCTCCGAACCTCGATCTCCTGGCGATCCACGATCTCCCTGATCAGGTGATACCGCCTCAAGATGTGTCTGGATCTCTGATAGGACCTGGGTTCCTTCGCTAAAGCTATAGCCCCGTTGTTGTCGCAATACAGAGGTATTGGATCAACAATGGACGGAACCGCCTGACGTTCTTCCAAGAACTTCCTCATCCAGATAGCTTCTTTTGCGACATCAAATGCAGCGATGTATTCCGCTTCCATCGTCGAGTCTGCAACGGTTTCCTGTTTGGAACTCTTCCAACACACCGCCCCTCCATTGAGGGTAAAGACAAAACCCGACATGGACTTGGAATCGTCCTTGTCACTCTGGATGCTAGAGCCAGCAAAGGCCTTGATCTGGAGGTCTTTTCCGCCATACACCAAGAACATCTCCTTAGTCCTCCTCAGGTACTTGAGAATGTTCTTTACTGCTATCCAGTGTTTCTCCCCAGGGTTTGACTGATACCGGCTTACTACACTCAGTGCATAAGCTACATCCGGTCTGGTTCACAACATCGCATACATTATAGAGCCTACCGCAGAAGCGTAGGGTATAATAGACATGCGATCCCTCTCCAAATCAGTCTTGGGAGACATCTCTTTAGAGAGGGTGATCCCGTGACAAGCCGGTAGGTTACCGCGCTTGGAATCTTCCATACTGAATCTTTTCAGTATGGTGTCGATGTACCTGGACTGTGAAAGTCCTAATATCCTCTTAGATCTATCACGACGGATCCGGATCCCCAGGATGTATGAGGCATCACCCAGGTCTTTCGTGGAGAACCTGTGTGACAAGAACCCCTTGACAGATTGTAGCATAGGAATGTCATTTCCTATTAAGAGAACGTCATCCACGTATAAAACGAGGAATACTACAGTTCTCGCTACAAATCTACTATAGATGCATGGTTCATCTGGATTTTTGATAAAGCCAAATTCCTTGACTGTCTCATCAAAACAGATGTTCCAACTCCGCGATGCCTGCTTTAGTCCATAGATGGACTTAAGCAACTTGCACACCTTTCCGCTGCTCCCACTCTGAATGAAACCCTCTGGTTGGTCCATATAGACACACTCCTCTAAATTTCCATTTAGAAAAGCGGTCTTTACGTCCATTTTCCAGATCTCATAATCGTGGAAGGCAGCAATGGCAAAAAGGATCCGAATGGATTTCAGCATAGCCACTAGAGAAAAGGTTTCGTCATAGTCCAAGCCAGGTCTTTGACGGAAACCCTTTGCAACAAGTCTAGCTTTATAGGTCTCAACCTGTCCATCTACACCAATCTTCCTTTTGAAGATCCACTTGCATCCTACGGGTTTTACCCCGTCTGGAGCAATGTCCAACGTCCATACTTTGTTGGTGTACATGGACTCCATTTCGGTCCGCGTTGCATCCAGCCATTTTACCGAGTCAATGCTCTGAACGGCCTGCTAGAAGATAGTAGGCTCATCATAATCTATGATGCAATCCTCTCTATCCCCGTCTATGAGAAAACCGTAGTATCTCTCGGGCGGATGAGACTGCCTACTACTCCTGCGGAGCGGCGTGGGAATGTCCTGTTCTTTTGAACCCTCTGGTTCCACTAAGCTTTCAGTAATAGCTCGTGGTTCTGGAATTTATTCCAGTTCTACTATGTTCCCACTTATCTGGGTTTCCAAAAACTCAGTTTCCAAGAAGTAGGCATGACGAGAAACAAAAACCTTTTGTTCCTCTTCGCAGTAGAAGAAATATCCCATGGAGTTCTTTGGATATCCCACGAACTTGCACTGTACTGAGCGTGCCTCGAGCTTGTCCGCATGCTGCTTTTTAACAAAAGCTGGACATCCCCATGTCTTAATGTGCTTAAGATAGGGTTTCTTCCCACACCACATGTCATATGGTGTAGTAGGCACAGTCTTAGTAGGAACTCGGTTCAAAAGGTATGCAGCCGATTCTAGCGCATACCCCCAGAATGAACGCGGTAACTCAGCGTTACTCATCATGGACCGTACCATATCCAATAGGGTTCGGTTCCGTCTCTCCGATACACCGTTATGTTGCGGAGTGTATGGAGGAGTAAGCTGAGAGAGAATTCCGTTCTCTTTTAAATAGTCCAGGAACTCGGCACTCAAGTATTCACCACCTCGATCCGATCTTAGGATCTTGATACTTTTGCCGGTTTGTTTTTCTACTTCATTCTTATATTCCTGGAATTTTCCAAAGGCTTCAGACCTATGTTTCATTAAGAAGACATAACCATACCTTGAAAAGTCATCCGTAAAAGTAATGAAGTTAGAATAACCGCTTCGCGCATGTGTAGACATTGGACCGCACACGTCGCTGTGTACGAGTCCCAAGAGCTCGCTCGCTCTTACTCCGTGTCCAGTGAACGGAGTCTTTGTCATCTTTCCTTTGAGACAGGATTGACAAGTGGCATACGATTGATATTCGAACGCATTCAAATATTCTTCTGTATGTAACTTCGTCAGCCTTCTCTAATTGATGTGACCCAGTCTACAATGCCACAAGAAAGTCTGATTGATTTCCGGAGACTTTCTTTTGTGTGTATTCTGGACATTGAAAATCTGTGGTTGGTTTAATATGTATATACCATTGCTTAATGTACCTGACCCAATCAGAACTTGATTAAGGTGAATGTTTACAACATTGCTTACAAACGCAAATTCATAACCTTCTTTAGAAACCAAAGATACATAAATGATATTACAAGTTGCGTTGGGTACAAAAAAGCAATTATGCAAAACCAAAACATGTCCATCTGACATTCCCAGGTGATAGTCCCCCACGGCCTTAGCATCCATGCTAGCTCCGTTTGCAACTTTGAGGGTCATGTCACCTGCCTTCAAAACCCTACGGTTTCTCAACGCCTGCAAAGAGTTACAGATATGAGATTCTGATCCAGTATCCAATACCCAGGAAGTAGAGTTTATTGAAAGACTGTTTTCAATAACATACACACCTGAAGCTGAAGCCGCAACCTGCTTCAGATCCTGTGTTCTGGCTTTCCAAGCCCTGCAATCATTCTTCCAGTGTCCCTTCTTATGACAATAGAAGCATTCTTCCTTATCCACAAGCTTTCCCACTTTCTTTGTTGCTTTTGCCTTTCCCTTCGTATCCACTTTACTAACACCGCCCCTTGGTTTGGTGATTGGTAGGGATTCTGCGTGTTCAAGTTTAGTTAATTACCGCAATCAAAACGGTTTCGCTTGTAGCTAGCCGGTTGAGTACGGGTCGTCCGCAGGGAGATGGGAATCTTTTTCTATGTGCTTTAACGAGTTAAGTCCAGTTTTCCAGATTTGTTTGTGATTAACTAAGTGTTAAAATGATATGTAAAGAGAGCTTGTTAGGGTTAGGATTAGGTTAGTTTGAGTTAGGAGTCGCTCATTTCTTTCGTTGCCATTCTTAATATCGGTGTTACGGTAATCGGCAACAACGGGGATTAGCACGACTAGGAAGGAACTTGCGAGTATAAGCTAGGCTTTCCAACGCTTAAGTTCTTCCTTTTGGTGCTTGTCCGTCCGTTCTTGGCTCTTAGTCATAACCTCCGGTTAATTCAACCACAACCGGTCTCACTACAGAATCACCGCTATCATGTAGGATAGGGTGCCGTAAAGAGCGGATTGTGGTTCAATTAACGGGAGTCGATTTAAGATGTTGGGCAAGGAAAGAGTGAGAGAGATTTCCTTCTCTCAAACTTCCCTTATCCTACCCTAACAAGTATGAAACTACTCACCCATTATACGGAAAAGAAAATAACACAAAAGAGGAAGATAGAAAGAAAGAGATTAGAAGATAACAACTAGCTATTTGTGACCTCACCTCGGCAAGGATCAAGCGTAAGCATCATGGTTGTTTAAGGATAAAGGAAAAGAGAAAAGAGAGAAACAACAAGAAATAACAACAACTAAGTTAACAAATGAAAATTACAAGCATTTAACATAAGAGCAAGACAAGTAAAATAACAAAAGGAACTTCTTTATTCATCATTCTTCACTCACAAAAGCCCACTACAAGTTTTTCAATGGAGAAGAGATGAGAAGAGAAGAACAAGTATTCTTAAACCTAGAAAAAAATACTAGATTAAGCACCCTTGGCTTCACAAGGTTCTGGGCTATTTATAGGCTGGAAAATAAAAACCTAGGGCAACATTCAGAACTAAAGTGAAATGACCAATCTGCCCACAAAATTTGGACACTTGCCGCCACCATACGGCCGCGGAACCGCGGCCTAAGCCTGCTTATGCCGCAGATCCGCGGCCCTTTAGTGAAGTTAGGTGTCCAAATTTTGTATGGTTCCCTGGTTTGCTGTGCCCATAAGTCTGGTATATATCTTTTCTCATATTTTCTTCACGAATTTTCCAGAATTTCTGTTGAGCAAAAGGTGATTTGATGTGGATCTTTTTGTCATGATTTCCTCGAGCTCCATGTAGATTTCTTGGATCTTGTGCTGCCATTGAGCCTTGTGCATGAAAAAGACATTGATTTGCCATTTTGTCTCTTAAACTGGTGTGTGGCAACAGACGGATAAAGAGCAGAGACCCGTGTTTTATCTGTAAATGGCAGGAACCCGGATTTTGTCGTGTTTTTCCATGAATTTCACCGTTTAGAGCCGAGAACCTGTATCCTACAATTGACTAGCAAACACGGCTCAAGAGTACCTACCGTTATGCAATGTGATAAAAATTGGGCGGTATAAAAATGCAAAAATCAGATATGAACAAATACCCCCAAACTTATCATTTGCTCGTCCCGAGCAAAGCCAAAAAATTTCCTAACCTCACTTTCGCAGGGAACGCGATTGCACTGAGCATGTGCAACAAACCGTTTAAACCTCTAGGTGTCCCTAGTAGGAGGAGTGTTGTCTCCTGAGGGTTTTCAGCGGATACTACCAACAAAATCCGGTCAAGTTGGTTTTGTAAAATAACTAAGATTCAAACCCTAAAGTTTTGTTTCAGAAAATAACAATTCTATTATCCTAAGTCTAGACCATCGAACCTATATTTTTCACACCTCGCTTCTTAATTAACTACAGCTTTTATATGTCTTCACGTGCAGTGCAAATAGTGTCGTTAAGTTCCAGAAAGGTCGAATAAAGTCCTCATAATAAAGCCCTCATAATAAAGCCCGGATAAGAATTTTGAAAGGATCACATAAGTTTTATAAAGAGTTAAGCATTTTTCAAGTTTCGTTTTCCAGTAAGGTTTCAACTTCAGAATTTCTATCTTTCTTAACAGGAAACTAGGTCTTATTTTTCACTCCACCTTTTTCTTGTTTTCATTTCATACACACCTCTGTGAACGTGCAATAGTCTTTATCATAGAATAAAACCTTCATATCTCTGCTAAAATTTTTATAAAAGCCTGTCTTTTATCAAGATTATTCTCACACAAAGAACCGTTAGGAATTTTAACTCGGAGAGAACACTTGCTTGACTTTGTTTTAATCTGGACTTTCTAGGCTTCTTAGCGAGCTTTGAGCCAATGCACCCAAACCAGTTGGCTTTAGGGCATTAGGTCTAGAAACACCCCAGCGGACTTAATTACTCAAGTTACCTAGGTCCACAAACAAAAGACAGTTTGGCGTGAAAATCATGATGATTTAATACGAACGGAGATATAGCCGGCAGTTCAATTATTTTTTTGGATAAAAGACGTGTTTAGTGGGTTTTGGTGTGTAATCATTCCAATCAAGTTCCAGATGGGTTATTTTTCAGACTTAGTTCCAATTAAGGCATCAATAACATTCCTTCATATTCACTCACTTCATAAACTATTCTTGATATTACTTATTTCCGAACAAACCTATTTGATCCTCAGAAAATCATTTATCCATTTAAAAGTTTTTAGACATAAAAAGACTTGTCATCTAATTTCCAAAACTCACGACACGTGTAGTGTGATGTAAAGACGTATATCAGCTATAGTTAACTTCAAAGGAGAGTTATCTTTCAGGTTTTCAAAATCTAAACATAAGATATAGTTATTCTTATCTTATCAAACAAAACCGTCGAAATGTTGAATCAGAGTCCTCCCTCTAGCTAACTTGACAAAAAAGTTTTTATGTTTTTAGAAAATTTTCAGATTTTTATGGATTTTATGGATTTTAATATGCAGATGCAGAATATACATATGAATGCGAAGGTTGGAAATGCGTACCGAGCGTACCCCCAAACTTAAACTGGACAGTGTCCTCACTGTCATTGCATGAAGAGATCATTTGAAGGGTCAAAATTGTCGGTTAGATAAATACAATTTATTTTTTTGTTTTTTTTTCCTTTAAAGAAAAGAAAAAGAAAAAGAATATCCACAAATATATACAAAATGGTATATACATACCCCCAAACTTATTTGGAACAGTGTCCACTGTTCTTGGCTGGATAACCGAAGTTTGGAGGTAGGCAGAGGAAGATTATGCAGGGTAAACCGGCTCCTGTAAGAACAGGAGCTCCTCTGTTGGTTCGGCGCTAAGGTACGGTTTTAGTCGGTGTCCGTTTACTTTGAAAAATGAACCGTCCTTTGGATTTTCCAAATCCACAGCGCCATGCGGATACACATTCCGCACAAAATACGGCCCTTTCCAGCGAGATCTGAGCTTTCCTGGATGGAAGTGAAGTCGGGTGTCGTAAAGCAGTACCTGCTGACCAGGTACGAAAGTTTTGCGCAAAAGGTGTTTATCGTGAAACACCTTCGTTCGATTCTTAACGACAACCGCGTTATCGTAAGCCTCGTCCCTAAGCTCGCTCAATTCATTCAACTGCAGCTTCCGATGGCTGCCCGCATCCTCGAGAGACAGATTCAGCTCCTTTATCGCCCAAAATGCGCGATGCTCTATTTCGACAGGTAGGTGGCAGGCTTTTCCGTACACAAGCCGATAGGGAGACATGCTAAGGTTGGTCTTATAAGCGGTTCGAAATGCCCAAAGGGCATCAGTGAGTTTCAGCGACCAATCCTTACGGTTCTTGGAAACCGTTTTCTCCAGTATCTGCTTGATTTGCCGATTTGAAACTTCGGCCTGCCCGCAGGTTTGGGGGTGGTAGGGCGTAGAGAGCTTATGATTAATGGAATATTTCCACATCAAGGCCTCGAAAGTCTTATTGCAGAAATGACTTCCATTGTCGCTAATGATCGCTCGGGGGTTCCTAAACCGGGAAAAATGTTTTCCTTAAGAAACCTAACGACAACCTTGTTGTCATTAGTCCGGCTGGGCACAACCTCGACCCATTTAGAGACGTAATCAACAGCGAGAAGGATGTACAAGTTCCCAAAAGAGCTGGGAAACGGCCCCATGAAATCTATCTCCCAAACATCGAAAATCTCCACAACCAAGATCGGTTGGAGCGGCATCTCGTTCCTCCGGGATATCCGGCCCAAGTGTTGGCACCGGGAGCAAGTCTTGCAATAGTCATGAGCGTCTTTGAAGAGTTGTGGCCAGTAGAAACCACATTGCAAGATCTTCTCAGCTGTCTTTCTAGGGCCAAAATGTCCGCCACATGCTTGATCGTGGCAAAACGACAGCACACTCTTGAATTCATCGTCAGGGACACACCGACGAATAATCTGGTCGGGACAGTACTTGAACAAATAGGGTTCGTCCCAGTAAAAGTGTTTTACTTGGGATAAGAAGCGAAGTCTGTCCTGACTTGACCATTCAGTCGGTAGTAATCCCGTGGCCAAATAGTTCACAATATCTGCGAACCAAGGTTCGCAAGATACTGTCAAGAGCTGTTCATCCGGGAAAACGTCATTGATCGGAATTGGAAGCGACGGCGAAGAAGGAAGTCATGAGAGATGGTCGGCAACTACGTTTTCACATCCTCGTTTGTCCTTAATGACAAGGTCAAACTCTTGAAGCAAGAGGATCCAACGTATTAACCGAGATTTTGCATCTTTCTTCGCAAAAAGATGGCGCAGAGTAGAATGGTCTGTATAGACAATGACTGGAGAGCCGATAAGGTAGGGCCTGAACTTTTCTAAAGCAAATACAACAGCCAAGAATTCCTTCTCAGTTGTTGTATAATTGAGTTGGCCATCGTTCAGGGTTCGGCTTGCATAATAGATTACGTGTGGCATCTTGTTTATGTGTTTTCCAAGGACAGCACCAATGGCAAAGTCGGATGCATCGCACATAATCTCAAATGGGTGTGTCCAGTCAGGCGAAGAAAGAACGGGAGCAGAAGTGAGTGAGCTTTTCAATGACTCGAATGCAGTCACACAGCTCGAGTTGAAGTCGAATGGCGTATCCTTGGCCAGCAAAAGAGTCAAGGGCCTAGCAATCTTGCTAAAGTCCTTGGTGAACCGTCTATAGAAACCGGCATGGCCAAGGAAGGCTCGGATATCTCTGACGCATCGGGGAGGAGGGAGATTGGAAATGACCTCAATCTTCGCTTTGCCGACCTCTATGCGATTTTGCGAGATGATATGTCCTAAGACAATACCTTCGCACACCATGAAGTGGCACTTCTCCCAATTCAAAGTGAGATTCTTGTCCTTACATCGGGTAAGGACAGCGTCAAGATGCAGCAAACACTCGTTGAAGGAATCGCCGAAGATGGAGAAATCGTCCATGAAGATCTCCAGAAATTTTTCCACCATGTCTGAGAAGATTCCCATCATACACCGCTGGAAGGTAGCGGGCGTATTGCATAACCCAAAGGGCATGCGCCGATATGCAAACGTGCCGAAAGGACAAGTGAATGTGGTCTTGTCCTGGTCTTTTTCGGCGATGGGAATTTGATTATAGCCGGAGTAGCCATCAAGAAAGCAGTAGTACTCATGTCCGGCCAATCGTTCAAGCATTTGGTCAATGAAAGGTAGCGGAAAATGGTCCTTCCGCGTTGCGGCGTTGAGTTTTCTGCAATCGATGCATACTCGCCACCCAGTTTGGGTGCGAGTAGGGATTAACTCGTTCGCCTCGTTAGTGATGACCGTTATACCTGATTTCTTGGGGACAACGTGAATGGGGCTAACCCACTGGCTATCAGAGATAGGGTAAATGATACAACTATCCAGACATTTTACGATCTCCTTCTTCACAGCCTCTTTCATGACTGGATTGAGACATCTTTATGGATCCCGGGCTGGTTTGGCATCATCCATCAGATGAATGTGATGTTCAACGATCAGGGGACTAATCCCCTTGATGTCCACCATGGACCAGCCAAAAGCTTGCCTGTTGCTGTGCAAGACCGCGAGAAGGGCTTTCTCTTACTCTGGAGCTAGAGAAGCCGAGATGATGACAGGGAGGGTCTCGTTCTCACCTAAGCGTACTTAAGGTGAGACGGCAAAGGCTTGAGTTCGAGCGTCGGAGGTGAAACGATTGAGGGCAAGATTGGTGAAGCGGTCTCGAACTCAAAAGATTCCAGCAAAGGTTCGAAACGAGTGTAAGTGACCGAGTCGGATGGTTCAGGTAACTCATCCGGAAATTCGAAGGATTCAAACTCGGGTTGAGAGCGGCTAAGATCGTTCAAGAATGTGAAACACTCGTAGTCGTTGTCGGGCGCAGAAACAGCAGCAGGTTTGAGGAGGAACGCACTAGTGGCGTTAAGGTTAGCATGATCGAACAGAAACTCCTCGAATTCACACTCTTCAGGGGTGATCTCCTGGATCGAGCAGACGTCCAGTATATGAGCATTAGGTTCGGAGGGCTGATTCCCCAACCTAAAAATGTTGAGTTCAATTGTCATGTTTCCAAAAGAGAGGTTCATCGAACCATTGCGACAATTGATCATAGCATTTGAGGTTGCAAGGAATGGGCGACCAAGTATCACTGGAATTTGATTCCGGGGGTTAGCTACAGGCTGTGTGTCTAATACAATGAAGTCAACGGGGAATATGAAGTCCCCGACTTTGATTAACACATCCTCTAGCTCACCCCTAGGATGGGTGATCGATCGGTCGGCCATTTGGAGAGTACAGTGTGTGGGATTCAGCTCTCCTACGCTTAATTGCTCGTATACTGAGTACGGAAGCAGGTTAACACTGGCACCAAGATCTAATAGTGCGCGGTTGATGTTCTTATCCCCAATGGTAATAGAAATCGTAGGACAGCCAGGGGCCTTCCGTTTTTGTGGTAAAGATTGGGTAAGAGCATCACTCACAGCACTAGCCAAGAAAACTTTCTTTGGTACCTGAGACTTCCTCTTTTTCGTGCACAAGTCCTTTAAGATTTTCGCGTAGGATTGGACTTGTTAGACGGCATCTAAAAGAGGAATGTTAATGTTAACTTGCTTAAATAACTCCAGAATCTTCTCCATTTGAGGATTTTGTTTATTAGACCTCAACCGGTTTGGAAATGGGACGTTTTTAAAATTGGTTGAGTCTAATGCTTGTGGAGGAGATTGTGTAGTTGGAACGGATTCCAGAACAGGTGTTTTCGTGGAGTGAGAAGCGGGTCCGTTCAGAGCAGAAGAAGAAGAAGAAGAAGGAGAGCCTTTTGAAGAATGGAGAATAGGCTCAGAAGACGAAGAAGCAGGAGAAGAAGAAGAAGAAGCGGTGGCCGGGGTGTCATCGTTGATCCGTGTGCCAATATTGTTTTGCAGCATCCTTCCCGATCTCAATGTGGTCACGGCACTCACATTATGGTTCTGTTGTTCAAGAGCAACATGTACATTCTGTGGGTGACCGGGATTTGGGAGTGGCTGGGACGGGAGCTTCCCCTTCTCTCGCTCGCTTAAGGCCGCATTCAGCTGTGCAATCTGGGCCTCGATGGTCTTGATGCTTTGCCCATGAGCGGCAGTGTGTTGCACTAAGGACTGAATGGAAGACTGGATGTTGGTGGTGGATTGGGTCGATTATTTTACGAACGCCTCCAGACTTCGTTCGAGCGAGGAAACCTTATCGTTGTTTGACGGAACAAAGTTGTTTGGTGGAAATGAATTGTTGGGTGCAAAGTTGTTCGTCTGATTTTGAAAAGGTTGGGGTTGGAAGGGCTGCTGAAATTGATGTTGAGTTTGTTGTTGCGCTTGTTGTTGCGGCGGAGGGGGCCTTCGGAAATTGTTGCCTTGGAATTGATTCTGATTCTGATTCCAGGCGAAATTGGGGTGGTTCCTCCAACCGGGATTGTAGGTGGAAGAGTATGGATCATTCCTCGGTCTTTGCTGGAATGCAGCATTAACCTGATCCTGTCCTTGCGATGGTGGATTGTAAGGACACTCTTCGGTTAAGTGAGAAGGATCGGAACAACAAGCGCAAATGGTACGAAGGGGAAGAACAGGGGCAGGAGCAGGAGAAGAAAATTTGCTTTCTATCGCTTCAAGCTTTCTCGTTATTGCGGCCATTTCAGCTTTCATCGCAATAGAGACGTCAAGTTGGTGAATTCCTACCCTAGACTGACCGGTAGAAGTGGAGGTAGAAGAAGAAGTCGTCGGTCTGGTGCTCTCCGATTGTAGCGTTTGCTCCGCAAGGTCGTCAAAGAATTGCCACGCTTCCTCGTCAGATTTGGATAGGAAGTGGCCATGACAGATGGTTTCCAACAACTGCTTCGTTGCTGGGTTCAGGCCCTCGTATAAGGTTTGGCAAAGTTGCCATTTCTCTATACCGTGGTGAGGACACTGAACAAGAAGGTCTTTGTACCGGTCAAAGCACTTCCAGAAGGGTTCAGAAGGAAGCTGAGAGAATTGGTTGATTTCTTTGCGAATCCTTGCGGTTTTATGATTCGGATAAAATTTCTTTAAAAACGCTTTTACAAACTCGTCCCAACTGGTTATGGAATGGGAAGCGGTGCTATACAACCATTTTTCAGCAAGATCGCATAAAGTGAACGGAATGACCCGTAGGCGTATAGCATCGTCCGACAGTTGGGTAGTTTTCATCATGGCACAAACGTTTTGAAATTTATTGATGAAGATATAGGCATCTTCAGATTCAAGCCCATGAAATCGTGGAAGCATGTTGATGAAGTGGGGCTTAATTTCAAAATTATTCCCATTGGCCGGTGGAAGAGAAAGGCAGGTGGGAAGTGCAGAACGGGTGGGATAGAAACAATCCTGGAGCGTGATTCGCTGCGGCGCTACAACAGGCGGTGGTGGTGGGTTATTGGTCTCCGTAGGAGGTGGAGCCAATCCAGGGGTAGTCAAAGATATGTTCTGATTAAATCCTGACATCGCGGAAGAAGAGGTTGGTGATGGTGAAGGTGAAGATGTATGAACAGAATTCCGGTCAACGTCGGAGTTGGCCGGCAAAGGTAAATGTGAAAAAGGAGTGGACGGAGTTTCGACGTCTGAGTCGATCGCGTAGTCGGTAGCGACTAACGTAACGCGGACTAGGCGGGCGCTAGTGTCCCGAGTCCAAGCGGACGTACACTAAACGAGTTTAGTGTAGTCAAAGCGGATAAGGTGAGGGTAAGAAAATGTCAATGGAGAAATACGATGGGTGGTGGGTGAAAAATGGATTTTGGCGACAAAGGGCAAGTTTTTATAAAAGTTTTTTCTTTTTTTTCTTTTTTTTTCTTTTATTTTTAGAAAGAGCTTTACAGAAATATGTACGGACTTACGGCTTTAAGCAATCACAAACAAGATATGCACAATCACACCTAGATCTAGGGTCACCTAGGTCTGCTAGACAGCTCCTAACTGTTCCAGAGGGCTAGAAATAGGACCTCAAACCGCCTCTTCTCTATCAATTGCGACTAGGTAAGTGCCAGGTAAGTGGGAGGTTGTCCAACGCTTTCGCGAACTTCCTTAATTAAATAACCGCTTGCCTTCGTCACACTTGCCTAGGCACTGCAAAAGTCAGATTGGATAAACGGCCGATGCATGTAACTAGTCCTCTGTCCTATTGAGCGCGAAGTCCTTAGGGCTGAGTCTAGTATTTTTTAATTTTAACAAGGGTCAATGCATATGCTTTTTGTGATTTCTGGGGTCCTGGGAAGGGTGATGAAATCCCCACCCAATCTGAATTGGTTTCAAGCCCCTTAAGTCCGTATTAATGAATGCGAAGCGGTAACAAATCAACTGCAAACAATTTTTATTTTTAGCGCGGCGCAAAGAATCCTGCACAAGAACAGTTTATTGGAAGGGAGAAGAGAATTTGCGCAAAGAATGCTGCAGAAAACACGGTTTATTGGAGTCCAGAGGAGTGGGAGAGAGAAGAGAGACTCACCCAAAAATTTTGGCACACTGAGGGGACCAAACGGCCGCGGTTCCGCGGCCTAAGCTGTCTTATGCCGCGGTTCCGCGGCAAGATGGAAGAGTTGGGATTCTGTATTTCTGGTGTGAGCTCCTGTGGGTGTCCTCTGCATGTTTGGATTTTCTGAATGTTTATTTTATCACTGTGCCTGCTCCAGATTTTGACAGTAGACCGTTTGCTTCGTTTTGATCCATCGCGGTGTAGCCGCGAAATATGGGTCTATCTTCCCACGTCTTTGGCACTGAACTTGAATTTCGAATATCCCACGTCTTTGGCACTGAACTCGAATTCCGTATTATCCTGCACACTTGCACAAAAACTAATCAAAAATAAGAAAATGATTTTTTTGACAATGTATATTTTTTTTTGTTTTGGTTAAATTTATATTCACAAGTTAACCCGAAATTACACAAAGAAATAAACTACCGTCTCCCCGGCAACGGCGCCATTTGATTGGTAGGGATTCTGCGTGTTCAAGTTTAGTTAATTACCGCAATCAAAACGGTTTTGCTTGTAGCTAGCCGGTTGAGTACGGGTCGTCCGCAGGGAGATGGGAATCTTTTTCTATGTGCTTTAACGAGTTAAGTCCAGTTTTCCAGATTTGTTTGTGATTAACTAAGTGTTAAAATGATATGTAAAGAGAGCTTGTTAGGGTTAGGATTAGGTTAGCTTGAGTTAGGAGTCGCTCACTTCTTTCGTTGCCATTCTTAATATCGGTGTTACGGTAATCGGCAACAACGGGGATTAGCAAGACTAGGAAGGAACTTGCGAGTATAAGCTAGGCTTTCCAACGCTTAAGTTCTTCCTTTTGGTGCTTGTCCGTCCGTTCTTGGCTCTTAGTCATAACCTCCGGTTAATTCAACCACAACCGGTCTCACTACGGAATCACCGCTATCATGTAGGATAGGGTGCCGTAAGGAGCGGATTGTGGTTCAATTAACGGGAGTCGATTTAAGATGTTGGGCAAGGAAAGAGTGAGAGAGATTTCCTTCTCTCAAACTTCCCTTATCCTACCCTAACAAGTATGAAACTACTCACCCATTATACAGAAAAGAAAATAACACAAAAGAGGAAGATAGAAAGAAGGAGATTAGAAGATAACAACTAGCTATTTGCGACCACACTTCGGCAAGGATCAAGCGTAAGCATCATGGTTGTTTAAGGATAAAGGAAAAGAGAAAAGAGAGAAACAACAAGAAATAACAACAACTAAGTTAACAAATGAAAATTACAAGCATTTAACATAAGAGCAAGACAAGTAAAATAACAAATGGAACTTCTTTATTCATCATTCTTCACTCACAAAAGCTCACTACAAGTTTTTCAATGGAGTAAAGATGAGAAGAGAAGAAAAAGTATTCTAAAACCTAGAAAAAAAATTCAAGATTAAGCACCCTTGGCTTCACAAGGTTCTGGGCTATTTATAGGCTGGAAAATAAAAACCTAGGGCAACATTCAAAACTAAAGTGAAATGACCAATCTGCCCACAAAATTTGGACACTTGCCGCCACCATACGGCCGCAGAACCGCGGCCTAAGCCAGCTTATGCCGCGGATCCGCGACCCTTTAGTGGAGTTAGGTGTCCAAATTTTGTATGGTTCCCTGGTTTGTTGTGCCCATGAGTCTGGTATATATCTTTTCTCATATTTTCTTCACGAATTTTCCAGAATTTCTGTTGAGCAAAAGGTGATTTGATGTGGATCTTTTTGTCATGATTTCCTCGAGCTCCGTGTAGATTTCTTGGATCTTGTGCTGCCATTGAGCATTGTGCATGAAAATGACATTGATTTGCCATTTTGTCTCTTAAACTGGTGTGTGGCGACAGACGGATAAAGAGCGGAGACCCGTGTTTTATCTGTGAATGGCAGGAACCCGGATTTTGTCGTGTTTTTCCATGAATTTCACCGTTTAGAGCCGAGAACCTGTATCCTGTAATTGACTAGCAAACACGGCTCAAAAGTACCTACCGTTATGCAATGTGATAAAAATTGGGCGATATAGAAATGCAAAAATCTGATATGAACATTTGGCGGGGGCTTTCTTCTGCTTTCCCTTGGCTTTCGCCTTGGAACTAGAAGAGGAAGATCCTTCTACAAACAAAGTGGATATTTCCCTACTTTTCTGTAGGGTGCCCTCTGCGCTCCTCAGCATGTTGAGGAGTTCTGAAAGTTCAACTTCTTTTTCTTGTAAGTTGAAGTTCAGGATAAACTGGGCATAAGTGGAAGGAAGGAACTGGAGAATCAAATCCGTATAGAGCTCATTCTCCAACGTGGTCCCAAGGTCCGCGAGCTCTTCTATGTAGCCAATCATCTTAAGCACGTGTTCCGCTACCAATGATCCGACAACCAACCTTACCGAAAATAACTTCTTCGACACTTCGTATCTTGCGATACGAGACTGCTTTCCATACAGTTCTTTTGTATGGAGAAATATGGATTCAAGGTCCATATTCTCGTGCCTCCTCTGATGTTCATTATCCATAGAGGCAAGCACGAGGCACTTGGCCTTCGCGCAATCTATTTCCCAGGTCTTACGGATTTCCTTATCCGCGACGCTGGTTTTGGGACCTGGGATAGGGGGAGCTTTGGTGGTAAGAAGATACCCCAGCTTGTCGTAAGTGATTGCCATCTTGACATTCCTGAGCCAATCTTTGTAGTTTGGCCCTGTCAGTATGTTTTTATCTAGAAGTAACTTAAGTCCAGTCTTGTCGATTGGTCGCTGCAATTAGGAGAGAGAGAAGAAACACTTAGCACGATGCTCTTGCAAGTTTAGAATAGTTTTTAGTTTGTCTAAACAGAATGGCTCCCACTGTTTCTCGAATCCCTCCTCAAATCAAAAAGGAAGAATTAGTCAGGATCAATCTCACCGTACAATACTTGCTTAACCATTTAGCTAGGCCAGTGTCGGTACTTCGAGGGAGGTTTTCCAACGCTTTCGCGAAGTTCCTTAATTAAATAACCTCTTTTCCCTCTGGGTGTAGCCCCGCTAACACCTTTCTAGACACCTACTTGGTTTATAGCATTGTTCGTTAAGTGAGAAATTTCCCGAGGAGTAGCATATACTCACAGTAGGATCGGGATCCAAATATCATCGCGTAACGAAACTGAAGGAATCCTACCAGAATCATCACACTCCAAATGGTATGCAACACTAGCAAGTTTCAGTTCTTTTGAAACTCCTGATGTGGATTTTTGCCCCATGCTCTTATGACCATGACTTTGGCCAACAAATCATAAGTCACATGTCAAGTTCTACCCGTCGTTCTCCAGGTTAATTTGAATCCAGCCGCACCTACCCTTGACTTTGGCCAACAAGGCAGTACGACTGTTCCAAACCAACGCATCTATCTATGCTGCACATGAATACCCAATAGCTACCAATCACTATGCCTTGACTTTGGCCAACAAACATAGCTTGAATACTATTGACTATTCATGTGAAACGACGGAGGGCTACGAATGGTTTTGGCGAAACCGTGAACGTAGTGAACTTGATATAATCGATGGAACAAGATAGCTTTTAAAAGGAGTGGCTCAAGCTCCGCATTTAAAAGTTGGTTTTGAAAAGAACCGAGTGGTTTTTCGAAAGTGTTCCAACGACTTTTACTTGGTTTATATTTCTTGCATTAGTTCTTTTAATGCGTGATATTCTTGCATTAGTTCTTTTAATGCGTCCCATCATTTAATCCAACCATTGCAGAAAACAACCAAAATATGACGTACGCTTATGCCATTCGCATTCGCCACGGGGCCCCGTCATTACCTGTTAGGTTACTTAACTAACGACAGAGCGTGGGCTGGGCTAGCGCGGCTGTAAAACATAAGCACGCCTAAATAATATCATATATAGATATATTGCAATGATAGCCATTTCAGATCACAGATGAACACATTGGATATACTAGGAATCCGCAATTCGTACGAGCCTGTAACGAAAAGCAGATTACACGGTCGCGGTGAATAGCCAATACCCCACCCAAGACCCATACGGGTGCGGCAAACTACCCGCCAAGTACCCAAAGCGAAGCAACCTCCCTCAACTCTGTGAGTAGGCCACTCGGCACTTCGGCATACTCGGTAGTTTGTGCACCCCCTCCATGAGTCTATCCTAGGAGCAAAAACAGTAAAAAGAAATTATACAATGACGGCTACAACCCCGACCCGGTTGTGCGGTCATACAAATAATTATTACATCAATTTACAAATTTACATGAATTGAAAGAAAAGAAAACTCTCGTCTTACAACCCCCCGGCTATTCACCCGCGACAATCCAATGAATTCATATACACATTCCAGCAACATTACAGATCACAGATTTGTATAACCCCTACTAATCGACATATAGCGATTAGCAGACGTTCAATACAAATATCACATTACAGATAAAAACCCGTCAGCTTAAGTCTTTAGAAGTTCGATCAAAAATACGGATTTTTAGGCCCCAAACACAAAATTTTCGTTCTGGAAAATATGGGCTGAAAAGACATATTTCAAAAATCCCAAAACAACCCCAGAAATACACTGCACTAAATTTGGACCTCGGCCGAGTCAACTCGGCCGCGGAACCACGGCAGGAGCGTGCTCCCGCCGCGTTTCCGCGGCGCTTTGATCGGTTCGTGGGCCCAAATTTTGTGGTTATTCTATAAAAAGCCTGATCCGATTTTTATGATGAAATTTTTCAAATTTTGAACAGAAATAAAATCGGCAGAAACTTGACAAATCGGGTTCGTTTCGTGACTTTTTCTTTGATCGATCTTCTAGTTACTTTGCTAACATGTTAGATAGAGTTTAACTAGGCTCTGATACCACTGTAAGTCCATGCTACCTCTCCCGGTACTTTCGGGCATGCGGAATTTGATGAAAAACAATTTTCTAGAGGCGGTAACATGGACTCAAAACCGGATCTTTGTTAAACATCTAACTAACAACCAAACTAGGAGTTGTTAACTACTCGGTTAGGGGGTTATACCTTTCTTTCTTGAACTCCTTCGTCTTCAAGCCTCGATGGTTGTCCAGATCGGCTTCACCCCATCGTCTCCTTGCGCCGAAGATCGATCAACCTGAAAGCTTCTACCTTTGGCTTCTTCTTCATACTTTGAAGAAACTAGTTCACTCGGTTTGCTAAACCTTGTGAACTAGAGTGAGTAGAGGAGAGTGTGTTGGGATTTTCTCTATGGTTCTTGGTTCTCAGCACATGAGACAAGAAAACCATAGACTAAAGAGAGGGAGAGCAAGAGAAAGGAGATGAGAGCTCAAGAACACAAGAGAGAGAATGAAAAATGATAGAATGAGCAAGACTTTTCTCAATTGGCTCTCATAATCCAAAATCATCATCACAAAAATAGTAATCAAGTATTGTGTAAATGGTTTAAGTCAAAATGGTTATATCATTTCATGCACTCATATTGTACAAGAGAACAAGCAAGTAAAAAGTCTTTGCCATGAAATGATAGCCATTGTCATCATGATGGTCAACTAGTCCAACCTAGTCAACCGGTCAACAAAGTCAACAAGTCAACAAAGTCAACCCCTCAACAACCATGTCACCACAATACTTAATTAATATTATTGTTAATTACATATCATATTCTCATTAGGGTTGAGCAAAAAGTCAATAGTCAACAGTCAACGGTCAACAACCCTAATGAGAATCCTCTGCCTTTGTCTCTCTGTCAACTGTGCATACACACCCGCATCCGCGTTCCGAGGAACACGAATACAAACGAGATAAAACCAATCCCAGAACGTACACTAGGATCTGGCTTAAACCAAAGCCCGCTATTGTTAACTGTCCGGACACTGTACGTGTACAAGTGCACGGATGTGACTGAACCCTGTCGCAAAACCATGCAACCTGTCGCAAAACCATGCGTCCTCTACTCTTTTGCCTAAAGGCGAATAGCTTTCTGTGTAGGACTCTAAAGACTCGACACTACGCTGGCAGTGGTTTTAACCACAGACCGCAAGCGGCACTAGCTGTGCGTAACGGTCCCCAGGTAGATGCCGACAAGAAGACTGACGAGGTGAAACCCATCTGAACTCCTACTGAGTCTGACTGTGACAATCTCCGTACAGTCCGGTCTGTTCGTCTGATACATCACATGGCGGGCCTAGGGGGCGGTAAACGTCAGTCCCCTAATAGCGGTACAAGTCATGTCGGAGTGAAGCCCAAAACACCCTGAGATAGCACTGGAAGCCTACCAGTATATCTCGCTTGCCCTGGCCAGAGACTACTTGTGTAATGGCTCTCCTAGACACCGCGCGATGTCAACCCCCAATACCGGGAGAGACGAATCCTGTCTAACCGTCACTGCCTCCTAGTGCTTCGGGACTGCACCCAACTACTACCTGTTTGCACGACTCCTTTGAGCCGTGGTAGGATAGTAATCAAAGTACAGTGGGAACACACTCGAGGCGAAGTGATAGTGTCAAGTCAGCGGACTAAGCTGTACTCATGTCACCTGGGAACTGATAACTGACGATAGGTATAATACCAACCGGTCAGTTCCTGACGAGTCCTGTCCAGTGTACTCGTAACCTAACGAGCACCCGCATACTATCTCCAGTACGACATACTAACGGCTGTGGGACAGACCGTCTCCCACACTGGGATGAGAAGCGCATGCGCTAGTCTACTCCGGAGTATCGATGCCTTGTCTCGATAGTCCTGCGACTAGGGACCTACATAAGGATATGCTTATAGATTATCCAGCCCCCACTAGTATGACTGCCATCACAACGCTGGTAATCAAGCAAAGATCCTAAGGGCTCCACTAATGTGTATAGGTGATATACTAAAATAAACACAAGTACACATTGAAGTAGAAACAAACCAAGTAGCATACTACTATTTTGAGCAAGATTGTATATACAAGGTGAATATCCCAAGCTTCTATTAAGTAATATACAAACTAGTATGATACAGTAATGGCCTCTAGGGCATATACACTGACACTCAGCACCCTACTGGGTTTTCACAGCAACTTCCATGCCATTTTCAAAAAATCTAAGGTGCTAATGAACCCTAACCCTAGGATCGTGCTAAAGTAACTCGACAATATAACGTGTAATTTACCATTACACTAAGTGAATGAGGAATACAACCTTTGTAGACCTGTCCTTCACTTCTAAAGCTCCATGTAGTATTCCCTTCAGTGCGATCAAAGATCTCCCGAACTCTAGTATGGGTTCCCTTGGAAAAATGAACAAGCCTTCCCGAAGTCTTCGAGGCCAAAGATGATCTACGTCGAGGAGACTCAAACCCAAGCTACCTCTTCACTAGGTCAAGAACTTTTTGAAGAGAACACCCTTTACTACACAAGAAAGTGTATAGGATCATGACGTAGGAAGTGGGCTCACTTTAGATTTTATTTTCTCACAATATTTTCCCTCTTTAGAAAACCCTAGCAAGCTTTTTGCTCAAGGAAGAAGAAGATGAGCAAATGAAATGAGAATGAACTAATGAGGTGAGAGAATGAACCATGGGTGAGTTTGTATCATATACTAACTTATGTAGAGACATAACCATGGCTAAATTATAATGGTTAGGTTAATAAATATCTTAAGTAAAACAAAATTAGTTGACTAAGTCAATGCATCCACAAGCTTCATGAAGCTTCATGCATGTGAGCTATTATCTACTAATTTGGAATTACTTTAAATACTAAAACCCAACATTATAATTAT
Organism: Agapanthus africanus; assembly: GCA_030015575.1. Taxonomy (NCBI): domain Eukaryota; kingdom Viridiplantae; phylum Streptophyta; class Magnoliopsida; order Asparagales; family Amaryllidaceae; genus Agapanthus; species Agapanthus africanus. The sequence continues at coordinate 630,919,343 of JASDDO010000019.1, forward strand.
TATGGTGTAAGTCTCATACACCCATGTAGTGTGTATCAACAACCATGATACAAAATAAATCACAATTAATAAATATCACATAAATATTAAGTGTGCACATGTGAGAATAATAAATGCTTAAGTGAGCTAATATTAGTTAATGTAAATTATTATATCAAATATACAATTATACACTAAATTATCAAATCAACACTTGATTTAATAATCCGATTATATCACATATAACCGACTAATATTAAATGTACCAACTTATAGAATCAACACTTGATTCGATAACCCGGTTATAACACATATAACCTTCCGATACAAATATCGTGAGAATAGAATACGGTATTACATACTCGCATTATTCTCGGTCCCGCAACATATCACATATGTGCTCCTACTTCATTTCGCCTGTGCCAGGAAACCTCTATGTAGGACTCTAAAGACCCGTCAATACGCCGGCAGTAGGTGATGATCATATCAAACACCCACAAGCCGCAAGAGGCGTGCTAAACGTAACGGCCACCCGGGTATTGAGCGATCAGAAGATCAACAAGCAATCCTGCTCATACTCCTGCGAATGCAATTAGTAACACTTACCGTACAATCCGGTCTCTTCGTCTGATATGTCGCATATCTCGTCTAGGGGTGGTAAACGTCAGACCCCAGTAACTCAATAAGTCGTGCCGATGTGAGGCTCATAAGAGGTCGAGAAACTACTGATAACACTTACCGGTAAATCTCAGAATTAGCCCTGGCCAGGGACTTCATGTTATAGCCAATCGAGCACAACAACATCAACCCCCAATACCGGGAGAGACGAATCCCCTCCTATCGCTCATTGCTTCCTTGTGACTCGGGACTGTACCCAAAAACCACCATTTTGCACGTTCTCATGAATGCAGTAAGTTGGAAATCAAAGCACAGTGGGAATCACACAAGACTCTATGACGATCTCGGGTCGACAGACTAACCTCTACCAGTGTCACCGGAGAACTGCCATCTGACGTGAGGTATAATACCATCTAAAAGTTCTCGGCGAGTCCGTCCTGTGTACCCAGTCTCCACTGAGCACCCGTATATCATCTCTGATGTCAAACAAAAATGTATATGGGATCATCCATCGCCCATCTACATGGGTCGAGAAGCTATACGCTAGTCTACTATGGTATATCGATGCCCCGTCTCGATACACCTACGACTAGGGACATTAAATGATGTACTTACCGACTACCTTTGTCCCACTAGTATGATCTGCATCATAATCTAGGTAGTCAAGTACACATCCTAAGGGCTTTACCAACATGTAACAGAGAGGCAATCAGTGTACATGTTAAGATAAAGAGTAACCAGATAGCTTATTATCATGTCGAGCAAGAAAGTCCTCCCTATATATGTCCAAGCATCCACTACAATATACATCTCATGTACGGTAATGGTCTCTAGGGCATACTTATAACTAATAAATAAGAGCACATATGTGATATATGCGGGACCGAGATTAATGCGTGTATGTGATACCGCATTCTATTCTCGCGATGTGTGAAATGATTGGTTATATATGATATACCCGGGTTATCGGATCAAGTGTTGATTCGATAAGATGCTACATTTGATATTAGTCGGTTATATGTGATATAGACAGATTATTAAATCAATTGTTGATTTGATAATTTAATGTATAATTATATATTTGATATATTACATTACATTAACTAGTATTATCCCACTTAAGATTTCTTTTCTCACATTTGGTACACATTACATATTTGTGATATTTGTTTTGTTTTCTATTTGTACACAAAATATATATGTGATATATATTGTTGTGTCAAGCTAGGTTACACTTGCAACATGAATGTATGAGACTTATACCATGCTTGGTTTAAAGCTAGGGTTTGATATTTATCACTTAAGTTATCTCAAAATAGTGAAGACTTAGTCAATGTTTCATGCTTGGATGAAGCTTGTAAAACATTGACCAAGTCCACTATTTTGTCATTTTTTAAGATATTTGTTAACCCAACCATAACCATTGACCTTGGTTTATTCTCTACATGAGTTAGGCATGATACTTACTCACCCATGGTGGCAATTCTAACCACACTCTCTCATGAGTTTCATTTCTTCTTTTTCTTCAACAAAAGAAAATGCTTGCTTGGTTTTTTTCAAGTGAAGAATTAGTGTGAAAAAAATAAAACTAAAGTGAGCCCACTTCCTACTTCATCATCCTCTACTATTTGCCATTTAGTTTAGGATGTTTGCTTCATTAATCTCAGCAATAGTGAAGAGATAGCTTGGGTTAGTATCTCCTCGACGTAGATCATTTTTGGCCTCGAAGAATTCGATGCAAGCTTGTTCATTTCTTCATGGGAGCCTCTTTAGAGTCCGGGAGTTCATGATCATAGCGAAGGGACTACAACATGGAGATGTTGAAGTGAAGGACCGGTCTACAAAGGTTGTATTCCTTGTTCACTTTAGATGTAAAGTGTTTGAATAATGTTTCGTCGGATTTTCTAGTAGCGATTCTAGGGTTAGGGTTTACTAGAATGGAAATTTTTTAATATGGTATGGATGATGCCTCCCGAAAACTTGCTGCCGTACTAGGCAACCCTGCAGTGGTATCGGATCCATGCTAGAAAATTAGACGATGTTAGTTAGGATTACGAAATCGAAACCACTCCGAAACACCCGATACGAAAACTTGGTTTCTGTCGATTTTAAAAGGTCTCTAAAAGCATCCGTTCAGGTGCTCGCGGCAGCGGTGTTCCGCCTTAGTGCACTTCGTCGACGGCATTGAGGGGTGCGAGCGTCTAATAAAGTTTCCGACGATCATTCGATCAGGTTATTGAGAATCTTGTTGAATTACCCGACATGTTATTGGAAAGTGTTTTCAATATCGAGACTAAAATGTGGGGTTTATAATTTTTAGGCATGTGATTTCTAAGATTCATTTGGTTGGGCATGAAATCCAAAGTATGTGATACATTGGGTTTATGATGTCTAAGGTGGTTGCGGATTCCAATTGTTGTAATTTTTCAATTTCTTTTCTTCGAACGTAAGTGTAATATGTGGTGTATCGCCGGTTTCGGTGCTATATGTCAACGACAACTAGGATACACATATTTTCTTAGGTTGATGACATGTGATGTTATGTGTTGCTGTGATATGTTATATTGGATCGTCGTGTTTTGAATAGCCGGGGGTTTTATATGAGATGAGGGTTATTATTTTCATTCATGTAAAATTCATTGTATGTAATATTATTTTATTGGGGCACTTCCAGGTTGAGGTTAATGTCACCATTGATGTATATTATTTACTTTTCCGCATTAGGGACCCAAGGCGAGGAGTACAAGTAACCGGGTTCTAGGGTCCAGTAGGAGACCATCTCGAGGAGTCGAGACCGGGTCACCTAACTCTAGAATTGGTAGGGTTGCTTGCCGCCCTCGTAAGGGTCTAGGGATGTGGGTTTGGCTATTCATCATGACCGTGGAATCCGCCTTTTTACCGTCTTAAATAAAACACGGAATTCCTAGTATATCCAATATTTCATATGTGATTCTTCTGCTGCTGATATACTATGATGTGATCACTTGATATGTTCTGAGACGAATACCTATATTATATATATGAGATATAATAAATATTGCTGCTTTCGTTTCTTCTGTGATGCTTGGGAAGCATAATTAAATGGGACTTCATGAATGAGATTAATGAAATAAAAATAAATATAAAAGATGTTGTAGAAACTTGTTTAAAAACTGGTAGCTCTAGTTCTTTCTTTGCATAGCGATATTCCTTGTAGAATATCCAGCACCTTATTCGACAAGGAAAGAGCCGAGATTTCTTCACCGGGAGTGACCTTTTTAGCGAAACTAGAAGATGTGACAAACTCAAATTGTCTTTTGATTGCTTCTATAGTTTTTTCTTTGCATGGTGGTATTTGTGAAATATCCTGCACCTTATTCGATAAGAAAATAGCCGAGATCCATTCACCGGGAGTAACCTCTTTAGCAAAACTAGTAAAAGCCTAAAAACACTCCTTTTAAAATTCACTCGATTCTACAACGATATCAAATTCATTACGCAAAGGGTTTTCTTAAAACCTGTCGCAGCCCTCCGTCATTTCAGATAAGTAATTCTTGGTATTCGTGCTGCGTTTGTTGACCTTAGTTAAGGCGTAGTGTGCGGTAGCTAATTAGTGCTTATCTGCAGCATATGATGCGAATGGGTTTGGGTAGTCATGCGGCTTTGTTGACCTTAGCCAAGGGTCGCACGGGTGGGTTTAATTCAATCAAGAAATGATGGGTTGAACTTGGCTAGCGCTTATGATTTGTTGACCTTAGCCAAGGTCATAAGTTGCTAGGGGCAAAAAATTATCGGGAATTTCAAGTGTTGAAATTTGCAATGAGATTGCATACCTTCTATGAGATAGTTGGATCCCGATACCCACTACGAGTAAGAGTTACTTCTGGGAGAGTTTTACAAATCACAATTAGCCAATCAAGTAGGTGTCTAGAAAGGTGTTAATGGGATTATGCCCTTGGGAAAACGAGGTTTATTTTAATTAGGTCCGTGTGCAAGCACGAGGAACCTCCCTCAAAGTACCGACACTGGCCTGGCCGAAAGATTGGCGAACTTGTACGGTGTAATTAATCCCGACTAGTCTTACCTTTTAGGGTTCGAAGGTAGATTTGACTAAAACAGTGGGAGCCATCCTGATTAGATAAAATAATAACCAATCTAATCTTGCAAAAGTGCACGCAGAGTGTTTTCTTCCCTCTCTCTCCTGGTAGCAACCATGTCACGCCTTAATCGAGATAATAATATGGATGCATTGACCGAACCTGCTTATTATACTGAGCTAGGGAACGTTGGTTCCGCTCTATCTTATAACTGTTATAAGTCCGAGCAGGAAATAGGGGAATATTCGGATTCCCATGCCACCCAATCGAAGAAAGTGCATGTTGATGCATCTTCTTCGGGTGTGTTCATAACCGAGAACTGTTTCTCAGTATCCTTTACGTCCTAGGTATGGGATGCCGCATCAGGATCCCGCATATGTAATATGTTACATAGGCTAAAGATAGTTAGAGAACTGAGAAAGGGTGATATGTCTCCAGTGTTAGAGAATGGTGCAATTGTTGCAGCCAAGTCAGTTGGCAGATATCACCTTGTATTAAATACATTGATTCTGAACAAAAGTCATTAGATACCGAACCTGATATACAACATTACATCAGATTCTTTATTAAGTTAAAGAAGGATATAATTCTGTATAAGAGGATAATGTTGTGAACATTTTCCTTAATCAAGAGTTGATTGGATCAGGCATGTTGTATAATAGCATATACGTTGTAAATCAAACCACAGTTCAAAATATGTAGAACACACACAAGAGGAGTAGTTTAGAAATGAACGAATCCTTCTGAGGCATTGTATGTAGGGTTACTAGGCACTCTAAGAAGGTTCTACAAGGCATCAACCATGCCTGATTAAAATTTTAGCGGTGCCGAATAACTCTAAACAAGATCTTAAAACTAGAGATTAGGCGAAAACTATCAAATTAAACTCTTTAACACTGAGTGAATACGAAATACAACCTTTGTAGATCGGTCCTTCACTTCTAAAGCTCCTTGTTGTAGTCCCTTCGCTGTGATCATCGAACTCCCGGACTCTCGGACGGCTCCATGAGAAGAGGGCAACGGTTTTGCTTGAAGTCTTCGAGGCCGAAGATGATTTACGTCGAGGGAATACGATCTCAAGCTTCTACTTCACTAACTAGAGAATTAGTGAAGCAAACACCCTAAACTAAAGTGCTAGTCTAGTAGAGGATGATGAAATCGTAAATGGGTACACTTTAGAATTTCTTTTCTCACTTTGTATCTCTCTTTTTATCAAACCCTAGAAACAAATTGAAGGAGGAAGAAGATGAGCTCAAAATGAGAATGAAAACTAATCAAGAGAGAGATAGATAACCATGGGTGAGTGTATATCATATACTAACTCATGTAGAGACATAACCATGGCTAATTATAGTGGTTAGGTTTATAAAAATCCTAAATAAAAACAAAACTAGTGGACTTTGGTCAATGCATTCATAAGCTTCATGAAGCTTCATGCACTTGAACAATTATCCACTAATTTTGTATTTACTTTGTATATTAAAACCCCACCAATATAATTATAATGGTGTATGTCTAATACACCCATGTAGTGTGTATCAACATCCATGATACAAAATGTACACAAATAAATATATATCACATATATATATTAAGTTGTGCACAAGTGAGAAAAATAAATGCTTAAGTGAACCAATGTTAGTTAATGTAAATTAGTATATCACATATACAATTATACACTAAATTATTAAATCAACACTTGACTTAATAATCCGGTTATATCACATATAACCGACTAACATCCAATGTATCGACTTATCGAATCAACCCTTGATTCGATAACTTGGTTATATGACATATAACCGATCGACACAAACATCGCGAGAATAAAATACGGTATCATATACTCGCATTATTCTCGGTCCCGCACATATCACATATGCGCTCCTATTTCGTTTTGCCTAAGCCAGTAAAACCTCTATGTAGGACTCTAAAGACTCGTCAATACACCGGCAGTAGGTGATGATCATATCAAGCACCCACAAGCCGTCAGTGGTACTAGCTGGACGTAACGGCTACCCGGGTATTGAGCGATCAGAAGATCAGCAAGCAAGCCTGCACCAACTCCTGCAAATATCCTGACAGTGACACTAACGTACAGTCCAGTCTCCTCGTCTGATATGTCGCATATCAAGTCTAGGGGTGGTAAACGTCAGACCCCAATAACCGATAAGTCATACCGATACGAGGCTCATAACGGGTCGAGAAACTACCGGTAACACTTACCAGTAAATCTTTAAACCAGCCCTGGCCAGGGACTTCCCTGTTATGGCCAATCGAGCATAGCGCAACATCAACCCCCAATACCGGGAGAGACGAAACCCCACCTATCGCTTATTGCCTCCATGTGACTCGGGACTGTACCCAAAAACCACTATTTTGCACGCCCTCTTGGACGTGGTAATGTGGAAATCAAAGCACAGTGGGAATCACACAAGACTCTAGGACGATCTCGGGTCTACAGACTAACCTGTACCAGTGTCACCAGAGAACTGCCATCTGACGTAAGGTATAATACCATCTGGGAGTTCTCGGCGAGTCCGTCCAGTGTACCCAGTCTCCACTGAGCACCTGTATATCATCTCTGATGTCAAACACCAATGGATATGGGATCATCCATCGCCCATCTGTATGGGTCGAGAAGGCATACGCTAGTCTACACTGGTATATCGATGCCCCGTCTCGATACACCCACGACTAGGGACCTTGAAGGATGTACTTATGGGCTACCATGTCCCCACTAGTATGATCCGCATCATAGTCTAGGAAGTCAAGTACACATCCTAAGGGCTTTACCAACATGCAACAGAGAGACAATCTGTATACACGTTAAGGTAAAGAGTAACCAGATAGCATACTATCATGTCGAGCAAGAAAGTCCTCCCTATATATATCCAAGCATCCACTACAATATACATCTCATGTATAGTAATGGCCTCTAGGGCAAACATATAACTAACAATCTCCCACTTGCACTAGGGCCATCTGATAACAGTGGTTGTAGTATCTCATACTCAACCATCCCATAATATTCTCTCTCTGGGAAAAGGCCTTTGTGAGTGGATCCACCATGTTGTCCTCTGAGTCTACTCTCCTAACCTCGGTCCCCTGGAGATCAACCATCTCCATGATAAGGTGACACTTCCTTAGAATATGTCTGGATCACTGATAGGACGGGCGATCCTAGGCATAAGCCACAACTCCATTGTCACATGGTAGGAACGAAGTTCATCTCATGAACTAATATACACCCAGACTGCCTCTTTGGTAGTATCTTAAGTAGCGATGTATCCAGCATTTATCGTCTAGTATGTCACGGTATCTAGCTTGGAACTCTTCCAACATACCTTCCCCCCACTGAGGGTAAAACAATGCCTGCGACTGACTTTCAGTCGTCCTTATCACTCTGGAACTTTTCCAGTGATTCTCCCCAGGATCGTTTGATACCATCTCACTACAACTAGTGAGTATTTTAACATCCAATTAGATCTATCTCATAGATCCAAAACCCAGGATTTAGTAGGTTTCACTTTGATCCTATATGTACAATTCTTGTGATAAGCGGAGATTGACCGAGCGTAGCATAGGAAACTCCTTCCCTATCAAGAGCATGTCATCCACGTACTCTACGAGGATCACCACCATACTCCCTACTGCCTTTTTGTATATACAAGGTTCATCTACCATTTTGATGATGTCAAACTCTTTGACTAACACATCAAAACAGATGTTCCAACTCCGCGATGCCTGCTTTATCACATAAAGCAACATGTACAGCTTCCGTTGCTCCCACTGTCTATGTAGCCCTCTGGCTGTGTACTTATAGATGCTCTCTTCCAAATCTACATTTAGAAAAGTAGTCATGACACCCAACCGCCAGATATCGTAGTCATGGTATGTAGCCGTGGCAAGTAGGATCTGGATGGAGTTAAGCATAGCTACTTAGAAAAGGTTTCATCATAATCCATACCTGGTCAATGATGCAAACCTTTAACAAGTCTAGCTTTGAAAGTCTCAACTTTTCCATGTACACCAAGTAATATTCTCAAGATATACTTGCTCCTGATGGGGATTTAACTCTTCAGATAAAGCAACCAAAGTCCATACTTTGTTGGTGTATAAGGATTCCATCTCAGATCGCTAAGCATCCATCCATTCTTACAGAGTCCCACTCCTGATGGCCAGCTCGAAACTAGTTGGGTCATCATCTCATGATGCATTCCTCGCTCCCACTGTCATAGAGAAACCAAAGTATCTCTTAGGTGGGTGAGGAACCTTACTAGATCGACGGAGAGGCTGAGGTTTGTTGGAAACTATTGAATCCTTTGGTTCTACCAAATCATCAGCTGCAGTTTGTATAGCTGGAACTCCTTCCAGTTCTACCTCATGACCATTAATTTCTTCACAAGAAATTCCCTTTCACAAAGGTGGCATATGGAGAAACAAAACATCTTTTGTTCTTCGGTTTGGTAGAAGATATTCCCTTGCGTATGCTTGGGATATCCAACAAAGTTCTACAGAACTGACTTTGCCTCGAGCTTGTCCGGATTATGCTTTTAGACATAGGCTCGACAACCCCAAATCATAACAAACTTAAGATATGGGCTCTTCCCTTTCCATATCTTATATGAAGTGGTAGGCAACTGATTTGATCGGAACCCTATTCAATAGGTATGCAACTTCTCCAGTGCTTAACTCCCAAAAGAAATTGGTAACTCAGTAGTACTCATCATAGAGCACAACTTATCACATAGGGTGTGATTACTCCGCCCCGATACACCGACGTGCTGTGGTGTATGCGGAGGAATAATGCTGAGAGAGAATCTCATTCTCCTTTAGAATAATCCAGGAATTTCGTGCTCAAGTATTCTTCTCTTTGATTACATCAAAGGACATAATACTTATACCCGTTTTGGTTCTCTACTTCTAACTTATATTCTGTGAATATCTCAAAAGCTTCGGACTTGTGTTCCAACAGGAACATATGTCTGAATCTTGAGAGATCATCAGAGAATGTAATGAAGTACAAAGAACCGGTCTTGGCATGTGTAGACAGGGGACCTTCACACATCAACATGTATCATCCCAAGAGTTCACCAACTCTTTCTCTGTTTCCCATAAACGGAGTTGTGGTCATCTTATCTCTGTGACATGACCAACAATTTTCACAAGATGTAAATTTAAACTAATTTAAATATGCATCTTTATGTAACTTCATCTAGTTGGGTCGCATTAATATGACCTAGTCTACAATACCTCAAGAAGGATTCTTTCATTTCTGAACTCTTCCTCTTGTGTGTGTTCTGTGTACTAAGAACTGTAGTTTGATTTAGAACGTTAATGTTTTTAGATAACGTGCCTGAACCGATCAACTCTTGATATAGGAAATGTTCAAAACATTATCCAACAATACAAAATTATATCCTTTGTTTAATAAAGAGACTGATATGATGTTGTATATCAGGTTCGGTATCTAATAAAATTCGTTCAGAATCAATGTATTCTGGTAATACAGGGTGATAGTGACCAACAGACTTGGCTGCAACACTTGCACCGTTTTCTATCTCATGAAACTTATCACCCGTTCTCAGTTCTCTACCTATCTGTAGCCCATATAACAGATTACATATGCGGGATCCTGATCCGGTATCTCATACCCAGGATGTGAAGGATACCGAGAAACAGTTCTCTGTAATGAACACACCCGAAGAAGATGCATCAGCATGCACTTTCTTCGTTTGGGCGGCACGGGAATTCTAGTAATCCCCAATTTCCTGCTCTGTCTTATAACAATTATAAGTTGGAGCGGGACCAACGTTCCCCAGCTCAGTATAACAAGCAGGTTCGGTCAATACATCCGTATTATTATCTTTATTAAGGCATGATATGGTCGCTACCTGGAGAGAGAGAGAAGAAAACACTCTGCATGCGCTCTTGCAAGATCAGATTGGTTATTATTTTATCTAATCAGGATGGCTCCCACTGTTTTTATCAAATCTTCCTTCAAACCCTAAAAGGAAAAACTAGCCGGGATTAGCTACACCCTACAACTTCGCCAATCTTTCAGCCAGGCCAGTGTCGGTACTTTGAGGGAGGTTCCCCGTGCTTTCGCACGGACCTAATTAAAGTAAACCTCGCTGTAACTCCTTAGAATGTGTTTTGTGGCTAATTATATTTTAATATATGGTTTTTAATAAAAAAGTTTACCCAATTGGTTTTCAATTATTTTATCATATTTAATGAATATTTTATTAGATTTTTCCTAGGCTTGCACACACTTGTGCATGATAACTAGGGTGTTAAGTGGGGTTAAACCATGATTAGCAATCATGGTGGATTAATCCACTTGACTTAATCTAGTTTATAATTTGTTTAGGTGCTTTTGGGTTTAATAGTGTGCATGGTTGTTTTAAAAACAAAATGGATTTAAAAAGAATTTGAAAATGGTTTGAATTGTTGAATTTGTGAGAGGGAGAGGGCATAGGGCTTTATGGCCAAAGCCATGCCTCATTAAATGATGACAGAGAAGGAGAGAGGGAGGGGTCTTTTTCCTTGCACTCATTTCTCAACTTCTCACTCTCATTTCTCTCACTCTCAAACACACACACACACCCTTAGCAGAAGACCAGCAGCAGCAACAACAGTGACAACAACAGTAGCAGCAGCATCTGGCAGCATCAGCAGCAGCTGCATAAGCAAGCAACAACAGCAGCAGCCCCACTCCCAGCATCAGCTCCAGCAACAAGAAGAAGATGAAGTAGCAGCAATAGAGGCAGCAGCTGCTGCAGCCATCAGCAGCAGCAGCAGTAGCAACAGCAGGCAGCAACAACAGCAGGAGCTCTAACTACTTGCAAGCTCTCTTCTTCCTCCATACACTTCTTCACCTGCATCCTAGGATCTCATAGGGTATAATTCTGAAACCCAAATTCCTAGTTTGCTTAGTTGTGTGATAATTAGCTTCGGTTTGTGTTTAATTGTGAGATTAGTGCTAATTATGGTATTTATGTGGAAATTGGGATAAGTGATGATTGTATTAGTTGACCCTACTTATTTAAGTGTTTTCAGGGTCACCTTAACTTAGTTTAACCCTGGATTTCACTAAAATACCATAGGGTTTGTGTTTTGTGCAAAATCGGTGTTTTAAAGCGATTTATTAGCATTTTGTAATCTGCTTTTGACCCGGGGCCTTCAGGGCAAAATTGAGGAAACTGGGGCATGCACACTAGGTCTAGAACACACCACCAGAACACAAGCCCCTCATTCTTGTTCTACGCCGCAGATTTAATGGGTTTGGCCGTAATTTGCGGCCAACTTGGGGGCTGGGGTGTTGGGGTCTTGGCAGGGGTTCTCTGCAGTGTATTGTAGTGTTTTGGCATGTATAGTTTCGTAAGATTTGAACTGTAGGAAAATCTGGGACAATATATCGTATTGCATGTCCGTTGTGTTTGCACGATACGCGCGATACGTGAGTGGGTTTTGCGATCCAGCGTGTCGCTGCGTGTCGCGGTAGTTTTTTACGCGTATACACACGTTTTAGCGTATCGTGCACACGCGCGTTTAGTTCACGACGCGAGTTTCTCGTTTGCGTTCGATATCGCGTTTTGCGGAATATTTGGCTTATATATGATTTCCATGTCTAAATTGCATCTTTGCAAGAGGGGACTACGGACATTGCTACAAAGGGGAGCCGACGGTTGGATTCACCTAGCGTGGAGCGTAGGTGAGTAGATTTATCATCTACAGGGGAATCGCCTGCATGGCGTTATGCGTCTGGGCTAGGATTCTAATACTTGTTGCGTATTCTACGTCATTGTTAGAATTGCGCCTTACCCTATTTATTAGATATAATGGTACTGTAAGTAGAAGCCGTAGGACACTACACATATTATTTACGGTCCATGTTGCACGAGCACGGATTGTATGCTACACACACCGTCAATAATTGCCATGTCATACACAAACCATTATAGATATCATATTGCTTGGTTAGGGACTTTACGACATCGACTCACATTACTTATCACTTTGGACATTTAGTTACCGATATACCTTACTCACCTATTACACTCATACACAGAGGGGGTATACTTCATTAGTTCTTATAGGTAGATACCTATACATTGCTACACCTGTATGTTACACACATATTCAGTTGCAGTTACATATTTACCTTTACTGATGTTACTTAGTTGTACCTTATTGGTTTCGCATACATCTGGTTTCATCTACATATTCTCATTTATATGCTCGCATTTCAGGTATATCGTATATATTTATTCCTGGATTTGCGCATTGTTTATTTGGATTTTACATGATGTCTTCTGGATTTGGGAACCGTGGGAGTTCATGAAATTATGCATACATTGAAAAACCCGGTTTCCTTGATTTGATATTTGCGCAACCACCATGAGATTTATCGGTTCTAATTATATACTCCATACGAGGTGTGGTTGCCGTATGAGGGTACATGGTGGGGCCCGGTATGGTTCCCCTCGGCAAGATGATCGATGGACTTCGCCGATTGAGCCTGGAGGCGGGCGAGTACCTACCGGTGACAGTACCAATGACTCGGCGGGGATCATAGAGATACCGTTGGGAGTCATGCACGTATGCATACGTCGAAAGACGAGGGTCAGAGCTAGGCACTCGTGCTTTCGGGATATCGTATGATACGTACCTATCAGGATTTCTGTGTCGATGCTTGGCACATTGTTTTCATGATATTTCCTTTAAACACCTTTGTATATATAACAGGGGATTTAGCCATTGTTATATATACCCTTACACCAATATTCGTGGAATGAGACGCTAATATATTTGTATTGACCCCATCATATTTATTTATGCAAATATATACCTTTAGGATGTTAGAATTCTACTTGAGATTTGATTTGGGATATTAGGTGATTCATTGAGTTTGGATATTCGACATACATATGGGTTTACTGATTTGTACATTCGGGATATACGAGATTACTCGATATTGTACATTGAGGAGATGTGAGACTTATATGATGTGAGAGCCCAACTTGGGGGCTGACTTGAGGAATTGGGATTTGAGTGTCTTGATGGATTGTGATCCTACCACGATGACAGGATTCCGTGGGATGACATGTTTCACCCCATACCTCACACATATCTATTTATGCACAGTTTCATATATTGGTAGTACCTGTTAGTGTACCCTTATGATTGCTGCATATCTACACTCTCATATCCCTATTGCATGGTTATTGCATACTATTGTCATGTTATTATTGCTTCACATATTGATTGTAACTGCTAGTTTACTTTCCTTTATTCTGCATTTCACATGACCTGTTATTACTGCAATTGTATATCATAGATTCATGTTGTACGTACATTCCTGTGATTACCTGCATATGTTATTTACTATTCACGAGTTGGCAACTCACCCCCGTTGTGCCACAGGTGTTGCAGGGTGTTCCCCAGAGTAGTCGAGGCAGGCTATTCATGTTAGTTATATGTACGCCCAAGAGGCCATTACTGTACATTTGATGTATATTGTAGTGGATGCTAGGACATATATAGAGAGGACTTTCTTGCTCGACATCACAGTACGCTATCTGGTTACTCTTTATCTTAACATGTACTCTGATTGTCTCTATGTTACATGTTGATAAAGCCTTAAGGATATGTACTCGACTACTGGGACTATGATGAGATCATACTAGTGGGGCCACGGTAGTCGACGAGTACATCCTATAACTGTTCCTAATCGAGGGTGTATCGAGACAGGGCATCGATACACCAGAGTAGACTAGCGTATACGCATCTTGACCCATATGATGGGCGATGGATGATCCCATATCCATCGGTGTTTGACATCAAGGATGGTCTACGGGTGCTCAGTGGAGACTGGGTACACTGGACGGACTCGTCGAGAACTCCCAGATGGTATTATACCTTACGTCAGATGGCAGTTCTCCGGTGACACTAGTACAGAGTAGTCTGTTGACCCGAGATCGTCATTGAGTCTTTTGTGAATCCCACTGTGCTTTGATTTCCATTATACCACGTCCAAGAGGGCGTGCGAAACGGTGGCTTTTGGGTACAGTCCCGAATCACATGGAGGCAATGAGCCATAGGAGGGGATTCGTCTCTCCCGGTATAGGGAGTTGATGTTGCGCTGTGTTCGATTGGCTATAGCTGGAAATCCCTGGCCAGGGTTGCGGAGATTTACTGGTAAGTGCTACCAGTAGTTTCTCGAACTGTTATAGACCTCATATCGACACGACTTATCTAGCTACTGGGTCTGACGTTTACCACCCCTACGCGAGATATGCGACATATCAGACGACGAGACCGGACTGTACGGGAGTGTTACTGATTGGATTCATAGGAGTACTAGCAGGCTTGCTTGTTGATCTTCTGATCGCTCAATACCCGGGTGGCCGTTACGTTTAGCACACCGCTTGCGGCTTGTGGGTGTTTGATATGATCATCACCTACTGCCGGCGTATTGACGAGTCTTTAGAGTCCTACACAGGGGTTTCCTGGCTCAAGCGAAACGGAGTAGGAGCACATATGTGATATATGCGGGACCGAGATTAAAACGATATGAGATACCATATTCTATTCTCGCGATTCGTGACATTGATCGGTTGTATGCGATATAGTCGGGTTATCGGATCAAGTGTTGATTCGATAAGTTGTTACTTTTGTTATTAGTCGGTTATAGCCGGATTATTAAATCAAGAGTTGATTTAATAATTTAATCCATAATTATATATTTGATATATTACATTGTATTAACTAGTATTAGTTCACTTATGATTTATTTTCTTACTAGTTTGTGCACATTGTTTATATATGATATATGCAAGTGTACATGTTTGTATCATGCTTGATGATACATCATAGTTGGGTGTATGAGACTCATACCAAGATTAGGGTTATTGTTTTATCTTAAGATTTAACAAAAGGGTTTAACTTAGTCAAAGTAATCAAGCTTAAAGAAGCTTGGAGAAGCTTTGACAAAGTCCATTCTTTTGTCATTTCTTTTGATATTCTTTAACCTAACCTTTAACATATTGCTTTGGTTAATTCTCTACATGAGTTAAGCCTGATAGCTTAACTCGCCCATGGTTACATTATTGAGGATAAATTTTCATTTGGATGGATAATTTTCTTTCTTCTTCTTCATCAAGCTCCATCCAAAAGCTTACTAGCTCCAATGGTGCCATGTGAAAAAGAGTGAGAAAATCAATTCTAAAGCGAGCCCACTTCCCACTTCTTCATCCTCTACCACTTGCCATGTAGTAGAGTGTGTTCTCTTCACAAGTTTATGACCTAGTGAAGGAATAGCTTGAGTTTGTGTCTCCCCGACATAGATCATCTTCGGCCTCGAAGTCAACGTAGCAAGCACGTTCGTTCTTCTCGTGGAGCTTCTCAAGAGTCCGGAGTTCATGATCGCAGCGATGGGGACGTCTACACGGAGCTAATGAAGTGAAGGACCGGATCTACAAAGGTTGTAATCCCTTTCACTTGTAGTTAAAGTTGTTAACTTGATTGTTTTCGCCTAAACCCTAGTTTAAAGATCCGGCTTCGGGTTGTTCGGCACGGCTAAAATTTTAATCGGGCATGGTTGATGCCTCGTAGACCCTTGTACGTGTGCCTAGCAACCCTACAGTGGTATCAGAGCCAAGCTAGAGCTTTAGGCGAAGTCTAGACGAAGTTTAAAGTCCGATCGAACCCGGGAATCCCAATGTTTACCCTTCTCTGTACATTTTTCAAAAAGGTGATTTTTTATGAATTAAAAATGCTCAGAAAAACAAACAGGAAAAAATAAGAATTACTGTGAAGTACGGTCCACTAAGTCAATAATTTGACCGCGGAACCGCGGCTAAACCAAGGGTTTGGCGGCGGTTCCGCAGCCAAAATTGTGACTTAGTCCCTGAAATTTCATGTAATTATTCTTAGGTCCTTTCTTGTTATTTTTTTCTGAGAATTTTTTTTATTCCACTCAAGTGTTGAGTTTTCTAGGGTTGTATTAGGGACTCGTTGATTCGATCGGATAATTTAACTTCGTTTAGTTTATCCGGGTAATTTTTTAGAAACTGTTAAAAAGTTCGAACGGATATCAATAACTCACTTTTCCCCAGTCGGAAATTTTTTCAAAAGTTGGATTTTTTCTCGAGTTTAAGAACGTTCTAAGTCGTGCAAGTAACACAGTGGACCCTCTAGAAGGCAACAAACCTTAACTCGATTATGTGACCGTCTTGAACTGCTTCTAAACCTTAGGGTTTGGGGCAGTACGGCGTGCCACATGTGAGGCGTTGGCTTGACCCTTCTACGGCTGGACGATTGGTACTGTGGAATGTGATGGATGTTTTTAAACTGATTTCAAGTGTTGAGATATATTTGGGAAATCTTGGGTGTTTGATTATTCGATCGGAAAGTTTAACATTGTCTATTTATCTCGAATGTGATACAATATTTGGAATCCCAGGTAGTTATGAGATAACTAATTTGAATGTTATAAATCTTGTAGTTTAGTCTCAGATGATCGGTTACCACGGAATTTTGATGTGATCAAAAGTCCGTCGCAATCACGTAGCGTACGCGGATACTCGCCGGGTAAACTTAATAGACAACCACGCCCCATAGCCCCGACTAAGTGACTGTAGGAGAACACCGTCACCAAAAGCATCCGTTCGGGTGCTCACGGCAGCGGTGTTCCGCCTTAGTGCACTTCGTCGACGGCATCGGGGGTGCGTCCGCCTACTAAAGTTTGCGACGAGCATTCGATCAGGATGTCGGGAATCTTGTTGAAATGCCCGACTTGATATTGAAAAGAGTTTTCGATAATGAGACTAAAATGCGGGGTTTATAATTGTTAGGCATGCGATGTCTAAGGAATTCATTTAGTTAGGCATGCGATGTCTAAAGAGGTTGCGGATTCCAACTGTTGTAGTTTTACACTTTCTTTTCTGTGACCGTAAGCGTAGTATGTGGTGTATCGCCAGCTTCGTTGCTATATATCAACGACAATCGGGATACGCATACTTGCTTACGTTGATGATATGAGATATTATGTGTTGCTGTGATATGTTATTTTGGATCGTCGCGTTTGAATAGCCGGGTTTTTTTTATATGAGATGAGAGTTTTTCTTTTTCATTCATGTAAAATTCATTTTTATGTAATATTCTTTTAATTGGGGCACTTCCGGGCTGAGGATGATGTCACCCTTGTATATTATTTACTTTTCCGCATTAGGTAGACCCAAGACGGGGAGCACAAGTAACCGGGTTCTAGGGTCCAGTGGGAGACCATCTCGAGGAGTCGAGACCAGGTCTCCTAACCCTAGAATTGGCAGTGTTGCTTGCCGCTCTCGTAGGGGTCTAGGGATTTGGGTTTGGCTATTCATCGCGACCGTGGAATCCGTCTTTTATACAGGCTCGTATTGATAACACGGACGTCCTAGTATATCCAATATTTCATAAGTTTCTTCTGCTGCGATATCTGGGATGTGACCATTTGATGTTCTATGATAAATACTGCATATAGTATATATGATATATTATATAGACGTTACTTATGTTTTACACCCGCGCTAGCCCTGCCCCGCTCTGCCGTTAGTTACCTAACCTAACGGTGCACGAGGGGACATCGAGGCGAATGCGGATGGCATAAGTGTACGTCGTATTTATCTGTGATGTTTAGGTAACTTAAATGATGGGACTTCATTAATAAGATTAATGAAAGAAAAAGAAACATAAAAGATGTTGTGGAATCGAATTTTCAAAAACAGGTAGCTACAGTTCTTACTTTGCATCGCGGTGTTCCTTGTAGAGCATCCTGCACCTTATTCGATAAGGAAAGGGCCGAGATCCCTTCACCGGGAATGACCCCTTTAGCAATAACTGGCAAATGCTACACTCCTCGGTTTGTCTTTTGATTGCTTTTGGAGTTTTTGTTTTGCATAGTGATATTTGTGAAATATCCTGCACCTTATTCGATGAGGAAAGGGCCGACGATCCCTTCACCGGGAGTGACCCCTTTAGCAAAACTAGAAAAGCCTCAAAAACACTCCATTTAAAATCACTCGATTCTACAACGATATCAAGTTCATTACGCTCATGGTTTTCTTAAAAACCTGCGTAGCCCTCCGTCATTTCAGATAAGTACTACTTAGTATCCGTGCTGCAGTAGTTTGGCATGCGTCAAGGCGTAGTGTATGGTAGCAAACTAGTGCTTATCTGCAAGCATACGATGCGATTGGATTAGGGTATTCGTACGGCGTTGTTTGTCATGTGTCAAGGATCGTGCGGGTGGGTTTAATTCAATCAAGAAATGTACGGGTTGAACTTGACTAGCGGGCTATGGGTTGTTTGGCACGCGTCAAGGTCATAACACGCTAGGGGTAAAATATTATTGGGAATTTCAAGTGTTGAAATTTGCAATGAGATTGCATACGTTCTATGAGATAGTTGGATCCCGATACCCGCTGCGAGTAAGAGTTACTCCTGGGAGAGTTTTACACATTACAATTAGCCGATCAAGTAGGTGTCTAGAAAGGTGTTAACGGGGTTACGCCTCTGGGAAAATGAGGTTTGCTTTAATTAGGTCCGTGCGAAAGCATGGGGAACCTTCCTCAAAGTACCGACACTGGCCTAGCTAAAAGATTGGCAAACTTGTAGCGTGTAATTAATCCCGGCTAGTCTTCCTTTTAGGGGTTTGAAGGAAGATTTGATTAAAACAGTGGGAGCCATCCTGATTAGATAAAATAATAACCAATCTAATCTTGCAAGAGCATACGCTGAGTGTTTTCTTCTCTCTCTCTCTCTCCAGGTAGCGACCATATCACGCCTTAATCAAGATAATAAAATGGATATATTGACCGAACCCGCTTATTATACTGAGCTGGGGAACGTTGGTCCCGCTCCAACTTATAATTGTTATAAGACAGAGCAGGAAATTGGGGAATACCAGATTTCCCGTGCCGCCCAAACGAAGAAAGTGCATACTGATGCATCATCTTCGGGTGTGTTCATTACATAGAACTGTTTCTCAGTATCCTTTACGTCCTGGGTATGAGATACCGGATCAGGATCCCGCATATGTAATCTGTTATATGGGCTACAGAAAGGTAGAGAACCGAGAACGGGTGATAAGTTTCATGAGACAGAAAATGGTGCAAGTGTTGCAGCCAAGTCTGTTGGTCACTATCACCCTGTATTACCAGAATACATTGATTCTGAACAAATATTATTTGATACCGAACCTGATATACAACATCATATCAGTCTCTTTATTAGTAAAGAAGGATATAATTTTGTATTGTTGGATAATGTTTTGAACATTTCCTATATCAAGAGTTGATCGGTTCAGGCACGTTATCTAAAAGCATTGACGTTCTAAATCAAACTACAGTTCTTAGTATACAGAACACACACGAGAGGAAGAGTTCAGAAATGAATGAATCCTTCTTGAGGCATTGTAGACTAGGTAATATCAATGCGACCGGACTGGCTGAAGTTACATATAGATGTATATTTAAATTAGTTTGAATTTACATCTTGTGAAACTTGCCGGTCATGTCACAAAGATACGATGACCATAGCTCTGTTTATTGGAAACAGAGAAAGAGTTAGTGAACTCTTGGGATTGATACATGTTGATGTATGAAATTCCCTTGTCTACACATGCCAAGACCGGTTCTTTGTACTTCATTACATTCTCTGATGATCTCTCAAGATTCAGACATATGTTCCTGTTAAAATACAAGTCCGAACCTTTTGAGATATTCACAGAATATAAGTTAGAAGTAGAGAACCAACAACGGGTATAAGTATTATGTCCTTTGATGTGATCAAGGAGGGGAATACTTGAGCACGGGATTCCTGGACTATTCTAAAGGAGAATGAGATTCTCTTTCAGCATTACTCCTCCGTATACACCACAGCACGTCGGTGTATCGGGGCGGAGCAATAGCACCCTATGTAATATGGTGTGCTCTATGATGAGTACTACTGAGTTTCCTATTTCCTTTTGGGAGTTATGCACTTGAGAAGCTGCATACCTATTGAAAAGGGTTCAAATCAAATCAATTGTCTACCACTACATATGTGATATGGAAAGGGAAGAGCCCATATCTTAAGTTCGTTAAGATTTGGGGTTGTCCGGCCTATGTCTAAAAGCAAAATCCGGACAAGCTCGAGGCAAGTTCTGTTATGTAGAACTGGAAATGTTCTAGCTATACAAACTGCAGCTGATGATTTGGTAGAACCAAAGGATTCAATAGTTTCCAACGAACCTCAGCCTCTCCACCGATCTAGTAGGGTTCCTCACCCACCTGAGAGATACTTCGGTTTCTTTATGACACTGGGAGCGAGGATTGCATAATGAGAAGATGACCCAACTAGTTTCGAGCTGGCCATCAGAAGTGGGACTCTGTAAGAATGGCTGGATGCTTATCGATCTGAGATGGAATCCTTATACACCAACAAAGTATGGACTTTGGTTTCTCTATCTGAAGGGTTAAATCCCCATCAGGAGCAAATATATCTTGAGAATATTACTAGGTGTACATGGAAAAGTTGAGACTTTCAAAGCTATGATTAAGTCCATCCAGATCCTACTTGCCACGGCTACGTACCATGACTACGATATCTGGCGGTTGGGTGTCATGACTGCTTTTCTAAATGATGTTTTAGAAAAGAGCATTTATAAGTACACAGCTAGAGGGCTTCGTAGACAGTGGGAGTAGCGGAAACGTATGCAAGATGTTTTATATGATAAAATAGGCATCGTGGAGTTGGAACATCGGTTTTAATGTGGTAGTCAAAGAGTTTGACTTCATCAAAATGGTAGATGAACCTTGTATATACAAAAAGGTAGTAGGGAGTATGGTGGTGATCCTTGTAGAGTACGTAGATGACATACTATTGATAGGGAAGGAGTTTCCTATGCTACGCTCGGTCAATCTCCGCTTATCGCAAGGATTCTCCATAAAGGATCAAAGTGATACCTCCTAAATCCTGGGTTTTTGGATCAATGAGATAGATCTAATTGAATGTTAGGATTCTTACTAGTTGTAGTGAGATGGTATCAATTGATCCTGGGGAAAATCACTGGAAAGGTTCCAGGGTGATAAGAACGACTGAATGTCAGTAGCAGGCATTGTCTTTACCCTCAGTGGAGGGACGGTATGTTGGAAGAGTTCCAAGCTAGACACCGGGACATACTAGACGATTAAAGGCAAGATACATCGTTACCAAGGATGCTACCAAAGAGGCAGTCTGGATAAATATAAGTTAATAAGATGAACTTCGTTCCTACCATTGTGTGACAATGGAGTTGTGGCTTTTGCCAAGGAACCCCTGTCCTATCAGAAATCCAGATGTAATTCTTAGGCAGTATCACCTGATCATAGAGATGGTTGATCTCCAGGGAGATCGAGCTTAGGAGAGTAGACACAGAGGACGACAGCGCGGATCCACTCACAAAGGTCTTTTTCCCAGTAGAGACTTTTATGGGATGGTTGAGTATGGGATACTTCAACCGCAGCTAATTGTTGGGTATGCGATACCACAACAGATGGCCCTAGTGCAAGTGGGAGATTGTTAGTTATATGTGTGCCCTAGAGGCCATTACTGTACATTTGATGTATGTTGTAGTGGATGCTAGGACATATATAGGGAGGACTTTCTTGCTCGACATGATTGTACGCTATCTGGTTACTCTTTATCTTTACATGTAATCTGATTGTCTCTATGTTACATGTTGATAAAGCCCTTAGGATATGTACTCGACTACTGGGACTATGATGAGATCATACTAGTGGGGCCACGGTAGTCGACGAGTATATCCTATAACTGTTCCTACTCGAAGGTGTATCGAGACAGGGCATCGATGCACCAGAGTAGACTAGCGTATACGCATCTTGACCCATATGATGGGCGATGGATGATCCCATATCCATCAGTGTTTGACATCAAGGATGGTGTACGGGTGCTCAGTGGAGACTGAGTACACTGGACGGACTCGCCGAGAACTCCCAGATGGTATTATACCTTACGTCAGATGGCAGTTCTCCGTTGACACTGGTACAGAGTAGTCTGTTGACCCGAGATCGTCATAGAGTCTTGTGTGATTCCCACTGTGCTTTGATTTCCATCATACCACGTCCAAGAGGGCATGCAAAAAGGTGGCTTTTGGGTACAGTCCCGAATCACATGGAGGCAATGAGCGATAGGAGGGGATTCGTCTCTCCCGGTATTGGGAGTTGATGTCGCGCTGTGTTCGATTGGCTATAGCTGGAAATCCCTGGCCAGGGTTGTTGAGATTTACTGGTAAGTGTTACCAGTAGTTTCTCGAACTGTTATAGACCTCATATCGACACGACTTATCGAGCTACTGGGGTATGACTTTTACCACCCCTAGGCGAGATATGCGACATATCAGACGACGAGACCGGACTGTACGGGAGTATTACTGATTGGATTCACAGGAGTACTAGCAGGCTTGCTTGTTGATCTTCTGATCGCTCAATACCCGGGTGGCCGTTACGTTTAGCACACCGCTTGCGGCTTGTGGGTGTTTGATATGATCATCACCTACTGCCGGCGTATTGACGAGTCTTTAGAGTCCTACACAGGGGTTTCCTGGCTCAAGCGAAACGGAGTAGGAGCACATATGTGATATGTGCGGGACCGAGATTAATACGATATGAGATACCGCATTCTATTCTCGCGATTCATGACATTGATCGGTTGTATGCGATATAGCCTGGTTATCGGATCTAGTGTTGATTCGATAAGTTGTTACTTTTGATATTAGTCGGTTATAGCCGGATTATTAAATCAAGAGTTGATTTAATAATTTAATTCATAATTATATATTTGATATATTACATTGCATTAACTAGTATTAGTTCACTTATGATTTATTTTCTCACTAGTTTGTGCACATTGTTTATATATGATATATGCAAGTGTACATATTTGTATCATGCTTGATGATACATCATAGTTGGGTGTATGAGACTCATACCAAGATTAGGGTAAAGATTAGGGTTATTGTTTTATCTAAAGATTTAACAAAAGGGTTTAACTTAGTCAAAGTAATCAAGCTTAAAGAAGCTTGGAGAAGCTTTGACAAAGTCCACTCTTTCGTCATTTCTTTTGATATTCTTTAACCTAACCTTTAACCTATTGCTTTGGTTAATTCTCTACATGAGTTAAGCATGATAGCTTAACTCACCCATGGTTACATTATTGAGGATAAGGTTTCATTTGGATGGATAATTTTCCTTCTTCTTCTTCATCAAGCTCCATCCAAAAGCTTACTAGCTCCAATGGTGCCATGTGAAAAAGAGTGAGAAAATCAATTCTAAAGTGAGCCCACTTCCTACTTCTTCATCCTCTACCACTTGCCATGTAGTAGAGTGTGTTCTCTTCATAAAGTTTATGACCTAGTGAAGGAATAGCTTGAGTTTGTGTCTCCCCGACGTAGATCATCTTCGGCCTCGAAGTCAACGTAGCAAGCACGTTCGTTCTTCTCGTGGAGCTTCTCAAGAGTCCGGAGTTCACGATCGCAGCGATGGGGACGTCTACACGGAGCTAATGAAGTGATGGACTGGATCTACAAAGGTTGTAATCCCTTTCACTTGTAGTTAAAGTTGTTAACTTGATTGTTTTCGCCTAAACCCTAGTTTAAAGATCCGGCTTCGGGTTGTTCGGCACGGCTAAAATTTTAATCGGGCATGGTTGATGCCTCGTAGACCCTTGTGCGCGTGCCTAGCAACCCTACAGTGGTATCAGAGCCAAGCTGGAGCTTTAGGCGAAGTCTAGACGAAGTTTAAAGTCCGATCGAACCCGGAAACCCCGATGTTTACCCTTCTCTATACATTTTTCAAAAAGGTGATTTTTTATGAATTAAAAATACTCAGAAAAACAAGCAGGAAAAAATAAGAATTACTGTGAAGTACGGTCCACTAAGTCAATAATTTGACCGCGGAACCGCGTCCAAACCAAGGGTTTGGCGGCGGTTCCGCGGCCAAAATTGTGACTTAGTCCGTGAAATTTCGTGTAATTATTCATAGGTCCTTTCTTGTTATTTTTTTTATTCCACTCAAGTGTTGAGTTTTCTAGGGTTGTATTGGGGACTCATTGATTCGATCGGATAATTTAACTTTGTTTAGTTTATCCGGGTAATTTTTTAGAAACTGTTAAAAAGTTCGAACGGATATCAATAAGGTGCAGGATGTTCTACAAGGAACACCGTGATGCAAAGCAAGAACTGTAGCTACCTGTTTTTGAAAATTCGATTCCACAACATCTATTAGGTTTCTTTTCTTTCATTAATCATATTAATGAAGTCCCATCATTTAAATCACCTAAACATCACAGATAAATACGACGTACACTTATGCCATCCGCATTCGCCTCGATGTCCCCTCGTGCACCGTTAGGTTAGGTAACTAACGGCAGAGCGGGACAGGGCTAGCGCGGGTGTAAAACATAAGTAACGTCTATATAATATATCATATATACTATATACAGTATTTATCATGACATATCAAATGATCACATCACAGACAACGCAGCAGAAGAAACATATGAAACATTGGATATACTAGGACGTCCGTGTTTTATTTTGAGCCTCTATAAAATACGGATTCCACAATCGCGATGAATAGCCAAATCCACACCCCTAGACCCTTACGAGAGCGGCAAGCAACCCTACCAATTCTAGAGTTAGGAGACTCGGACTCGACTCCTCGAGTTGGTCTCCCACTGGACCCTAGAACCCAGTTACTTGTGCTCTCCTCCTTGGGTCTATCCTAGTGCGGAAAAGTAAATAATATACAAATGGTGACATCGACCTCATCCCGGAAGTGCCCCAATAAAAGAATATTACATACATTAAAATTTTACATGAATGAAAATAAAAACCCTCATTTCACATAAAACCCCCGGCTATTCAAAACGCGACGATCCAATATAACATATCCAGCAACACATAATATCACATGTCATCAACGTAAGTAAATATGCGTATCCCAATTGTCGTTGACATATAGCAACGAAACTGGCGATATCACATATTACACTTACGGTCGCAGAAAAGAAAGTGTAAAACTACAACAGTTGGAATCCGCAACATCCTTAGACATCGCATGCCTAACAATTATAAACCCCGCATTTTAGTCTCTATATCGAAAACACTTTTCAATATCTAGTCGGGCAATTCAAAAAGATTCCCGATATCCTGATCGAATGCTCGTCACAAACTTTAGTAGACGGCCGCACCCCCGGATGCCGTCGACGAAGTGCACTAAGGCGGAACACCGCCGCCGCGAGCACCCGAACGGATGCTTTTGGCGACGGGGTTCTCCTACAGTCACTTGGTCGGGGTTATGGGGCATGGCTGTCTATTAAGTTTACCCGGCGAGTATCCGCGTACGCTACGTGATTGCGACAGACTTTTGATCGCATCAAAATTCCGTGGCAACCGATCAACTGAGACTAAACTGCTATGTTTATAACATTCAAATTAGTTATCTCATAACTACTTGTGGATTCCAAATATTGTATCGCCTTCCAGATAAATAGACAATGTTAAACATTCCGATCGAATGATCAAACACCCAAGTTTTCCCAAATTGTTCCCAACACTTGAGGGGAGTTTAAAAACATCCATCACATGCCACAGTACCAAAGGTCCAGCCGTAGAAGGGTCAAGCCAACGCCTCACATGTGGCAACGTCGTACTGCCCCAAACCCTAAGGTTCAAAAGGCAGTTCAAGACGGTCACATAATTGAGTTGTTAGGTTTACCTAGCGCCCTATGAAGAGTTTGGAAGCATCACATGTTACAAAGTTCAAGTTTTTATGGTGCTAAGCAAGCATACATAGGATCGATCCTAGAAAATTAGGGTTTCTAAACAATAAATGCAACAAAGACTAGGGTTTCAAGACTACAACCTTTGTATCTCCCTTCGCTAGACTCTTTGGCCTCTTGAGTGTTGGAGGAAGGTTCTCTTGAAGTCTTCTAGCGTCCACGACGATCCACCCGAAGCTCCTAGTCCAAACTTGCAACTTCACTTTTCAAGAGGAGAAATGAAGAGAACACTCTAAACAAGTGGGCTAAACTTGTGTAGAATGATGTTGTGGTTCTAACTCTCTCTTCAAAAACCTTTCTTTATGTGTATTTTGCTCACTATAAAACAGTAGAGAGCAAAAGAAGAAGGAGGAAGAAGATGATGGCTTTTCTTTTTCATGAAGAGAAAAGATTAACCCTTGAAAAGAAATGAAAATATATCTCTATATATTTATTTCTTCTCATGTCAAACCATGGTTAAATGTTTGAGTTATTATTTAATTAGAGTTTAAAACATAGAAGGAAAGTTTAATCCATGGTTAAGGGTAGGTGACGATGGTTAGGTTAAAGAAGGATATAGAAACTAGTCAAGAATTATCCTTTCCTTTTCCATTTTGTTTTAAACATAAAATCAAATAATAATCCATATATTTATCCATGGTGTTAGTCTTATATTGCCATCATTTTCAACGTGTAATCAACCGTGATAGATGATGTATGTATGTATGTATGTATGTATGTGTGCACATCCATATGTGCATGAAACTAGAAAGAAAGAAAAACATACATGCATGCATACATCCATCATATACAAGAAAAGGTTTTAAGTGAGAAAACTAATGGTTAAATGATAAATCAACACTTGATTTATCAATCCGGCCATATCACATATGACCCCACCAAAAGCAAGCCGCCCGATCAATATACGGTATCCTATACGCGCATTTTAATCGTGTCCATGCGCATATCGCATACGCGCACCACAACGTTTCGCCGGGACCAGGTAACTCCTTTGTGGGACTCTAAGACTCGTCAATACGCCGGCAGCGGGTGATGATCATATCAAGCACCCCCAAGCCGCAAGCGATCAGCTAAACGTAACGGCCACCCGGGTATTGAGCGATCAGAAGAAAACAAGCGAACCTGCTACAACTCCCGTCGAGCCAACCGGCAACACTACCGTACAGTCCGGTCTCTTCGTCAGATATGCTGCATATCGAGCCTAGGGATGGTCATGTTGACCCCAATAACTCAATAAGTCATGCCGGTGAATGGTCTATAACAGATCGAGAAACTACTGATAACACTTATCAGCAAATCTCAGCAGCCCTGGCCAGGGACTTACTGATATAACCAGTCGGGCACAGCACAACATCAACTCCCAATACCGGGAGAGACGAAACCCCTCCTATCGCTCATTGCCTTCGTGTGTCTCGGGACTGTACCCAACGGCCACCTGTTTGCACGACTCAGTAGAGCCGTCGTAGGGTGGCAATCGAAGTACAGTAGGAGAACACATAAGACTCTATGACGATCTCGGGTCTACAGACTAACCTGTACCAGTGTCACCTGAGAACTGCTATCCGACGATAGATATAATTCCATATAGGAGTTCTCGGTGAGTCCGTCCAGTGTACCCAGTCACCACCGAGCACCCGTATATGATCTTGATGTCAAACATCGATGAATGTGGGAACATCCATCGCCCATCACATGGGTCTAGTATCATATACGCTAGTCTACTCTGGTATATCGATGCCCCGTCTCGATACACCTCCGACTAGGGACATTTCAGGATATGCTTATAAACTACAGATGTCCCACTAGTATGATCTCTATCATAATCACTGTAGTCAAGCGGATATCCTCAGGGCTTTATCAGCATGTATGAATGAATAAAAGCATGATCAAATCAACATGTCAGATAAAGAAGAACCAGATAGCATACTATCATATCGAGCAAGAATGTACACTGAATATAGATATATATACATGTATAAATACATCCACTATCACATAATGGCCTCTAGGGCATACATATATCCAACACGAGTTAAGGTTTGTTGTTTTCTAGAGGGTCCATTGCGTAACTTGCACGATTCAGACGTTCTTAAACAACGGAAAAATCCAACACTTGGAAATTTTCCGGGTCGGGAAAAAGTGAGTTATTGATATCCGTTCGAACTTTTTAATAATTTCTAAATTATCCGGAAAAAAACATAGACGAAGTTAAACTTTCCGATCGAATCAATGAGCTCCCAATACAACCCAGAAAACTCAACACTTGAGTATAAATTAAAAATATTCAGAAACATCAGGAAATTAAATAGGAACATTACTGTGCAAACGGATAAGTGTGACGTCACCTTATGGCTGTGGAACCGCCGCGGGAGCCTGCTCCTGCCGCGGGTCCGCGGCGCTTTGGGCGCCAAACGTTGTTGTTTTGCATAGTTTTCCATATAATTGCCTGCTGATTTTTTTATGCATTTTTAATTTGGAAAAAAATCACATTTTCAGAAAATGTCCAGAGAGGGGTAAAATCAGGGGATTCCGGGTTCGTTCGGAGTTTTAACCTCGTATACACGTCGCCTAATGCTCTAGCTAGGCTCTGATACCACTGTAGGGATACTAGGCACTCTAAGAAGGTTCTACAAGGCATCAACCAAGCCCGATTAAAATTTTAGCCGTGCCGAATAACTCTAAACAAGATCTTAAAACTAGAGATTAGGCGAAAACTAGCAAGTTAAACTCTTTAACACTAAGTGAATACGAAATACAACCTTTGTAGATCGGTCATTCACTTCTAAAGCTCCTTGTAGTAGTCCCTTCGCTGCGATCATCGAACTCCCGGACTCTCAGACGGCTCCATGAGAAGAGGGCAACGGTTTTGCTTGAAGTCTTCGAGGCCGAAGATGATCTACGTCGAGGGAATACGAACTCAAGCTTCTACTTCACTAACTAGAGAATTAGTGAAGCAAACACCCTAAACTAAAGTGCTAGTCTAGTAGAGGATGATGAAATGGGAAATGGGTACACTTTAGAATTTCTTTTCTCACTTTGTATCTCTCTCTTTATCAAACCCTAGAAACAAATTGAAGGAGGAAGAAGATGAGCTCAAAATGAGAATGAAAACTAATCAAGAGAGAGATAGCTAACCATGGGTGAGTGTGTATCATATATTAACTCATGTAGAGACATAACCATGGCTAATTATAGTGGTTAGGTTTATAAAAATCATAAGTAAAAACAAAACTAGTGGACTTTGGTCAATGCTTTCATAAGCTTTTGAACAATTATCCACTAATTTTGTATTTACTTTGTATATTAAAACCCCACCAATATAATTACAATGGTGTATGTCTGATACACCTATGAAGTGTGTATCAACAACCATGATACAAAATGTACACAAATAAATATATATCACATATATATATATATATGTAACATTTTAAAAATAATTAAATAAATAAAGTTTGTTTAAGTGAATTTTAGGATTTTCGGTAAAGTAAAATGTATTTTTCGTAAAACTAAACCGTAATTATTTTTCCCTATAAATATAAAAATATCTATTTTAATTATGTTATTACTAGTAAATTGTGTTTATTTAGCCACTTATAAATTTTTAGTTCAATTAAATATTTTTCCTAAATTAAATATTTTAAATATTAACATAAGCTTTATTTTTTACACTAAATTAGTGTAAATTACAAATTTGAATGGTTTTAATTTGTAAAAATGAGCCATGGTATATAAGAATCATGTGTGTAATATGCAAAATCTTTTCCAAAATCTCTCCATGGTTGTAGAAATTTCTAGGAAAAGGGTTAAATTGAAAAAGTTAGATAATAAAGGGTTTAAGTGAAAAAAATGCATTATTTATGAACTTTCTACACAATACCACACATTTTTATCTCTCTCCACCCTCCTCCCTCTCCATGGCCGGCCTCCCCTCCATGGGTAGCCCCAAAATTTTTTCCCCATCATTTTTGCATTAAAAATCATCAAAATTCATCAAAAATTCCAAAAATAAATCTCAAAAATCAACATTCAACCTCTACCATTTTCCTTTGACCTATTTAGCATGGATTTTGGAGATGGAAAGCATGAATTTTGGAGGCTTATTTCATGTTTGGATTTCATATTTTGAAGGTATAAATTTCCTTCTTTTGTTTTATTTCTATTAGATGTTTCTTTTAAAGCATAATTAGATTTATTAAATTAATTATAGTTGAAAATTTTAAAATTCAAGTTAGGGTTTGTAAATTCAAGTTGTGGTTTTTATTAATTAAATAAGGTTATAATAGCTAGTTTAACATCTTTTATAGTGGAAAAATCTTGCATGGTTGTTGTATAATAAATTGTTTATTCAAATTGTTTTAATTAAGCAATTTAGCTAACTAGATTTTTCTAAAATGTGTTTGTGGGTAAATTAAAATTCTTATTAAGGTTGTTATCATTAGATGGTAGTTTTAAGGAGAATATTAGCATATTAAAGGAATGAAAAACTTAGTTTGATCACTAGTTCTTGTGATAATTGGGAAAATAGTAATAAAATGCTATTTTTGTAAACTAGATTTTGGGAAATTCCTAAATAAATGAGATTAAAAATATAATTATGGTTTCATCATATCATTATCATCATGAATTGTGGTTTAATATATTAATTCATGCAAAATCACGTTTTGTGGTGGAATTGTGGTATTTTACTTGAAAAATGTTGAAAAATTGTTAAAGGTTGCGAACTAGAAATTTCAAATTAATACAAATTTGTATAATAAAAATATAATAATGGTTTGTATAGTCTAGTTATGCCATTTAATGAGTTTTATAACCATTGGTTTCATTTAAATGTCAAGTTTTGATGAAAAAAACGGTAAATTGGCATTTTCTGGTTTTACGAAATTGGACGGTTTGATGGATTTTAGGGTTTCGATGGATTTATTCATGTTTTACAATATAAGTAAGGTGTTTTAAAACTACGAGTTATTTGTTGATATTTATCTCGATCCATCGGAGTTTGTACGCCGATATCGAGCGATATTTGGTTCTTTTGCGTGGACGGGACATACGTTTTAACCTATGCTTGTTCCTTGTATCGTTTGACTTTCGTATGTGATTCAGTTTACGATACTATTTATATGTTTGCGTTTAGGTACCCCTTATGTGGACTGCGGGCGATGAAGAGGAGGATGGCGACACCGTTTCCGGCAGACATGGACCAGGTGAGTAGATGCATATCTACGGGGGGAAGTCGGGTGGATGGCGTTTAGCACCCCCGCAACGTAGAATGGGAATAGTACTTATTGACATTAGGAAACAAGATGTGATCCTAAATTCTTAATGAGTAGGACCCTAGTAAGGACCCTAGGCTGGACTAGACTGATTTAGGAAAACCATATCAGAGGATGAGGTCCTTGGAAGAGGTTCGTAGGTTTCAGATAGAAACACACACGCACACACTGAAACTCGACATGGTGTATACGTATATGTGTATGTATATATAGGACTAGGTATAGTATATATATATATATACAATACGTGTATGGGATTCATTGATGTGATGTGATATCTAAGGTGTGATGAAACCGTATAACTGGGCTTGATGCCGTGATTCTTGGCGATACAATCATATTAAAGTGTTAGCGGATCATTAGAGATGAGATAATGAACATGTATACATAAATTATAATAGGTAGTGATGATATTGAGATACATGGGACTCTAAAATAGTATCCGGACTGTAACTTGTGACTGATGACGATATGATATCAGTATGACTTAATCACAATATGATACATATGACATGATATTTCTGAGGATAAACTAATGATGCATATTATGAGGGAAATGATATATGATTGATGTAGGCGATTACAGTTTAGTACCTTGATCATGAGATGTGTTGGTGATGACATTATACGAATGATGAGACACCTAGGAGATACTTGACCCGTACCCCGATATTGGGATGCCGTACGATGGATTTTACCGTACGAGGCATAAATATGATGATTGATCCGCACTCTTGATTCGAGGAAGCCGTACTACGTACTTGACTCTATTGAGGCCGGATCGCCGACTATTCGAGATATTGATTCAGACCTTAGGTAGACTCTTGTTTCTTATTGACTAGTTTCTTAGGTTTTGTTCCTTAGGAGGTTAGATTGTCACGAGGTTAGGTTCAAGTCATATAGTGGTAGTGGTAATGGTATATCAAATGAGTGGATAATGCACATCTGTCTTCACATTCATACTGTAATCATCATGAGGCATGTTCTTACATATGCTGCTATAATCAGTATAAACTTTACCTGTTAGGACACCAGCACCATTACCGATGATCCGCATATTCCACGCACACTTATTTGCCGGCTCACACACATCATCATCGGTAATTGCTATGTCACGTACACTTTAGATTATATGATCTTTTATTGATAGAATCAGTTAACAACTAGACCGATATAATATCGTGATTACTCTCTGATGTTAGTATAGACATGATATTTATTACTTGACATTCATGCATTCATATTTTTATGTTATCATGTAGTATCATGGGCATATGCCGACACTTATCATATACTTACTCATGATTTTAAGATTTGTATTTCTATGAGATTTCTGGATTTTTGGGGAAAACCGCAAGAAATTATAAAAACCTTCTCTCTCTCTGCTCCTCTCTTTTTAAAATAAGATGCGGTTTTCTCGTGATGTATGTGTCGTCCACCATGAGATTTCATGTTTTCTGTTGGATTTCGAGACCCGATTCGAGGAGTGGATGAACCGTCTCGGGTACATGGTGGGCCCGGTATGGTACCCCGGGGCAAGAAGATCGAGTTGCAGACGATGAGCCTGGCAGGGGAAGACTACCTACCGGTGATGTCTGGCGCGGTGGATATCCGGAGGATACCGACCGTTATCGTAAGATTTGATGATATGGGCCGATCCGGACTGACGGAGCCCGACATATTGAGACTTGAGATTACATGTGTTGTGTCGATGCTTGACACGGATTTCCATGGATTTCATTGTTGAGATTTCAGATGCTTATACACACTTTACTATGATAACAGCTAAAGAGTTCTTATACATATATATCTGGATTTCAGGATTTGTTACTTTACATTCATGGTGCATGCATTTCATTTCATATGACATAGTATTATATGAGGCACTGACACGAACACGGAGTATCTGCACTTACACGTAGTATTACTCAGCTATTACTAGATGTTTGGGATATAGTAGTGTATTATTATGACCTAGGATAGCGTCGTGCATTCGATTTCTTTTCGTAGATGTCTTCTACTCACGAGTTGGCAACTCACCCCCGTTGCGCCAAATTTTATTACAGGTTCGATGTACAGGTTTCCCCGGCAGCTTGCTGGCACATCTATTCTTTCAGGGTGATTTGCACGGTAGGTTGGTTCACTTGTATCCGAACCACCATTGTACTTTTATTCTTTCATTTGTATCTAGTAAGCTCCATCAACCATACTTGTATTACTTGATAAGTTTATTGGACCAGTTATTTATTTCGACCTTAGAGTCGCGCATGTATTATTCTGTTTTTGGTGGATTGTTTTCTTTTGAGTTTGAGCCTCGCCCTTTGGCGTTGTATACTATCGTGTATTGTTGTGGTTGTTTCCGCCTGTTGGCATTGAGCTAGCTCCCGCTTGGGGATGCCTTTTTATTGTTTATATGTATTTATACTTGTTGTACCCGTTTGGGGGCCAGTTTTTACAGAGGAGACTCTGCCGAAATTTTTGGGAAAATTTGCTGATACTTTTAAACTTGTTTTTCTTCATGTCTTTTACTTCTTCTTCTTTTATATGGTTTAGATTTCTGGGCTTCGGCTTACTTAGGTTACGTTGCGCCTCTAGACGCTTCGTAATCTAAGTGCCGGTCACGTTCCGTACTTTCGGGTCGTGACAAAGTTGGTATCAGAGCGCTAGGTTTAACCTTGTATAAGTCTAGGTGACTCTTGGTTGATGGAGTAGGCGATTTAGGTAGAGTAACGTACCGTGGGTATGGTCCGCGGCATACTTACGATACGCTACTCTGTTTAAGGAGCCCTAGGATGTACATTGTTTGCACCGTATTTCATTCGTTCCTTTGATCTATCTTCGTCGATATCGGATGGTAGTTTCTGCTAGCATGGGCACACGGGAAGAGGGAGCTGCGGCTCGAATGCGATAACCATTAGAATATTGGTTATTCTTGAGGATTGAAGCATTGTTTAGCGTGCGGATGAAGGGTATTCACATGTCGTCCAGACAAAGTTAAAGGGTTCGAACGATTATCAGAAAACCATTTCCCCAAGTTTAAGGTATTCGGAAGAACATGCAGGTATTTCGATGGACCCTCTAGAAGAATGAAACCCTAACTCGATATAATGACCACAAGAACGCCCTTGAACCTTAGGGTTTACGGCAGTTCCGCGGTGCCATTAGTGAGGCTTGAGTTTGCCCTTCTACGGCTGGAACATCGATGCTGGGGTATGTACCGGATATTTTTAAACTGTACTTGAGTGTTGAGCTCTCGGGGACTTATGGGATTTTGATGGATTGATCGAAAAGATTAATGTAGTCCGGATATCATGTGAAGGGATCGACTACGTGGGAGACTCTAGATATGAGTATTGCCGTTGGTAGCGCAGTCAGCACAGCTACGAAGAGACGAGTTCGAAGCAATCGACATCAGAGGAAAGAGGCGCACATTGACGATAGTGTTTACGATTGCGATTTGGTGATTTGAATTTCATCTTTTCGTTGATTGGATTTTGGTATTTTGAGGACCTTGTTCTACTATTGGTATTTCATGTGTGTACCTTCATTACATTCTAGTGTGTTTCATATATCGGTTGTATTGATATTGTTTAGTACATACCCAGTGCACTTGATTTGGTTTTAATACCTTTTGTGATTTTGATTTGATTTCATGCATATGGTTACACATGATTTTGACATATGTTTCGACCTAGTTTTCATGCATTTTTGTACTGTGATTTCGATTTCAGTGCGCACTGGACGCACATGATATTTTAATGATGTGATTGGGATTGATTTCAGTTTGAGCAGTATATTTTCATAGTCATTATTATTTGATTTAGTAACCAGGCGGGACGTGTATGTTAAATAAAAGATATATATATATATATAGTTTTTTTTTAAATAAACGTCCGCTACTTATGCCGTGACACGTGCATCACACGGCGATTTTCAAAAAGGGGTGTTGCATATTTCCTTATCCAGATATTTGGACGATTTTACTATGATGCGCACTATATTTAAGTTATTGTTTTGATGTATATTATGCTGGTTTTCGTATTGGGTTTTGATATTTTGTCTTCACCATAACTCCGATGATTGCATTAAGCTTGACGGAGTTGATTTTAGTTATGTATTGACGATTTCGGAGCCCCGACGACTTGAGCGTTTTGCTCGATGTTTTAGTATTTGGAGGGGGAGTTTTAATTTAAATTCGGGGACCGAATTTCTTAAAGGGGGGAAGACTGTAACATTTTAAAAATAATTAAATAAATAAAATTTGTTTAAGTGAATTTTAGGATTTTCGGTAAAGTAAAATGTATTTTTCGTAAAACTAAACCGTAATTATTTTTCCCTATAAATATAAAAATATCTATTTTAATTATGTTATTACTAGTAAATTGTGTTTATTTAGCCACTTATAAATTTTTAGTTCAATTAAATATTTTTCCTAAATTAAATATTTTAAATATTAACATAAGCTTTAGTTTTTACACTAAATTAGTGTAAATTACAAATTTGAATGGTTTTAATTTGTAAAAATGAGCCATGGTATATTAGAATCATGTGCGTAATATGCAAAATCTTTTCCAAAATCTCTCCATGGTTCTAGAAATTTCTAGGAAAAGGGTTAAATTGAAAAAGTTAGATAATAAAGGGTTTAAGTGAAAAAAATGCATTATTTATGAACTTTCTACACAATACCACACATTTTTCTCTCTCTCCACCCTCCTCCCTCTCCATGGCCGGCCTCCCCTCCATGGGTAGCCCCAAAATTTTTCCCCCATCATTTTTGCATTAAAAATCATCAAAATTCATCAAAAATTCAAAAAAATAAATCTCAAAAATCAACATTCAACCTCTACCATTTTCCTTTGACCTATTTAGCATGGATTTTGGAGATAGAAAGCATGAATTTTGGAGGCTTATTTCATGTTTGGATTTCATATTTTGAAGGTATAAATTTCCTTCTTTTGTTTTATTTCTATTAGATGTTTCTTTTAAAGCATAATTAGATTTATTAAATTAATTTTAGTTGCAAATTTTAAAATTCAAGTTAGGGTTTGTAAATTCAAGTTGTGGTTTTTATTAATTAAATAAGGTTATAATAGCTAGTTTAACATCTTTTAGAGTGGACAAATCTTGCATGGTTGTTGTATAATAAATTGTTTATTCAAATTGTTTTAATTAAGCTATTTAGCTAACTAGATTTTTCTAAAATGTGTTTGTGGGTAAATTAAAATTCTTATTAAGGTTGTTATCATTAGATGGTAGTTTTAAGGAGAATATTAGCATATTAAAGGAATGAAAAACTTAGTTTGATCACTAGTTCTTGTGATAATTGGGAAAATAGTAATAAAATGCTATTTTTGTAAACTAGATTTTGGGAAATTCCTAAATAAATGAGATTAAAAATATAATTATGGTTTCATCATATCATTATCATCATGAATTGTGGTTTAATACAGTAATTCATGAAAAATCACGTTTTGTGGTGGAATTGTGGTATTTTACTTGAAAAATGTTGAAAAATTGTTAAAGGTTGCGAACTAGAAATTTCAAATTAATACAAATTTGTGTAATAAAAATGTAGTAATGGTTTGTATAGTCTAGTTATGCCATTTAATGAGTTTTATAACCATTGGTTTCATTTAAATGTCAAGTTTTGATGAAAAAACGGTAAATTGGCATTTTCTGGTTTTACGAAATTGGACGGTTTGATGGATTTTAGGGTTTCGATGGATTTAATCATGTTTTACAATATAAGTAAGGTGTTTTAAAACTACGAGTTATTTGTTGATATTTATCTCGATCCATCGGAGTTTGTACGCCGATATCGAGCGATATTTGGTTCTTTTGCGTGTACGGGACATAGGTTTTAACCTATGCTTGTTCCTTGTATCGTTTGACTTTCGTATGTGATTCAGTTTACGATACTATTTATATGTTTGCGTTTAGGTACCCCTCATGTGGACTGCGGGCGATGAAGAGGAGGATGGAGTTTGTACGCCAACACCGTTTCCGGCAGACATGGACCAGATGAGTAGATGCATATCTACGGGGGAAAGTCGGGTGGATGGCGTTTAGCACCCCCGCAACGTAGAATGGTAATAGTACTTATTGACATTAGGAAACAAGATGTGACCCTACATTCTTAATGAGTAGGACCCTAGTAATGACCCTAGGCTGGACTAGACTGATTTAGGAAAACCATATCAGAGGATGAGGTCCTTGGAAGAGGTTCGTAGGTTTCAGATAGAAACACACATGCACACACTGAAACTCGACATGGTGTATACGTATATGTGTATGTATATATAGGACTAGGTATAGTATATATATATATATACAACACGTGTATGGGATTCATTGATGTGATGTGATATCTGAGGTGTGATGAAACCGTATAACTGGGCTTGATGCCGTGATTCTTGACGATACAGTCGTATTAAAGTGTTAGCGGATCATTAGAGATGAGATAATGAACATGTATACATAAATTATAATAGGTAGTGATGATATTGAGATACATAGGACTCTAAAATAGTATCCGGACTGTAACTTGTGACTGATGACGATATGATATCAGTATGACTTAATCACAATATGATACATATAACATGATATTTCTGAGGATAAACTAATGATGCATATTATGAGGGCAATGATATATGATTGATGTAGGAGATTACAGTTTAGTACCTTGATCATGAGATGTGTTGGTGATGACATTATACGAATGATGAGACACCTAGGAGATACTTGACCCGTACCCCGATATTGGGATGCCGTACGATGGATTTTACCGTACGAGGCATAAATATGATGATTGATCCGCACTCTTGATTCGAGGAAGCCGTACTACGTACGTGACGCTATTGAGGCCGGATCGCCGACTATTCGAGATATTGATTCAGACCTTAGGTAGACTCTTGTTTCTTATTGACTAGTTTCTTAGGTTTTGTTCCTTAGGAGGTTAGATGGTCACGAGGTTAGGTTCAAGTCATATAGTGGTAGTGGTAATGGTATATCAAATGAGTGGATAATGCACATCTGTCTTCACATTCATACTGTAATCATCATGGGGCATGTTCTTACATATGCTGCTATAATCAGTATAAACTTTACCTGTTAGGACACCAGCACCATTACCGATGATGCGCATATTCCACGCACACTTATTTGCCGGCTCACACACATCATCATCGGTAATTGCTATGTCACGTACACTTTAGATTATATGATCTTTTATTGATAGAATCAGTTAACAACTAGACCGATATAATATCGTGATTACTCTCTGATGTTAGTATAGACATGATATTTATTACTTGACATTCATGCATTCATATTTTTATGTTATCATGTAGTATCATGGGCATATGCCGACACTTATCATATACTTACTCATGATTTTAAGATTTGGATTTCTATGAGATTTCTGGATTTTTGGGGAAAACCGCAAGAAATTATAAAACCTTCTCTCTCTCTCTCCTCCTCTCTTTTTAAAATAAGATGCGGTTTTCTCGTGATGTATGTGTCATCCACCATGAGATTTCATGTTTTCTGTTGGATTTCGAGACCCGATTCGAGGAGTGGATGAACCGTCTCGGGTACATGGTGGGCCCGGTATGGTACCCCGGGGCAAGAAGATCGAGTTGCAGACGATGAGCCTGGCAGGGGAAGACTACCTACCGGTGATGTCTGGCGCGGCGGATATCCGGAGGATACCGACCGTTGTCGTAAGATTTGATGAGATGGGCCGATCCGGACTGACGGAGCCCGACATATTGAGACTTGAGATTACATGTGTTGTGTCGATGCTTGACACGGATTTCCATGGATTTCATTGTTGAGATTTCAGATGCTTATACACACTTTACTATGATAACAGCTAAAGAGTTCTTATACATATATATCTGGATTTCAGGATTTGTTACTTTACATTCATGGTGCATGCATTTCATTTCATATGACATAGTATTATATGAGGCACTGACACGAACACGGAGTATCTGCACTTACACGTAGTATTACCCTGCTATTACTAGATGTTTGGGATATAGTAGTGTATTATTATGACCTAGGATAGCGTCGTGCATTCGATTTCTTTTCATAGATGTCTTCTACTCACGAGTTGGCAACTCATCCCCGTTGTGTCAAATTTTATTACAGGTTCGATGTACAGGTTTCCCTGGCAGCTTGCTGGCACATCTATTCTTTCAGGGTGATTTGCACGGTAGGTTGGTTCACTTGTATCCGAACCACCATTGTACTTTTATTCTTTCATTTGTATCTAGTAAGCTCCATCAACCATACTTGTATTACTTGATAAGTTTATTGGACCAGTTATTTATTTCGACCTTAGAGTCGCGCATGTATTATTCTGTTTTTGGTGGATTGTTTTCTTTTGAGTTTGAGCCTCGCCCTTTGTCGTTGTATACTATTGTGTATTGTTGTGGTTGTTTCTATTAGTTGTATGTATGCCCTAGAGGCCAGTATTGTACAGATTATGTATATTATATTGGATGCTTGGACATATATAGAGATGACTTTCTTGCTCGATATGATAGTATGCTATCTGGTTACTCTTTATCTTAACATGTACACTAGTCTCTTTACACTGTCTTATAGTTACATGTTGGTAAAGCCCTTAGGATGTGTACTTGACTACCTGGACTATGATGCAGATCATACTAGTGGGGACATGGTAGTCCATAAGTACATCCTTCATGGTCCCTAGTCGTGGGTGTATCGAGACGGGGCATCGATATACCAGTGTAGACTAGCGTATACGCTTCTCGACCCATGAGATGGGCGATGGATGATCCCATATCCATTGGTGTTTGACATCAGAGATGGTGTACGGGTGATCAGTGGAGACTGGGTACACTGGACGGACTCGCCGAGAACTCCCAGATGGTATTATACCTCACGTCAGATGGCAGTTCTCAGGTGACACTTGTACAGGTTAGTCTGTAGACCCGAGATCGTCATAGAGTCTTGTGTGATTCCCACTGTGCTTTGATCTCCACCTTACCACGTCCATGAGGGCGTGCAAAACGGTGGTCTTTGGGTACAGTCCCGAGTCACATGGAGGCAATGAGCGATAGGAGGGGTTTCGTCTCTCCCGGTATTGGGAGTTGATGTTGCGCTGTGCTCGATTGGCCGTAACAGGGATGTCCCTGGCCAGGGCTGATCAGAGATTTGCTGGTAAGTGTTACCGGTAGTTTCTCGACCCGTTATGAGCCTCACATCGGCACGACTTATCGGTTATTGGGGTCTGACGTATACCACCCCTAGACTTGATATGCGACGTATCAGATGAACAGACCGGACTGTACGGTAAGTGTTACTGGTTGGATTCACAGGAGTGTGAGCGGGCTAGCTCGTCGATCTTCTGATCGCTCAATACCCGGATTGCCGTTACGTTTAGCAGACCGCTTGCGGCTTATGGATGCTTGATATGATCATCATCTGCTACAGGCGTATTGACGAGTCTTTAGAGTCCTACACAGAGGTTTCCTGGCTCAAGCGAAACGAAATAGGAGCGCATATGAGATATGTGCAGGACTGAGAATAATGCGTGTATGTGATACCGCATTTCATTCTCGCGATATATGTTTCGATTGGTTACATTCGATATGACCTAGTTATCGAATCATTGATTCGATAAATCGATACATTGAATACTAGTTGGTTATGTGCGACATGACCGGATCATTGAATCAAATGTTGATTTAATGATTTAATGTATAATTATATATTTGATATATTACTTTGCATTAGCTAGTATAGGTTCACTTTAAATGGATTTTCTCACTTGATGTGCAAGTTGTATATGTGATATACTTTTGTACACATGTTTGTATCATGTTTGATGATACTTACTCTTTTGGTTAAGTATAAAGAATTAAACCATGGTTAAGTGTTGATTAGGGTTTTGCAAATTCATTTATCTATTTATTTATTTATTTGAAATGGATTAAGATAAGAATGGTGGCTTTATTTGTTTTATGTTGAAGCTTTATGAAGCTTTGACTTTAGTGACCATTCTTGTCTTCATGCTTAACCCTAACTCATCCAAGTAACCATGGTCCATTCTCTACACTCAACTAAGGTTAGATTATGATAAGTATTGATTTCTTTTTCAATTTATCATAACACTTATCATATTCTTTCTTCTTCTTCATCTTCATCTTCAAGAAAGAAACCTTGATGCCATCAATGGCAACTTGAGTTCTAGTGAGAGAAATCCAATTCTAAAGTGAACCCACCTCCTATTTCTTCACCCTCTACCTCTTGCCAAGTTGTTTTGGGTGTTTTCTTCACAAGTTTCACAACTTTGTGAAGTCGGAGCTTGAGCTTGTGCAACCTCGACATAGATCGTCTTTGACACGAAGCCGACGACCTATACCGCTCGTTTTCCCGATGAAGCCGACGAATGAGTCTAGGATTCGAAAAGGACAGCGATAGGATGACTACGTGGAGCTATGGAAGTGGATATCCGGATCTACAAAGGTTGTAGCATCTAACTTTTAGTTAAGTAGTTAACTAGTTTACCGTTTCGCCTAGAAATCTAGCCGACGATCCGTATTAGGGTTTCTCGGCACCCATAAAATTTGAAATTGGCATGATTGATGCCTTGTGAGACTTCATTAGAGTGCCTAGGAACCCTACAGTTTCCGCCTGTTGGCGTTGAGCTAGCTCCCGCTTGGGGATGCCTTTTTATTGTTTATATGTATTTATACTTGTTGTACCCGTTTGGGGGCCAGTTTTTACAGAGGAGACTCTGCCGAAATTTTTGGGAAAATTTGCTGATACTTTTAAACTTGTTTTTCTTCATGTCTTTTACTTCTTCTTCTTTTATATGGTTTAGATTTCTGGGCTTCGGCTTACTTAGGTTACGTTGCGCCTCTAGACGCTTCGTAATCTAAGTGCCGGTCATGTTCCGTACTTTCGGGTCGTGACAATATATTAAGTTGTGCACAAGTGAGAAAAATAATTGCTTAAGTGAACCAATGTTAGTTAATGTAAATTAGTATATCCCATATACAATTATACACTAAATTATTAAATCAACACTTGACTTAATAATCCGGTTATATCACATATAACCGACTAACATCCAATGTATCGACTTATCG
Source organism: Agapanthus africanus (assembly GCA_030015575.1). Taxonomy (NCBI): domain Eukaryota; kingdom Viridiplantae; phylum Streptophyta; class Magnoliopsida; order Asparagales; family Amaryllidaceae; genus Agapanthus; species Agapanthus africanus. The sequence continues at coordinate 630,962,288 of JASDDO010000019.1, forward strand.
AATCAACCCTTGATTCAATAACTTGGTTATATCACATATAACCGATTAACACAAACATCATGAGAATAGAATAAGGTATCATATACTCGCATTATTCTCGGTCCCGCACATATCACATATGCGCTCCTATTTCGTTTTGCCTGTGCCAGTAAAAACTCTATGTAGGACTCTAAAGACTCGTCAATACGCCGACAGTAGGTGATGATCATATCAAGCACCCACAAGCCGTCAGCGGTACTAGCTGGACGTAACGGCTACCCGGGTATTGAGGGATAAGACGATCAGCAAGTAAGCCCGCTCCAACTCCTGTAAAAAGCCTGACAGTGACACTACCGTATAGTCCAGTTTCCTCGTCTGATATGTCGCATCTCAAGTCTAAGGGTGGTAAACGTCAGACCCCAATAACCGATAAGTCATGCTGATACGAGGCTCATAACAGGTCAAGAAACTACTGGTAACACTTACCGGTAAATCTCTGAACTAGCCCTGGCCAGGGACTTCAATGTTATGGCCAATCGAGCATAGCGCAATATCAACCCCCAATACCGGGAGAGACGAAACCCCTCCTATCGCTCATCGCCTCCATGTGACTCGGGACTGTACCCAAAAACCACCGTTTTGCACGCCCTCTTGGACGTGGTAAGGTGGAAATCAAAGTACAGTGGGAATCACACAAGACTCTATGACGATCTCGGGTCTACAGATTAACCTGTACCAGTGTCACCAGAGAACTGCCATCTGACGTAAGGTATAATACCATCTGGGAGTTCTCGGCGAGTCCGTCCAGTGTACCCAGTCTCCACTGAGCACCCGTATATCATCTCTGATGTCAAACACCAATGGATATTGGATCATCCATCGCCCATCTCTATGGGTCGAGAAGGCATACGCTAGTCTACACTGGTATATCGATGCCCCGTTTCGATACACCCACGACTAGGGACCTTGAATGATGAACTTATGGACTACCATGTCCCCACTAGTATGATCCGCATCATTGTCTAGGTATTCAAGTACACATCCTAAGGGCTTTACCAACATGTAACAGAGAGACAATCAATATACACGTTAAGGTAAAGAGTAACAAGATAGCATACTATCATGTCGAGCAAGAATGTCCTCCCTATATATGTCCAAGCATCCACTACAATATACATCTCATGTATAGTAATGGCCTCTAGGGCATACATATAACTAACAATCTCCCACTTGCACTAGGGCTATCTGATAATAGTGGTTGTAGTATCTCATACTCAACCATCCCATAATATTCTCTCTCTGGGAAACGGCCTTTGTGAGTGGATCCGCCGTGTTGTCCTCTGAGTCTACTCTCCTAACATCGATCCCCTGGAGATCAACCTTCTCCATGATCAGGTGACACTGCCTTAGAATATGTCTGGATCACTGATGGGACGGGCGTTCCTAGGCATAAGCCACGACTCCATTGTCACACAATGGTAGGAACAAAGTTCATCTCATGAACTAATATAAACCCAGACTGCCTCTTTGGTAGTATCTTAAGTAGCGATGTATCCAGCCTTTATCATCTAGTATGTCACGGTATCTAGCTTGGAACTCTTGCAACATACCGTCCCTCCACTGAGGGTAAAGACAATGCCTGCGACTGACTTTCAGTCGTCCTTATCACTCTGGAACTTTTCCAGTGATTCTCCACAGGATCGTTTGATAACATCTCACTATAACTAGTGAGTATCCTAACATCCAATTAGATCTATCTCATAGATCCAAAACCCAGGATTTAGTAAGTTTCACTTTGATCCTATATGTAGAATTCTTGTGATAAGCGGAGATTGACCGAGCGTAGCATAAAAAACTCCTTCCCTATCAAGAGCATGCCATCCACGTACTCTACGAGGATCACCACCATACACCCTACTACCTTTTTGTATATACAAGGTTCATCTACCATTTTGATGATGTCAAACTCTTTGACTAACACATCAAAATGGACGTTCTAACTCCGCGATGCCTGCTTTATCACATAAAGCAACTTGTACATGCTTCCGCTGCTCCCACTGTCTATGAAGCACTCTGGCTGTGTACTTATAGACGCTCTCTTCCAAATCAACATTTTGAAAAGCAGTCATGACACCCAACCGCCAGATATCGTAGTCATGGTATGTAGCCGTGGAAAGTAGGATCTGCATGGACTTAAGCATAGCTACTTAGAAAAGGTTTCATCATAATCCATACCTGGTCGATGATGCAAACCTTTAACAAGTCTAGCATTGAATGTCTCAACTTTTCCATGTAAACCAAGTAATCTTCTCAAGATATACTTGCTCCTGATGGGGATTTAACCCTTCAGATAAAGCAACCAAAGTCCATACTTTGTTAGTGTATAAGGATTCCATCTCAGATCGCTAAGCAACCAGCCATTCTTACAGAGTCCCACTCCTGATGGCTAGCTCGAAACTAGTTGGGTCATCATCTCATGATGCATTCCTTGCTCCCACTGTCATAGAGAAACCAAAGTATCTCTCAGGTGGGTGAGGAACCCTACTAGCTCGACGGAGAGGCTGAGATTTGTTGGAAACTATTGAATCCTTTGGTTCTACTAAATCATCAGCTGCAGTTTGTATAGCTGGAACCCTTCCAGTTCTACCTCATGACCATTAATTTCTTCACAAAAAATTCCCTTTCACAAAGGTGGCATATTGAGAAACAAAACATCTTTTGTTCCTCGGTTTGGTAGAAGATATTCGTTTGCGTATGCTTGGGATATCCAACAAACTTCTACAGAACTGACTTTGCCTCGAGCTTGTCCGGATTATGCTTTTAGACATAGGCTGGACAACCCCAAATCTTAACAAACTTAAGATATGGGCTCTTCCCTTTCCATATCTTATATGAAGTGGTAGGCAACTGATTTGATCGGAACCCTATTCAATAGGTATGCAACTTCTCCAGTGCATAACTCCCAAAAGGAAATAGGTAACTCTGTAGTACTCATCATAGAGCACACCTTATCACATAGGGTATGATTGCTCCGCCCCGATACACCGACGTGCTGTGGTGTATGCGGAGGAATAATGCTGAGAGAGAATCTCATTCTCCTTTAGAATAATCCATGAATTTCGTGCTCAAGTATTCTCCTCTTTGATCACATCAAAAGACATAATACTTATACCCGTTTTGGTTCTCTACTTCTAACTTATATTCTGTGAATATATCAAAAGCTTCGGACTTGTGTTCCAACAGGAACATATGTCTGAATCTTTAGAGATCATCAGAGAATGTAATGAAGTACAAAGAACCGGTCTTGGCATGTGTAGACAGGGGACCTTCATACATCAACATGTATCATCCCAAGAGTTCACTAACTCTTTCTCTGTTTCCCATAAACGGAGCTGTGGTCATCTTATCTCTGTGATATGACCGGAAAGTTTCACAAGATGTAAATTTAAACTAATTTAAATATGCATCTTTATATAACTACAGCTAGTCGGGTCGCATTGATATGACCTAGTCTACAATACATCAAGAAGGATTCATTCATTTCTGAACTCTTCCTCTTGTGTGTGTTCTGTATACTAAGAACTGTAGTTTGATTTAGAACGTTAATGCTTTTAGATAACGTGCCTGAACTGATCCACTCTTGATATAGGAAATGTTCAAAACATTATCCAACAATACAAAATTATATCCTTTCATTAATAAAGAGACTGATATGATGTTGTATATCAGGTTCGGTATCTAATAAAATTCGTTCAGAATCAATGTATTCTGGTAATACAGGGTGATAGTGACCAACAGACATGGCGCAACACTTGCACCGTTTTCTATCTCATGAAACTTATCACCCGTTCTCAGTTCTCTACCTATCTGTAGCCCATGTAACAGATTACATATGCGGGATTCTGATCCGGTATCTCATACCCAGGACGTAAAGGATACTGAGAAACAGTTCTCTGTAATGAACATACCCGAAGAAGATGCATCAGAATGCACTTTCTTCGTTTGGGCGGCACGGGAATTCTAGTAATCCCCAATTTCCTGCTCTGTCTTATAACAATTATTAGTTGGAGAGGGGCCAACATTCCCTAGCTCAGTATAACAAGCGGGTTCGGTCAATACATCTATACTATTATCTTGATTAAGGCATGATATGGTCGCTACCTGGAGAGAGAGAGAAGAAAACACTCTGCGTGCGCTCTTGCAAGATTAGAGCAATTTAGACATGACCAGCTAAGTTACATAAGGATGAATATGAGAATCTTTTCGATTTTTCATCTTATGCTACTTTCCAGTCTTGTTTCAAAGGTAAAATGACCAATACTCTGTTTACTGGAAACAGAGAATGAGTTAGTGAACTCTTGGGACAGATACATGATGATGTATATGGTCCTATTTCTACAAATGCCAGGGTTGGTTCTTTGTATTTCATTATATTCATCGACCATCTCTCAAGATTCTGACATGTGTTCCTGTTGAAACACGAGTCTGAAACTTTTTGAGAAATTCAAGGAATATAAGCTTGAAGTTAAAGAACAAAATGAGTAAAAGTATTATGTCTTACGATGTGATCGAGGAGATGAATACTTGGGCATAGAGTTCCTGGATTATTTAAAGGAGAATGTGATTCTCTCTCAGCTTACTCCTTCGAATACACCACATCACAACGGTGTATCGAGGCGGAGGTATCGCACCCTATGAGATATGGTGCGCTCTATGATGAGTAATACTAAGTTACCTGTTTTCTTTTGGAGTTATGCACTTGAGAAGCTGCATACCTATTGATGGGGTTTCAACCAAATCACGGCCTACCACTACATATGAGATATGGTGTGGGAAGAGACCATGTCTTAAACGAGTTAAGATATGGGGTTATTCGGCCTATATCGAAAGGCAGAATCCGGGCAAGCTTGAGACAAGGTCAGTTCTGTATAAGTTTATTAGGATATCCTAAACATTTGTGAGGGAATATCTTCTACCACACTGAGGATTAAAGGGTGTTTTGTTTCTCAGCATGCCACCTTTTTAGAAAAGGAATTTATTGTGAAGAAATTTTTGATCATGAGCTAGAACTGGAAGGAGTTCCAGCTAGATAAACTAACAGCTGATGATTTGCTGAAACCAAAGGATTCAATAGTCTCCAACGAACCTCAGCCTCTCCGCGAATCTTGTAGGGTTCTTCATCCACTTGAGAGATACTACGGTCTTCTCGGTGACTGTTGGAGCGAGAATTTCATAATGAGATGATGGCCCAACTGGGTTCAGGAAGGCCATCAGGAGTGGTGACTCTATGAAATGGCTGGATGCTATGCGATCAAAGATGGAATCCATGTACACCAAGAAAGTATGACTTTGAATGTTGCACCTGAAGGGGTAAAACTCATTAGGAGCAAATGGATCTTGAGAAGATTCTTGGCGTAAATGGAAAGTTAATACTTTCAAAGCTATGCTTAAGTCCATCAGGATCAATGCAAGCATCGCGGAGTTGGAACATCTGTTTTGATATGACAGTCAAAGAGTTTGACTTCATCAAAATGGTAGATGAACCTAATATATACAAGAAGGTTGTAAGTGCACGGCGGCGCCCCGGCCGTCAATCCGACGCCGGAATGCGGAAGCGATACTTTTCTTTAACTTTTAAAACCGGCACCACCGCGCACTATAAACCCGGATAGTGCCATTAATCTAGTCCTAGCTATCTAAAGAACGGGGTAGAGAGATATACCGAGCGATCCGTGTCCTTCGGTCTTCTCGTCGTCGTCCCGATCTCCCCGCGGAATCTCCGGTCTCCACCTAGTCGCCGGAAGGGCACCACGTCGCCGGCTTCTTTTACGGGCTCCCGCCTCTGGACCGAGGCAACTCGGGCACGAAGTTGGCGAGTCTACGTGCCCAAGGTTTGCTGTAGAATAGTGTAGTGAGCTATGTCTCTTTTGTGGTAGTGGATGTTGCCTTTTTGTGGAGGGATGAACTATATAGTTGAATTTGGGATTTTTGGTGAAGCAAAAATGATATGAGATCAAAAACATTCCCCACCAAAAATAGGACAGCCCCATCACCTTTGGCCGGCCATGCTTTTTGGAGAATGAGAGTGCGAGAAAAGTCCAAGGGGATGTGGATCAATAATGATGATAAAAAAGCAATGATCATAACCACATCCACACTCAACAACAACTATCATCAAAACCATGTCACACAAAAGTGAAGCCATCATGAAGTGAGGAAGTCAAATGAAGTCAAATGATGGTGCAACCACCATGACACTTCAAAATGCAAAGACAACCCTCCAAAATGCTTATTTGCACAAATGTAAATAAGCCCTCCTCCACCAATCTTCGGCCATTGAAAGATACAAAGGAAAATGGCCGAAATCGGAAAGAAAACTGGCAACTCCAGAAAACTGATCCCGTAATGAATTACAGGAAAACCCCGATACTGTGTACACACACCCGCATCTGTTTTCCGATCGAATACAAATGCAATGAGACAAAATCTACAGTGTACTATACTAGGATCCGGCTTAAACCAAAGCCGGCTAGTATTATCCGTCCGATCCTGATCCGTGCAATACCACACGTATCTGATCGAACCTTGCCATATAACCATACGGCCTCTAGTACTAACCGTCCGATCCTGATCCGTGCAATACCGCACGTATCTTATCGAACCCTGCCATATCTCCATACGGCCTTTACAGCGTTTCGCCCGAAACTTGAGTAACTGTTTTGTGGGGGACTCTAAGGACTCGTTAATACTACGGCTGTGGATTTAACCACTAGCACATCAGAGGTATTAGCCATACGTGACGGGCTACCAGCTATTCACCAAAAGGGACGTCGATGAGCGAACTCATCCTGACACCCTACTGAGCATGTCAGTGATAATATCCGTACAGTCCGGTCCTTTCGTCTATGAGCATCGTATAGCGGGCCTAGGAGGTTGGTAAAAGTCAGACCCCTAAAAGCGGTACAAGTCGTGTCGGAGTGTAGCCCAGAACACCCTGAGATACTACTGGAATACCTACCTGTAAATCTCCTGCCTTGGCCAAGGACTTCGTGTAATGGCTCTCCTTGATACAGCGCGACCTCACTCCCAATACAGGGAGAGACGAACCCTTGAAGATCCGCTCACTGCCTCCATATGGCTCGGGACTGTACCCAACTAAAACCTGTTTGCACGTCTCCTTTGAGCGTGGTAGGGTAGTAATCAAAGTACAGTGGGAACTCACACGAGACAAATGACGATCCTCAGGTCGATGAACTAACCTGTACACATGTCACCAGGGAACTGCTATCTGACGTCAGGTATAAGACCAACTAGCATGTTCCCGGCGAGTCCTGTCCGGTGTACTCATAACCCAATGAGCACTTGTATACATCTTAGGTGAACCAAATGACACCAGTGGCTTGTGAGACCGGCCACCGCCCCTCGTCGGGGTCTCGACTGTATACACTAGTCTACTCTGGAGTATCGATGCCCTGTCTCGAAACTCCCACGACTAAGGATGTGCTTATAGACTACCAGCTCCCACGTATATGATCGCCCTCATACTTCTGGCAGTCAAACAAGAATCCTAGGGGCTCTATCAACGTGCAATAGTGACCTGTCAGGTCACCTAAAGCAGTACACGATGATAAAGATAAACCAGATAGCATACTATCATCTTGAGTAAGACTGTCCTACCGGGATAGGTCCTCCCTCAATCATTGCAATCACGTGCCTGTGATCCAATAATTGACTCTGAGGGCACTATCTCCAACAATCTCCCACTTGCACTCAAGGCTAATTATTGCGATGTCGCATACTCACAGCCCGTGTGATACCGAACACCCAACTCCTCTACTTGTCAGTCTCACAAAGCTCGTTTGCGAAACTATTGCGTTCGAGGAATAGCCTCAGTGAGTGGATCCGCTTTGATGTTTCTTTCTATGTCTTTTTATATCTCATGTTCGCGGAGAAAGCCATCTCACAAAATGAGCAATACTTGTCTTAGAATGTGTCTGGATGTCTGACGGGACCTAGCTCATAAATGAACTCCAAATCCAAACTTCTTAGACTGTATCGTCAATTGAACTTAATCAGTATCCCGCGCCATGCCTCCCTCAGTATTGCCTTGGACCACCTGTCCAAAATACTGCCCCTCGTCAGAAGGAAAACTATAACTCTGACAACCTCCTTGTCGTCCAGGTCACCTTGGAAGCCTGGAATGATAACTGTCTCCTGAATGAGGCTGTCGTTATCATATCCCTAGAACATCCACTTATGTTCTAAAACTGATTCCGACTGTTTCTCCAGGATTGGATCAATGTCAACTTACTGCATCTAGTGCAAAAACAATATCTGGTTTGGTACTTGACATCTCATGATTGACTCAATTGTCTAAGCAAGTGATCTGCCAATCATGCACATCCCTCTCCTCTTTAGTCTGTAAGACACCTTTAGAGAGGGTGACTCCATCACCTGCAGGTACACTACCGTGCCAGGAGTCGTTTATTCTAAATACTCTTAGAATGCTGTCAAAGTACCCTTAATTGGGAAACCACCCAAATCTAGATCTAAAACCATAGATCTAGTAACCAGTATATCTGATATAATGTCCAAGTCCCATGTGGAGAAACCACTGTGTGACGACCAAAGTATAACCGATCGTAGTATAGGAATATCACATCCTACTCTGTGTATGTCATCCAAATACCAGGATATCATACCCAACTACTTTCTCAACAGATCCACCCCCTATTCTGATGAAGTCAAACCTATGACTGTCACATCAGAAATGGATGATCTATCTCCGCTATATCTGCTTTAGTCTATAAATAGACATAAGCCACTTGTCCACCAATGCTTCCGCTACTCCTACTGACTACGACAACCCTCTGGCAGAGTCATATACATGTACACTTCTAAAGCAAGTTTAGAACGATGCTATACTCATCCTCCTACCAGGTCTCACGGTCTGGAACAACAGCAATGGTAAGTCTGGGTAAACAAGAACTTTCCTGTCACCGTCCTTGAGGCTACCGGAGTACCTCTCAGGTACCTGAAGTTACCCACCTTATCTGCGGAGTGGGCAATGGAATGTCAAGCCAGATTGAATGTTTAGGTTCTTATCAAATCTTCAGCAGTCGTTTGTGGTTCTGGAATCACTTCCAGCTCTACCATACTCCCACTACTGTGTTAGTTATATGTATGCCCTAGAGGCCATTACTGTACATTGGATGTACATTGTAGTGGATGCTGGGATATATATAGGGAGGACTTTCTTGCTCGACATGATAGTATGCTATCTGGTTACTCTTTACCTTAACGTGTATACTGATTGTCTCTCTGTTACATGTTGATAAAGCCCTTAGAATGTGTGCTTGACTACCTGGACTATGATGCTGATCATACTAGTGGGGACATGGTAGTCCATAAGTACATCCTTCAAGGTCCCTAGTCGTGGGTGTATCGAGACGGGGCATCAATATACCAGAGTAGACTAGCGTATACCTTCTCGACCCATACAGATGGGCGATGGATGATCCCATATCCATTGGTGTTTGACATCAGAGATGATATACGGGTGCTCAGTGGAGACTGGGTACACTGGACGGACTCGCCGAGAACTCCCAGATGGTATTATACCTTACGTCAGATGGCAGTTCTCTAGTGACACTAGTACAGAGTAGTCTGTTGACCCGAGATCGTCATAGAGTCTTGTGTGGTTCCCACTGTGCTTTGATTTCCACCTTACCACGTCCAAGAGGGCGTGCAAAACGGTGGTTTTTGGGTACAGTCCCGAATCACATGGAGGCAATGAGCGATAGGAGGGGATTCGTCTCTCCCGGTATAGGGAGTTGATGTTGCGCTGTATTCGATTGGCTATAACCGGAAATCCCTGGCCAGGGTTGCTGAGATTTACTGGTAAGTGTTACCAGTAGTTTCTCGAACTGTTATAGACCTCATATCGACACGACTTATCGAGCTATTGGGGTCTGACGTTTACCACCCCTAGGCGAGATATGCGACATATCAGACGACGAGACCGGACTGTACGGTAAGTGTTACTGGTTGGATTCATAGGAGTATGAGCGGGCTTGCTCGTCGATCTTCTGATCGCTCAATACCCGGGTGGCCGTTACGTTTAGCAGACCGCTTGCGTCTTGTGGGTGTTTGATATGATCATCACCTGCTGCCGGCGTATTGACGAGTCTTTAGAGTCCTACACAGAGGTTTCCTGGCTCAAGCGAAACGAAATAGGAGCGCATATGAGATATGTGCGGGACCGAGAATAATGCGTGTATGTGATACCGTATTTCATTCTCGTGATGAATGTATCGAATGGTTGTATTCGATATAACCTAGTTATCGAATCAAGGATTGATTCGATAAGTCGATACATTGGATATTAGTCGGTTATATGCGATATGACCGGATCGTTAAATCAAGTGTTGATTTAATGATTTAATGCATAATTATATATTTGATATATTACTTTGCATTAACTAGTATTGGTTCACTTTAAATGGCTTTTCTCACTCACATGTGCACATCGTATATGTGATATATTTTTTCTGTGCACTTGAACGTATCATGTTTGATGATGCAAGATTGCTAGGGTATGTGTGAAGAGTTAAACCTTGGTTAAGTAAATGGTTAGGGTTTTCTTTTATTCATTCATTTATCTTTTTATTTGGATTAAAAGAAAAGAGAAAAGAAAAACAAAAGGTTTCTTTCTTTCATGAAGCTTGTTGAAGCTTTGACCAAAGAAACCCTTTTGTCTTCTTCTCATTAACCCTAACCATTCATTTAACCTTAGTCAATTCTCTACACATAACCATGGTTAATATTATGATAAGAATGATTTTATTATTCTTTTTTGATAACACTTATCATAATATTCCTTCTTCTTCTTCATCATCAACATGAAGAAAGCTTGCTCCATCAATGGCAACTTGAGCTAATGAGTGAGAAATCCAATTCTAAAGTGAACCCACCTCCTATTTCTTCATCCTCTACCTCTTGCCAAGTAGTATAGGGTGTTTTCTTCACAAGTTTCATGACTTGGTGAAGTGGGAGCTTGATCTTGTGATGCCTCGACGTAGATCATCTTCGGCATCGAAGTCGACGACCTAGCCCGCCCATTTTTCCGATGAAGCCGACGCTAGAGCCCGGGATTCGATTGGACAGCGAGGAGACTTCATTGCGGAGCTATGGAGGTGGAAGACCGGATCTACAAAGGTTGTATTTCCGTTCTTTTAGTTAAATTGTAAACTAGTTGCTTGTGTTCGCCTAACATCTAGTTAACGATCCGTATTAGGGTTTCTCGGCACCCGTAAAATTTGAAATTGGCATAGTTGATGCCTTATGAGACCTCATTAGAGTGCCTAAGAACCCTACAGTGGTATCAGAGCCTAGCTAGAGCCTTAGGCGATGCGTAGACGGAATTAGAAGTCCGATCGAACCAAAACCCAAACCCAAAAATGCTCTCTGTACATTTTTTTAAATCGTGGTTTTTTCCAGATTAAAAATATGCAGAAAAACCAGCAGGAATATCTAAGGGTTACTGTGAAATTCGACAGCCCAATTCCACTAAGTCGCCGCGGTTCCACGGCACGAGCATGGCTCGTGCGGCGGTTCCGCGGCCGTACGGCCTCATTATATGAAGAATTTTGCATATTAATTCTTAGTTTCCAATGCTGGTTTTCCTGGGAATTTTTAATATTTATTCAAGAGTTGAATTTTCTGGGTTGTATTGGGGACTCGGTGTATCGATCGGATTGTCTAATTCTGTCTGTGTGCTTTTCCGGATAATTTTTGAATATGTTAAAAAGTTCGACCGGATATAAATACCCAATTTTTCCCCTGCCGGAAAATTTCCAAGTGTTGGATTTTTCCCGAGGTTTAAAGACGTTCTAAGTAGTGCAAGTAACGCGATGGTCCCTCTAGAAGACAACAAACCTTAACTCGATTATGTGACCGTCTTGAACTGCCCTTTGAACCTTAGGGTTTGGGGCAGTATGGCGTACCACATGTGAGGCGTTGGCTTGACCCTTCTACGGCTGGACCGTTGGTACTGAGGCACGAACTGAATGTTTTTAGACTTGTTTCATGGGTTGATCCGTTTCGGGAAAACTTGGGTGATCGATTGTTCGATCGGAAAGTTTAACATTTTCTATCTTATTCGGAATGTGATACAATAATTGGAATTCACAAAAGTTATGAGATAACTGAATGAATGTTATAAATCTAGCAATTTAGTCTCACGTGATCGGTTGCTACGGAATTCTGATGCGATCAAAAGTCCGTTGCAATCACGTAGCGTACGCGGATACTCGCCGGGTAAACTTAATAGACAGCTACACCCCATAGCCCCGACCAAGTGACTGTAGGAGAACCCCGTCGCCGAAAGCATCCGTTCGGGTGCTCGCGGTAGCGGTGTTCCGCCTTGGTGCACTTCGTCGACGGTATCGGGGGTGCGGCCGTCTACTGAAGTTTGCGACGAGCATTCGATCAGTATGTCGGGAATCTTGTTGAATTGCCCGACTTCATATTGAAAAGTGTTTTCGATAATGAGACTAAAATGCGGGGTTTATAATTGTTAGGCATGCGATGTCTAAGGAATTCATTTGATTAGGCATGCGATGTCTAAAGAGATTGCGTATTCCAACTATTGTAGTTTTACACTTTCTTTTCTGCGACCGTAAGTGTAATATGTGATATCGCCGGTTTCGTTGCTATATGTCAACGACAATTGGGATGCGCATATTTACTTACGTTGACGACATGTGATGTTATGTGTTGCTGGATATGTTATATTGGATCGTCGTGTTTGAATAGCCGGGGGTTTTTATGTGAGATGAGTGTTTTTCATTTTCATTCATGTAAAAACTTGTATGTAATATTCTTTTATTGGGGCACTTCCAGGTTGCGGAAGATGTCACCCTTTGTATATTATTTACTTTTCCGCACTAGGATAGACCCAAGGAGGGGAGCACAAGTAACCGGGTTCTAGAGTCCAGTGGGAGACCAACTCGAGGAGTCGAGTCTGGGTCTCCTAACTCTAGAATTGGTAGGGTTGCTTGCCGCTCTCGTAGGGGTCTAGGGGTGTGGGTTTGGCTATTCATCACGACCATGGAATCCGTTTTTTGTACTGGCTCGTATTGAAAACACGGACGTCCTAGTATATCCAATATTTCATATGATTCTTCTGCTGCGATATCTGTGATGTGATCTTGTGATGTTCTGTGATAGATACAGTATATAGTATATATGATATATTATATAGACGTTACTTATGTTTTACACCCGCGCTAGCCCTGCCCCGCTCTGCCGTTAGTTACCTAACCTAACGGTGCACGAGGGGACATCGAGGCGAATGCGGATGGCATAAGTATACGCCGTATTTATCTGTGATGTTTAGGTACTTAAATGATGGGACTTCATTAATGAGATTAATGAAATAAAAGAAACCTAAAGATGTTGTAGAATCGAATTTCAAAAATAAAACAGGTAGCTACAGTTCTTGCTTTGCAAAGCGGTATATATGATATATCCTGCACCTTATTCGATGAGGAAAGGACCGAGATCCCTTCACCGGGAGTGACTCCTTTAGCAATAACTGGCAGATGCTACACACTCGGTTTGTCTTTTGATTGCTTTTAAGAGTTTTTGCTTTGCACAGTGATATATATGATATATCCCGCACCTCATTCGACGAGGAAAGGGCCGACGATCCCTTCACCGGGAGTGACCCCTTTAGCAAAACTAGAAAAGCCTCAAAAACACTCCATTTTAAAATTATTTGATTCTACAACGATATAAAGTTCATTACGCAAAACGTTTTCTTAAAAACCTGTCGTAGCCCTCCGTCATTTCAGATAAGTCCTAGTTAGTATTCGTGCTGCGTTTGTTGACTTAGTCAAGGCGTAGTGTGCGGTAGCTGATTAGTGCTTATCTGCAAAGCATATGATGCGATTGGATTAGGGTAGTCGTGCGGCCTTGTTGACTCAGTCAAGGGTCGTGCGGGTGGGTTTAATTCAATCGAGAAATGATGGGTTGAACTTTACTTGTGGTCTATGATTTGTTGACTCAGTCAAGGTCATAGATCGCTTGGGGCAAAATATTGTCGGGAATTTCAAGTGTTGAAATTTGCAATAAGATTGCATACCTTCTATGAGATAGTTGGATCCCGATACCCGCTGCGAGTAATTGTTACTCCTGGGAGAGTTTTACACATTGCAATTAGCTAATCAAGTAGGTGTCTAGAAAGGTGTCAACGGGGTTACGCCTTTGGGAAAACGAGGTTTACATTAATTAGGTCTGTGCGAAAGCACGGGGCACCTCACTCAAAGTGCCGACACTGGCCTGGCTGAAAGATTGGCGAACTTGTAGTGTGTAATTAATTCCGGCTAGTCTTTCCTTTTTGGGTTTGAAGGATGATTTGATAAAAAGCAGTGGGAGCCATCCTCATTAGATAAAATAATAACCAATCTATTCTTGCAAGAGCGCACGCTGAGTGTTTTCTTCTCTATTTCTCCAGGTAGCAACTATATCACGCCTTAATCAAGATAATAATACGGAATTATTGACCGAACCCGCTTGTTATACTGAGCTGGGGAACGTTGGTCCCGCTCCAACTTATAATTGTTATAAGACAGAGTAGGAAATTGGGGATTACCAGAATTCCCGTGCCACCCAAACGAAGTAAGTGCATGCTGATGCATCATCTTCGGGTGTGTTCATTATATAAAACTGTTTCTCAGTGTCCTCTACGTCCTAGGTATGTGATACCAGATCAGGATCCCAGATATGTAATCTGTTACATAGGGCTACAGGAAGGTAGAGAACTGAGAACGGGTGATAAGTTTCATGAGGCAGAAAACGGGGCAAGTGTTGCAGCCAAGTCTGTTGGTCACTGTCACCCTGTATTCCAAATACATTGATTCTGAACGAATGTTATTAGATACCGAACCTGATATACAAAATCATATCAGTCTCTTAATCAGCAAAGAAATGATAAAATTTTGTGTCGTTGGATAATGTTTTGAACATTTCCTATATCAAAAGTTGATCGGTACAGGCACGTTATCTAAAAGCGTTGATGTTCTAAATCAAACTACAGTTCTTAGTATACGGAACACACACAAGAGGAAGAGTTCAGAAATGAACGAATCCTTCTTGAGGTATTGTAGAGTAGGTCATATCAATGCACCCGACTAGCTAAGTTGCACATAGATGCATATTAAATCAGTTTGAATTTACATCTTGTGAAACTTGCCAGTCATGTCACAAAGATATAATGACACCAGCTCTGTTTATTGGAAACAGAGAAAGAGTTAGTGAACTCTTGGGATGATACATGTTGATGTATGTAGGTCCCATGTCTACACATGCCAAGACTGGTTCTTTATACTTCATTACGTTCTCTGATGATCTCTCAAGAATCAGACATATGTTCCTGTTGAAACACAAGTCCGAACCTTTTGAGATATTCACAGAATATGATTTAGAAGTAGAGAACCAAAATACGGGTATAAGTATTATGTCCTTTGATGTGATCGAGGAGGAGAATACTTGTGCATAGAATTCCTGGACTTTTCTAAAGGAGAATGAGATTCTCTCTCAGCATTACTCCTCCGTATACACCATAGCACGATGGTATATCGGGGCGGAGCAATCACACCCTATATGTTAAGGTGTGCTCTATAATGAGTACTACTGAGTTACCTGTTTCCTTTTGGGAGTTATGCGCTTAAGAAGCTGCATACCTATTGAATAGGGTTCGAATCAAATCAGTTGCCTACCACTTCATATTTGATATGATAAGGGAAGAGCCCATCTCTTAAGTTAGTTAAGATTTGGGGTTGTCCGGCCTATGTCTAAAAGCAAAATCCGGACAAGCTCGAGGCAAGATCTGTTATGTAGAACTGGAAAGGTTCCAGCTATACAAACTACATCAGATGATTTGGTGGAACCAAAGGATTCAGTAGATACCAACGAACCTCAGCCTCTCCACCGATCTAGTAG
This sequence comes from Agapanthus africanus, assembly GCA_030015575.1. NCBI lineage: Eukaryota > Viridiplantae > Streptophyta > Magnoliopsida > Asparagales > Amaryllidaceae > Agapanthus > Agapanthus africanus. The sequence goes on from JASDDO010000019.1 coordinate 630,978,272, forward strand.
GGTTCCTCACCCACCTGAGAGATATTTCGGTTTCTCTATGACAGTGGGAGCGAGGATTGCATCATGAGATGATGACCCAACTATTTTCGAGCTGGCCATCAGGAGTGGGACTCTGTAAGAATGGCTGGATGCTTAGTGATCTGATATGGAATCCTTATACACCAACAAAGTATGGACTTTAGTTGCTTTATCTGAAGGGTTAAATCCCCATCAGGAGCAAGTATATCTTGAGAAGATTACTTGGTGAAGATGGAAAAGTTGAGACTTGTTAAAGCTTTTCGTCATCGACCAGGCGTGGATAATGATGAAACCTTTTCAAGTGGCTATGCTTAAGTCCATCCAGATCCTACTTGCCACGGCTACATACCATGACTACGATATCTGGCGGTTGGGTGCCATGACTGCTTTTCTAAAATGATGTTTTGGAAGAGAGCATCTATAAGTACACAGCCAGAGAGCTTCGTAGACAGTGGGAGCAGCGGAAACGTGTGCAAGATGGTTTATGTGATAAAGCAGGCATCGCGGAGTTGGAACATCTATTTTGATGGATTAGTCAAAGAGTTTGACATCATCAAAATGGTAGATGAACCTTGTATAAACAAAAGGGTAGTAGGGAGTATGGTGGTGATCCTCGTAGAGTACGTGGATGTCATACTCTTGATAAGAAAGGAGTTTTCTATGCTACGCTCGGTCAATCTCCGCTTATCACAAGGTTTCTCCATATAGGATCAAAGTGATACCTCCTAAATCCTGGGTTTTGGATCTATGAGATAGATCTAAATGGATGTTAGGATACTCACTAGTTGTAGTGAGATGGTATCAATCGATCCTGGGGAGAATCACTGGAAGTGTTCCAGGATGATAAGGACAACTGAATGTCAGTCACAGGCATTGTCTTTACCCTCAGTAAAGGGACGGTATGTTGGAAGAGTTCCAAGCTAGATACCGTGGCTAACTAGACGATAAAGGCAGGATACATCGCTACTTAAGATGCTACCAAAGAGGATGTTTGGGTGTATATTGGTTCATGAGATGAACTACGTTCCAACCATTGTGAGACAATAGAGTTGTGGCTTATGCCAAGGAACGCCGGTCCCATCAGTGATCCAGACATATTCTAAGGCAGTGTCACCTGATCATGGAGATGGTTGATCTCCAAGGGATCAAGGTTAGGAGAGTAGACTCAGAGGACAACACGGCGGATCCACTCACAAAGGCCTTTTCCCAGAGAGAGACTTTTATGGGATGGTTGAGTATGAGATACTACAACCACTGCTATCAGATGGCCCTAGTGCAAGTGGGAGATTGTTAGTTATATGTATGCCCTAGAGGCCATTACTGTACATTGGATGTACATTGTAGTGGATGCTGGGATATATATAGGGAGGACTTTCATGCTCGACATGATAGTATGCTATCTGGTTACTCTTTACCTTAACGTGTATACTGATTGTCTCTCTGTTACATGTTGGTAAAGCCCTTAGGATGTGTGCTTGACTACCTGGACTATGATGCGGATCATACTAGTGGGGACATGGTAGTCCATAAGTACATCATTCAAGGTCCCTAGTCGTGGGTGTATCGAGACGGGGCATCGATATACCAGAGTAGACTAGCGTATACGTTCTCGACCCATACAGATGGGCGATGGATGATCCCATATCCATTGGTGTTTGACATCAGAGATGATATACGGGTGCTCAGTGGAGACTGGGTACACTGGACGGACTCGCCGAGAACTCCCAGATGGTATTATACCTTACGTCAGATGGCAGTTCTCTGATGACACTGGTACAGAGTAGTCTGTTGACCCGAAATCGTCATAGAGTCTTGTGTGGTTCCCACTGTGCTTTGATTTCCACCTTACCACGTCCAAGAGGGCGTGCAAAACGGTGGTTTTTGGGTACAGTCCCGAATCACATGGAGGCAATGAGCGATAGGAGGGGATTCGTCTCTCCCGGTATAGGGAGTTGATGTTGCGCTGTGTTCGATTGGCTAGAAACTGAAATCCCTGGCCAGGGTTGCTGAGATTTACTGGTAAGTGTTACCAGTAGTTTCTCGAACTGTTATAGACCTCATATCGACACGGCTTATCGAGCTATTGGGGTCTGACGTTTACCACCCCTAGGCGAGATATGCGACATATCAGACGACGAGACCGGACTGTACGGTAAGTGTTACTGGTTGGATTCACAGGAGTATGAGCTGGCTTGCTCGTCGATCTTCTGATCGCTCAATACCCGGGTGGCCGTTACGTTTAGCAGACCGCTTGCGTCTTGTGGGTGTTTGATATGATCATCACCTGCTGCCGGCGTATTGACGAGTCTTTAGAGTCCTACACAGAGGTTTCCTGGCTCAAGCGAAACGAAATAGGAGCGCATATGAGATATGTGCGGGACCGAGAATAATGCGTGTATGTGATACCGTATTTCATTCTCGCGATGAATGTATCGAATGGTTGTATGCGATATAACCTAGTTATCGAATCAAGGATTGATTCGATAAGTCGATACATTGGATATTAGTCGGTTATATGCGATATGACCGGATCGTTAAATCAAGTGTTGATTTAATGATTTAATGCATAATTATATATTTGATATATTACTTTGCATTAACTAGTATTGGTACACTTTAAATGGCTTTTCTCACTCACATGTGCACATCGTATATGTGATATATTTTTTCTGTGCACTTGAACGTATCATGTTTGATGATGCAAGATTGCTAGGGTATGTGTGAAGAGTTAAACCTTGGTTAAGTAAATGGTTAGGGTTTTCTTTTATTCATTAATTTATCTTTTTATTTGGATTAAAAGAAAAGAGAAAAGAAAAACAAAAGGTTTCTTTCTTTCATGAAGCTTGTTGAAGCTTTGACCAAAGAAACCCTTTTGTCTTCATCTCATTAACCCTAACCATTCATTTAACCTTAGTCAATTCTCTACACATAACCATGGTTAATATTATGATAAGAATGATTTTATTATTCTTTTTTAATAGCACTTATCATTATATTCCTTCTTTTTCTTCATCATCAACATGAAGAAAGCTTGCTCCATCAATGGCAACTTGAGCTAATGAGTGAGAAATCCAATTCTAAAGTGAACCCACCTCCTATTTCTTCATCCTCTACCTCTTGCCAAGTAGTATAGGGTGTTTTCTTCACAAGTTTCATGACTTGGTGAAGTGGGAGCTTGATCTTATGATGCCTCAACGTAGATCATCTTTGGCATCGAAGTCGACGACCTAGCCCGCCCATTTTTCCGATGAAGCAGACGCTAGTGCCCGGGATTCGATTTGGACAGCGAGGAGACATCATTGCGGAGCTATGGAGGTGGAAGACCGGATCTACAAAGGTTGTATTTCCGTTCTTTTAGTTAAATTGTTAACTAGTTGCTTGTGTTCGCCTAACATCTAGTTAACGATCCGTATTAGGGTTTCTCGGCACCCGTAAAATTTGAAATTGGCATGGTTGATGCCTTGTGAGACCTCATTAGAGTGCCTAGGAACCCTACATACTGTTTCCTGAAAAAATCCATTTTTATTAAAACTGTGGCGAGTCTAGAACAATATCACTATTGATCTTCCAGATGATAGAAAGTCAACCCTCGTCATAGCCTGGGTCAACCCACAAACAGCCATTACAGAAACGTGCCTTGAGTTATCCAGAGTCCAGTTTTAAGCATAAGCCAGACAACTCCCCGTACCTTAACATCGTTAAGATATGAACTGTTCTATATCCAATATAGAACCAGAGGCACTGATTTAACTGAACCAGATTCAAATCATGCAGCTTTCTCCAGTGCATTTCTACTAAATGGAAGGAGGCCGATCAGCGTTACTCAACTTAGGAATGCTTCCAATTATGAGTAATCTGAAAGAGAAGCAAGTTCTCTTAATCATTACTATCAACTGAATACCATACACAAGTATCTACATCTTCGATCACCTTGAAGAATCCCGATTCTTGCAACACCTGGTTCTCTACTTTTTTCATATACCTATAACTTCTCAAAATTCGGACCTTGTGTTTGCACGAAACACGTGTCTAAAAACTAGAGAAGTCATAAGTAAACCGAATATTGTACGAGGACCAACCCTTCTGTCCTAATGGACACTGGACAACATACAATACTCTGTATAAGTCCCTTGAGTCTGACAACTCAATCCCTGTGTGTCGTAAGTTGAAAACTGTACTATGGTTATGAAGAATTACACTGCTGTTTAATGCTCCTTACCTAACCATCCACTGATATAGGTGAATGTCATAGACATAATTTCAAAAAGGTATATCTCACTCTATGAAAATAGACATACAGATATATCGATTTGAAATTGGTGCATAACAACGGATATTCAAAACCAAATATTTGCCGACCGGCAAACAGCCCAGGTGATTTCCTCAAATATCACCAATTACAACGAATTCCGATATCTTGAGGACAATCACCTAATTCCCAATAACTTACTCCCACTCATCATTTGTAAAACCATACAGATGTGAGAATCATACCTGGTAAATACATACCCTGGAGTAAGTATCTAATCGGGAAATCAGTTTTCCTTTAACAGTACACAGTGAAACTGAAACATTGAAATGTTTCGATGGGGTATCCCGGTATTCCTAATAATGCTTCTTCCATTATCCAGATCCACAACTGTAATCGTGTAATTCGTTTCCATCTTTCCAAATCCCTTTATATGTCTTTAGTCATTACCCTTCTATACACCCCTTTAGGCCAAATGGTTTTCTTCCTTCCCTACCGTTCGGCACCAGCCTATGGTTTAGAAGAAGACTATCCAATAAGCATAATGGGTGTACTGTCCTAATCTTAGGAGCACTCGCAATGAGAGAAGGTGAAGATAAAAGACAACCGAATAAACCTTATTCCTATTTCTCCTGAACCAGAATCCATCCCCGAACTGGAACAAGTTCCTTTCGAGTTCGTATATAACCATACGATGGAGTATCAAATAAACTGTTGATCATCGTAGTGATACGGAGTGTCCTGGAGAAATACAAAGGTGATTTAGGATTGGCGAAGAAATACTTGGTTTGGTCGTGAATAGCAGTCGCAATTTACTTTGCCCTCTTACTAATCCCTTGATATGTCTTTGCTTAATACCTTCTGTACACCATCGTTATGCTAATTGGTTTTCTTCATTCCCTACCGGTCGGCACCTGCCTATGGTTTGGAAGAAGACTATCCAATTTGCGTAATAGGAGTACTATCTCCTAAACCAAGGAGTACTCGCAACCTGAGAGAAGGTAAAAGGAAAAGAGAACTGAATAATCCTATTCGTTTTCTCCAGAACCGGAAACCATCCTCGAATAAATTCAAGTTCGTATATAACCATACGATGGTTTTGTCTAATGGAAGTGGACGTTCGTAGTAATACGGGGTGTCCTGGAGAAAAGGGTAAAAGTAGGAGTGGCAATGAGGTTTGCAACTCTGACAATCCAAGGGCCAGTGTTAAGAAGGTTCGGTCAACTTGGTCACTGTGTCATAGTCTAGGGTTGGGTCAATGGTCGCTGCCAAAGAGAGAGAGAGAAGAAACACTCAGCGTGCACTCCAACCTAGATCAGAATGGTTATCACTTTATCTAATCAGGAAACCTCCCACTGTAACCTCAAATTCTCCTCCAAACCTGAAAGAAGAATTAGTCGGGATCACCCGAGGAGTAAACCAACTCATCAGTGGGAATCGGGATCCAACTATCATTGCATGATAACGTGACGGAATCCGCTTACGTTATCACACTCCAGAAGATATGCGCATATCTGGCAAGTTTCAGTTTCTTTTGAAACTCCCGATGTGATTTTTGCCCCATGCTCTTATGACCTTGCCGTGAGGTCAAAATATCATAATTCACATGTCAAGTTCTGCCCATCATTATCCAGGTTAATTTGAACCCACCCGTACATACCCTTGACGTAGGCCAAAATAGTAGTACGACTGTCCCAAACCAACGCATCTATCTATGCAACAGATAAATATTCGGCAGCTACCAATCACTATGCCTTGGCGTGAGGTCAAAATACATAGCTTGAATACTACTGAATATTTAACCGAAATGATGGAGGGCTACGAATGGTTTCTGGCGAAAACCTTTAACGTAATGAACTTGATATCGTTGAAGGAGCCGGAAAACTTTTAAAAATATAGTGGCGAAAACCATAGCTAAAGAGGTCACTCCCGGTGAAGGGATCTCGGCTCTTTCCCCGTAGAATGAGGTGCAGGATATTCCAACTGAATACCACGGTGCAAAGCAAAAGTAATCGGCTATAGTGAAGTTATTTCCCTGACGCAAACTTTTTGTCCAAGGGGTCATTCCCGGTGAAGGGATCTCGGCCCTTGCCTCGTCGACTGAGGAGCAGGATATTCTAACTGAATACCACGATGCTAAACAAAAGAGAACGTCCTTGCAATAACAGCTTTTTTGGAAAAAAATGTTCCAACAACATCAGAATAGGTTTGTTTAGCTTGCATTGATCCGAATCAATGCAGTCCCATCAATTGATCACACCAATAAAGAACGAAAATAATGATGTACGTATATGCCATCCGCATTCACCACTGGGTCCCGTCATTACCCATTAGGTTACTTAACTAACGACAGAGCGGGGACTGGACTAGCGCGGATGCAAAACATATACAACATCTACTAGTATATATATCAATATATAATATTTCGCTCAAGTCGTGATAAAATGCAACATCACAGAAATGTACAGCATCACAGAACAATACAGATATCTGGGATCCCCGGGTTTCATAGAGCTGCTACTGAAACCCGACGTTCCCCTGGTCGTTTGGATAGCCTGTGCAATGAAATCCTAGACCCCTACGGGTGCGGCAAGTTACCCGCCAAAACTTGAAACGAGGCAGCTGTTAGTGTATATGCCCTAGAGGCCATTACTGTATCATACGAGTTTGTATATTACTTAATGGAAGCTTGGGATAATCACCTTGTATATACAATCTTGCTCAAAATAGTAGTATGCTACTTGGTTTGTTTCTACTTCAATGTGTACATGTGTTTATTTTAGTATATCACCTATACACATTAGTGGAGCCCTTAGGATCTTTGCTTGATTACCAGCGTTGTGATGGCAGTCACACTAGTGGGGGCTGGGTAATCTATAAGCACATCCATATGCAGGTCCCTAGTCGCAGGACTATCGAGATAGGGCATCGATACTCCGGAGTAGACTAGCGTATGCGCTTCTCATCCCAGAGTAGTAGGTGATTTGTCCCACAGCCATCAGTACGTCGTACTGGAGATAGTATACGGGTGCTCATTAGGTTACGAGTACACTGGACAGGACTCGTCGGGAACTGATTGGTTGGTATTATACCTATCGTCAGTTATCAGTTCCCAGGTGACATGAGTACAGCTTAGTCCGCTGACTTGACACTGTCACTTCGCCTCAAATGTGTTCCCACTGTACTTTGATTACTACCCTACCACGGCTCAAAGGAGTCGTGCAAACAGGTAGTAGTTGGGTGCAGTCCCGAAGCGCTTGGAGGCAGTGACGGTTAGACAGGATTCGTCTTTCCCGGTATTGGGGGTTGACATCGCGCTGTGTCTAGGAGAGCCATTACACGAGTAGTCCCTGGCCAGGGCAAGCGAGATATACTGGTAGGCTTCCAGTGTTATCTCAGGATGTTTTGGGCTTCACTCCGACACGACTTGTACCGCTATTAGGGGACTGATGTTTACCGCCCCCCTAGGCCCGCCATGCGATGTATCAGACGAACAGACCGGACTGTACGGAGACTATCACATTCAGGCTCAGTAGGAGTTCAGATGGGTTTCACCTCGTCAGTCTTCTTGTCGGCATCTACCTGGGGACCGTTACGCACAGCTAGTGCCTCTTGCGGTCTGTGGTTAAACCCACTGCCAGCGTAGTGTCGAGTCTTTAGAGTCCCACACAGAAAGCTATTCGCCTTTAGGCAAAAGAGTAGAGGTCGCATGGTTTTGCGACAGGTCGCATGGTTTTGCGACAGGGTTCGGTCACATCCGTGCACTTATGCACGTACAGTGTCCGGACAGTTAACACTAGCGGGCTTTGGTTTAAGCCAGATCCTAGTGTACGTTTTGGGATTGGTTTTATCCAGTATGTATTCGTGTTCCTCGGAACGCGGATGCGGGTGTGTATGCACAGTTGACAGAGAGACAGAGGCAGAGGAATCTTATTAGGGTTGTTGACCGTTGACTGTTGACTATTGACTTTTTGCTCAACCCTAATGAGAATATCATATTGTTCACACCATAATATTGCATTATTATATTCCCCATTCTTATTCGTTTTATAAATAAACAGGTGCTTTTGACGCATGTCTGCTACATATTTCAGGTTACAGGTTCTTGGACAGAAAGCAGTGAAAACGATAAAAAGACGATGCAAACGTGGACTTTAACCAACAAATAGGAGGATCTTAGTCAAGCCTAGACGAAGGAACAGTTCACAATGTACAAGGCAACGCAAGGTCCAAGAATATAAGGCAAACGGTTAAAAAGCCATTGCAAATTGTTCACTGAAGATTTGGAACCAATGCAGAAGCCCAAATGGAGAAAACAATAAAGAAATAAAAAGCCCAAAAGACACTGAAGCAGCCCAGAAGAAATAATCATCTGAACTTACTAAAGGGCCGCGGAACCGCGGCCCAAGCCCACCATTGCCGCGGTTCCGCGGCCAGAAGAAGACAAAAGGAAGATTTTATTTTACCAAAATTCATTTGAGGATTTGACTAGTTGACCTAGGGCTATTTTTGTAAATTTAGACACACGGATCAAATGTAACCTAGGGTTTCTATCTCCTATAAATAGAACCCAAATCCTTGTAATTTCTTATGCCTCCTTTTGAATAATAAATTTTAGAACTCTTTTGGAGAGCATCGGTGTTTCTTCTCCATTCAGAAATTCAGATCTGACAACCCTGCATGGATGATTGGAGGGATGCATCTGTAAGTGATTTAATTCCTTGCCTTAGTGTAGATTTAAATTCCTTGCCCTAGGTAGATTTAATTTCATGCCCTAGGAACTTATTTAGGGTTTAGCTTTTGGGAAGGATTTTGAGAGATGAGATCTCTCATCCCTTTCTTACCCACCAAATATTTACAATAGGACTCCATGCATACATGCACATACCGCTCCCTACGGCACTCTATCCCTCGAGATAGCGGTGATACCGTAGTATAAAGGCCCGGGTGTGATGTTTTCCATGGAGGTTAGGGTAAGGATCTCTAAAGGAAGGACAAGAACCTAGAGGAAGGAACACCTTCCCAAACGGATCTAATCCACTTTATTGATAATTACCATAACTCCTCATAGATCTTCATTCGGGTATTGAAAGTGGTGAGATTTAATTGCATTCCAAACCATCCCTAAACCTAGCCCTAGCAAGAGTAGATCTAGATAATTGCCCTAGGATAATATAGGTTTTTAGATTTAATAATCAACCGAACACCCTTCGGAATTAACTCGTAAGAACGAATCGGAGATTCACAACAACCCTGTGGACCGACCCGTACTCACCGGCTAGCTGCAAAGCGACGCCGTTCTTGATTGCGGTTTAGAAATAGTTTTTGAGACATAAATCAAATGGCGCCGTTGCCGGGGATGGCGTAGAATTTTCTTTTCGCGATTTCGGGTTAATCTAAAATTTAAAAATTCATAAAAATCTAAAAAATCCAAAATAATATAAAAATATATATATTTTGTTATTTTTGGAAGGGATACTTTGTTGTTTTAATTTTGCAGGATTTACAAAGACGATCTGGAAATTTCCAGAAGGCGAAACAGAAATCAGAAGATCGAAACAGAAGGGGAATCAATTAACAGAACAGTGAAAATTTTTTGGAGACCTAATTCCCCCAACCCGCCGCGATTCCGCGGCCAAAACCCACCTTAGGCCGCGGAACCGCGGCCTTCTAGTCGAATCAGAGCGTCAAATTTTTTTTGGGGATTCGTGCTGATTAGACTGCCGCGAAAACGCGGCAATAACGCGTTTATACCGCGGAACCACGCTCTTTTGGTGAGATCATCCTATGAAATTTGCATTGTAAGCTCTCTGTTATTTCTCCTCTGCAAATTTTAATATATTTTCTGAATAATGCCTGCAAGATTTTGTGTGCTTTAAAAATATATTCTCTTCCATATAACGAGTCTTGTGCAGGATTTTTGGGCCCCGCTCAAAATTGAAATTGATTGCAAGTAATCTTTTTTGTTGCATATCTTTTTTCGAATATCTTTTTGCAACAATTTTTTCCAAATAAAGATTCTTGTGATATGCTTCAAATAATAACCAATTGCAAGTAATATTTTGCTGTTGCATATCTTTTCTATAAAATATTTTGTTGTTGCATATCTTTTCTCTAAAATCTTTTTGCAACAAAATTTTTCCAAATAAAGAGAAAGAAAAAAATCAATGAAAAATGAAAATAAAAAGGACAAATATTTTATAGAACTTGCAAAATTTTTTAGCCCCAAATAAATCCTTGCACCACCCAACCTTCCTTCTTGTCACCTTTCTTCTTCTAACATGGGTACCCCACACAATAAATCATTAGCTGAACTTTGGTATCCCGAACCTAATTTTGCGTCATATGTCAATGTGTTCGATCAATTTAAAGACGATCCTTCCATGCCTAAAAAATCTTTTAAAGATCACATAGAGGAGTCTAGGAGAAACAGTTTGACTTTTCAACCCACTTTGTGTCAACCAAGTCAACCTTCACCACTTCCATATGTTGATACCACTCTTTCGAGTCCTTCTGACACTCCTAGGCCGATGTCCATTATTGAGCATATTGCTCAATCTCACAGCCGATCTTTCACCCCTCTCCACACATCTAGTTCTAGGGATCCACAAGATTATTCACATTTTTATCCATATGTAGACCCTATCCCTGTCCTACCACCCACTTCCTACCAGTCCTACCCGACCTTCCCACCTTCACTAGACACTGTTTCGACACAGCCATTGGGGAGTTTCACATATCCAACCAATTTTGAATCTTTTACTAAAACCCCCTCACCACCTAAGTCTAGTTTGGAAGAGTCGTTGAAGGCTTACATTGCAGCAACAAACAAAATGGTTAGGAATGTGGAAGCGTCCATGGCCACCCTTATGCAACCGAGTGAACCTGTAGCTAGTTTCCCGCTAGCTCCAAATTTTTCAATGTGTAAGGAGGCGGTTGGACAGAGTGAGAATGAGAGAGGATTGCCAAATCAAACCTACCCTTACCCAATTGAAGCCTACAACTCCGGTTTTCCATCGATTGTCCCAAATGATTCACCAGTTGAAAATAAAAACGAGTTGTGTGATTTTGTAGTGCTTGATTTGCCAAATTGTGAAGCACCCCTTTCGAGTGAAACCGCACCTAATCCTTTCGATCTTTACACCTCCCATCTAGAACCTAAATCGATAGATATCCATACTTTTGATGAGGTGTCTAAGGAAATTGATTTTCACTTGATTGAGGATATAGACGCCGGGAATATTTTGGATGATGAACCTGTCGATTTAATTGAGATTTTATGTTCAAATCATCATCCCGAGTTATTAAAGGTTTCTCCCAAATCTAATATGCGTCTTGAATTTGATGATAATGGCATGGATGAGTTGAATTTTGAGGAAAATTGTAAGGATAATATTGAGGAGAGTTTTGAGGATAATATTGAGGTTGAAACATTTTTGTTTAATGTGTCGGATTTTCCAATTCAGCCTCCTGAACCTTTGACTGTTATATCACCCTCCCTCCTTCCTATCGTTCCGACCGAACAAATGACCGTTACGCTTTCATCTCCTATACCAAGTTCGGCGTACCCATATTTTCTTGCGAATCTTGAGGGATTTGACCCCATTTCCCGACGGGTCGATAGGTTAGCGCAATCGCTTATAACATATCGATCATCACATATTGCGCTAATTTATTCACTCGATTTACACCCTCAAGTTCGCACGATCCTTCTTTCTCCTTTCCGCCCTTCTTTCCCCCCACCGAGACCATATTCTAACATTCTTCTTTCCACACGGTCTCGCATGTTTCTCATTTCTTTCATCTCCACCCCATTCTTGCACCGACTATACCTTTACCATGATAAGATTTTTGAATGGTTGGTGCTAACTTTTGGCTTGTGCAAGGCCAAGCTTAAGTTTGGGGGAATCTTTGTATATATGTATATATTTTTTGTTTTCTTTTCTATAAAAAAATATAAAAAAATTTCAAAACATTAAAAATATAGAAAAAAAATTTATAAATAAATAAACAGGGGAGTATTGGTATTTTGATCCTCTTGGTTTAGCATGACAGTGAGGACACTGTCAAGTTCAAGTTTGGGGGTATGCTCGGTACGTCTTCTTCCTTCGCATTCATTTGTACATATTTTTGCATTTGCATACTTATTTAAAAACCCATAAAAATTGAAAAAATTCAAAAATTATAAAAATTATTGTATTCAATTTTGGCTAATTGACTTTGGTTTGACAAATAGGTCAACTGGTTAGGAACAAGTAGATCTTAGACTTAGTGAATTAAAAACCCTAAAAATAACATTCCTTAAAGTTTAACGGTAGAAAGTATATGTCTTTGTAGATTATTTACAAATAAGCAAATTTTAGGTTCACTTCTTGGGCTAAGTCAAAATGAGGGAAGAGTATTGATGTTCTTATTGGAGTATAAGTTTGAAAAATAGTTCCTAGCTTAAGTCTAGATTCTGAAAACATGTACCCTACAAAATGCACAATCACGCATCTTGAAACTTGGAATAGTAGAAGAGACCTTGAAATGCTATTGTCTAAAGTCCTTAGTACGAAGAAAATAAAAGGAAAAAAAGTGTGAATATAGAATAAAAAAAATGGACACTGGTTTTTGTGATTACTTAAGGCTGTAAAAATAGAAAAATATTTAGCAAGGGTGCCTCATCACCTAGTGCCTTAGACCAACTGGTTTGGGAGTCACTGCTAAAGCCTTGGGTGTTGCAAAACTAGGAAGTACGCTTTAAAGTGCTAACGCATCTTGTAATCGGTTGTCGGTACCTCAAGAAGTATTAACGGTCGCATGAAGGATGTGTAAGCAAAATTCAATTAAAAATTCACCAACTAATTAGTACTTTGGACAACGGACAAGGGTACGATTGCTTGATTTGAATTTCCAAGTGTAGGGGTGACTTATACACACACGTGGGGATATATGATTGGAATTTAGATAAGAGAGAGGAATGAAGATTAGAACTTGTATCTTTAGTAGAGTTGATAGAAATTCCTAAGTGGAGATGGAACCCTAGAAGGAAAACTTAAGAAATGCCGAAAGCTAAGTAGGTCTACATAACATATATAATCTTAAGTTAAATAATGAGGAAGTGTGAAGAATATGGGTGGATAATTTGCGAGTCAAAAGGTAATAGAATTCCTTGTTAGAAAACCTAATTGGAAAACAAAAGTCAATGGGCCGAGTTGATAGGATTTTGTGGGTGTAATCCGCTGAAAACCCTCAGGAGACAACACTCCTCCTACTAGGGACACCTAGAGGTTTAACGGCTTGTTGCACGTGCTCAGTGCAATCGCGTTTCCCTGCGAAAGTGTGGTTAGGATTTTAGTGAATAAAAATAAGTTTGCTCGAGGACGAGCAAAAGATAAGTTTGGGGGTATTTGTTCACACCATAATATAGCATTATTATATTCCCCATTCTTATTCGTTTTATAAATAAACAGGTGCTTTTGACGCATGTCTGCTACATATTTCAGGTTACAGGTTCTTGGACAGAAAACAGTGAAAACGATGAAAAGACGATGCAAAAGTGGACTTTAACCAACAAATAGGAGGATCTTAGTCAAGCCTAGACGAAGGAACAGTTCACAATGTACAAGGCAACGCAAGGTCCAAGAATACAAGGCAAATGGTTAAAAAGCCATTGCAAATTGTTCACTGATGATTTGGAACCAATGCAGAAGCCCAAATGGAGAAAACAATAAAGAAATAAAAAGCCCAAAAGACACTGAAGCAGCCCAGAAGAAATAATCATCTGAACTTACTAAAGGTCCGCGGAACAGCGGCCCAAGCCCACCATTGCCGCGGTTCCGCGGCTAGAAGAAGACAAAAGGAAGATTTTATTTTACCAAAATTCATTTGAGGATTTGACTAGTTGACCTAGGGCTATTTTTGTAAATTTAGACATGCGGATCAAAATGTAACCTAGGGTTTCTATTTCCTATAAATAGAACCCAAATCCTTGTAATTTCTTATGCCTCCTTTTGATTAATAAATTTTAGAACTCTTTTGGAGAGCATCGGTGTTTCTTCTCCATTCAGAAATTCAGATCTGACAACCTTGCATGGATGATTGGAGGGATGCATCTGTAAGTGATTTAATTCCTTGCCTTAGTGTAGATTTAAATTCCTTGCCCTAGGTAGATTTAATTTCATGCCCTAGGAACTTGTTTAGGGTTTAGATTTTGGGAAGGATTTTGAGAGATGAGATCTCTCATCCCTTTCTTACCCACCAAATATTTACAATAGGACTCCATGCATACATGCACATACCGCTCCCTACGGCACTCTATCCCTCGAGATAGCGGTGATACCGTAGTATAAAGGCCCGGGTGTGATGTTTTCCATGGAGGTTAGGGTAAGGATCTCTAAAGGAAGGACAAGAACCTAGAGGAAGGAACACCTTCCCGAACGGATCTAATCCACTTTATTGATAATTACCATAACTCCTCATAGATCTTCATTCGGGTATTGAAAGTGGTGAGATTTAATTGCATTTCCAAACCATCCCTAAACCTAGCCCTAGCAAGAGTAGATCTAGATAATTGCCCTAGGATAATATAGGTTTTTAGATTTAATAATCAACCGAACACCCTTCGGAATTAACTCGTAAGAACGAATCGGAGATTCACAACATCCCTGTGGACCGACCCGTACTCACCGGCTAGCTGCAAAGCGACGCCGTTCTTGATTGCGGTTTAGAAATAGTTTTTGAGACATAAATCACATATGTAATTAACAATAATATTAATTAAGTATTATAGTGACATGGTTGTTGAGGGGTTGACTTTGTTGACTTGTTGACTTTGTCGACTGGTTGACTAGGTTGGACTAGTTGACCATCATGATGACAATGGCTATCATTTCATGGCAAAGACTTTTGCTTGCTTGTTCTCTTGTGCAAAATGAGTGCATGAAATGATATGGCTATTGTAGCTTAAACCATTACTAATACTTGATTGCTATTATGGGTTATGATGGTTTTGGATTATGAGAGCCAAGAGAGAAAAGTCTTGCTCATTCTTTCATTTCCTTTCACTCTCTTGTGTTCTTGAGCTCTCATCTTCTTCCTCTTGCTCTCCCTCTCTTTAGTCTATGGTTCACTTGTCTCATGTGTTGAGAACCAAGAACCATAGAGAAAAATCCCAACACACTCTCCTCTACTCACTCTAGTTCACAAGGTTTAGCAAACCGAGTGAACTAGTTTCTTCAAAGTTCGAAGAAGAAGCCAAAGGTAGAAGCTTTCAGGTGGATCGATCTTCGGCGCAAGGAGACAACGGGGTGAAGCCGATCCGGACAACCATCGAGGTTTGAAGACGAAGGAGTTCAAGAAAGAAAGGTATAACCCCCTATCCGAGTAGTTAACAACTCCTAGTTAGGTTGTTAGTTAGATGTTTAACAAAGATCCGGTTGTGAGTCCATGTTACCGCCTTTAGAAAATTGTTTTCATCAAATTCCGCATGCCCGAAAGTACCGGGAGAGGTAGCATGGACTTACAGTGGTATCAGAGCCTAGTTAAACTCTATCTAACATGTTAGCAAAGTAACTAGAAGATCGATCAAAGAAAAAAGTCACGAAATACACAAAAAATCAAACTTGCTGTCGATTTTCAAAGTACAGTAAAAGTAATAAATCATGCTTTAAAAATCGACTCAGGGTTTTTATAGTCTACTGTAGAAAAACGGTGAAGAGATCTCACCAAACCACCGCGGAAACGCGGAAATAGCTTGCTATTGCCGCGGTTCCGCAGCCGATTAAGCTCCTCTCTGGATCGTCTTCACTGCAGTTTGTTCTATGGGGTATTTTGGAAATTTTGGTATATGTTTTTTCAGCCCAGATTTTCCAGAAAGAAAATTTTGTTTTTGGAGCTTTAAAAACCGTATTTTGATCAAGTTTCTAAAGACTTAAGATGACGGGTTTTTATCTGTGATGTGATATTTTTATTGAACGTCTGCTAATCGCTATATGTCGATTAGTGGGAGTTATACAAATCTGTGATCTGTAATTTTATTAGAATGTGTATATGAATTCATTGGATTGTCGCGGGTGAATAGCCGGGGGTTGTGAGACGAGAGTTTTCTTTTCTTTCAATTCTTGTAAATTTGTAAATTGATGTAATAATTATTTGTATGGCCGCACAACCGGGTCGGGGTTGTAGCCGTCATTGTATAATTTCTTTTTACTGTTTTTGCTCCTAAGATAGACCAATGTAGGGGGTGCACAAACTACCGGGTATCCCGAAGTGCCGAGTGGCCTACTCACAGAGTTGAGGGAGGTTGCTTCGCTTCGGGTACTTGGCGGGTAGTTTGCCGCACCCGTAGGGGTCTTGGGTGGGGTATTGGCTATTCACCGCGACCGTGTAATCTGCTTTTCGTTACAGACTCGTACGAATTGCGGGTTCCTAGTATATCCAATGTGTTCATCTGTGATCTGAAATGGCTATCATTGTAATATATATCTATATATGATATTATTTAGGCGTTGCTTATATTTTACAGCCGCGCTAGCCCAGCCCCCGCTCGGTCGTTAGTTAAGTAACCTAACGGGTAATGACGGGTCCCCATGGCGAATGCGAATGGCATAAGCGTACGTCATATTTTGGTTGTTTTCTGCAATGGTAGGATTAAATGATGGGACGCATTAAGAGAACTAATGCAAGAATATCACGCATTAAAACAACTAATGCAAGAAAATAAACCAAGTAAAAGTCGTTGGAACACTTTCGAAAAACCACTCGGTTCTTTTCAAAACCAACTTTTAAATGCTGAGCTTGAGCCACTCCTTTTAAAAGCTATCTCGTTCCATCGATTATATCAAGTTCACTACGTTCACGGTGTTGCCAAAACCATCCGTAGCCCTCCATCATTTCAGTTAAATATTCGGTAGTATTCAAGCTATGTATTTTGACCTCACGCCAAGGCATAGTGATTGGTAGCTGCTGGATATTTATCTGTTGCATAGATAGAATGCGTTGGTTTGGGACAGTCGTACTGCCATTTTGGCCTACGTCAAGGGTAGGTACGGGTGGGTTCAAATTAACCTGGATAATGATGGGAAGAAATTGACATGTGACTTATGACATTTTGACCTCACGCCAAGGTCATAAGAGCATGGGGCAAAAATCCACATCGGGAGTTTCATAAGTACTGAAACTTGCTAGCACTGCATACCATTTGGAGTGTGATGATTCTGGTAGGATTCCTTCAATTTTGTCACGCGATGATATTTGGATCCCGATCCTACTGTGAGTATATGCTACTCCTCGGGAAATTTCTCACTTAACGATCAATGCTATAAACCTAGTAGGTGTCTAGAAAGGTGTTAGCGGGGCTACGCCCCCAGGGAAAAGAGGTTCTTAAATTATGGAACTTCGCGAAAGCGTTGGAAAACCTCCCTCGAAGTACTGACACTGGCCTGGCTGAACGGTTAAGCAAGAATTGTACGGTGAGATTGATCCTGACTAATTCTTCCTTTTTGGTTTGAGGAGGGATTCGAGAAACAGTGGGAGCCATCCTGTTTAGACAAACTAAAAACCATTCTAAACTTGCAAGAGCATCATGCTGAGTGTTTCTTCTCTCTCTCCTAATTGCAGCGACCAATCGACATGACTGGACATAATCTACTTCTAGATAAAAACATACTGACTGGGCCAAACTACAAAGATTGGCTCAGGAATGTCAAGATGGCAATCACATATGATAAACTGGGGTATCTTCTTACCACCAAAGCTCCCCCTGTCCCAGGTCCCAAAACCAGCGTCGCGGATAAGGAAATCCGTAAGACCTGGGAAATCGATTGCGCGAAGGCCAAGTGCCTCGTGCTTGCCTCTATGGACAACGAACATCAGAGGAGGCACGAGAATATGGACCTCGAATCCATATTTCTCCATACAAAAGAACTGTATGGAGAGCAGTCTCGTATAGCAAGATACGAAGTGTCGAAGAAGTTATTTTCGGCAAGGTTGGCCATCGGATCATCGGTAGCGGAACACGTGCTTAAGATGATTGGCCACATAGAAGAGCTCGCGGACCTTGGGACCACGTTGGAGAATGAGCTCTATACGGACTTGATTCTCCAGTCCCTTCCTTCCACTTACGCCCAGTTTATCCTGAACTTCAACTTACAAGAAAAGGAAGTTGAACTTTCAGAACTCCTCAACATGCTGTGGAGCGCAGAGGGCACCCTACAGAAAGGTAGGGAAACATCCACTTTGTTTGTAGGTGGATCTTCCTCTTCTAGGTCCAAGGCGAAAGCCAAGGGAAATAAGAAGAAAGCCCCCGCCAAACCAAGGGGCGGTGTTAGTAAAGTGGATACGAAGGGAAAGGCAAAAGCAACAAAGAAAGTGGGAAAGCTTGTGGATAAGGAAGAATGCTTCTATTGTCATAAGAAGGGACACTGGAAGAATGATTGCAGGGCTTGGAAGGCCAGAACACAGGAACTGAAGCAGGTTGCGGCTTCACCTTCATGTGTGTATGTTTTTGAAAACTGTCTTTCAATAAACTCTACTTCCTGGGTATTGGATACCGGATCAGGATCTCATATCGGTAATTCTTTGCAGGCGTTGAGAAACCGTAGGGTTTTGAAGGCAGGTGACATGACCCTCAAAGTAGCAAACGGAGCTAGCATGGATGCTAAAGCCGTGGGGGACTATCACCTTGGGTTGTCAGATGGACACGTTTTGGTTTTGCGTAATTGCTTTTTTGTACCCAACGCAACTTGTAATATCATTTCTGTATCTTTGAATTCTAGAGAAGGTTATGAATTTGCGTTTGTAAGTAATGTTGTAAACATTCACCTTAATCAAGTTCTGATTGGGTCCGGTACATTAAGCAATGGTATATACGTATTAAACCAACCACAGATTTTCAATGTCCAGAATACACACAAAAGAAAGCCTCCGGAAATAAATCAGACGTTCTTATGGCATTGTAGACTGGGTCACATCAATCAGAGAAGGTTGATGAAGTTACATGCAGAAGGATATTTGAATCCGTTCGAATATCAATCGTATGCCACTTGTCAATCCTGTCTCAAAGGAAAGATGACAAAGACTCCGTTTACTGGACACGGAGTAAGAGCGAGCGAGCTCTTGGGACTCGTACACAGCGACGTGTGCGGTCCAATGTCTACACATGCGCGAAGCGGTTATTCTTACTTCATTACTTTTACGGATGACTTTTCAAGGTACGGTTATGTCTTCTTAATGAAACATAAGTCCGAAACCTTTTGAAAATTCCAGGAATATAAGAATGAAGTAGAAAAACAAACCGGCAAAAGTATTGAGATTCTAAAATCGGATCGAGGTGGTGAATACTTTAGTGCCGAGTTCCTGGACTATTTAAAAGAGAACGGAATTCTCTCTCAGCTTACTCCTCCATACACTCCGCAACATAACGGTGTATCGGAGAGACGGAACCGAACCCTATTAGATATGGTATGGTCCATGATGAGTAACACTGAGTTACCGCGATCTTTTTAGGGGTATGCGCTAGAATCAGCTGCATACCTTTTGAACCGGGTTCCGACTAAGACTGTGCCTACCACACCATATGAAATATGGAGTGGGAAGAAACCCTATCTTCAATATCAGAAGATATGGGGATGTCAGGCTTTTGTCAAAAAGCAGCATGCAGACAAACTCGAGGCACGCTCAGCACTGTGCAAGTTTATGGGATACCCAAAGAACTCCAGGGGGTATCTCTTCTATTACGCAGAGGAACAAAAGATCATTGTTTCTCGTAATGCCCATTTTCTGGAATACCAGTTCTTAGAAAAGAAAACAAGTGGGAGCGAAATAGAACTGGAAGAAATTCCAGAACCACAGACTATTACTGAAAGCTTAGTAGAACCAGAGGGTTCAAAAGAACAGGACATTCCTGCGCCGCTCCGCAGAAGTAGTAGGCAGTCTCATCCGCCCGAGAGATACTATGGTTTTCTTATAGACGGGGATAGAGAGGATTGCATCATGGATTATGATGAGCCTACTAGCTTCCAGCAGGCCGTTCAGAGCGTTGACTCGGTAAAATGGCTGGATGCAATGCGGACCGAAATGGAGTCCATGTACACCAACAAAGTATGGACGTTGGACATTGCTCCAGACGGGGTAAAACCCGTAGGATGCAAGTGGATCTTCAAAAGGAAGATTGGTGTAGATGGACAGGTTGAGACCTATAAAGCTAGACTGGTTGCAAAGGGTTTTCGTAAAAGACCTGGTTTGGACTATGACGAGACCTTTTCTCCAATAGCTATGCTGAAATCCATTCGGATCCTTCTTGCCATTGCTGCCTTCCACGATTATGAGATTTGGCAGATGGATGTAAAGACCGCTTTTCTAAATGGAAATTTAGAGGAGTGTGTCTATATGGACCAGCCAGAGGGTTTCATTCAGAGTGGGAGCAGCGGAAAGGTGTGCAAGTTGCTTAAGTCCATATATGGACTAAAGCAGGCATCGCGGAATTGGAACATCTGTTTTGATGAGACGGTCAAGGAATTTGGCTTTATAAAAAATCCAGATGAACCATGTATCTATAGTAGATTTGTAGCGAGAACTGTAGTATTCCTCGTTTTATATGTGGATGACATTCTCTTAATAGGAAATGACATTCCTATGCTACAATCTGTCAAGGGGTTCTTGTCACACAGGTTCTCCATGAAAGACCTGGGTGATGCCTCATACATCCTGGGGATCCGGATCCATCGTGATAGATCCAAGAGGATATTAAGACTTTCATAGTCCAGGTACATCGACACCATACTGAAAAGATTCAGTATGGAAGATTCCAAGCGCGTTAACCTACCGGCTTGTCACGGGATCACCCTCTCTAAAGAGATGTCTCCCAAGACTGATTTGGAGAGGAATCGCATGTCTATTATACCCTACGCTTCTGCGGTAGGCTCTATAATGTATGCGATGTTGTGTACCAGACCGGATGTAGCTTATGCACTGAGTGTGGTAAGCCGGTATCAGTCAAACCCTAGGGAGAAACACTGGATAGCGGTAAAGAACATTCTCAAGTACCTGAGAAGGACTAAGGAGATGTTCTTGGTGTATGGCGGAAAAGACCTCCAGATCGAGGCCTTTGCTGACTCCAGCTTCCAATGTGACAAGGATGATTCCAAGTCCATGTCGGGTTTTGTCTTTACCCTCAATGGAGGGGCGGTGTGTTGGAAGAGTTCCAAACAGGAAACCGTTGCAGATTCGACGATGGAAGCGGAATACATCGCTGCATCTGATGCCGCAAAAGAAGCTGTTTGGATGAGGAAGTTCGTGAAAGAACTTCAAGTGGTTTCGTCCATTGTTGATCCCATACCTCTGTATTGCGACAACAACTGGGCTATAGCTTTAGCGAAGGAACCCAGGTGCCATCAGAGATCCAGACACATTTTGAGGCGGTATCACCTGATCAGGGAGATCGTGGATCGCCAGGAGATCGAGGTTCGGAGGGTTGCTTCAGAAGATAACACTGCAGATCCATTCACCAAGGCCTTGCCCCAGACTCAGTTCGAGCGGCTGATCGAGATGATAGGTCTTCGATACACCAGTACATGGCCTTAGTGCAAGTGGGAGATTGTTAGTGTATATGCCCTAGAGGCGATTACTGTATCATACTAGTTTGTATATTACATAATGGAAGCTTGGGATATTCGCCTTGTATATACAATCTTGCTCAAAATAGTAGTATGCTACTTGGTTTGTTTCTACTTCAATGTGTACATGTGTTTATTTTAGTATATCACTTATACACATTAGTGGAGCCCTTAGGATCTTTGCTTGATTACCAGCATTGTGATGGCAGTCACACTAGTGGGGGCTAGGTAATTTATAACCACATCCTTATGCAGGTCCCTAGTCATAGGACTATCGAGACAGGGCATCGATACTCCGGAATAGACTAGCGTATGCGCTTCTCATTCCAGAGTGGGAGGTGGTCTGTCCTACAGCCATCAGTACGTCGTACTGGAGATAGTATACGGGTGCTCGTTAGGTTACGAGTACTCTGGACAGGACTCGCCGGGAAATGAACGGTTGGTATTATACCTATCGTAAGTTATCAGTTCCCAGGTGACATGAGTACAGCTTAGTCCGCTGACTTGACACTGTTACTTCGCCTCGAGTGTGTTCCCACTGTACTTTGATTACTACCCTACCACGGCTCAAAGGAGTCTTGCAAACAGGTAGTAGTTGGGTGCAGTCCCGAAGCACTTGGAGGCAGTGACGGTTAGACAGGATTCGTCTCTCCCGGTATTGGGGGTTGACATCGCGCTGTGTCTAGGAGAGCCATTACACGAGTAGTCCCTGGCCAGGGCAAGCGAGATATACTGGTAGGTTTCCAGTGTTATCTCAGGGTGTTTTGGGCTTCACTCCGACACGACTTGTACCGCTATTAGGGGACTGACGTTTACCGCCCCCCTAGGCCCGCCATGCGTTGTATCAGACGAACAGACCGGACTGTACGGAGACTGTCACATTCAGGCTCAGTAGGAGTTTAGATGGGTTTCACCTCGTCAGTCTTCTTATCGGCATTTACCTGGGGACCGTTACGCACAGCTAGTGCCGCTTGCGGTATGTGGTTAAACCCACTGCCAGCGTAGTGTTGAGTCTTTAG
Source organism: Agapanthus africanus (assembly GCA_030015575.1). Classification (NCBI taxonomy): domain Eukaryota; kingdom Viridiplantae; phylum Streptophyta; class Magnoliopsida; order Asparagales; family Amaryllidaceae; genus Agapanthus; species Agapanthus africanus. The sequence continues at coordinate 631,001,155 of JASDDO010000019.1, forward strand.
AGTCCCACACAGAAAGCTATTCGCTTTTAGGTAAAAAAGTAGAGGTCGCATGGTTTTGCGACAGGTCGCATGGTTTTGCGAAAGGGTTCGGTCACATCCGTGCACTTATGCACGTACAGTGTCCGGACAGTTAACACTAGCGGGCTTTGGTTTAAGCCGGATCCTAGTGTATGTTTTGGGATTGGTTTTATCCAGTATGTATTCGTGTTCCTCGGAACGCGGATGCAGGTGTGTATGCACAGTTGACGGAGAGACAGAGGCAGAGGATTCTCATTAGGGTTGTTGACCGTTGACTGTTGACTATTGACTTTTTGCTCAACCCTTATGAGAATATCATATGTAATTAACAATAATATTAATTAAGTATTATAGTGACATGGTTGTTGAGGGGTTGACTTTGTTGACTTGTTGACTTTGTTGACCGGTTGACTAGGTTGGACTAGTTGACCATCATGATGACAATGGCTATCATTTCATGGCAAAGACTTTTGCTTGCTTGTTCTCTTGTGCAAAATGAGTGCATGAAATGATATGGCTATTGTAGCTTAAACCATCACTAATACTTGGTTGCTATTATGGGTTATGATGGTTTTGGATTATGAGAGCCAAGAGAGAAAAGTCTTGCTCATTCTTTCATTTCCTTTCTCTCTCTTGTGTTCTTGAGCTCTCATCTTCTTCCTCTTGCTCTCCCTCTCTTTAGTCTATGGTTCACTTGTTTCATGTGTTGAGAACCAAGAACCATAGAGAAAAATCCCAACACACTCTCCTCTACTCACTCTAGGTCACAAGGTTTAGCAAACCGAGTGAACTAGTTTCTTCAAAGTTCGAAGAAGAAGCCAAAGGTAGAAGCTTTCAGGTGGATCGATCTTCGGCGCAAGGAGACGACGGGGTGAAGCCGATCCGGACAACCATCGAGGTTTGAAGACGAAGGAGTTCAAGAAAGAAAGGTATAACCCCCTAACCGAGTAGTTAACAACTCCTAGTTAGGTTGTTTGTTAGATGTTTAACAAAGATCCGGTTTTGAGTCCATGTAACCGCCTCTAGAAAATTGTTTTTCATCAAATTCCGCTTGCCCGAAAGTACCGGGAGAGGTAGCATGGACTTACAGTGGTATCAGAGCCTAGTTAAACTCTATCTAACATGTTAGCAAAGTAACTAGAAGATCGATCAATGAAAAAAGTCACAAAATACACAAAAAATCAAACTTGCTGTCGATTTTAAAAGTACTGTAAAAGTAATAAATCATGCTTTAAAAATCGACTCAGGGTTTTTATAGTCTACTGTAGAAAAACGGTGCAGAGATCTCACCAAACCACCGCGGAAACGCGGCAATAGCTTGCTATTGCCGCGGTTGCGCAGCCGATTAAGCTCCTCTCTGGATCGTCTTCACTGCAGTTTGTTCTATGGGGTATTTTGGAAATTTTGGTATATGTTTTTTTAGCCCAGATTTTCCAGAAAGAAAATTTTGTTTTTGAGGCTTTAAAAACCGTATTTTGATCGAGTTTCTAAAGACTTAAGCTGACGGGTTTTTATCTGTGATGTGATATTTGTATTTAACGTCTGCTAATCGCTATATGTCGATTAGTGGGAGTTATACAAATCTGTGATCTGTAATTTTATTGGAATGTGTATATGAATTCATTGGATTGTCGCGGGTGAACAGCCGGGGGTTGTGAGACGAGAGTTTTCTTTTCTTTCAATTCTTGTAAATTTATAAATTGATGTAATAATTATTTATATGGCCGCACAACCGGGTCGGGGTTGTAGACGTCATTGTATAATTTCTTTTTACTGTTTTTGCTCCTAAGATAGACCCATGTAGGGGGTGCACAAACTACCGGGTATCCCGAAGTGCCGAGTGGCCTACTCACGAAGTTGAGGGAGGTTGCTTCGCTTCGGGTATTTGGCGGGTAGTTTGCCGCACCCGTAGGGGTCTTGGGTGGGGTATTGGATATTCACCGCGACCGTGTAATCTGCTTTTGGTTACAGGCTCGTACGAATTGCGGGTTCCTAGTATATCCAATGTGTTCATCTGTGATCTGAAATGGCTATCATTACAATATATATCTATATATGATATTATTTAGGCGTTGCTTATGTTTTACAGCCGCGCTAGCCCAGCCCCCGCTCGGTCGTTAGTTAAGTAACCTAACGGGTAATGACGGGTCCCCATGGCGAATGCGAATGGCATAAGCGTACGTCATATTTTGGTTGTTTTCTGTAATGGTAGGATTAAATGATAGGACGCATTAAAAGAACTAATGCAAGAATATCACGCATTAAAACAACTAATGCAAGAAAATAAACCAAGTAAAAGTCGTTGGAACACTTTCGAAAAACCACTCGGTTCTTTTCAAAACCAACTTTTAAATGCGGAGCTTGAGCTACTCCTTTTAAAAGCTATCTCGTTCCATCGATTATATTAAGTTCACTACATTCACGGTTTTGCCAAAACCATCCGTAGCCCTCCATCATTTCAGTTAAATATTCGGTAGTATTCAAGCTATGTATTTCGACCTCACGCCTAGGCATAGTGATTGGTAGCTACCGGATATTTATCTGTTGCATAGATAGAATGCGTTGGTTTGGGACAGCCGTACTGCCATTTTGGCCTACGTCAAGGGTAGGTACGGGTGGGTTCAAATTAACCTGGATAATGATGGGAAGAACTTGACATGTGACTTATGACATTTTGACCTCACGCCAAGGTCATAAGAGCATGGGGAAAAAATCCACATCGGTAGCTTCATAAGTACTGAAACTTGCTAGCACTGCATACCATTTGGAGTGTGATGATTCTGGTAGGATTCCTTCAGTTTTGTCACGCGATGATATTTGGATCCCGATCCTACTGTGAGTATATGCTACTCCTCGGGAAATTTCTCACTTAAGGATCAATGCTATAAACCTAGTAGGTGTCTAGAAAAGTGTTAGCGGGGCTACGCCCCCAGGGAAAAGAGGTTCTTAAATTAAGGAACTTCGCGAAAGCGTTGGAAAACCTCCCTTGAAGTACCGACACTGGCCTGGCTGAACGGTTAAGCAAGAATTGTACGGTGAGATTGATCCTGACTAGTTCTTCCATTTTAGTTTGAGGAGGGATTCGAGAAACAATGGGAGCCATCCTGTTTAGACAAACTAAAAACCATTCTAAACTTGCAAGAGCATCATGCTGAGTGTTTCTTCTCTCTCTCCTAATTGCAGCGACCAATCGACATGACTGGACTTAAGTTACTTCTAGATAAAAACATACTGACCGGGCTAAACTACAGAGATTGGCTCAGGAATGTCAAGTTGGCAATCACTTACGACAAACTGGGGTATCTTCTTACCACCAAAGCTCCCCCTTTCCCAGGTCCCAAAACCAGCGTCGCGGATAAGGAAATCCGTAAGACCTGGGAAATCGATTGCACGAAGGCCAAGTGCCTCGTGCTTGCCTCTATGGACAACGAACATCAGAGGAGGCATGAGAATATGGACCTCGAATCCATATTTCTCCATACAAAAGAACAGTATCGAGAGCAGTCTCGTATCGCAAGATACGAAGTGTCGAAGAAGTTATTTTCGGTAAGGTTGGACATCGGATCATCGGTAGCGGAACATGTGCTTAAGATGATTGGCTACATAGAAGAGCTCGCGGACCTTGGGACCATGTTGGAGAATGAGCACTATACGGACTTGATTCTCCAGTCCCGTCCTTCCACTTACGCCCAGTTTATCCTGAACTTCAACTTACAAGAAAAGGAAGTTGATCTTTCAGAACTCCTCAACATGCTGTGGAGCGCAGAGGGCACCCTACAGAAAGGTAGGGAAACATCCACTTTGTTTGTAGGAGGATCTTCCTCTTCTAGGTCCAAGGCGAAAGCCAAGGGAAAGAAGAAGAAAGTCCCCGCCAAACCAAGGGGCGGTGTTAGTAAAGTGGATACGAAGGGAAAGGCAAAAGCAACAAAGAAAGTGGGAAAGCTTGTGGATAAGGAAGAATGCTTCTATTGTCATAAGAAGGGACACTGGAAGAATGATTGCAGGGCTTGGAAGGCCAGAACACAGGAACTGAAGCAGGTTGCGGCTTCAGCTTCAGGTGTGTATGTTATTGAAAACTGTCTTTCAATAAACTCTACATCCTGGGTATTGGATACCGGATCAGGATCTCATATCGGTAATTCTTTGCAGGCGTTGAGAAACCGTAAGGTTTTGAAGGCAGGTGACATGACCCTCAAAGTTGAAAACGGAGCTAACATGGATGCTAAGGCCGTGGGGGACTATCACCTGGGGTTGTCAGATGGACACGTTTTGGTTTTGCGTAATTGCTTTTTTGTACCCAACGCAACTTGTAATATCATTTCTGTATCTTTGACTTCTAAAGAAGGTTATGAATTTGCGTTTGTAAGTAATGTTGTAAACATTCACCTTAATCAAGTTCTGATTGGGTCAGGTACATTAAGCAATGGTATATACGTATTAAACTAACCACAGATTTTCAATGTCCAGAATACACACAAAAGAAAGTCTCCGAAAATAAATCAGACTTTCTTATGGCATTGTAGACTGGGTCATATCAATCAGAGAAGGTTGACGAAGTTACATGCAGAAGGATATTTGAATCCGTTCGAATATCAATCGTATGCCACTTGTCAATCCTTTCTCAAAGGAAAGATGACAAAGACTCCGTTCACTGGACACGGAGTAAGAGCGAGCGAGCTCTTGGGACTCGTACACAGCGACGTGTGCGGTCCAATGTCTACACATGCGCGAAGCGGTTATTCTTACTTCATTACTTTTACGGATGACTTTTCAAGGTACGGTTATGTCTTCTTAATGAAACATAAGTCCGAAGCCTTTGGAAAATTCCAGGAATATAAGAATGAAGTAGAAAAACAAACCGGCAAAAGTATTAAGATTCTAAGATCGGATCGAGGTGGTGAATACTTGAGTGCCGAGTTCCTGGACTATTTAAAAGAGAACGAAATTCTCTCTCAGCTTACTCCTCCATACACTCCGCAACATAACGGTGTATCGGAGAGATGGAACCGAACCCTATTAGATATGGTATGGTCCATGATGAGTAACACTGAGTTACCGCGATCATTCTAGGGGTATGCGCTAGAATCAGCTGCATACCTTTTGAACCGAGTTCCGACTAAGACTGTGCCTACCACACCATATGAAATATGGAGTGGGAAGAAACCCTATCTTCAATATCTGAAGATCTGGGATGTCCGGCTTTTGTCAAAAAGCAGCATGCGGACAAACTCGAGGCACGCACAGTACTGTGCAAGTTTGTGGGATACCCAAAGAACTCCAGGGGGTATCTCTTCTATTACGCAGAGGAACAAAAGATCATTGTTTCTCGTAATGCCCATTTTCTGGAACACCAGTTCTTAGAAAAGGAAACAAGTGGGAGCGAAATAGAACTGGAAGAAATTCCAGAACCACAGACTATTACTGAAAGCTTAGTAGAACCAGACGGTTCAAAAGAACAGGACATTCCTGCGCCGCTCCGCAGAAGTAGTAGGCAGTCTCATCCGCCCGAGAGATACTATGGTTTTCTCATAGACGGGGATAGAGAGGATTGCATCATGGATTATGATGAGCCTACTAGCTTCCAGCAGGCCGTTCAGAGCGTTGACTCAGTAAAATGGCTGGATGCAATGCGGACCGAAATGGAGTCCATGTCACCAACAAAGTATGGACGTTGAACATTGCTCCAGACGGGGTAAAACCCGTAGGATGCAAGTGGATCTTCAAAAGGAAGATTGGTGTAGATGGACAGGTTGAGACCTATAAAGCTAGACTGGTTGCAAAGGGTTTTCGTCAAAGACCTGGTTTGGACTATGACGAGACCTTTTCTCCAGTAGCTATGCTGAAATCCATTCGGATCCTTCTTGCCATTGCTGCCTTCCACGATTATGAGATTTGGCAGATGGACGTAAAGAAAGCTTTTCTAAATGGAAATTTAGAGGAGTGTGTCTATATGGACCAGCCAGAGGGTTTCATTCAGAGTGGGAGCAGCGGAAAGGTGTGCAAGTTGCTTAAGTCCATCTATGGACTAAAGCAGGCATCACGGAGTTGGAACATCTGTTTTGATGAGACGGTCAAGGAATTTAGCTTTATCAAAAATCCAGATGAACCATGTATCTATAGTAGATTTGTAGCGAGAACTGTAGTATTCCTCGTTTTATACGTGGATGGCATTCTTTTAATAGGAAATGACATTCCTATGCTACAATCTGTCAAGGGGTTCTTGTCACACAGGTTCTCCATGAAAGACCTGCGTGATGCCTCATACATCCTGGGGATCCGGATCCATCGTGATAGATCCAAGAGGATATTAGGACTTTCACAGTCCAGGTACATCGACACCATACTGAAAAGATTCAGTATGGATGATTCCAAGCGCGGTAACCTACCGGCTTGTCATGGGATCACCCTCTCTAAAGAGATGTCTCCCAAGACTGATTTGGAGAGGGATCGTATGTCTATTATACCCTACGCTTCTGCGGTAGGCTCTATAATGTATGCGATGTTGTGTACCAGACCGGATGTAGCTTATGCACTGAGTGTGGTAAGCCGGTATCAGTAAAACCCTGGGGAGAAACACTGGATAGCGGTAATGAACATTCTCAAGTACCTGAGAAGGACTAAGGAGATGTTCTTGGTGTATGGTGGAAAAGACCTCCAGATCGAGGCCTTTGCTGACTCCAGCTTCCAGAGTGACAAGGATGATTCCAAGTCCATGTCGGGTTTTGTCTTTACCCTCAATGGAGGGGCGGTGTGTTGGAAGAGTTCCAAACAGGAAACCGTTGCAGACTCGACGATGGAAGCGGAATACATCGCTGCATTTGATGCCGCAAAAGAAGCTGTTTGGATGAGTAAGTTCTTGAAAGAACTTCAGGTGGTTCCGTCCATTGTTGATCCAATACCTCTGTATTGCGACAACAACGGGGCTATAGCTTTAGCGAAGGAACCCAGGTGCCATCAGAGATCCAGACACATCTTGAGGTGGTATCACCTGATCAGGGAGATCGTGGATCGCCAGGAGATCGAGGTTCAGAGGGTTGCTTCATAAGATAACACTGCAGATCCATTCACCAAGGCCTTGCCCCAGACTCAGTTCGAGCGGCTGAACGAGATGATAGGTCTTCGATAGGTCAGTACATGGCCTTAGTGCAAGTGGGAGATTGTTAGTGTATATGCCCTAGAGGCCATTACTGTATCATACTAGTTTGTATATTACTTAATGGAAGCTTGGGATATTCACCTTGTATATACAATCTTGCTCAAAATAGTAGTATGCTACTTGGTTTGTTTCTACTTCAATGTGTACATGTGTTTATTTTAGTATATCACCTATACACATTAGTGGAGCCCTTAGGATCTTTGCTTGATTACCAGCGTTGTGATGACAGTCACACTAGTGGGGGCTGGGTAATCTATAACCACATCCTTATGCAGGTCCCTAGTCGCAGGACTATCGAGACAGGGCATAGATACTCCGGAGTAGACTAGCGTATGCGCTTCTCATCCCAGAGTGGGAGGTGGTCTGTCCCACAGCCATCAGTACGTCATACTGGAGATAGTATACGGGTGCTCATTAGGTTACGAGTACACTGGACAGGACTCGTCGGGAACTGACCGGTTGGTATTATACCTATCGTCAGTTATCAGTTCCCAGGTGACATGAGTACAGCTTAGTCCGCTGACTTGACACTGTTACTTCGCCTCGAATGTGTTCCCACTGTACTTTGATTACTACCCTACCACGGCTCAAAGGAGTCGCGCAAACAGGTAGTAGTTGGGTGCAGTCCCGAAGCACTTGGAGGCAGTAACGGTTAGACAGGATTCGTCTCTCCCGGTATTGGGGGTTGACATCGTGCTGTGTCTAGGAGAGTCATTACACGAGTAGTCCCTGGTCAGGGCAAGTGAGATATACTGGTAGGCTTCCAGTGTTATCTCAGGATGTTTTGGGCTTCACTCCGACACGACTTGTACCGCTATTAGGGGACAGACGTTTACCGCCCCCTAGGCCCGCCATGCGATGTATCAGACGAACAGACCGGACTGTACGGAGACTATCATATTCAGGATAAGTAGGAGTTCAGATGGGTTTCACCTCGTCAGTCTTCTTATCGGCATCTACTTGGGGACCGTTACGCACAGCTAGTGCCGCTTGCGGTCTGTGGTTAAACCCACTGCCAGCGTAGTGTCGAGTCTTTAGAGTCCCACACAGAAAGCTATTCGCCTTTAGGCAAAAGAGTAGAGGTCGCATGGTTTTGCGACAGGTCGCATGGTTTTACGACAGGGTTCGGTCACATCCGTACACTTATGCACGTACAGTGTCCGGACAGTTAACACTAGCGGGCTTTGGTTTAAGCCAGATCCTAGTGTACGTTTTGGGATTGGTTTTATTCAGTATGTATTCGTGTTCCTCGGAACGCGGATGCGGGTGTGTATGCACAGCTGACGGAGAGACAGAGGCAGAGGATTCTCATTAGGGTTGTTGACCGTTGACTGTTGACTATTGACTTTTTGCTCAACCCTAATGAGAATATCATATGTAATTAACAATAATATTAATTAAGTATTATAGTGACATGGTTGTTGAGGGGTTGACTTGTTGACTTTGTTGACCGGTTGACTAGGTTGGACTAGTTGACCATCATGATGACAATGGTTATCATTTCATGGCAAAGACATTTGCTTGCTTGTTCTCTTGTGCAAAATGAGTGCATGAAATGATATGGCTATTGTAGCTTAAACCATCACTAATACTTGATTGCTATTATGGGTTATGATGGTTTTGGATTATGAGAGCCAAGAGAGAAAAGTCTTGCTCATTCTTTCATTTCCTTTCTCTCTCTTGTGTTCTTGAGCTCTCATCTTCTTCCTCTTGCTCTCCCTCTCTTTAGTCTATGGTTCACTTGTCTCATGTGTTGAGAACCAAGAACCATAGAGAAAAATCCCAACACACTCTCCTCTACTCACTCTAGTTCACAACGTTTAGCAAACCGAGTGAACTAGTTTCTTCAAAGTTTGAAGAAGAAGCCAAAGGTAGAAGCTTTTAGGTGGATCGATCTTCGGCGCAAGGAGACGACGGGGTGAAGCCGATCCGGACAACCATCGAGGTTTGAAGACGAAGGAGTTCAAGAAAGAAAGGTATAACCCCCTAACCGAGAAGTTAACAACTTATAGTTAGGTTGTTAGTTAGATGTTTAACAAAGATCCGGTTTTGAGTCCATGTTACCGCCTCTAGAAAATTGTTTTTCATCAAATTCCGCATGCCCGAAAGTACCGGGATAGGTAGCATGGACTTACAGCAGCCCCCTTCAGCAACGTGAATGGACCACCCAGCACTTCACGGAATCCGGTAACTTGGGCACCTCTCTTGGGTCAACCTGTACCCCCTACGAGTGCGGCGAATAGCCCGCCAATTCTTGAGTGAAGCCCCCTCCGTCTCAATGCCATGAGATGCGGGCTCGTTGCCCTCTAGAACCCGGCTATCCGTGCACCCCACCTTTGGGTAATCCTAGTACAGAAAGAAAAATATACATACAACGGGTACATCGACCTCGACCTGGTCGTTCCCCAAAAGAATAATATACAATCAGGCAGTGACGGCAGTCCACATGTCGGACGCTCGCCCCGCAATATCAAATGTACATAATACAACAAAAACTGTACTAGCATTCCATCCAGGCTATCCCCCACGACCAATCCGCAACATCACAGCAATACACAGAACATCAACATGAACGTCACGTTCGCAAATCCGTCTAACCGGGCTATTGTAGTTTGACAGGATTTACCGATCAAGTGGCATTCACGGTCACAGATATAATGTAAATACTGTGAACCAACATGTTAGAAGTTTCGATCGATCAAATTTACCAAAGTGGGCCCCAAGCATTACTGTAGCACATAAAGAAATTCTAGGCCCAAAATGAATATTCCAAAACCCCCATTTCCAACCCAAAAGCCCACTGGAAAAAATTGGCACGATGATAACACAATACTGCCGCTGAATCGCGGCCAGAAGGGGGTTTTGGCCGCGGTTCAGCGGTCTTACTAATGAATCATGGTGTCGAATTTTTACAGTGAGCTTAAAAGTCCCTGCACATACTTCTGCAATAACCTAAAAAATTTTTGGAGCCAAAAAAATTTCGACAGAAAACTGATATGAATGAAAATGCGGTGTGATTGCTCCGCCCCGATACACCGACGTGCTGTGGTGTATGTGGAGGAATAATGCTGAGAGAGAATCTCATTCTCCTTTAGAATAATCCAGGAATTCCGTGCTCAAGTATTCTCCTCTTTGATCACATCAAAAGATATAATACTTATACCCGTTTTGGTTCTCTACTTCTAACTTATATTCTGTGAATATCTCAAAAGCTTCGGACATGTGTTCCAACAGGAACATATGTCTGAATCTTGAGAGATCATCAGAGAATGTAATGAAGTACAAAGAACTGGTCTTGGCATGTGTAGACAAGGGACCTTCATACATCAACATGTATCATCCCAAGAGTTCACTAACTCTTTCTCTGTTTCCCATAAACGGAGCTGTGGTCATCTTATCTCTGTGACATGACCGGAAAGTTTCACAAGATGTAAATTTAAACTAATTTAAATATGCATCTTTATATAACTTCAGCTAGTCGGGTCGCATTGATATGACCTAGTCTACAATACCTCAAGAAGGATTCGTTCATTTCTGAAAAATTCCTCTTGTGTGTGTTCTGTATACTAAGAACAGTAGTTTGATTTAGAACGTTAATGCTTTTAGATAACGTGCCTGAGCTGATCAACTCTTGATATATGAAATGTTCAAAACATTATCCAACAATACAAAATTATATCCTTTCTTTAATAAAGAGACTGATATGATGTTGTATATCAGGTTCGGTATCTAATAAAATTCGTTCAGAATCAATGTATTCTGGTAATACAGGGTGATAGTGACCAACAGACATGGCTGCAACACTTGCACCGTTTTCTATCTCATGAAACTTATCACCCGTTCTCAGTTCTCTACCTATCTGTAGCCCATGTAACAGATTACATATGCTGGATTCTGATCCGGTATCTCATACCCAGGACGTAAAGGTTACTGAGAAACAGTTCTCTGTAATGAACATACCCGAAGAAGATGCATCAGCATGCACTTTCTTCGTTTGGGCGGCACGGGAATTCTAGTAATCCCCAATTTCCTGCTCTGTCTTATAACAATTATTAGTTGGAGCGGGACCAACATTCCCCAGCTCAGTATAACAAGCGGGTTCGGTCAATACATCCGTATTATTATCTTGATTATGGCATGATATGGTCGCTACCTGGAGAGAGAGAGAAGAAAACACTCTGCGTGCGCTCTTGCAAGATTAGAGCAATTTAGACATGACCAGCTAAGTTACATAAGGATGAATATGAGAATCTTTTCGAATTTTCATCTTATGCTACTTGCCAGTCTTGTTTCAAAGGTAAAATGACCAATACTCCGTTTACTGGAAACAGAGAAAGAGTTAGTGAACTCTTGGGACAGATAAATGATGATGTATACGGTCCTATTTCTACAAATACCAGGGTTGGTTCTTTGTAATTCATTATATTCATCGACTATCTCTTAAGATTCCGACATGTGTTTGATTGAAAGAATTAAAGTTAACCGCAATCAAGACGGTGTCGCTATGCAGCTAGCCGGTTGAGCACGGGTCGATCCACAGGGAGATGGTTTTATTTCCGTTCTTGTCTTTGACGAGTCAATAAAATATTTGTGTATGAGTTGTTCGATTCTATCCTAAGTGTATTATTTGCAAGTATAAAGTTGTTAAGAAAAAGATACGAGATTATAAGCTAAAGAAATCCGTACTCAAAACCTTTGAGCCGAATCTTGACCAATTGAAGCTAGAGCAATCGGCAACAACGTGGATTAGGGGATTTAAGCGCGGTATTCGTGGAATACGGCTTATTTACCCTTGTCCTTCCGTTCTTGTCTCTTGCTTTCGCCTCCGGCCAAACCGAACGCAACCGGTCGCGGTTAGGAATCACCGTTACCTTGTCAGGGTACGGTGCCTAACGGAGCGCTTGCGTATGGTTTGGGCGGAGTTCAATGGAAAATACGGGAAAAGGAAATGGGCAAAGAAACATTAACTTAGAATACCGTATTTTTCTCTTACCAAAGATAATTACATTCATTCACAAGAAAGAACCAAAAAGAGAGAACAAAAAGAAAAGAACAAAGAAAAGAAAAGATTACAAACAAGTAATTAAAGTGCATGAATATAAATTGCAAGAAAGTAAAGCAAGGTAATAAAAAGCAAGTAATAAATAAGCAAATAAAAAGAACAAGAAACTAGAACTCAAGACAAGCATGTGATCAATAGCCAACCCTTAAACTTGCAAGCTCAATCAAGAGGTTGCAAGATCAAGAGAAGGGTAGAGAACGCATGTGAAATGAAGTGCTAATTCCATGAAAGAATACGACCCTTGAGATCAATAACTAACCCTTAACCATTCAAGCTCAATGAAGAGGTTGAATGATCAAGAGAAAGCAAGAATCTCAAGGGGAAGAAGAAACAAGAGAGAATGATACAAAAAGCCCTCATCTTTATTGATCTCCCACTCAAAAAGCTCTCACTACAATTTTCATGGAAAAAGAATGAAGAAGAAGAAGAAAAAGACTAAATCCTAAAAAGAAAGAAGAACAAAGAATCACCCTTGGCTTAGCTCAATTCTGGAGTATTTATAGGCAGAGGGTTGAAGATCTAGGGCAAGAATCTGCCACTATATGAAGTCCCTAAAATACCCCCAAAACACGACAACCAGAGGACACTACATGGCCGCGGATCCGCGGCCTAGACCCCCTATTGGCCGCGGATCCGCGGCCCTATGGTGGAGTTGGGTTGTCGTATTTTGGGTGCTTCCCTGGTTTTTCTTGTACTTTATTCCGGCATATGATTTTTCTCAGATTTTCTTCACGATTTTTCCAGAATTTCTGTTGATGGAAGGGTGGACTTTTGTGGATGCTTTTGTCATGATTGCCTCGAGCTCCGCGTAGATCTCTTGGATCTTGTGCTGCCATTGAGCCTTGTGCATGAAAGCGACAATCGATTTGACATTTTGTCTCTTAAACTGGTATCTGGCAACATACGGATGAAGAGCGGAGACCGTGTTTTCTCAGTGGTTGGCAGGAACCCGGATTTTGTCATGTTTTCCATGAATTTCACCGTTTTAGAACCGAGAACCTGTATTCTGCAAATATGTAGCAAACACTGATCAAAAGCACCTACCTATAAACACACGAGCGTAAGAATGGGCGGTATAAAATGTAATATTCTAGTATGAACAAATACCCCCAAACTTAACTTTTGCTCATCCCGAGCAAAACCAATTATTCACAAAAATAAAATCCTAACCGCACTTTCGTAGGGAACGCGATTGCACTGAGCGCGTGCAATAAGCCGTTAAACCTCTAGGTGTCCCTAGTAGGAGGAGTGTTGTCTCCTGAGGGTTTTCAGCGGATACTACCCACAAAATCCCGTCAAGCTAGTGTCATAAGTTAACATCGATTCTATTCCTATAGTTTAGTATTTACGTTAGAAATTCTATCATCCTAAGTTAGAAATATCCAACCCTTATTTTTCACACCTCCTATCTATTTAACCTTAGGTCCTATACGTTCCAAAAAAGTTTAAAAAGATATCGGTATCTCCTGAGTTTTCCTTCTAAAGTGCGGCCTCAAATCAGGGATTTTTATCAACTTTACAGAAAATACAAGTCTTATTCTTTATTTCTATCTTTTATCCAAACATCGATTGTATACCCCTACGTGTGTGTATATTTGCACCCCTACACTTGAGAATTCAATTCAAGCTATAATACCCTTGCCCTAATACCTAATACTACTTCTTTTCATTAAGGATGGACGGATTTGCTCACACACTTTTCATGCGACTATTAATGCTTCTTGAGGCACTAACGGCCGATTACTGAATGTGTGAGCTTAAAGCGTAAATAGCAGTTTCCAGGTCTTGACTTTATTCTATTTTCCTTTTTCTTTTTCTTTTTCTTTTTCTTTTTCTTTTTCAAGACCGGATATATTTTTCAACATGCTCTTTTGGTGTTTAGCTTTAAATACCGTTTTTTCTTTCATACTAGGCTTTCAGGCAAGAGTATTTCAAGGTATCCTCTACTATCCCAAGTTTCAAGGTGCGTGTAAGTGCAGTTTGTAGGGTATATGTAGGGTTCCTAGGCACCCTAATGAGGTCTCACAAGGCATCGATCATGCCAAATTAAATTTTTACGGTGCCGAGAAACCCTAAACTACGGATCGTCGGCTAGAATTCTAGGCGAAAAGTAAACTAGTTAACAATTAACTAAGAGATACGGAAATACAACCTTTGTAGATCCGGTGCTCCACCTCCATAGCGCCACAACGAAGTCGTCTCCGCTGTCCAAATCAAATCCGGGCTCTAGCGTCGGCTTCATCGAAGAATGGGCAAGCTAGGTCGTCGATGTCCATGCCGAAGATGATCTACGTCGAAGCATCGCAAGATCAAGCTCTCACTTCACCAAGTCAAGAAACATGTGAAGGAAACACACTCTACTACATGGCAAGAGGTAGAGGATGAAGAAATAGGAAGTGGGTAGACTTTAGATTTGGGTTTCTCACTCATATGCTCAATATGCCATTGATGAAGACAAGCTTCTTCATGAAGAAGAAGAAGAGCAAGAAGAAGATAAATATTATGATAAGAATTAAAATAAAAGGAAAAATCCATTCTTATCATAATTCTCACCATGGTTAGGTGTAGAGAATTAACTTGAGTTAATAGAAGTGGTTAGGGTTAAGCATGAGACAAAATGGTCAAAGTCTTTATGAAGATTCATGAATGGTCAAAAGAAAGCAACCATTTTCCTCATTATCTTTTCATTTATTCATTTATCAAAAATAAATAGATAATTAAATAAGATAAATGAATAACAAATAATAAACCCTAACCATTCCTTTAACCAAGGTTTAATTCTTTATACTTAACCATTTTTGCATGCACCATCAAATATGATACAAGCAAGTGCACAAATCATATCGCATATGCAAAGCGCACATTTGAGCGAGAAAATCCATATAAAGTGAACCGATACTAGTTAATGCAAAGCAATATATCAAATATATTATTATGCATTAAATCATTAAATCAACACTTGATTTAACGATCCGGTCATATCGCATATAACCGACTAGTATCCAATGTATCGGCTTATCGAATCAACGCTTGAATCGATAACTAGGTTATATCGCATACAACCATTCGACGCATTGATCGCGAGAACGAAATACGGTAACACATACACGCATTATTCTCGGTCCCGCACATATCTCATATGCGCTCCTATTTCGTTTCGCTTGAGCCAGGAAACCTCTGTGTAGGACTCTAAAGACTCGTCAATACGCCGGCAGCAGGTGATGATCATATCAAACACTCACAAGCCGCAAGCGGTCTGCTAAACGTAACGGCCACCCGGGTATTGAGCGATCTGAAGATCGACGAGCAAGCCCGCTCACACTCCAGTGAATCCAACCAGTAACACTACCGTACAGTCCGGTCTGATCGTCTGATATGTCGCATATCTCGCCTAGGGGTGGTAAACGTCAGACCCCAATAGCTCGATAAGTCGTGTCGATATGAGGTCTATAACTATTCGAGAAACTACTAGTAACACTTACCAGTAAATCTCAGCAACCCTGGCCAGGGATTTCCTGTTATAGCCAATCGAACACAGCGCAACATCAACCCCCTATACCGGGTGAGACGAATCCCCTCCTATCGCTCATTGCCTCCATGTGACTCGGGACTGTACCCAAAAACCACCGTTTTGCACGCCCTCTTGGACGTTGTAAGATGGAAATCAAAGCACAGTGGGAACCACACAAGACTCTATGACGATCTCAGGTCAACAGACTACTCTGTACCAGTGTCACCAGAGAACTGCCATCTGACGTGAGGTATAATACCATCTGGGAGTTCTCGGCGAGTCCGTCCAGTGTACCCAGTCTCTATTGAGCACCCGTATATCATCTCTGATATCAAACACCAATGGATATGGGATAATCCATCGCCCATCTGTATGGGTCGAGAAGGTATACGCTAGTCTACTCTGGTATATCGATGCCCCGTCTCGATACACCCTCGACTAGGGACTTTGAAGGACGTACTTATGGACTACCATGTCCCCACTAGTATGATCCGCATCATAGTCCAGGTAGTCAAGCACACATCCTAAGGGCTTTACCAACATGTAACAGAGAGACAATCAGTATACACGTTAAGGTAAAGTTCATCCAGATAGCATACTATCATGTCGAGCAAGAAAGTCCTCCCTATATATGTCCCAGCATCCACTACAATATACATCCTATGTACAGTAATGGCCTCTAGGGCATACATATAACTAAAAATCTCCCACTTGCACTAGGGCCATCTGTAGCAGTGGTTGTAGTATCTCATACCCAACCATCCCATAAAAATCTCTCTCTGGGAACAGGCCTTTGTGAGTGGATCCGCTGTGTTGTCCTCTGAATCTACTCTCCTAACCTCGATCTCCCTGGAGATCATCCATCTCCATGATCAAGTGATACTGCCTTAGAATATGTCTGGATCACTGATGGGACCGGCGTTCCTTGGCATAAGCCACAACTCCATTGTCTCACAATGGTAGGAACATAGTTCATCTCATGAACCAATATGCACCCAAACAGCCTCTTTGGTAGCATCTTAAGTAGCGATGTATCCTGCCTTTATCGTCTAGTATGTCACGGTATCTAGCTTGGAACTCTTCCAACATACCGTCCCTTTACTGAGGGTAAAGACAATGCCTGCGACTGACATTCAGTCGTCCTTATCACCCTGGAACACTTCCAGTGATTCTCCCCTGGATCGATTGATACCATCTCACTACAACTAGTGAGAATCCTAACATCCAATTAAATCTATCTCATAGATCCAAAACTCAGGATTTAGGAGGTATCATTTCGATCCTATGTAGAGAATCATTGTGACAGACGGAGATTGATCGAGCGTAGCATAAGAAAACTCCTTTCTTATCAAGAGTATGTCATCCACGTACTCTACGAGGATCACCACCATACTCCCTACTACCTTTTTGTTTATACAAGGTTCATCTACCATTTTGATGATATCAAACTCTTTGACTACTTCATCAAAACAGATGTTCCAACTCCGCGATGCTTGCTTTATCCTATAAAACATCTTGCACACGTTTCCGCTGCTCCCACTGTCTACGAAGCCCTCTGGCTGTGTACTTATAGACGCTCTCTTCCAAATCATCATTTAGAAAAGCAGTCAAGACACCCAACCACCAGATATCGTAGTCATGGTATGTAGCCGTGGTAAGTAGGATCTGGATGGACTTAAGCATAGATCCTTAGAAAAGGTTTCATCATAATCCATGCCTGGTCAATGACGAAAACCTTTAACAAGTCTAGCTTTGAAAGTCTCAACTTTTCCATCTACACCAAGTAATCTTCTCAAGATATACTTGCTCCTGATGGGGATTTAACCCTTCAGATATAGCAACCAAAGTCCATACTTTGTTGGTGTATAAGGATTCCATCTCAGATCACTAAGCATCCAGCCATTCTTACAGAGTCTTACTCCTGATGGCCAGCTCGAAGCTAGTTGGGTCATCATCTCATGATGCAATCCTCGCTCCCACTGTCATAGAGAAACCAATGTATCTCTCAGGTGGGTGAGAAAACCCTACTAGATCGGCGGAGAGGCTGAGGTTCGTTGGTCTCTACTGAATCCTTTGGTTTTATCAAATCATCTGCTGCAGTTTGTATAGCTGGAACCTTTCCAGTTCTACATTACAGACCTTGCCTCGAGCTTGTCCGAATTTTGGTTTTAGACATAGGCCGGACAACTCCAAATCTTAACTAGCTTAAGACATGGGCTCTTCCCTTTCCATATCACATATGAAGCGGTAGGCAACCGATTTGATTGGAACCCTATTCAATAGGTATGCAGCTTCTCAAGTGCATAACTCCCAAAAGGAAAAAAGTAACTCAGTAGTACTCATCATGGAACACACCTTATCATATAGGGTGTTATTGCTCCGCCCCGATATACCATCATGCTATGGTGTATACAGAGGAGTAATGCTGAGAGAGAATCTCATTCTCCTTTAGAATAGTCCAGGAATTCCATGCACAAGTATTCTCCTCCCTGATCTCATCATAGGACATAATACTTATACCCGTATTTTGGTTCTCTACTTCTAAATCATATTCTGTGAATATCTCAAAAGGTTCGGACTTGTGTTTCAACAGGAACATATGTCCGAATCTTGAGAGATTATCAGAGAATGCAATGAAGTACAAAGAACCGGTCTTGGCATATGTAGACAGGGGACCTTTATACATCATGTATCATCCCAAGAGTTTACTAACTCTTTCTCTGTTTCCAGTAAACGGAGCTTTGGTCATCTTATCTTTGTGACATGACTGGCGAGTTTCACAAGATGTAAATTCAAACTGATTTAAATATGCATCTAAATGTAACTCAGCCAGTCGGGTCGCATTGATATGACCTAGTCTACAATACCTCAAGAAGGATTCGTTCATTTTTGAACTCTTCCTCTTGTGTGTGTTCCATATACTAAGAACTGTAGTTTGATTTAGAACATCAATGCTTTTAGACAACGTGCCTGAACCGATCAACTTTTGATATAGGAAATGATCAAAACATTATCCAACAATACAAAATTTTATCATTTCTTTACAGATAAAGAGACTGATATTATTTTGTATATCAGGTTCGGTATCTAATAACATTTGTCCAGAATCAATGTATTCTGGTAATACAGGGTGACAGTGACCAACAGACTTGGCTGCAACACTTGCCCCGTTTTCTGCCTCATGAAACTTATCACCCGTTCTCAGTTCTCTACCTATCTGTAGCCCTATGTAACAGATTACATATCTGGGATCCTGATCCGGTATCATATACCCAGGATGTAGAGGATACAGAGAAACAGTTCTTTGTAACGAACACACCCGAAGATGATGCATCAGCATGCACTCTCTTCGTTTGGGCGGCGCGGGAAATCTGGTATTCCCCAATTTCCTGCTCTGTCTTATAACATTTATAAGTTGGAGCGGGACCAACGTTCCCCAGCTCAGTATAACAAGCGGGTTCGGTCAATAATCCGTTTTATTATCTTGATTAAGGCGTGATATGGTCGCTACCAGGAGAGAGAGAGAAGAAAACACTCAGCGTGCGCTCTTGCAAGAATAGATTGGTTTTTATTTTATCTAATCAGGATGGCTCCCACTGCTTTTTATCAAATCTTCCTTCAAACCCTAAAAGGAAAGACTAGCCGGGATTAATTACACACTACAAGTTCGCCAATCTTTCAGCCAGGCCAGTGTCGGTACTTTGAGGGAGGTCCCCCGTGCTTTCGCACGAACCTAATTAATGTAAACCTCGTTTTCCCAGAGGCGTAACCCCGTTGACACCTTTCTAGACACCTACTTGATCGGCTAATTGTAATGTATAAAACTCTCCCAGGAGTAACTCTTACTCGCAGCGGGTATCGGGATCCAACTATCTCATAGAAGGTTTGCAATCTCATTGCAAATTTCAACACTTGAAATTCCCGATAATATTTTGCCCCGAACGATCTATGACCTTGACAAGGTCAACAAACCATAGACCGCAAGTCAAGTTCAACCCGTCATTTCTTGATTGAATCAAACCCACCCGCACGACCCTTGACAAGGTCAACAAGGCCGCACGACTACCCTAACCCAATCTGCATCATATGCATAAGCAGATAAATACTGGTTAGCTACCGCACACTGCGCCTTGACAAGGTCAACAAACGCAGCACGAATACTAAACAGGATTTATCTGAAATGACGGAGGGCTACGACAGGTTTTTCTGAAAACCTATTGCGTAATGAACTTGATATCGTTGTAGAATCAAATGATTTTAAAATGGAGTGCTTTTGAGGCTTTTCTAGTTTTGCTAAAGGAGTCACTCCCGGTGAAGGGATCGTCGGTCCTTTCCTCGTCGAATGAGGTGCGGGATATATCACATATATCACTGTGCAAAGTAAAAAATACTTAAAAGCAATCAAAAGACAAACCGAGTGTGTAGCATCTGCCAGTTATTGCTAAAGGAGTCACTCCCGGTGAAGGGATCTCGGTCCTTTCCTCATCGAATAAGGTGCAGGATATATCGCATATACCGCTGTGCAAAGCAAGAACTGTAGCTACCTGTTTTATTTTGAAATTCGATTCTACAACATCTTAGGTTTCTTTTATTTCATTAATCACATTAATGAAGTCCTATCATTTAAGTACCTAAACATCACAGATAAATACGACGTACACTTATGCCATCCGCATTCGCCTCGATGTCCCCTCATGCACCGTTAGGTTAGGTAACTAACGGCAGAGCGGGGCAGGGCTAGCGCGGGTGTAAAACATAAGTAACGTCTATATAATATATCATATATACTATATACTGTATCTATCACAGAACATCACATGATCACATCACAGATATCGCAGCAGAAGAATCATATGAAATATTGGATATACTAGGACGTCCGTGTTTTGAATACGAGCCAGTATAAAACACGGATTCCACGGTCGTGATGAATAGCCAAACCCACACCCTTAGACCCCTACGAAAGCGGCAAGCAACCCTACCAATTCTAGAGTTAGGAGACCCGTACTCGACTCCTCGAGTTGGTCTCCCACTGGACTCCAGAACCCGGTTACTTGTGCTCCCCTCCTTGGGTCTTCTTAGTGCGGAAAAGTAAATAATATACAAGAGGTGACTACTTCCGCAACCTGGAAGCGCCCCAATAAAAGAATATTACACACAAGTTTTTACATGAATGAAAATGAAAAACACTCATCTCACATAAAAAACCCCGGCTATTCAAACACGACGATCCAATATAACACATCCAGCAACACATAACATCACATGTCATCAACGTAAGTAAATATGCGCATCCCAATTGTCGTTGACATATAGCAACGAAACCGGCGATATCACATATTACACTTACGGTCACAGAAAAGAAAGTGTAAAACTACAACAGTTGGAATCCGCAACCACCTCAGACATCGCATGCCTGACCAAATGAATTACTTAGACATCACATGCCCAACAATTATAAACCCCGCATTTTAGTCTCATTATCGAAAACACTTTTCAATATCTAGTCGGGCAATTCAACAAGATTCCCGACAGTCTGATCGAATACTCGTCGCAAACTTTAGTAGGCGGCCGCACCCCCGATACCGTCGACGAAGTGCACCAAGGCGGAACACCGCTACCGCGAGCACCCGGACGGGTGTTTTCGGCGACGGGGTTCTCCTACAGTCACTTGGTCGGGGCTATGGAGTGAGGCTGTCTATTAAGTTTACCCGGCGAGTATCCGCGTACGCTACGTGATTGCGACGGACTTTTGATCACATCAAAATTCCGTGGCAACCGATCAAGTGAGACTAAAGTGCTATGTTTATAACATTCATTCCGTTATCTCATAACTTCTTGTGAATTCCAATTATTGTATCCCATTCCGGATAAAAAGAAAATGTTAAACTTTCCGATCGAACATTCTAACACCCAAGTTTTCCCGATACAGATCAACACATGAAACTAGTCTAACAACATTCAGTTCGTACCTCAGTACCAACGGTCCAGCCGTAGAAGGGTCAAGCCAACGCCTCACATGTGGCACGCCGTACTGCCCCAAACCCGAAGGTTCAAAGGGCAGTTCAAGACAGTCACATAATCGAGTTAAGGTTTGTTGTCTTCTAGAGGGACCATCGCGTTACTTGCACTACTTAGAACGTCGTTAAACTACGGAAAAATCCAACACTTGGAAATTTCCCGACAGGGGAAAAATTGGGTATTTATATCCGGTCGAACTTTTTAACATATTCTAAAAATATCCGGAAAGTCAAATAGACAAAATTTGATACCCCGATCGAAACACCGAATCCCCAAAACAATCCCAGAAAATACAACTCTGGAAACAGTATTAAAAATTCCCAGAAAATCCAGAATAAAATAATAAGAGTTACTGTGCAAATAGTGGAGGATGACGTCATCAAGGTGCGGCGGAACCGCCGCAGAATGCAGGCATCTGCCGCGCTTCCGTCGCGAGATTTACTGTTCATCCAAAAATATTTACATGGTAATTCTTATTTTTCCCTGCTGAATTTTTTAGCAATTTTTAATATGGAAAAATCCACGTTTTACGAAATCGTCCAGAGAGCATATTGCCGGGTGGGTTTCGGGTTCGTTCGGGCTTCAAATTCCGTCTAGACTTCGCCTAAGGCTCTAGCTAGGCTCTGATACCACTGTAGGGTTCCTAGGCACCCTAATGAGGTCTCACAAGGCATCGATCATGCCAAATTAAATTTTTACGGTGCCGAGAAACCCTAAACTACGGATCGTCGGCTAGAATTCTAGGCGAAAAGTAAACTAGTTAACAATTAACTAAGAGATACGGAAATACAACCTTTGTAGATCCGGTGCTCCACCTCCATTGCTCCGCAACGAAGTCGTCTCCGCTGTCCAAATCAAATCCGGGCTCTAGCGTCGGCTTCATCGAAGAATGGGCAAGCTAGGTCGTCGATGTCCATGCCGAAGATGATCTACGTCGAAGCATCGCAAGATCAAGCTCTCACTTCACCAAGTCAAGAAACTTGTGAAGGAAACACACTCTACTACTTGGCAAGAGGTAGAGGATGAAGAAATAGGAAGTGGGTAGACTTTAGATTTGGATTTCTCACTCATATGCTCAATATGCCATTGATGAAGACAAGCTTCTTCATGAAGAAGGAGAAGAGCAAGAAGAAGATAAATATTATGATAAGAATTAAAATAAAAGGAAAAATCCATTCTTATCATAATTCTCACCATGGTTAGGTGTAGAGAATTAACTTGAGTTAATAGAAGTGGTTAGGGTTAAGCATGAGACAAAATGGTCAAAGTCTTTATGAAGATTCATGAATGGTCAAAAGAAAGCAACCATTTTCCTCATTATCTTTTCATTTATTCATTTATCAAAAATAAATAGATAATTAAATAAGATAAATGAATAACAAATAATAAACCCTAACCATTCCTTTAACCAAGGTTTAATTCTTTATACTTAACCATTTTTGCATGCACCATCAAATATGATACAAGCAAGTGCACAAATCATATCGCATATTTAATGCGCACATTTGAGCGAGAAAATCCATATAAAGTGAACCGATACTAGTTAATGCAAAGCAATATATCAAATATATTATTATGCATTAAATCATTAAATCAACACTTGATTTAACGATCCGGTCATATCGCATATAACCGACTAGTATCCAATGTATCGGCTTATCGAATCAACGCTTGAATCGATAACTAGGTTATATCGCATACAACCATTCGACGCATTGATCGCGAGAATGAAATACGGTATCACATACACGCATTATTCTCGGTCCCACACATATCTCATATGCGCTCCTATTTCGTTTCGCTTGAGCCAGGAAACCTCTGTGTAGGACTCTAAAGACTCGTCAATACGCCGGCAGCAGGTGATGATCATATCAAACACTCACAAGCCGCAAGCGGTCTGCTAAACGTAACGGCCACCCGGGTATTGAGCGATCTGAAGATCGACGAGCAAGCCCGCTCACACTCCAGTGAATCCAACCAGTAACACTACCGTACAGTCCGGTCTGATCGTCTGATATGTCGCATATCTCTCCTAGGGGTGGTAAACGTCAGACCCCAATAGCTCGATAAGTCGTGTCGATATGAGGTCTATAACTATTCGAGAAACTACTGGTAACACTTACCAGTAAATCTCAGCAACCCTGGCCAGGGATTTCCTGTTATAGCCAATCGAACACAGCGCAACATCAACCCCCTATACCGGGAGAGACGAATCCCCTCCTATCGCTCATTGCCTCCATGTGACTCGGGACTGTACCCAAAAACCACCGTTTTGCACGCCCTCTTGGACGTGGTAAGATGGAAATCAAAGCACAGTGGGAACCACACAAGACTCTATGACGATCTCAGGTCAACAGACTACTCTGTACCAGTGTCACCAGAGAACTGCCATCTGACGTGAGGTATAATACCATCTAGGAGTTCTCGGCGAGTCCGTCCAGTGTACCCAGTCTCAACTGAGCACCCGTATATCATCTCTGATGTCAAACACCAATGGATATGGGATCATCCATCGCCCATCTGTATGGGTCGAGAAGGTATACGCTAGTCTACTCTGGTATATCGATGCCCCGTCTCGATACACCCTCGACTAGGGACTTTGAAGGACGTACTTATGGACTACCATGTCCCCACTAGTATGATCCGCATCATAGTCCAGGTAGTCAAGCACACATCCTAAGGGCTTTACCAACATGTAACAGAGAGACAATCAGTATACACGTTAAGGTAAAGTTCAACCAGATAGCATACTATCATGTCGAGCAAGAAAGTCCTCCCTATATATGTCCCAGCATCCACTACAATATACATCCTATGTACAGTAATGGCCTCTAGGGCATACATATAACTAACAGTATATACTTTCTAATTTTGAACTCGAGAAAAGAAACTCTTTTTCAGACTTATCCTTCAGTAAAGTATCAATACTTTCCCTTCATCTTGACTTAACTCAAGAACTGAACTCAAGATTACCTATTTCTCAAAAAAAACTGTAAGGACGTATACTTACCAAAGTTAGACAGAATGAGGGTTATTTTTAGGGTTTTCAATCCCTAAGCCTAGAATTTAGTTATTTCTATCATATCAACTAAACTTTCGGAATAAAGATCTATATTACCCTATTAGCTAACTTGACGACAAAGTTTTTATATTTTTTGGAAAATTTTTAATTTTTGTGGGTTTTTAATAGGGTATGCAAATGCAAAATATACAAATGAATGCGAAGGAAGAAGGCTTACCGAGCACACCCCCAAACTTAAACTTGACAGTGCCCTCACTGTCAGGCTATACCAAGAGGGTCAAAATTGTCGGCGCTCCCCCTAAAAACAAATTATATACAAAAGGGAAAACAAAAAATATATACAAAAAAGTGTCCCCCCCAAACTTAAGTAAAACAGTGTTTCCACTGTTAAGCGTTGAAGTTCAGGATTAGGGGGGGAAGAACAGTATCAAGCTATACAAGGCCTTACACAGACCAAAAGTTAACACCAACCATTCAAAGAGTTTATCATGGTGAAGCAGTGGTTGGGGAAAGAAGGTGAAGAGGTATGAAATAGAGAATACGCGAGACCGTAGGGAGATAGAAGCGGGATACGGTCTCGGTATATCAGAAGAAGAATGGCGGAAGGGAAAAAGAAGTGATGTACGAACTTGAGGGTGCAAATGGAGTGAATAGATTAGCACAATTTGTGATGAGCGATGTGTAAACAGCGATTGTGCTAATCTATTAACCCGGCGAGAGATTGGGTCAAATCCCTCAAGATTCGTAAGAAACTATGGGTACGCCGAACTCGGTAAACCAGACATACGAAATGAAAGTGAGACGGTTGCTTGCAAGGTCGGAACGACGGAAAGAATGGAGGGAAGTGATCGAGGAGGGGTATCGGTTAAAGGTTCAGGTGGGTGTACACAGTCAATGACAGGGACAGGATGAATGGGAAAATCCGACTCATCAATTAAAACTGGTTCATCCTCAAAGCTATCCTCAAAATTCCCCTCAAAATTTAGCACATCCATGCATTTCTCTTCAAAATTCAGACGCATATGGGGTTCGGGAAAAACAGTTAATGACTCGGGATGATGAATTGGAGAGAAAAACTCTACTAGATCTACAGGTTCATCATCTAAAATATTCCCGGCGTCAATATCCTTAATCAAGTGAAAGTCAATTTTCCCCGACATCTCATCAAAAGCATGGATTTCGATCAATTCAGGTTCTAAGGTGGAGGTGTAGAGGTCAAAAGGATTGTTTGTGGTTTCACTTGGCAAGGTCCCTTCACAATCTGGCAAATCAAACCCTACAAAGTCGCACAACTCATTAAACATTCTATCTTCAATTGATAATGCAATTGGGACACTTGATAGACTTTCAACACAGGAGTTGTGGGATTCAATTTGAAACGGGTAGGTTTGATTTGGAAGGGGGTACAGCTCACTCTCTCCACTCAAATTCACAGCTTGTCCGACCGCCTCTTCATACATTGGAAAATTTGGAACTAGTTGAAAACTAGCTACCGGGTCACTAGGTTGTATGAGGGCGGCCATGGACGCATTCAAATCCATCATCTGTTGGCTTGACGCTAGCCTAAAGTCTTCCAACGACTTTTCCAGACTAGACATGGGTTGTGATGGGGTTTCAGTAAAAGATTCAAAGTTGTTTGGATACTGAAAACTCCCAAATGGCGGTTCTGAAGCAATGTCTAGGGAAGGTGCAAAGGTAGGGTAGGATTGGTAGGAATTGAATGGTTGGATAGGGGTAGGATCAACATTTGGATAAGAAGGTGAATGAAATTGTTGATCCCAAGAATTTGAAGTGGTGAAAGGAGTGAAAGATCGGCTACGAGATTGTTCAATACGTTCAGCGATGGACAAAGGACGACTTGCAAAAGGGGTATCAACATAATAGGGTGGGGGAGGTTGAAAAGGTTGATACAAAGTGGATTGCGAAGGGCAAGTGTTTGTCCTAGACGCTGCTATCCGATCTTTCAAAGAGATTTTGGGAATGGAGGGATCGTTCGACGTCCGGCCAAAGCAAGAACCGTAAGAAGTAATGTCTGGTTATGGGTACCAAAGTTCGGCAAGAGTTTTGCGAGGTGGGGTACCCATGATATGAAGAGAGAAAGAAAGAAAGGCAGAGAAAAGGAGGGGGAAAAGAATGTGATTTTTTTTTTTAGCTATTAACAAAAGAATAAAAAAGAATATGGACAAAAAACAATCACGACACAAAAATACCACACACCTAATCGTTCTAGGGTTCACCTAGGTCAACTAGACCTGATCCAGAACTTGATTGTCGAAGTAAAACTGTGTCGAGAAACGGGCTCAAGATACACCGATCACGAGGCCAGGTAAGTGCAGAGATAAGGGGAGGTTTTCCAACGCTTTCGCGAAGTTCCTTAAATAAATAACCCTTTCTCTTTTGGCGGTTGCGCCGTTAACACTTTCCTAGACACCCCGTAAACAATATACCGTTAAGCAAGGTTCTAAACACAGTTAACTTCTCCTAGTGAGCGCGAAGTCCTTAAGGCTTAAAGTCTAGTTTCTTTTAAATTTTTTGTGGGTAAACGTTATGCTCAAGTTCGTGATTTGTGGGCCACGGAAAAGGTGATGAAATCCTTTACCGTATATTGTGGGGTTCGCTTGCCCTTAAGTCAGTATTAATTGATGCAATGCGCAATTCAATAAAAATTCTATAAAGAATCAAAAAATCGTTTTTTAGTTTAAGCGCGGCACTGCAACAAATACGGGTTAGTCAATTTTTAGCGTTTGCTAGCGAACTTGCAAAGAATCCTGCAAAGAATAGTATATTGGATGCGTCGGATTTGAGAAGAAGGTGTTAGAAAAATACGTACCGTTAAGATTTTGGGTTAGGAAACCCCCGTTGAATCAAATCCGGTAAGCTTGAAAAGTTCGCTTGCGCGGGTCAAACTACCCGGATCTTTGGCACTGTACTTTGTAACCACCTTAGCCTTGAATGTACACTTTGCTCCCCACAATCGCAGTTTGCAAATACGCAAAAATCTGCACTCTTGCCCACAAAAATGATCAAAAAAAAAAAAAAAGAATATTTTTTATTTATTTATAAATATATACAAAAAGAATATTAACCCGAATAACAAGAAAGAAAATACGCTACCGTCTCCCCGGCAACGGCGCCATTTGATTGAAAGAATTAAAGTTAACCGCAATCAAGACGGTGTCGCTATGCAGCTAGCCGGTTGAGCACGGGTCGATCCACAGGGAGATGGTTGTATTTCCGTTCTTGTTTTTGACGAGTCAATAAAGAATTTGTGTATGAGTTGTTCGATTCTATCCTAAGTGTATTATTTGCAAGTATAAAGTTGTTAAGAAAAAGATACGAGATTATAAGCTAAAGAAATCCGTACTCAAAACCTTTGAGCCGAATCTTGACCAATTGAAGCTAGAGCAATCGGCAGCAACGTGGATTAGGGGATTTAAGCGCGGTATTTGTGGAATACGGCTTATTTACCCTTGTCCTTCCGTTCTTGTCTCTTGCTTTCGCCTCCGGCCAAACCGAACGCAACCGGTCGCGGTTAGGAATCACCGTTACCTTGTCAGGGTACGGTGCCTAACGGAGCGCTTGCATATGGTTTGGACGGAGTTCAATGGAAAATACGGGAAAAGGAAATGGGCAAAGAAACATTAACTTAGAATACCGTATTTTTCTCTTACCAAAGATAATTACATTCATTCACAAGAAAGAACCAAAAAGAGAGAACAAAAAGAAAAGAACAAAGAAAAGAAAAGATTACAAACAAGTAATTAAAGTGCATGAATATAAATTGCAAGAAAGTAAAGCAAGGTAATAAAAAGCAAGTAATAAATAAGCAAATAAAAAGAACAAGAAACTAGAACTCAAGACAAGCATGTGATCAATAGCCAACCCTTAAACTTGCAAGCTCAATCAAGAGGTTGCAAGATCAAGGGAAGGGTAGAGAACGCATGTGAAATGAAGTGCTAATTCCATGAAAGAATACGACCCTTGAGATCAATAACTAACCCTTAACCATTCAAGCTCAATGAAGAGGTTGAATGATCAAGAGAAAGCAAGAATCTCAAGGGGAAGAAGAAACAAGAGAGAATGATACAAAAAGCCCTCATCTTCATTGATCTCCCACTCAAAAAGTTCTCACTACAATTTTCATGGAAAAAGAATGAAGAAGAAGAAGAAAAAGACTAAATCCTAAAAAGAAAGAAGAACAAAGAATCACCCTTGGCTTAGCTCAATTCTGGAGTATTTATAGGCAGAGGGTTGAAGATCTAGGGCAAGAATCTGCCACTATATGAAGTCCCTAAAATACCCCCAAAACACGACAACCAGAGGACACTACATGGCCGCGGATCCGCGGCCCTATGGTGGAGTTGGGTTGTCGTATTTTGGGTGCTTCCCTGGTTTTTCTTGTACTTTATTCCGGCATATGATTTTTCTCAGATTTTCTTCACGATTTTTCCAGAATTTCTGTTGATGGAAGGGTGGACTTTTGTGGATGCTTTTGTCATGATTGCCTCGAGCTCCGCGTAAATCTCTTGGATCTTGTGCTGCCATTGAGCCTTGTGCATGAAAGCGACAATCGATTTGACATTTTGTCTCTTAAACCGGTATCTGGCAACATACGGATGAAGAGCGGAGACGTGTTTTCTCAGTGGTTGGCAGGAACCCGGATTTTGTCATGTTTTCCATGAATTTCACCGTTTTAGAACCGAGAACCTGTATTCTGCAAATATGTAGCAAACACTGATCAAAAGCACCTACCTATAAACACACGAGCGTAAGAATGGGCGGTATAAAATGTAATATTCTGGTATGAACAGTGTTCCTGTTGAAACACGAGTCTGAAACATTTTGAGAAATTCAAGGAATATAAGCTTGAAGTTAAAGAACAAGATGGGTAAAAGTATTATGTCTTACGATGTGATCGAGGAGATGAATACTTGGGCATAGTGTTCCTGGATTATTTAAAGGAGAATGTGATTCTCTCTCAGCTTACTCCTTCGAATACACCACATCACAACGGTGTATCGAGGCGGAGGAATCACACCCTATGAGATATGGTGCGCTCTATGATGAGTAATACCGAGTTACCTGTTTTCTTTTGGAGTTATGCACTTGAGAAGCTGCATACCTATTGAATGGGGATCAAACCAAATCACGGCCTACCACTGCATATGAGATATGGTGTGGGAAGAGACCATGTCTTAAACGAGTTAAGATATGGGGTTGTTCGGCCTATATCGAAAGGCAGAATCCGGGCAAGCTTGAGGCAAGGTCAGTTCTGTATAAGTTTGTTAGCATATCCTAAACATTTGTAAGGGAATATCTTCTACCACACTGAGGATTAAAGGGTGTTTTGTTTCTCAGCATGCCACCTTTTTAGAAAAGGAATTTGTTGTGAAGAAATTTTTGATCATGAGCTAGAACTGGAAGGAGTTCCAGCTAGATAGACTAACAGCTGATGATTTGGTGAAACAAAAGGATTCAATAGTCTCCAACGAACCTCGGCCTCTCCGTGAATCTGGTAGGGTTCCTCATCCACTTGAGAGATACTACGGTCTTCTCGGTGACAGTTGGAGCGAGAATTGCATAATGAGATGATGGCCCAACTGGGTTCAGGAAGGCCATCAGGACTGGTGACTCTGTGAAATGGCTGGATGCTATGCGATCAAAGATAGAATCCATGTACACCAAGAAAGTATGACTTCGAATGTTGCACCTGAAGGGGTAAAACCCATTAGGAGCAAATGGATCTTGAGAAGATTCTTGGTGTAAATGGAAAAGTTGAGACTTTCAAAGCTATGCTTAAGTCCATCAGGATCAATGCAAGCATCGCGGAGTTGGAACAGCTGTTTTGATGTGACAGTCAAAGTGTTTGACTTCATCAAAATGGTAGATGAACCTAATATATACAAGAAGGTTGTAAGTGCACGGCGGCGCCCCGGCCGTCAATCCGACGCCGGAATGCGGAAGCGATGCTTTTCTTTAACTTTTTAAACCGGCACCACCGCGCACTATAAACTCGGATCATGCCATTAATCTTGTCCTAGCTATTTAATGAATGGGGTAGAGAGATATACCGAGCGATCCGCGTCCTTCGGTCTTCTCGTCGTCGTTCCGATCTCTCCGCGGAATCTCCGGTCTCCACCTAGTCGCCGGACGGGCACCACGTCGCCGGCTTCTTTTACGGGCTCCCGCCTCTGGACCGAGGCAACTCGGGAACGAAGTTGGCGAGTCTACGTGCCCAAGGTTTGCTGTAGAATAGTGTAGTGAGCTATGTCTCATTTGGGGTAGTGGATGTTGCCTTTTTTTGGAGGGATGAACTATATAGTTGAATTTGGGATTTTTAGTGAAGCAAAAATGATATGAGATAAAAAAACTTTCCCCACCAAAAATGGGACAGCCCCATCACCTTTGGCCGGCCATGCTTTTTGGAAAATGAGAGTGTGAGAAAATTCCAAGGGGATGTGGATCAATAATGATGATAAAAAAGCAATGATCATAACCACATCCACACTCAACAACAACCAACATCAAAACCATGTCACACAAAAGTGAAGCCATCATGAAGTGAGGAAGTCAAATGAAGTCAAATGTGTTAGTTATATGTATGCCCTAGAGGCCATTACTGTACATTGGATGTATATTGTAGTGGATGCTGGGACATATATAGGTAGGACTTTCTTGCTCGACATGATAGTACGCTATCTGGTTGCACTTTATCTTAACATGTATGCTTTCTGTCTCTCTGATTACATGTTGATAAAGCCCTTAGGATGTGTACTCGACTTCCAGGACTATGATGTAGATCATACTAGTGGGGCCTGGGTAGTCAATGAGTACATCCTTCATTGTTCCTAGTCGAGCGAATATCGAGACGGGGCATCGATATTCCAGGGTAGACTAGCGCATATCTTCTCGACCCATGCGATGGGCGATGGATGATCCCATATCCATTGGTGTTTGACATCGAAGATCGTATGCGGGTGCTCAGTGGAGACTGGGTACACTGAACGGACTCGCCGAGAACTCCCAGATGGTATTATACCTCACGTCAGATGGCAGTTCTCTGGTGACACTGGTACAGCTTAGTCTGTTGACCCGAGATCGTCATAGAGTCTTGTGTGTCTCCCACTGTGCTTTGATTTCCACCCTACCACGGCTCTACTGAGTCGTGCAAACAGGTGGTTTTTGGGTACAGTCCCGATTCACATGGAGGCAATGAGCGATAGGAGGGGATTCGTCTCTCCCGGTATTGGGGGTTGATGTTGTGCTATGCTCGACTGGCCATAACAGGAAATCCCTGGCCAGGGTTGCAGTGACCTACTGGTAAGTGTTATCAGTAGTTTCACGAATGTTATGGACCTCACGTCGACATGACTTATCAAGCTACTGGGGTCTGACGTTTACCACCCCTAGGCGAGATATGCGACATATCAGACGAACAGACCGGACTATACGGTAAGTGTTACTGGTTGGATTCACAGGAGTATGAGCGGGATTGCTCGTCGATCTTCTGATCGCTCAATACCCGGGTGGCCGTTACGTTTAGCAGACCGCTTGCGGCTTGTGGGTGTTTGATATGATCATCATCCGCTGCCGGCGTATTGACGAGTCTTTAGAGTCCTACACAGAGGTTTCCTAGTTCAAGTGAAACGAAATAGGAGCGCATATGAGATATGTGCGGGACCGAGAATAATTCGAGTATGCGATACCGTATTACATTCTCGCGATCTATGTATCGATTGGTTATATGCGATATAACCTAGTTATCGAATCAAGGATTGATTCGATAAGCCGATACATATGATACTAGTCGGTTATATCCGATATGACCGGATCGTTAAATCAAGTGTTGATTTAATGATTTAGTGCATATTTATATATTTGATATATTACTTTGCGTTAACTAGTATTGGTTCACTTTAAAAGGATTTTCTCACTTGAATTGTGCATATTGTATATGCGATATAGTTTTGTGCATATGTTTGTATCATGTTTGATGATACATGCTTACTTGGTTAAGTTTAAAGAATCAAACCATGGTTTAAGTTAATGATTAGGGTTTTGATTATTTATTCATTTATCTTTCATATTTATTCATTTTGGAAAAAGAAAATGATAAATGAATGATTGAATGTTTTGTTTTTAGTTGAAGTTTCTTGAAACTTTGACTAAGTCACTCTTTTGTTCTTATGCTTAACCCTAACCATCCTTTTAACCATGGTCTTTTCTCTACACTTAACTATAGTTGAATGTATGATAAGTATTGATTTATTTTATCTAATTATTAAGACTTATCATATCTTCTTCTTCTTCTTCTTCATCTTCTTCAACATGAAGAAAGCTAGTGGCCATTAATGGCAACTAGTGAAATTGAGTGAGAAATCCAAATATAAAGTCTACCCACTTCCTATTTCTTCATCCTCTACCTCTTGCCAAGTTGTATAGGGTGTTTACTTCACAAGTTTTCAAAGCTTGGTGAAGTTGGAGCTTGTTCTTATGATGCTTCGACGTAGATCATCTTCGGCATCGAACCGACGATCAAGCCCTCCCATTCTTCGATGATGCCAATGCTAGAGTCGTGAGTTCGATTTGGACAGTGGAGGGAGATCATCGTGGAGCTCACGAAGTGGTGGACCGGATCTACAAAGGTTGTAGCCCCTTCCCTATTTCTATATTTCCATTTACTTGCTTGCTTTGCCTAAATATCTAGTTAACGATCCGTTCTAGGTTTTCTCGGCACCGTAATTTTTAGAAATTTGCATGTTTGATCACTTGTAAGACTCCATTAGTGTGCCTAGGAACCCAACAAAATGATGGTGCAACCACCATGACACTTCAAAATGCAAAGACAACCCTCCAAAATGCTTATTTGCACAAATGCAAATAAGCCCTCCTCCACCAATCTTCGCCCATTGAAAGATACAAAGGAAAATTACCGAAACCGGAAAGCAAACTGGCAACTCCAGAAAACTGATCCCGTAATAAATTATAGGAAAACCTCGATACTGTGTATACACACCCGCATCTGTATTCTGATCGAATACAAATGCAATGAGACAAAATCTACACTGTACTATACTAGGATCCGGCTTAAACCAAAGCCGGCTAGTATTATCCGTCCGATCCTGATCCGTGCAATACCGCACGTATCTGATCGAACCCTGTCATATATCCATATGGCCTCTAGTACTAACCGTCCGATCCTGATCCGTGCAATACCACAAGTATCTGATCGAACCCTGCCATATCTCCATACTGCCTCTACAGCGTTTCTCCCGAAACTTGAGTAACTGTTTTGTGGGGGACTGCAAAGACTCGTCAATACTATGGCTGTGGAATTAACCACTAGCACGTCAGAGGTATTAGCCATACGTGACGGGCTGCCAGCTACTGACCAAAAGGGACGTCGATGAGCGAACTCATCCTGACACCTTACTGAGCCTGTCAGTGACAATATCCGTACAGTCCGGTCCGTTCGTCTATGAGCATCGCATGGCGGGCCTAGGATGTTGGTAAAAGTCAGACCACCAAAAGCGGTACAAGTCGTGTCGGAGTGTAGCCCAGAACACCCTGAGATACTACTGGAATACCTACCAGTAAATCTCCTGCCTTGGCTAAGGACTTCGTGTATTGGCTCTCCGAGAAACAGCGCGACCTCACTCCCAATACCGGGAGAGACGAACCCCTGAAGATCCGCTCACTGCCTCCATGTGGCTCGGGACAGTACCCAACTAAAACCTGTTTGCACGTCTCCTTTGAGCGTGGTAGGGTAGTAATCAAAGTACAGTGGGAACTCACACGAGACAAATGACGATCTCAGGTCGATGAACTAACTTATACACATGTCACCAGGGAACTGCTATCTGACGTCAGGTATAAGACCAACTAGCATGTTCCCGGCGAGTCCTGTCCGGTGTACTCATAACCCAATGAGCACCTGTATACATCTTAGGTGAACCAACTGACACCAGTGGCTTGTGAGACCGGCCACCGCCCCTCGTCGGGGTCTCGACTGTATACACTAGTCTACTCTGGAGTATCGATGCCTTGTCTCGAAACTCCCACGACTAGGGACCTTTTAAGGATGTGCTTATAGACTACCAGCTCCCACGTATATGATCGCCCTCATACTGCTGGCAGTCAAGCAAGAATCCTAGGGGCTCTATCAACGTGCAATAATGACCTATCAGGTCACCTAAAGCAGTACACGATGATAAAGATAAACCAGATAGCATACTATCATCTTGAGTAAGACTGTCCTACCGGGATAGGTCCTCCCTCAATCATTGCAATCACGTGCCTGTGATCCAATAATTGACTCTGAGGGCACTATCTCCAACAAAGGTTGTATAGAGTAAGGTTGTCCTCCACGTATTGTACGTAGATGACATACTCTTGATCGGAAATGGTTTCCTATGCTACACTCGGTCAAGCTCCTCTTATCACGGGGATTCTCAATAAAAGATTTGGATGATACCAACTACATCTTGTGGATTATGATCTATGGTGATAGATCTAAGTGGATGTTGAGTGTGTCCTAAATCTAGGTACATTAACACCGTACTAAAGGGGTTTAATATGGAGGATTCTAAGTGTGGTGGTTCGCCAACTACCTCAGGAATCACTCTCTCCAAAAAGATGTCTTCCAAGACTGATTTGGAGAGAGCTCACGTGCAATGGATACCCTTTGCTTCGGCAGTAGGCTCTATTGTGTATGCGAGGTTATGTACCAGACCAGATGTAGATGACTCACTTGGTGTAGTGATCAGGAATCAATCGGATCTTGGGAGAATCACAGGAAAGCTGTGGAGGAAATTCTTAAGTACTTGAGAAGAACTACAAAAAAGTTCTTGTTTCGAGCTTCCAGAGTGATAAGGTTGACTGAGAGTCAGTCACAGGCATTGTCTTTACCTTCAGTGCAGGGACGGTATGTTGGAAGAGTTCCAAGCTAGATACCGTGGCATACTAGACGATAAAGGCCGAATACATTGCTACCAATGATGCTGCTAAAGTGGCTATCTAGGCATTTCTTGATCATAAGATGAACAAGGTTCCTGCCATTGAGCGTCCAATAACTGTTATTGTGACAACAATGAAGTTGTGGCTTTGGCCTAGGAACACCGGTCTCATCAGCGTTCCAGCCATATTCTGAGGCATGTATCACGTGATAAGGGAGATGGATGATCTCCACGGGATCGAGGTAAGTAGAGTAGACATGGAGGATAACACAGCGGATCCACTCACAAAGTACTTACCCCTTGAGAGACTTCTATGGGATGGTTGAGTATGGGATACTACAACCACTGCTATATTATTGAGTATGAGATATTGCAACAAATGGCCTTAGTGCAAATGGGAGATTGTTAGTTATATGTATGCCTATGAGGCCATTACTGTATATGTGATGTTTATTGTAGTGGATGCTTGGACATATATAGGGAGGACTTTCTTGCTTGACATGATAGTATGCTATCTGGTTGCTCTTTATCTTAACATGTACACTTTTTTCTCTCTATTGCATATTGATAAAGCCCTTAGGATGTGTACTAGACTACCAGGACTATGATGGAGATCATACTAGTGAGGCTAAGGGTAGTTCACAAGTACACCCTATAACTGTTCCTAGTCGTAGGAGTATCGAGACAGGACATCGATACTCCAGAGTAGACTGGCGTATACGCTTCTCGACCCATATGATGGGCGATGGATGATCCCATATCCATTGGTGTTTGACATCAGAGAAGGTATATGGGTGCTTAGTAGAGACTGGGTACACTGGACGGACTCGCCGAGAACTCCTAGATGGTATTATACCTATCGTTGGACAGCACTTCTCTAGTGACACTGATACAGGTTAGTCTGTAGACCCAAGATCGTCATAGAGTCTTGTGTTATTCCCACTGTGTTTTGATTTCCACCATACTACGGTCAAGAGATCGTGCGAAAAGGTGGTTTTTGGGTACAGTCCCGAGTCACATGGAGGCAATGAGCGATAGGAGGGGTTTCGTCTCTCCCGGTATTGGTAGTTGATGTTGCGCAATGCTCGATTGGCTATAACAGGAAATCCCTAGCCAGGGTTGCTGAGATTTACTGGTAAGTGTTATCAGTAGTTTCTCGAACCGTTATGGACCTTGCATCGGCATGATTTATCAGGCTATTGGGGTCTGACGTTATACCACCCCCAGGCTGTGATATGCGACATACCAGACGAAGAGACCAGACTGTACGGTTGTGTTACTAAGGGGATCCGCAGGAGTATGAGCATGCTTGCTTATTGATCTTCCGATCGCTCAATATCTGGGTGGCCGTTACGTTTAGCAGACTGCTTGCGGCTTGTTGGTGTTAGATATGATCATCACCAACTGCCGGCGTATTGACGAGTATTTAGAGTCCTACACAGAGGTTTCCTGGCTCAAGTGAAACGCAGTAGGAGCACATATGTGATATGTGCGGGACCGAGATTAATGCGTGTATGTGAGACCGCATTCTATTCTCGCGATGTGTGACATGATTGGTTATATATGATATAGCCGGGTTATCGGATCAAGTGTTGATTCGATAAGATGTTACATTTGATATTAGTCGGTTATATGTGATATAGCCGGATTATTAAATCAATTGTTGATTTGATATTTTAATGTATAATTATATATTTGATATATTAAATTACATTAACTAGTATTAGCTCACTTATGATTTCTTTTCTCACATTTGGTACACTTTACATATATGTGATAAATGTATTGTTTTCTATTTGTACACAAAATATATATGTGATATATATTGTTGTGTCATACTAGGTTATACATGCAACATGAATGTATTAGACTTATACCATGCTAGGGTTAAAGCTAGAGTTTTATATTTATCACTTAAGTTATCACAAAATAGTGAAGACTTAGTCAATGTTTCAAGCTTGGATGAAGCTTATAGAACATTGACCAAGTCCACTCTTTTGTCATTCCTTAAGATATTTGTTAACCAAACCTTAACCCTTGACCTTGGTTTATTCTCTACATGAGTTAGGCATGATACTTACTCACCCATGGTTGCAATTCTAACCTCACTCTCTCATGAGTTTCATTTCTTCTTCTTCTTCAACAAAAGAAAAAGCTTGCTAGGTTTTTTCCAAGTGAAGAATTAGTGTGAGAAATATAAAACTAAAGTGAGCCCACTTCTACTTCCTCATCCTCTACTACTTGCCATTAAGTTTAGGGTGTTCGCTTCACTAATCTCACAATTAGTGAAGAGATAGCTTGGGTTAGTGTCTCCTCGACGTAGATCATCTTCGGCCTCGAAGACTTCAATGCAAGCTTGTTCGTTTCTTCATGGGAGCCTCTCTAGAGTCAAGGAGTTCGTGATCGCAGTGGAGGGACTTCTACACGGTGCTATTGAAGTGATGGACCTGATCAGTCGAAAATATTGTATATTTTAGCCGGCAATTTCCCTAACATTTGCATACATTTAGAAGTGTTCGGCATTCATATTCTACATATTAGCAAATCTGTCACAATATATGAGATTGCATGTATTAGACTTTTAAACCGACACTTTAAGGGAAATTAACCGCATTTCATGATATCGCATCATTTCTGTATTTGCGCAACACTTGTCTTGAGTCTGTGCAGGAAAATACGGAAGAAAAACCCAAGAGCTGATCAACATTAAGCCAATTCAATCATTTCAGATCTGGTATAAATTCAGAAGGAATTATACAATTTTATACATCAAAAGAAAGCCCAAAAGTGAGCCCAAGACCTAACCAGAAAGCCCAAGCGTCAACTCCCACAAATAGCCGCGGATCCGCCGCGCTTCTGCCACGTCAGCATTACATTTTCAGAGCAGAATTCTTCTCTCAGGGCCCACAGTTCATTGTGATATGTCAAATTCCATAATTTTCCAGAAGCTACTGCCAGATCAGCAAAGAAGATTAAGAAAGGCTAATCCTAATTAAGCTCCTAATTAATCCTCTTCTAGAAGCTCCTCCTAACTAATTACATCTAGAAGCTTCTCCCCTAACTAACTTTTGGAGGGAAATTTGAATTCTCTCAACAAACTTTTGGAGGGAAACTTAGAATTTGAAATCCTAGATCTAGGGTTAGTTATCTATAAATAGGAGCCTAGATCTAAGGGTGGAGGTTAATCTTGAATATTCCTAAAATTCCCTCTTTCATCATCTTCTTCCACAAGTCTCGTGACAAGGCTTGTGCGAAACCCTAACCCTAATTCCACTCCAAATCCAAGATCTTGAGTACCAAATCAAGCAAGAAGCCTTCAACCTTTTAGGAGCCGAGCCGATCTTCAATCGGGCAAGTGATCCAAGCCGATCCGCGATCCACGGAGACGAGCGAAGCCAAGTCGACGATCAAGTTCTTCCTCTTGTAGTTCTTGAGCGAATGTAACTAAATTGTTGATATAAATAAAAGGTGAATTTCTTTAATCTTGCTTTCTTTTAATTCTTGCATCATGATTAGATCTCAATTTGTAATTGTTACTCTTGTTGTGATGTTTGAGTAAAACTCCGCTCGTGAAGGAGTCGAGACGATTGTAGAATGATGATGTAACAAATCTTAATACTATTTTTAAGTCCTACGAGTTTTGTAAACCCTAGCAAGTTCAAGAATCGATGACCTAGTTTCGTTGCGATGCTTTCTTGATTGTGATCGCTCGAAATTAGGGATCTACGATCGTTTCTTGAATTTACTAGAGGCTAGAATGTGAATGATATCGACGAAGGAACAAGGGATGAGATGAAAGCCTAGTTTCACAAGAAATCCCTAATTCTCGTAGATCATCATCGATCTAGTATCAATTCATCGAAGGATAAGAATACGTAATTCTAAGATTACATCACATCTACAGATCCGATCGATTCTTACGAGCCTCATTTCG
This sequence comes from Agapanthus africanus, assembly GCA_030015575.1. Taxonomy (NCBI): domain Eukaryota; kingdom Viridiplantae; phylum Streptophyta; class Magnoliopsida; order Asparagales; family Amaryllidaceae; genus Agapanthus; species Agapanthus africanus. Next base: position 631,040,834 of record JASDDO010000019.1, read on the forward strand.
ATTCTTGAGATTTGGTTTGGAAAAATCATTAAACAATCAATTCTTGATTCTATCTTTTAATGCTTTCTTAGATCTAGTTTTTTTCTAATTCTTGAACTTCAACTACAAATCATGAATTGTTTGTTTTCTTTTCCTTAAAGTTTCAACTCACCTAAATCGAAAGAAGAACGATTACACTTTCCCTGTGGACGATCCGCACTCACTTACAATCTACAATCCGACACCGTAGTTGATTGCGGTCAAATAATTTTTGGTTGTGATTTCTTTACAATTCTATACTACACATCAAGAATTCTTTTCAATCAAATGGCGCCGTTGCCGGGGATAGTGCGCTAATAGTTCGTATTTTGAAATTTGAGTTGAAAATTTTATTCCATCTAAATTTTGTGATCAAAATTCGTGCAAACACTAATACGTGTGTTGTGATTTGATTGCGAGGAAATCTGGAATCATTGGAGCTGTGGAAAAATTTTTCTGAAACATCCAGAGAGCTGTGTAGGTGAACAGGAGCTTGTGCACAAATTTCTGTGCACTGATCCCAACAGACCACCGCCCATCCGCGGCAAGAAACCCTAATCCGCGGCGGATCCACGCCTGTAGTGACTGTTCACTGGACCAATTTTTCTCTGTAAGTCTCTATCTTTCTTATCTCCTCCTCTGTCTGCTCCAATTGACAATTTGCAGCAGGTTTCTTTGCAAATAAATCGCAGCGCCGCAAAGCAAAATAAAATTTGTGCGTGTTTTTGATTCTTGGTTGTTTGCATATTAATACGGAAATTAAGGGGCACGGCCAAATCCAAATTAGGTGGGGATTTCATTACCCTTCCTAGGCCCCGAAAATCGCAAAACTTGCATCCGCATTGACCCTCATTAATTAAAAGAAATCTAGAGATGACTCTAAGGACCGTCGCGCTCAATTAGGACAAGAGAAGGCCGTGGATAATTCATTGCTTATCCGAGTTTTCTTGTGGTGCCTAAGGCGAGTGTGTCTAAGGCTAGTGGTTTTTAATTAGGCCCACTACTTACGTAGTGGAGTACCTTCCCACTTACTTGGCACTTATCCGGCCACAGGGAGACAAAGAGGCAGTGGAGGATTTATCCTGCGACTTGTCTTTTGGCAGTTAGGAGCGGTCTAGAGTTTGACCTAGGTGACCACTAGATTCTAGGGTTTGTGTGTTGCATTTGTTTAGTTGCATCATATTTTTCAAAAATCCGTATCTTTTCAAAACAAACACCGCATATATCATTTCCTCTAATTATACCAACGCTGCCACTTGTGCTACAACCATTTAGCACAATGTTAGGCTGGACACGGGATTCCATTTCCCGTCTTGTCCGCGTTTCTTTTATCGACCCCAGAGTCGGTAATTCTTCATCTTCTCCCCCACCACCCACCACACCCGCGATGGACCCAAATCCATCAAACTTTAACACTACTCTGCCACCGCCCGCAGGTGCGCAGAATCTTCCACGCATTTCTCTCCAAGAGAGATGCTATCCTACACGTGTTACCCTCCCTACCTGTCTTTCTATACCACCTGCCATCGGGGAAAATTTTGAAATCAACCCCCAATTCATCAAACTATTACCCAAATTTCATAGTCTTGATTCTGAAAACGCATACATGTTTATTTCCAAATTTGAAAACGTATGTGCTTTGATGGGGAATTCACAACTGTCTGTGGATGCTCTGCGTTTACGTCTTCTCCCATTCGCTTTGTGCGATTTAGCCGAGAAGTGGCTTTACATCACACCCGCACATTCTATTTCAACATGGGACGAATTCGTTGCAGCATTCCTTAAGAAATTTTATCCTAATCACAAGACCGCCCGTGTTCGGAGCGAAATCTCTAAATTTACCCAACTTCCCAATGAACCATTTTGGAAATGCTTTGAACGATTCAAGGATCTTCTTATCCAATGCCCTCATCACGGAATCCCCAGATGGGATTTGTGTCGAATTATCTATGAGGGTGTTGATCTCACTACTAGACAGATGCTTGAAACCATGTGTCATTGCCAATTCCTATCTAAAGATGATGGTGAAGCTTGGAAATACTTAGAAGATTTAGCTCAAAACACATCACAATGGGAAAGTGTTAGACCACCACCACCTAGGGAAGATGTCAATCAGCTCGATGTTTCCGTCACCTTGAAAGCCGAAATGGACGCAATACAAAGGAAACTCGACGCTATAGAAAACAAAATCTCTTCAGCCTCCCTAAACCAATACACACTTCCCAAAACCATGTGTGGCTGCTGTTCAAACCCTTCACATTTGACGGAAGAATGTCCTTTGAATGTACCGTTTCAAGGTCACACTAATGCTTCACTTCAGCAAAGACCTGGAAACTATCCCTCTTCTTCCTCATATAATCAAGATTGGAGGAATCACCCGAACTTTTCTTGGAACCAATCACAATCTCAAAACACGGTTCCAATCCTAAACAATTTTCAAAGGGTCCCTCCACCACAACAGCAACCACCACTTCAATTGAGTCAGCACCCCTTCCAACCACAAAATTTTCAAAATCCTGCCAACACTTTTGCACTACATGAAAACTCTTTGCAATTGGCCGGTACTGATAATATCTCTGCACTGGTGCAAACCTTGGTTACTTTCATGAAACAATCCACCCAAGAGTCGGCAAGTTTTCAATCTTCCATCGATAATATGATAAAGACCATTCTCACTCAAAATGAGAATATCAAATCAATGGAAGCACAAATTGAACGAATAACAGCCGAAATAAGTGCTAGAGAAGAAGGGAATCTTCCATCTCAACCCGTACCTGATCCTAGACCTTCACATTGCACTAATGTGGACGCTTTTACAACGTTGAGATCTGGAAGAGTGCTAGACAATCATTTGGGTGAACAAATTGATAATGATGAATTGATCATTAACACCCCGACTTCCACTTCCACTTCCACTCACACTTCTATTCCTTACCCTATTTCGTCTAACTTACCTTCTTCTTCCGAGCCTATTCTCCGTATTCCCAAAGGCTCGAACCCTCCACCCCCCTCATCTTTTCCACCCCCACAAACTTCTCCACAAATATTGGACCCAACACTTATTAATAGAGCTCCATTTCCAAATAGGTTGAGGCCCAAGAAACAGGATGCCCAAATGGAGAAGATTGTGGACATGTTTAAGGAAGTTAACATCAACATCCCTCTCCTAGATGCTATTCAACAAGTTCCGTCCTATGCAAAAATTCTTAAGAACTTGTGCACTAGGAAGAGGAAGACTCAAGTGCCGAAAAAAATCTTCATGTCGAGTACTGTAGACACGGCTTTTCCCCAACAATTACCACGGAAACGTAAGGACCCTGGCTGTCCTACTATTTCCATTTTTATTGGGGAGAAACACATCAACCGTGCGTTACTTGACCTTGGCGCTAGTGTTAACTTACTTCCTTACTCGGTTTATGAGCAACTAGGTATCGGAGTGTTAAAGCCTTCGAGCATAACTCTCCAGATGGCTGACCGATCAATCACCAAACCTAGGGGTAAACTGGAGGATGTGTTAATAAAAATCGGGGAATTTGTATTTCCTGTGGATTTTATTGTACTTGATACACAGCCTGTAGTAAACCCACGGAATCAAATTCCGGTGATTTTAGGTCGCCCCTTTTTGGCCACTTCCAATGCTATAATCAACTGTCGTAACGGTTCTATGACCCTATCTTTCGGGAATAGGTCAATAGAGCTGAACATTTACAAGTTGGGAAGTGTACCCTCCGAACCTACTGCTCAGGTCTGTTCTGTCGACTTAATGGATGTCGACAGCAGCGAATTTGATGATCCTCCTGATTCTGATCTTGACTCTTTTCATACGTTATTGTTTGACCCAACTATGTATCATACACATACGGACTCTTCCACCGAGATGTCCGGGTCAACAATTAACACGGATTATGAACTGCTTTTAGAGTCTGAAGATCACCCCGCACCTTGTGATGACATTATTCTTCGGGGTATTGATAGAACTTTTGAGGAAATCTTTGCTGAAAAACTTGCATTTCTGAACAACACGGGTGTTGAGATGAATCATCTCCCAGTCATTGAAATTGAACCTCCACCCCTTCTTCTGAATTGTAAAAAGAATGCAAGTTATCCATCACATACACTGTATCGTCTCTCCAATATGAGACGCACGTACACTCTCTTCCACCACTTAACCTTTCCCCACTTCTTCTTCCACCAACCAGAGCACTGCATTGATAAAATTTTTGAATGGTTGGTGTTAACATTCGGTCTTTGCAAAACTTGGCATCGACCAATGATTTTTGACCCCCTCTTGTGATTTTAAAAGATTAACATTGCATAACTCAAGTTTGGGGGGGTATATTTTCGGGCTCCTGAAAAGAAAATTTTTACAAACTTTTGAGCCAAAAATAAGTTTGGGGGAGGATCTTCACTTAAATATTTTGCCCCCACTAATAAATTCCTCCCAGACTTACAGGTTTTGTAGATTTAGCGGAAGGCAACAGTGAGGACACTGTTGAAAACAAGTTTGGGGGAGGTTTGTGCTTATTTTCGCATCATTTGCATATCATTTGCATAAGCACAAAACATTTTTGAAAACCGATAAAAATTTAAAAATTTTCAAAACTATAAAAATAATTTTTGTACATAAATAAGATAATAAAAGTTTAGATAGTGAAAAATTGCATCCATGAGATTAGAAAAATTTTAAGAAAACCAAGAAAATTAGAAGTTTTCTTATACGAACTAGTAATAAGTAGTTATGAGCCGTTGTCCCAAGGGTTAGTAAGATGAAAGACGTCACTAATCTGAGGATAAAAATAAGTCTGAAAAATAGTTTCTATTCCGGAAGCCAAACATTTTGAACGTTGATACCCTGCTATTCGCACTTACACACATCTTAAAGCCTGGGATAGTAGAGGATACCTTGAATTGCTCTTGTCTTAAAGCCAAAAGTATGGAAAAAAAAATGGTGAGAAAAATGGACACTGGTTTTGTTATCACTAAGGGAAATAAAAAAAATATAGCAAGGGTGCCTTTTCATCTAGTGCCCTAAGGCCAACTGGTCTGGGAGTCACTGCTATACCTAAGGTGGTGCAAGATTAGGAAAATACACCAAATAAGCAAGCACATGAGTAATCGGTCGGTTAGTACCTCAAGAAGTATTAACGGTCGCATGAAAGTGTGTAAGCTCATCGAAAAAAAATTACTGAGGCTGATGGGCAAGAGTATGATAGCTTGAATTGAATTCTCCGGGTGTAGGGATGTCTTTACACACACGCAGGGTGATATGATCGGTGTTTGGAAGAAAGATAGGAATGAAGAATAAGACGATGTTTTATTGAGGGAGGACGTGATTTCTGACATCTTTTCATGACCATTAAGATAGGGCTCATGACAACCGAAAAGCTGGCTTAGTTGGAAACCCTAATTTTCAAAGCTTTTCTTTTACAATTCTTTTCTTTAAATGTAATATTCATGATCTTTCTTTTATTATTGGATTTTGTGGGTGCAATCCGCTGAAAACCTTCAGGAGACAAAACTCCTCCTACTAGGGACACCTAGAGGTTTAAAGGCTTGTTGCACGTGCTCAGTGCAATCGTGTTGCCTACGAAAGTGTGCTAATTAGTTTTTCTCTTTCTTTATTTTCTCCTTCTCTTTTTAATAAAACATTCACTCGAAACGATCGAAATTAAGTTTGGGGGTATTTGATCAGTCGAAAATATTGTATATTTTAGCCGGCAATTTCCCTAACATTTGCATACATTTAGAAGTGTTCGGCATTCATATTCTACATATTAGCAAATCTGTCACAAAATATGAGATTGCATGTATTAGACTTTTAAACCGACACTTTAAGGGAAATTAACCGCATTTCATGATATCGCATCATTTCTGTATTTGCGCAACACTTGTCTTGAGTCTGTGCAGGAAAATACGGAAGAAAAACCCAAGAGCTGATCAACATTAAGCCAATTCAATCATTTCAGATCTGGTATAAATTCAGAAGGAATTATACAATTTTATACATCAAAAGAAAGCCCAAAAGTGAGCCCAAGACCTAACCAGAAAGCCCAAGCGTCAACTCCCACAAATAGCCGCGGATCCGCCGCGCTTCTGCCACGTCAGCATTACATTTTCAGAGCAGAATTCTTCTCTCAGGGCCCACAGTTCATTGTGATATGTCAAATTCCATAATTTTCCAGAAGCTACTGCCAGATCAGCAAAGAAGATTAAGAAAGGCTAATCCTAATTAAGCTCCTAATTAATCCTCTTCTAGAAGCTCCTCCTAACTAATTACATCTAGAAGCTTCTCCCCTAACTAACTTTTGGAGGGAAATTTGAATTCTCTCAACAAACTTTTGGAGGGAAACTTAGAATTTGAAATCCTAGATCTAGGGTTAGTTATCTATAAATAGGAGCCTAGATCTAAGGGTGGAGGTTAATCTTGAATATTCCTAAAATTCCCTCTTTCATCATCTTCTTCCACAAGTCTCGTGACAAGGCTTGTGCGAAACCCTAACCCTAATTCCACTCCAAATCCAAGATCTTGAGTACCAAATCAAGCAAGAAGCCTTCAACCTTTTAGGAGCCGAGCCGATCTTCAATCGGGCAAGTGATCCAAGCCGATCCGCGATCCACGGAGACGAGCGAAGCCAAGTCGACGATCAAGTTCTTCCTCTTGTAGTTCTTGAGCGAATGTAACTAAATTGTTGATATAAATAAAAGGTGAATTTCTTTAATCTTGCTTTCTTTTAATTCTTGCATCATGATTAGATCTCAATTTGCAATTGTTACTCTTGTTGTGATGTTTGAGTAAAACTCCGCTCGTGAAGGAGTCGAGACGATTGTAGAATGATGATGTAACAAATCTTAATACTATTTTTAAGTCCTACGAGTTTTGTAAACCCTAGCAAGTTCAAGAATCGATGACCTAGTTTCGTTGCGATGCTTTCTTGATTGTGATCGCTCGAAATTAGGGATCTACGATCGTTTCTTGAATTTACTAGAGGCTAGAATGTGAATGATATCGACGAAGGAACAAGGGATGAGATGAAAGCCTAGTTTCACAAGAAATCCCTAATTCTCGTAGATCGTCATCGATCTAGTATCAATTCATCGAAGGATAAGAATACGTAATTCTAAGATTACATCACATCTACAGATCCGATCGATTCCTACGAGCCTCATTTCGATTCTTGAGATTTGGTTTGGAAAAATCATTAAACAATCAATTCTTGATTCTATCTTTTAATGCTTTCTTAGATCTAGTTTTTTTCTAATTCTTGAACTTCAACTACAAATCATGAATTGTTTGTTTTCTTTTCCTTAAAGTTTCAACTCACCTAAATCGAAAGACGAACGATTACACTTTCCCTGTGGACGATCCGCACTCACTTACAATCTACAATCCGACACCGTAGTTGATTGCGGTCAAATAATTTTTGGTTGTGATTTCTTTACAATTCTATACTACACATCAAGAATTCTTTTCAATCAGGACCCGTCTATAAAGGTTTTTTTCATTGTTCACTTTAGATGTAAAGTGTTTGCATAATGTTTCGTCGGATTTTCTAGTAGCGATTCTAAGGTTAGGGTTTACTAGAATGATAAAATTTTAATATGGCATGGATGATGCCTCCCGAAAACTTGCTGCCGTGCTAGGCAACCCTACAGACCCAAGTAAAGTTCAGGCAGACCATCACGAGTGGGGACTCTATGAAATGGCTGGATGCTATGCGATCAAAGATGGAATCCATGTACACCAACAAAGTATGACTTTTATTGTTGAACCTGAAGGGGTAAAACCCATCAGGAGCAATTGGATCTTCAGAAGATTCATGGTGTAGATGGAAAAGTTGAGACTTTCAAAGTTATGATTAAGTCCATCAGAATTAAAACAGGCATCGTGGAATTGGAATATCTGTTTTGATGTGGTTGTCAAATTGTTTGACTTCATCAAAAAGGTAGATGGACCTTGTATATACAGGAAGGTTGTAGAGAGTAAGGTTGGCTTCCACGTATTGTAAGTAGATAACATACTCTTGATAGGAAAGGGTTTCCTATGCTACACTCGGTCAAGCTCCTCTTATCACGATAATTCTCCATAGATGATCTGGATGATACCTGCTACTTCTTATGGATTATGATTTATGATGATAGATCTAAGTGGATGTTGGGAGTTTCCCAAATCCAGGTACATTAACATTTCAGGAAAATAAAATATTATTTTTAGGAATTTATATAATTAAATAATAAATATTATGAAAATTTTAATGGTGCGGTATAATTAAATACCGATAAATTGGGAAATATTGGAAAATCAATTTGAATGATGATTTTTGGAGGGATTCATGTGATTTAGGCAAATTATAAATTTTATAATTAATTATATACAAGTTTATTGCTAAACTTGATTAAATTTCACTAATCACACATTAATGGTGTTTTGTGCATGTGACATGCACCATGCCATATTATACTTTTTTTACATTTTCCACCATGGTTTCTTTCTTTTTTCATGCATGGCTTTTTGTTTTTAAAAGAAAACATAAAAGAAAAGGGAAAAAGATTAAACAATGTGGCATGGTGAGACAAGGAGGCATGGGCGAGAGAGAGAGAGAGAGAGAGAGACGGTGAGGGGTCAACCTTGGCATGACTAATTGTTTTCATTCATCATATTCTTCTTTCCTATCCTCTCCCCCTCACATGGCTGCCCTCACTCCCCCACCTCCTCTAAACCCACACATCACCACCAAAAAAAACTCAAAACACATCTTTTTCTTCAATAAAAGCATGCACAAGCTCACTACAAGCATGGGGAACAAAGAAAAATTTGATTTTGAGCACTTGTGGCGACACAAGAATATTCTTGAGTTGCCAAATGAGGTAATTCTTGCACCATTAGAGTAGTATCACTTTTACATTAGCATCCATACTAGTTTAGAATCCATATTGTGTAGTTTAGAGATGCTTGAAAATTCCCAGAGAGGGTTAGGGTTTTCTTTGAGTTGTGTTGGTGAACTTGAGTGTATTTGGTGACTACAAACCCCCATAGTGCTAAAAACTTGGACCAAACCTAAAATGAAACAAAAAACCCAAAATTTGAAACTTTCCATATCGGTTTTGTGAAAATGTGGTGCCTACAGGGAATTTGGTGTAACCTGGAACATTTCCAAGAAAAGCAAACAACTCCAGAGACCTAATATAGACCCTATGAGACCACCCTGAGAGTACGAGACCGTTTCACTATGGGAAAACCGAGCTCGCCGGAATTTTGGGGCATGTGACCGGCCATGTGGTGGGGGTTAGTGTCCAGGTTGCTTCTGTAGCTCATGTGCCTCCTATACAGCACCCCAGTATTGTTTGTGTAACCTAATTTTACTTGAACTAAAATCTGGGACCAGTTTTCTAAGTTGCTGCTTAGTGTTTTGTGGGTTTTAATGACTTGATGTTTTTGTTTTGTGCTTTGTATCAATCACTTGACGTTTGTACGTCGATATCGGGTGTTATTTGGCTCTTTCGCATGAATAGACCATAGGTTTTGACCTATGTGCGATTCGTGTGTCGTTTTGGGTTTGAATTGGACATTTTGATACGATACGATAACTGTGATATGTAGGTTCCTCCGCGTGTGAAGGACTACCCTAGCACTATGATGAGGTTATAGAAACATCTACCATACCAAATTCAAATTTTTCTTGGTGCTAAGCTAGACTAACAAGATCTTTAACTAGATTATTACGGTTTTCTATAGATGATATGATAACTAGATAGAAGGAAAGATGTTTATACCTTGGTAGAACCAAGTCATTCACTTCACATGCTCCTTGTAGTAGTGCCGTGACTCTATAAGGCATCTCTTGAGATATCGAACGAGCTAGCTCCGGTGATCTTTGTGCCATAGATGATCCTCCACGAAGCTTCTACAAGTTCAAGCTACCACTACACTAAACCACTTTAGTGTAAGAAACACACGATACTAAATTGCTAGTTTTGTATGGTATGATGAAATAGGGGATGTTATGAGCTCACTAATGTATTCAAGAATCCATGATTCACATCACATGTGAGTGTTTGGATTTTTGAAACAAATGGAGGAGGAAAAAGAAGAGAGCAAGAGCAACTCAAGGAGCAAGCATTAAGAAATGGCTAAGTCAAGAGAATGAAGTGAGAATGGCATATCTCAAGACCTCACTTATTCAAGCATCCATTTGTTTCAAATAAACAAATGGAACCATGCTTGAATAGTGAGTCAAGAGAGAATAAACAATAACAAATACCCTACTCACACCATACTCTCCATGTCTCCTTCTTTTCCACCTCATTTCTATTTTTCATAAAAATAGAATTTCAATCATGCTTCATTATTATATATATTTATATATCAAATATATTAATATATATATAATGAAGATTAATTAGTTAGCTAATGATATTAATTAGAATATAATTATATCACATATAATATATATCATATTATTAAATCGACAATTGATTTAATAATCCGGTTATATCACATATGGACGGATAATATCATTTATCTGTATATCACATTATCAAATCATCACTTGATTCGATAATCTGGTTATATCACATATAACCTAAGTCGATAACAGATAACTTGCCAGATTGCAATACGGTATCATATACGTGTATTTAATCAGGCCCACACACATATCGCATATGTGTCCTACTGCATTTCTCTTGAACCAAGAAACTTCTGCATGGGACTCTAAAGACTCGTCAATACGCCAGCAGTAGGTGATGATCACATCAGTCACCTACAAGCCATCAGCGGTACTAGCTGGATGTAACGGCTACCCGGGTATTGAGCGATATGAAGATCAACAAGCAAGCTCGTCCATAGTCTCTATGAAGCCTATCAGTGACACTACCGTACTGTTCGGACTCTTCGTCTGATATGCCGCATATCATGTCTAGGGGTAGTAAACATCAGACCCCAGTAACGTGATAAGTCATGTCGATATTCGGCCTATAACAGTTTGAGGAACTACTGGTAACACTTACCAGTAAACCTCGGCAACAGCCCTGGCCAGGGACTTCCAGTTATAGCCAATCGACACAGCGCAACATCAACTTCAACTACCGGGAGAGACGAAACCCCTCCTCTCGCTCATCGTCTCCATGCGACTCGGGACTGTACCCAAAATCCACAGGTTTGCACGACTCCTTTGAGCCGTGGTAGGGAGGAAATCAAAGCACAGTGGGAGCCACACAAGACTCAATGATGATCTCGGGTCTACAGACTAACCTGTACCAGTGTCACCAGAGGACTGCTATCTGACGATAGGTATACTACAAACTAGGAGGCCTCGGCGAGTCCGTTCAGTGAACCCGGTCTCCATTGAGCACCCATATACCATCTTTGATGTCAAATACCAATGGATGTGGGATCATCCTGTAGGGTTCCTAGGCATACTAATGAGGTCTCACAAGTGATCAAATATGCCCAATTCAAATTTTTTATGTGCCTACAAACTCTAATACGGATCGTTAACTAGATAATGAGGCGATGCAATGCGAGTTAACAACTTTAACTAAGAGGAAAATGATTACAACCTTTGTAGATCCGGTCCTCCACCTCCATAGCTCCGTGTTGACGTCTCTCCGCTGTACCCATCGGGATCCAAGACTCTCATGGTGGTTTCATCGGAGAAAAGATCGGGCTAGGTCGTCGACTTCGATGCCGAAGATGATCTACGTCGAGGGAACTCAAGATCAAACTCCAACTTCACCAAGTCATGAAACTTATGAAGAAAACACCCTATATTACTTGGCAAGTGGTAGAGGATGAATAAATAGGAAGTGGGTTCACTTTAGAATTGGATTTCTCACACTTTTTCTCAAGTTGCCATTGATGGAAGCAAGGTTTTCTTCTTTGTTCAAGAAGAAGAAGAAGGAAAAGAATATGATATGTATATTTTTAAAATAGAAAATAAATGATACTTATCATATAGCAACCATGATTAAGTGTAGAGAGTAAACTAGGGTTAGGTTGAATGGTCGGGTTAAGGCAAACAAACAAAATGGTCAAAACTTCAAAGCTTCATGAAGTTTCAAGGAAAAAACAAAACAAAACAAGCCACCGTTTTGTTTCCTTCCTTAAAATGAAATAAATAAAAGAAATAGTTAAGAAAATCAAAACCCTAACCATTACATAACCATGGTTTAATCATACACACCCAAGTTTGCATGTATCATCAAACATGATACAAACAAGTGCACAAAAGTATATCACATATACAACTTGTGTATTTCAAGTGAGAAAATCCATTTAAAGTGAACAAATACTAGTTAATGCAAAGTAATATATCAAATATATAATTATGAATTAAATCATTAAATCAACACTTGATTTAACGATCTGGTCATATCGCATATGACAGACTAATATTCAATGTATCGGCTTATCGAATCAATCCTTGATTCGATAACTAGGTTATATCGCATACAAACAATCGATACATTCATCGCGAGAATAGAATACGGTATCACATACACGCATTATTCTCGATCCCGCACATATCTCATATGCGCTCCTATTTCGTTTCGCTTGAGCCAGGAAACCTCTGTGTAGGACTCTAAAGACTCGTCAATACGCCGGTAGCAGATGATGATCCTATCAAGCACCCACAAGCCGCAAGCGGTCTGCTAAACGTAACGGCCACCCGGGTATTGAGCGATCAGAAGATCGACGAGCAAGCCCGCTCACACTCCTGTGAATCCAACCAGTAACACTTACCGTACAGTCCGGTCTGTTCGTCTCATATGTCGCATATCTCGCCTAGGGGTGGTAAACGTCAGACCCCAAAAGCTTGATAAGTCATGCCGACATTGTTAGTTATATGTATGCCCTAGAGGCCATTACTGTACATATGATGTATATTGTAGTGGATGCTAGGACGTATATAGGGAGGACTTTCTTGCTCGACATGATAGTATGCTATCTGGTTGAACTTTACCTTAACGTGTATACTGATTGTCTCTCTGTTACATGTTGGTAAAGCCCTTAGGATGTGTGCTTGACTACCTGGACTATGATGCAGATCATACTAGTGGGGACATGGTAGTCCATAAGTACATCCTTCAAAATCCCTAGTCGTGGGTGTATCGAGACGGGGCATCGATATACCAGAGTAGACTTGCGTGTACCTTCTCGACCCATACAGATGGGCGATGGATGATCCCATATCCATTGGTGTTTGACATCAGAGATGATATACGGGTGCTCAGTAAAGACTGGGTACACTGGACGGACTCGTCGAGAACTCCCAGATGGTATTATACCCCACGTCAGATGGCAGTTCTCTAGTGACACTGGTACAGAGTAGTCTGTTGACCCGAGATCGTCATAGAGTCTTGTGTGGTTCCCACTGTGCTTTGATTTCCATCTTACCACGTCCAAGAGGGCGTGCAAAATGGTGGTTTTTGGGTACAGTCCCGAGTCACATGGAGGCAATGAGCGATAGGAGGGGATTCGTCTCTCCCGGTATAGGGAGTTGATGTTGCGCTGTGTTCGATTGGCTATAACAGGAAATCCCTGGCCAGGGTTGCTGAGATTTACTGGTAAGTGTTACCAGTAGTTTCTCGAACAGTTATAGACCTCATATCGACACGACTTATCGAGCTATTGGGGTCTGACGTTTACCACCCCTAGGCGAGATATGCGACAGATCAGACGATCAGACCGGACTGTACGGTAGTGTTACTGGTTGGATTCACTGGAGTGTGAGCGGGCTTGCTCGTCGATCTTCAGATCGCTCAATACCCGGGTGGCCGTTACGTTTAGCAGACCGCTTGCGGCTTGTGGATGTTTGATATGATCATCATCTGCTGCCGGCGTATTGACGAGTCTTTAGAGTCCTACACAGAGGTTTCCTGGCTCAAGCGAAACGAAATAGGAGCGCATATGAGATATGTGCGGGACCGAGAATAATACGAGTATGTGATACTGTATTCGATTCTCGCGATGTGACATTGATCGGTTATATGCGATATAGCCGGGTTATCGGATCAAGTGTTGATTCGATAAGATGTTACTAATGATACCAGTAGGTTATGTGCGTCATGACCGGATCGTTAAATCAAGTGTTGATTTAATGATTTAATGCATATTTATATATTTGATATATTACTTTGCATCAACTAGTATCAGTTTACTTAAGATGGATTTTCTCACTCGGATGTGCACATTGTATATTCGATATAGTTTTGTGCACTTGATTGTATCATGTTTGATGATACATGTTTTCTTGTGTTTGTGTAAAGATTGAACCATGGTTATTTAAATGATTAGGGTTTACATTTTCATATCTATTTATTTATTTATTTATTATGGAAATGATAATGAGAAGAATGGTTGCTAGTTTTGTTTTATTCTTTGAACCTTCATGAAGCATTGACTTTAGTCAACCATTCTTATCTCATCCTTAACCCTAACCATTCAAACTAACCTTGGTTTAATCTCTACACCTAACCATGGTTTGCTTATGATAAGAATGCATTTTCTTTTCTTTTTTAATTATTCTTATCATAACAATTTCCTTCTTCTTCTTCATTTCTTCAAATGAAGAAAGCTTGCTCCATTAATGGCAAGTGATGAAAATGAGTGAGAAATCCAATTCTAAAGTCTACCCACTTCCTATTTCTTCATCCTCTACCTCTTGCCAAGTAGTAGAGTGTGTTTACTTCACAAGTTTCTTGACTTGGTGAAGTGAGAGCTTGATCTTGCGATGCTTCGACGTAGATCATCTTCGGCATGGACATCGACGACCTAGCTTGCCCATTCTCCGACGAAGCCGACGCTAGAGCCCGGATTTGATTTGGACAGCGGAGAAGACTTCGTTGCGGAGCTATGGAGGTGGAGCATCAGATCTACAAAGGTTGTATTTCCGTATTCCCTTAGTTAAGTGTTAACTAGTTATCTTTTCGCCTAGTTTTCTAGCAAACGATCCGTAGTCTAGGGTTTCTCGGCACCGTATTTCTTGAAACGGGCATGGTTGATGCCTTGTGAGACCTCCTTAGGGTGCCTAGGAACCCTACAGTGGTATCAGAGCCTAGATAGAGCCTTAGGCGAAGTTTAGACGGAATTTGAAACCCGATCGAACCGAAACCCTACCCGGAATATGCTCTCTGGACTTTTTCCGAAAATGCGGATTTTTGTGTATTAAAAATGCCTAAAAAATTCAATAAATAATTATAAGAATTACTGTGCAAACTCAGGTGAATAATTCATCTAACAGAGCGTGGAACCGCGGCACAAGCACTGCTTATGCGGCGGTTCCGCGGCTAGGTGATGACATCACCTTCCACTTGTTGCACAGTAATTCCTATTTAATTATTATGGATTTTCTGGGAATATTTAAAATTTGTTCCAGAGTTGAAAGTTTTGAGTTGTTTTGGGGATTCCGTTTTTCGATCGGGGCATCAAATTTTGTCTATGTGGCTTTCCGGATAAATTTTTAGAATATGTTAAAAAGTTCGACCGGATATAAATACCCAATTTTTCCCTGTCGGGAAATTTCCAAGTGTTGGATTTTTCCGTAGTTTAACGACGTTCTAAGTAGTGCAAGTAACGCGATGGTCCCTCTAGAAGACAACAAACCTTAACTCGATTATGTGACCGTCTTGAACTGCCCTTTGAACCTTCGGGTTTGGGGCAGTACGGCGTGCCACATGTGAGGCGGTGGCTTGACCCTTCTACGGCTGGACCGTTGGTACTGAGGTACGAACTGAATGTTGTTAGACTTATTTCATGTGTTGATCTATATCGGGAAAACTTGGGTGTTCGATTGTTCGATCGGAAAGTTTAACATTTTCTAATTATCTGGAATGTGATACAATACTTGGAATCCACAAGTAGTTATGAGATAACTAAATGAATGTTATAAACATAGCAGTTTAGTCTCACTTGATCGGTTGCCACGGAATTTTGATGTGATCAAAAGTCCGTCGCAATCACGTAGCGTACGCGGATACTCGCCGGGTAAACTTAATAGACAGCCTCACTCCATAGCCCCGACCAAGTGACTGTAGGAGAACCCCGTCGCCGAAAGCATCCGTTCGGGTGCTCACGGTGGCGGTGTTCCGTCTTGGTGCACTTCGTCGACAGCATCGTGGGTACGGCCGTCTACTGAAGTTTGCGACGAGCGTTCGATCAGGATGTCGGGAATCTTGTTGAATTACCCGACTTGATGTTGAAAAGTGTTTTCGATAATGAGACTAAAATGCGGGGTTTATAATTGTTAGGCATGCGATGTCTAAGAAATTCATTTGGTCAGGCATGCGATGTCTGATGTGGTTGCGGATTCTAACTGTTGTAGTTTAACACTTTCTTTTCTGTGACCGTAAGTGTAATATGTGATATCGCCGGTTTCGTTGCTATATGTCAACGACAATTGGGATGGACATATTTACTTACGTTGATGACATGTGATGTTATGTGTTGCTGGATATGTTATATTGGATCGTCGCGTTTGAATAGCCGGGGTTTTTTTATGTGAGATGAGTGTTTTTCATTTTCATTCATGTAAAAACTTGTATGTAATATTCTTTTATTGGGGCACTTCCAGGTTGCAGAAGTAGTCACCCTTTGTATATTATTTACTTTCCGCACTAGGAAGACCCAAGGAGGGGAGCACAAGTAACCGGGTTCTGGGGTCCAGTGGGAGACCAACTCGAGGAGTCGAGTCCGGGTCTCCTAACTCCAGAATTGGTAGGGTTGCTTGCCGCTCTCGTAGGGTTCTAGGGGTGTGGGTTTGGCTATTCATCGCGACCGTGGAATCCGTGTTTTATACTGGCTCGTATTGAAAACACGGACGTCCTAGTATATCCAATATTTCATATGTTTCTTCTGCTGCGATATCTGTGATGTGATCATGTGATGTTCTGTGATAGATACAGTATATAGTATATATGATATATTATATAGACGTTACTTATGTTTTACACCCGCGCTAGCCCTGCCCCGCTCTGCCGTTAGTTACCTAACCTAACGGTGCACGAGGGGACATCGAGGCGAATGCGGATGGCATAAGTGTACGTCGTATTTATCTGTGATGTTTAGGTATTTAAATGATGGGACTTCATTAATGTGATTAATGAAATAAAAGAAACCTAAGATGTTGTAGAATCGAATTTCAAAATAAAACAGGTAGCTACAGTTCTTGCTTTGCATAGCGGTATATATGATATACCCTGCACCTTATTCGATGAGGAAAGGACCGAGATCCCTTCACCGGGAGTGACTCCTTTAGCAATAACTGGCAGATGCTACACACTCGGTTTGTCTTTTGATTGCTTTTAAGTGTTTTTGCTTTGCACAGTGATATATACGATATATCCCGCACCTCATTCGACGAGGAAAGGACCGACGATCCCTTCACCGGGAGTGACTCCTTTAGCAAAACTAGAAAAGCATAAAAAACACTCCATTTTAAAATCATTTGATTCTACAACGATATCAAGTTCATTACGCAATAGGTTTTCAGAAAAACCTGTCGTATCCCTCCGTCATTTCAGATAAATCCTGTTTAGTATTCGTGCTGCGCTTGTTGACCTTGTCAAGGCGCAGTGTGCGGTAGCTAACCAGTATTTATCTGCTTATGCATATGATGCAGATTGGGTTAGGGTAGTCGTGTGGCCTTGTTGACCTTGTCAAGGGTCGTGCGGGTGGGTTTGATTCAATCAAGAAATGACGGGTTGAACTTGACTTGCGGTCTATGGTTTGTTGACCTTGTCAAGGTCATAGATCGCTCGGGGCAAAACATTATCGGGAATTTCAAGTGTTGAAATTTGCAATGAGATTGCATACCTTCTATGAGATAGTTGGATCCCGATACCCGCTGCGAGTAAGAGTTACTCCTGGGAGAGTTTTATACATTACAATTTGCCGATCAAGTAGGTGTCTAGAAAAGTGTTAACGAGGTTACGCCTCTGGGAAAACGAGGTTTACATTAATTAGGTTCGTGCGAAAGCATGGGGGACCTCCCTCAAAGTACCGACACTGGCCTGGCTGAAAGATTGGCGAACATGTAGTGTGTAATTAATTCCGGCTAGTCTTTCATTTTAGGGTTTGAAGGAAGATTTGATAAAAAGCAGTGGGAGCCATCCTGATTAGATAAAATAATAACCAATCTATTCTTGCAAGAGCGCACGCTGAGTGTTTTCTTCTCTCTCTCTCCTGGTAGCGACCATATCACGCCTTAATCAAGATAATAATACAGATTATTGACCGAACCCGCTTGTTATACTGAGCTGGGGAACGTTGGTCCCGCTCCAACTTATAAATGTTATAAGACAGAGCAGGAAATTGGGGAATACCAGATTTCCCGAGCCGCCCAAACGAAGAGAGTGCATGCTGATGCATCATCTTCGGGTGTGTTCATTACAAAGAACTATTTCTCTGTATCCTCTACGTCCTGGGTATGTGATACCAGATCAGGATCCCAGATATGTAATCTGTTACATAGGGCTACAGATAGGTAGAGAACTGAGAACGGGTGATAAGTTTCATGAGGCAGAAAACAGGGCAAGTGTTGCAGCCAAGTCTGTTGGTCACTGTCACCCTGTATTACCAATACATTGATTCTGAACGAATGTTATTAGATACCGAACCTGATATACAAAATCATATCAGTCTTTTTATTAGTAAAGAAATGATAAAATTTTGTATTGTTGGATAATGTTTTGAACATTTCCTATATCAAAAGTTGATCGGTTCAGGCACGTTATCTAAAAGCATTAATGTTCTAAATCAAACTACAGTTCTTAGTATACGGATCACACACAAGAGGAAGAGTTCAGAAATGAACGGATCCTTCTTGAGGCATTGTAGACTAGGTCATATCAATGCGACCCGACTAGCTGAAGTTACATATAGATGCATATTTAAATCAGTTTGAATTTACATCTTATGAAACTTGCGAGTCATGTCACAAAGATATAATGACACCAGCTCTGTTTATTGGAAACAGAGAAAGAGTTAGTGTACTCTTGGGATATGATACATGTTGATGTATGTAAGCTCCCCTGTCTACACATGCCAAGACCGGTTCTTTATACTTCATTACGTTCTCTGATAATCTTTCGAGATTCAGACCTATGTTCCTGTTGAAACACAAGTCCGAACCTTTTGAGATATTCACAGAATATAAGTTAGAAGTAGAGAACCAAAATACGGGTATAAGTATTATGTCCTTTGATGAGATCAAGGAGGAGAATACTTGAGCACGGAATTCCAGGACTATTCTAAATGAGAATGAGATTCTCTCTCAGCATTACTCCTCCGTATACACCATAGCACGATGGTATATCGGGGCGGAGCAGATACACCCTATTTGATATGGTGTGCTCTATGATGAGTAATACTGAGTTACCTTTTTCCTTTTGGGAGTTATGCACTTACGAAGATGCATACCTATTGAATAGGGTTCCAATCAAATCAGTTGCCTACCGCTTCATATGTGATATGGAAAGGGAAGAGCCCATATCTTAAGTTGGTTAAGATTTGGGGTTGTCTGGCCTATGTCTAAAAGCAAAATACGGACAAGCTCGAGGCAAGGTCTGTTCTGTAGAACTGGAAAAGTTCCAGCTATACGAACTACAGCAGATGATTTGACAGAACCAAAGGATTCAGTAGATACCAACGAACCTCAGCCTCTCCGCCGATCTAGTAGGGTTCCTCACCCACCTGAGAGATACTTCTGTTTCTCTATGACAGTGGCAGCGAGGATTACATCATAAGATGATGACCCAACTAGTTTCGAGCTGGCCATCAAGAGTGGGACTCTGTAAGAATGGCTGGATGCTTAGGGAACTGAGATGGAATCCATATACACCAACAAAGTATGGACTTTGGTTGCTATATCTGAAGGGTTAAATCCCCATCAGGAGCAAGTATATCTTGAGAAGATTACTTGGTGTAGATGGAAAAGTTGAGACTTTCAAAGCTAGACTTGTTAAAGGTTTGCATCATTGACCAGGTGTGGATCATGATGAAACTTTTTCTAAGGATCTATGCTTAAGTCCATCCAGATCCTACTTGTCACGGCTACATACCATGACTACGATATCTGGTGGTTGGGTGTCTTGACTGCTTTTCTAAATGATGATTTGGAAGAGAGCGTCTATAAGTACACAGCCAGAGGGCTTCGTAGACAGTGGGAGCAGCGGAAACGTGTGCAAGATGCTTTATAAGATAAAGCAGGCATCGCGGAGTTGGAACATCTGTTTTGATGAATTAGTCAAAGAGTTTGACATCATCAAAATGGTAGATGAACCTTGTATAAAGAAAAAGGTAGTAGGGGGTATAGTGACGATCCTCGTAGAGTACGTGGATGACATACTCTTGATAGGGAAGGAGTTTATTATGCTGCGCTCGATCAATCTCCGCTTATCACAATGATTCTCCATATAGGATCAAAGTGATACCTCCTAAATCCTGGGTTTTGGATCTATGAGATAGATCTAATTGGATGTTAGGATTCTCACTAGTTGTAGTGAGATGGTATCAATCGATCCTGGGGAGAATCACTGGAATAGTTCCAGGGTGATAAAGACGACTGAATGTCAGTCACATGCATTGTCTTTACCCTCAGAAAAGGGACGGTATGTTGGAAGAGTTCCAAGCTAAATACCGTGACATACTAGACGATAAAGGCTGGATACATCGCTACTTAAGATGCTACCAAAGAGGCTGTTTGGGTGTATATTGGTTCATGAGATGAACTATGTTCCTCCCATTGTGTGACAATGGAGTTGTGGCTTATGCCAAGAAACGCCGGTCCCATCAGTGATCCAGACATATTCTAAGGCAGTATCACTTGATCATGGAGATGGTTGATCTCCAGGGAGATCGAGGTTAGGAGAGTAGACACAGAGAAAAACAAAGCGGATCCACTCACGAAAGGCCTTTTCCCAGAGAGAGACTTTTATGGGATGGTTGAGTATGAGATACTGCAACCACTGCTACAGATGGCCCTAGTGCAAGTGGGAGATTGTTAGTTATATGTATGCCCTAGAGGCCATTACTGTACATATGATATATATTGTAGTGGATGCTAGGACGTATATAGGGAGGACTTTCTTGCTCGACATGATAGTATGCTATCTGGTTGAACTTTACCTTAACGTGTATACTGATTGTCTCTCTGTTACATGTTGGTAAAGCCCTTAGGATGTGTGCTTGACTACCTGGACTATGATGCAGGTCATACTAGTGGGGACATGGTAGTCCATAAGTACATCCTTCAAAGTCACTAGTCGTGGGTGTATCGAGACGGGGCATCGATATACCAGAGTAGACTAGCGTGTACCTTCTCGACCCATACAGATGGGCGATGGATGATCCCATATCCATTGGTGTTTGACATCAGAGATGATATACGGGTGCTCAGTAAAGACTGGGTACACTGGACGGACTCGCCGAGAACTCCCAGATGGTATTATACCTCACGTCGGATGGCAGTTCTCTGGTGACACTGGTACAGAGTAGTCTGTTGACCCGAGATCGTCATAGAGTCTTGTGTGGTTCCCACTGTGCTTTGATTTCCATCTTACCACGTCCAAGAGGGCGTGCAAAACGGTGGTTTTTGGGTACAGTCCCGAGTCACATGGAGGCAATGAGCGATAGGAGGGGATTCGTCTCTTCGGTATAGGGAGTTGATGTTGCGCTGTGTTCGATTGGCTATAACAGGAAATCCCTGGCCAGGGTTGCTGAGATTTACTGGTAAGTGTTACCAGTAGTTTCTCGAACAGTTATAGACCTCATATCGACACGACTTATCGAGCTATTGGGGTCTGACGTTTACCACCCCTAGGCGAGATATGCGACAGATCAGACGATCAGACCGGACTGTACGGTAGTGTTACTGGTTGGATTCACTGGAGTGTGAGCGGGCTTGCTCGTCGATCTTCAGATCGTTCATTACCCGGGTGGCCGTTACGTTTAGCAGACCGCTTGCGGCTTGTGGATGTTTGATATGATCATCATCTGCTGCCGGCGTATTGACGAGTCTTTAGAGTCCTACACAGAGGTTTCCTGGCTCAAGCTAAACGAAATAGGAGCGCATATGAGATATGTGCGGGACCGAGAATAATACGAGTATGTGATACTGTATTCGATTCTCGCGATGTGACATTGATCGGTTATATGTGATATAGCCGGGTTATCGGATCAAGTGTTGATTCGATAAGATGTTACTAATGATACCAGTCGGTTATGTGCGTCATGACCAGATCGTTAAATCAAGTGTTGATTTAATGATTTAATGCATATTTATATATTTGATATATTACTTTGCATCAACTAGTATCAGTTTACTTAAGATGGATTTTCTCACTCGGATGTGCACATTGTATATTCGATATAGTTTTGTGCACTTGATTGTATCATGTTTGATGATACATGTTTGCTTGTGTTTGTGTAAAGATTGAACCATGGTTATTTAAATGATTAGGGTTTACATTTTCATATCTATTTATTTATTTATTTATTATGGAAATGATAATGAGAAGAATGGTTGCTAGTTTTGTTTTATTCTTTGAACCTTCATGAAGCATTGACTTTAGTCAACCATTCTTATCTCATCCTTAACCCTAACCATTCAAACTAACCTTGGTTTAATCTCTACACCTAACCATGGTTTGCTTATGATAAGAATGCATTTTCTTTTCTTTTTTAATTATTCTTATCATAACAATTTCCTTCTTCTTCTTTATTTCTTCAAATGAAGAAAGCTTGCTCCATTAATGGCAAGTGATGAAAATGAGTGAGAAATCCAATTCTAAAGTCTACCCACTTCCTATTTCTTCATCCTCTACCTCTTGCCAAGTAGTAGAGTGTGTTTACTTCACAAGTTTCTTGACTTGGTGAAGTGAGAGCTTGATCTTGCAATGCTTCGACGTAGATCATCTTCGGCATGGACATCGACGACCTAGCTTGCCCATTCTCCGACGAAGCCGACGCTAGAGCCCGGATTTGATTTGGACAGCGGAGAGGACTTCGTTGCGGAGCTATGGAGGTGGAGCATCGGATCTACAAAGGTTGTATTTCCGTATTCCCTTAGTTAAGTGTTAACTAGTTATCTTTTCGCCTAGTTTTCTAGCAAACGATCCGTAGTCTAGGGTTTCTCGGCACCGTATTTTTTGAAACGGGCATGGTTGATGCCTTGTGAGACCTCCTTAGGGTGCCTAGGAACCCTACAGACGTGAGGTCCATAACAATCGTGAAACTATTGATAACTCTTACCAGTATATCACTGCAACCGTAGCCAGGGATTTCCTGTTTTGGCCAGTCGTGCATAGCGCAACATCAACCCCCAATACCGGGAGAGACGAATCCCCTCCTATCGCTCATTGCCTCCATGTGAATCGGGACTGTACCCAAAAACCACCTGTTTGCACGACTCAGTAGAGCCGTGGTAGGGTGGAAATCAAAGCACAGTGGGAGACACGCAAGACTCTATGACGATCTCGGGTCAACAGACTAAGCTGTACCAGTGTCACCAGAGAACTGCCATCTGACGTGAGGTATAATACCATCTGGGAGTTCTCGGCGAGTCCGTTCAGTGTACCCAGTCTCCACTGATCACCCGCATACCATCTCTGATGGCAAATACCAATGGATATGGGATCATCCATCGCCCATCACATGGGTCGAGAAGATATACGCTAGCCTACTCTGGAATATCGATGCCCCGTCTCGATATTCCGACGACTAGGAACATTGAAGGATGTACTCATGGACTACCCAGGCCCGACTACTATGATCTGCATCATAGTCCTGGAAGTTGAGTACACATCCTAAGGGCTTTATCAACATATAATAGAGAGACAAAAAGTATACATGTTAAGCTAAAGAGCAACCAGATAGCGTACTATCATGTCGAGCAAGAAAGTGCTACCTATATATGTCCCAACATCCACTACAATATACATCCAATGTACAGTAATGGCCTCTAGGGCATACATATAACTAACAATCTCCTACTTGCACTAGGGCCATCTGTAGCAGTGGTTGCAGTATCACATACTCAACCATCCCATATAAGTCTCTCTCTGGGAAAAAGCCTTTGTGAGTGGATCCGCCGTGTTGTCCTCTGAGTCTACTCTCCTAACCTCGATCACCCTGGAGATCAACTATCTCCATGATCAGGTGATGCTGCCTCAGAATATGTCTGGGTCACTGATGGGACCAGGGTTCCCTAGCCAAAGCCACACTTCCATTGTCATACAATGGTAGGGACCTAGTTCATCTTATGAACCAATATACACCCAAACTGCTTCTTTGGTAGTATCTTTAATAGCGATGTTACCAGCCTTTATCGTCTAGTTTGCCACGGTATCTAGCTTGGAACACTTCCAACATACCGTCCCTCCTCTGAGGGTAAAGACAATGCCTGCGACTGACATTCAGTCGTCCTTATCACCCTGGAACTTTTCCAATGATTCTCCCCAGGATCGAGGAGGTATCACCTTTATCCTATTGGAGAATCCATGTGACAAGAGGAGATCGACCGATTGTAGTATAGGAAACTCTTTTCCTATCAAGAGTATGTTGTCCACGTACAATACGAGGATGACTACCTTACTCTCAACTACCATTTTGTATATACAAAGTTCATCTACTATTTTTGATGAAGTCAAACACTTTGACTATAACATCAAAACAAACGTTCCAACTCCGCGATGCCTGCTTTATTATGTAAAGCAACTTGCACACGTTTCCGCCGCTCCCAATGTTTACGAAGCCCTCTGGCTGTGTTCTTATAGACGTTCTCTTATAAATCATTATTTAGAAAAGT
The DNA here is from genome assembly GCA_030015575.1 of Agapanthus africanus. Classification (NCBI taxonomy): domain Eukaryota; kingdom Viridiplantae; phylum Streptophyta; class Magnoliopsida; order Asparagales; family Amaryllidaceae; genus Agapanthus; species Agapanthus africanus. Next base: position 631,065,655 of record JASDDO010000019.1, read on the forward strand.
AGTCATCGCACCCAACCACCAGATATCGTAGTCATGGTATGTAGCAATGGCAAGTAGGATCTGGATGGACTTAAGCATAGTCCCTAGAAAAGGTTTCATCATTATCCACACCTAGTTGATGACTAAAACCTTTAACAAGTCTAGCTTTGAAAGTCTCAACTTTTCCATCTACAACAAGTAATCTTCTCAAGATATACTTGCTCCTGATGGGGATTTAACCCTTCAGATATAGCAGCCAAAGTCCATACTTTGCTGGTGTACATGGATTCCATGTCAGATCGCTAAGCATCCAGCCATTCTTACAGAGTCCCTACTTTCGATGGCCTGCTCGAAAATAGTTGGGTCATCATCTCATGATGCATTCCTCGCTCCCACTGTCATCGAGAAACCGAGGTATCGCTCAGGCAGATGAGGAACCCTACTAGATCGGCGGAGAGGCTGAGTTTCGTCGGGAGCTATTGAATCCTTTAGTTCTGTCAAATCATCAGCTGTAGTTTTGTATAGCTGGAACCTTTCCAGTTCTACAGAACTGACCTTGCCTCGATCTTGTCCGGATTTTGCTTTAGACATAGGCCGGACAACCCCAAATCTTAACTAACTTAAGAGATAGGTTCTTCCCATACCATATCTTATATGGAGTGGTAGGCAGTGATCTGATTCGAACCCAATTCAATAGGTATGCAGCTTCTCAAGTGCACAATCCCAAAAGGAAATAGGTAACTCAGTTATACTCATCATAGAGCACACCATATCTAATATTGTGCGATTGCTCCGCCCCGATACACCGTTGTGCAGTAGTGTATTCAGAGGAGTAACACTGAGAGAGAATCTCATTCTCCTTTAGAATAATCCAAGAATTCCATGCACAAGTATTCTCCTCCCTGATCTTATCATAGGACATAATACTTATACCCGTATTTTGGTTTTCTACTTCTAACTTATATTCTGTGAATATCTCAAAATGTTCGGACTTATGTTTCAACAGGAACATATGACTGAATCTTGAGAGATTATCAGAGAATATAATGAAGTACAAAGAACCGGTCCTGGCATGTGTAGACAGTGGAGTTTACATACATCATCATATATCAGTCCTAAGAGTTTACTAACTCTTTCTCTGTTTCCAATAAACAGAGCTATGGTCATCTAATCTTTGTGACATGACTGGCAAGTTTCACAAGATGTAAATTCGAACTGATTTAAATATGCATCTAAAATATAACTTCAGCCAGTCGGGTCGCATTGATGTGACCTAGTCTACAATGCCTCAAGAAGAATTCGTTCATTTCTGAACTCTTCCTCTTGTGTGTGTTCTGTATACTAAGAACTGTAGTTTGATTTAGAACATCAATGCTTTTAGATAACGTGCCTGAACCGATCAACTTTTGATATAGGAAATGTTCAAAACATTATCCAAGAATACAAAATTTTATCATTTCTTTAATAATAAAGAGACTGATATGATTTTGTATATCAGGTTCGGTATCTAATAGCATTTATTCAGAATCAATGTATTGGTAATACAGGGTGACAGTGACCAACAGACTTGGCTGCAACACTTGCCCCGTTTTCTGTCTCATGAAACATATCACCCGTTCTCTGTTTTTCTACCTTTTTGTAGCCCTATGTAACAGATTACATATCTGGGATCCTGATCCAGTATCAAATACCCAGGTTGCAGAGGATACTGAGAAACAGTTATGTGTAATGAACACACCCGAAGGAGATGCATCATATGCACTTTCTTCGTTTGGGCGGCATGGGAATCCTGGTTTTCCCCTATTTCCTACTCTGTCTTATAACAATTATCAGTTGGAGCCGGACCAACGTTCCCCAGCACTGTATAACTAGCGGGTTCGGTCAATACATCCATATTATTATCTTGATTAAGGCGTGATATGGTCGCTACCTGGAGAGAGAGAGAAGAAAACACTCTGCGTGCGCTCTTGCAAGATTAGATTGGTTATATATTTTATCTAATCAAGATGGCTCCCACTTTTTTTATCAAATCTTCCTTCAAACCCTAAAAGGAAAGACTAGCCGGGATTAATTACACTCTACAAGTTCGCCAGTCTTTCAGCCAGGCCAGTGTCGGTACTTTGAGGGAGGTTCCCCGTGCTTTCGCACGGACCTAATTACAGTAAACCTTGTTTTCCCAGAGGTGTAACCCCGTTGACACCATTCTAGACACCAACTTGATCGGCTAATTGTAAAGTGCAAAACTCTCCCAGGAGTAACAATTACTCGCAGTGGGTATCGGGATCCAAATATCACATAGAAGGTATGCAATCTCATTGCAAATTTGAACACTTGAAACTCCCGATAAAGGTTTTTACCCCTAGCACCTATGACCTTAACTATGGTCAACAAATCATAAGTACTAGTTAAGTTCTACCCGTCATTTCGTGATTAATAAGACCCACCCACATGACCCTTAACTAAGGTCAACAAAGTCACGCGACTGTCCTAACTAATCGCATCATATGCGGTGTAGGAAGACATCACTTAGCTACCGTACACTGTGCCTTGACTATGGTCAACAAACACAGCATGAATACTAAGTACCCTACTTCCTAAAATGACGGAGGGTTGCGAATGGTTTGTGTGAAAACCTTTAACGCTTTGAACTTGATCTCGTTGCGGAATCAAATGGTTTTTAAATGGAATGTTTTTGAGGCTTTTCTAGTTTTGCTAAAGGGGTCACTCCCGGTGAAGGGATCGTCGGCCCTTTCCTTGTCGAATGAGGTGCGGGATATATCATATATATCACTGTGCAAAGCAGAAACTGTAGAAGCAATCAAAAAACAAACCGAGGGTTGTAGCATCTGCCAGTTATTGCTAAAGGAGTCACTCCCGGTGAAGGGATCTCGAGCCTTTCCTCATCAAATAAGGTGCAGGATGTTCAATAATGAACACCGCGATGCAAAGCAAGAACTGTAGCTACCTGTTTTTATTTTGAAATTCGATTCCACAACATCTTTTAGGTTTATTTTCTTTCATTAATCTCATTAATGAATATCCCATCATTTAAGTCCACCTAACCATCACAGATAAATATAACGTACGCTTATGCCATCCGCATTCGCCTCGATGTCCCGTCTGCACCGTTAGGTTAGGTAACTAACGGCAGAGCGGGGCAGTGCTAGCACGGGTGTAAAACATAAGCAACGTCTATATAATATATCATATATAATATCTATCTGAACAAATCACATCACAGATAACGCAGCAGAAAATATCATATGAAATATTGGATATACTAGGACGTCCGTGTTTTCAATACGAGCCAGTATAAAACACGGATTCCACGGTCGTGATGAATATCCAATCCCACACCCCTAGACCCCTACGAGAGCGGCAAGCAACCCTACCAATTCTAAGGTTAGGAGACCCGGACTCGACTCCTCGAGATGGTCTCCCACTCGACCCTAGAACCCGGTTACTTGTGCTCCCCTCCTTGGGTCTATCCAAATGCGGAAAAGTAAATAATATACAAAAAGGTGACATCTTCCGCAACCTGGAAGTGCCCCAATAAAAGAATATTACATACAAGTTTTTACATGAATGAAAATGAAAAACACTCATCTCACATAAAATACCCCCGGCTATTCAAACACGACGATCCAATATAACATATCCAGCAACACATAACATCACATGTCATCAATGTAAGTAAATATGCGCATCCCAATTGCCGTTGACATATAGCAAGGAAACCGGCGATATCACATATTACACTTACGGTCACAGAAAAGAATGTGTAAAACTACAACAGTTGGAATCCGCAACCTCTTTAGACATCACATTCCTAACCAAATGAATTCCTTAGACATCGCATGCCTAACAGTTATAAACCCCACATTTTAGTCTCGTTATCGAAAACTCTTTTCAATATCAAGTCGGGCAATTCAACAAGATTCCCGACATCCTGATCGAATGCTCGTCGCAAACTTTAGTAGGCGGCTGTACCCCCGACGCCGTCGACGAAGTGCACCAAGGCGGAACACCGTTGCCGCAAGCACCCGAACGGATGCTTTCGGCGACGGGGTTCTCCTACAGTCACATGGTCGGGGCTATGGGGTGAGGCTGTCTATTAAGTTTACCCGGCGAGTATCCGCGTACGCTACGTGATTGCGATGGACTTTTGACCACATCAAAATTCCGTGGCAACCGATCAAGTGAGACTAAACTGCTGTGTTTATAACATTCATTCAGTTATCTCATAACAACTTGTGAATTCTAATTATTGTATCACATTCCGGATAAGATAGAAAATGTTAAACTTTCCGATCGAACAATCGAACACCCAAGTTTTCCCGAAACAGCTCAGCACATGAAATAAGTTTAAAAACATTCTCTTCGTGCCTCAGTACCAATGGTCCAGCCGTAGAAGGGTCAAGCCAACGCCTCATATGTGGCACGCCGTACTGCCCCCAAACCCTAAGGTTCAAAGGGCAGTTCAAGACGGTCACATAATCGAGTTAAGGTTTGTTGTCTTCTAGAGGGACCATCGCGTTACTTGCACTACTTAGAACGTCGTTAAACTACGGAAAAATCCAACAATTGGAAATTTCCCGTCAGGGGAAAAAGTGGGTATTTATATCCGGTCGAACTTTTTAACATATTCTAAAATTATCCGGAAAAACACATAGACAAAATTAGACAATCCGGTCGAATCTCCGAACTCCCAATACAACCCAGAAAACTCAACTCTTGAGTTTAGATTAAAAATTCCCATGAAAACCAGAACTACAAACTAGGAATTACTGTGTAAAATTAAATGAAAGAGGAGACAAAATGGCCGCGGAACCGCCGCATTAGCCATGCTAATGCCGCGGTTCCGCCGCACTTTGATGGAATCCAGAGTACAGGCTTCACCGAAATTCTTAGAAACTCCTGCTGATTTTTCTGAATATTTTTAATTCACAAAAATACCCGATTTCAAAACATGTCCAGAGAGCAATTTGAGATTAGGGTTTCGGTTCGATAGGATTTCTAACTCCGTCTACGCATCGCCTAAGGCTCTAGGTAGGCTCTGATACCACTGTAGGGTTTCTAGGCACACTAATGAGGTCTCAAAAGTGATCAAACATGCCCAATTCAAATTTTTTATGTGCCAACAAACCCTAATACGGATCGTTAACTAGATAATGAGGCGATGCAATGCGAGTTAACAACTTTAACTAAGAGGAAAATGATTACAACCTTTGTAGATCCGGTCCTCCACCTCCATAGCTCCGTGTTGACGTCTCTCCGCTGTACCCATCATGATCCAAGACTCTCATGTTGGTTTCATCGGAGAAAAGATCGGGCTAGGTCGTCGACTTCGATGCCGAAGATGATCTACGTCGAGGCAACTCAAGATCAAACTCCAACTTCACCAAGTCATGAAACTTGTGAAGAAAACAACCTATACTACTTGGCAAGTGGTAGAGGATGAATAAATAGGAAGTGGGTTCACTTTAGAATTGGATTTCTCACTCTTTTTCTCAAGTTGCCATTGATGGAAGCAAGGTTTTCTTCTTTGTTCAAGAAGAAGAAGAAGGAAAAGAATATGATATGTATATTTTTAAAATAGAAAATAAATGATACTTATCATATAGAAACCATGATTAAGTGGAGAGAGTAAACTAGGGTTAGGTTGAATGGTTAGGTTAAGGCAAATAAACAAAATGGTCAAAGCTTCAAAACTTCATGAAGTTTCAAGGAAAAAACAAAACAAGCCACCCTTTTGTTTCTTGCCTTAAAATGAAATAAATAAAAGAAATAGTTAAGAAAATCAAAACCCTAACCGTTACATAACCATGGTTTAATCATACACACCCAAGTTTGCATGTATCATCAAACATGATACAAACAAGTGCATAAAAGTATATCACATATACAACTTGTGTATTTCAAGTGAGAAAATCCATTTAAAGTGAACAAATACTAGTTAATGCAAAGTAATATATCAAATATATAATTATGCATTAAATCATTAAATCAACACTTGATTTAACGATCCGGTCATATCGCATATGACCGACTAATATTCAATGTATCGGCTTATCGAATCAATCCTTGATTCGATAACTAGGTTATATCTCATACAACCAATCGATACATTAATCGTGAGAATAGAATACGGTATCACATACACGCATTATTCTCGGTCCCGCGCTTATCTCATATGCGCTCCTATTTCGTTTCGCTTGAGCCAGGAAACCTTTGTGTAGGACTCTAAAGACTCGTCAATACGCCGATAGCAGATTATGATCATATCAAGCACCCACAAGCCGCAAGCGGTCTGCTAAACGTAATGGCCACCCGGGTTTTGAGCGATCAGAAGATCGACGAGCAATCCCGCTCACACTCCTGTGAATCCAACCAGTAACACTTACCGTACAGTTTGGTATGTTCGTCTGATATGTCGCATATCTCGCCTAGGGGTGGTAAACGTCATACCCCAATAGCTTGATAAGTCATGGCGACGTGAGGTCCATAACAATCGTGAAACTACTAATAACTCATACCAGTATATCACTACAACCCTGGCCAGGGATTTCCTGTTATGGCCAGTCGTGCATAGCGCAACATCAACCCCCAATACCGGGAGAGACGAATCCCCTTCTATCGCTCATTGCCTCCATGTGAATCGGGACTGTACCCAAAAACCACCTGTTTGCACGACTCAGTAGAGCCGTGGTAGGGTGGAAATCAAAGCACAGTGGGAGACACACAAGACTATGATGATCTTGGGTCAGCAGATTAAGCTGTACCAGTGTCACCAGAGAACTGCCATCTGACGTGAGGTATAATACCATCTGGGAGTTCTCGGCGAGTCCATTCAGTGTACCTAGTCTCCACTGAGCACCCGCATACCATCTCTAATGTCAAACACTAATGGATATGGGATCATCCATCGCTCATCACATGGGTCGAGAAGATATACGCTAGTCTACTCTGGAATATCGATGCCCAGTCTCGATATTCCCACGACTAGGAACATTGAAGGATGTACTCATGGACTACCCAGGCCCCACTAGTATGATCTGCTTCATAGTACTGGATGTCGAGTACACATCCTAAGGGCTTTATCAACATGTAATAGAGAGACAGAAAGTATACATGTTAAGGTAAAGAGCAACCAGATAGCGTACTATCATGTCGAGCAAGAAAGTCCTACCTATATATGTCCCAACATCCACTACTATATACATCCAATGTACAGTAATGGCCTCTAGGGCATACATATAACTAACACATCCCTCGCCCATCATATGGGTCAAGAAGCGTATACGCTAGTCTACTCTGGAATATCGATGCCCTTTCTCGATATTCCCTCGACTAGGAACAATTAGAGGATGTACTTGTAGACTACCCTGGCCCCACAAGTATGATCTCTATCATAGTCCTAGTAGTCAAGTACATATCCTAAGGGCTTTATCAACATGTGAGAGCGAGACAGTATATCAATACTAGTCAACATGTTAAGATAAAGGTAACCAGATAGCATACTATCATGTCGAGCAAGAAAGTCATCTATACATATATGCAAGCATCCACTATATCGTACAATAGTGGCCTCTAGGGCATACCTATTTCCAACAATCTCCCACTTGCACTAAGGCCAGTTGTTGTAGTATCTCATACACTACATCCCAGAATGTCTCTCAATAAGCATATAGGGGAAGGCCTTGGTGAGTGGATCCGCTGTGTTATCCTCAATGTCAACTCTCCTATCCTTGATCTCCCGAAGATCAACTATCTCCATGATCAGGTGATACTGTCTATGAATATGTCTGGATCGCTGATAGGACCGGCGTTCCTAGGCCAAAACCATCACTCCATTGTCATCACAATACACAGGTACTGGATGCTGAATGGTAGGAACCAAGTTCATCACATGAACCTCTATATCCAGACAGCCTCATTGGCAATATAATTAGTAGCGATGTCATTAGCCTCTTTCAACGAGTCTGCCACGGTATATAGCTTGGAACTCTTCCAACATACCGTCGCTACACCAAGGGTAATGGCAGAACCCGAGATTGACTATGAGTCGTCCTTATCACACTAGAAGCTTTAATCGGTAAAGGACTACGGAGGGAGTTCACTGTTACCATACACCAAGAACATCTCTTTAGTGTTTCTAAAGCACTTAAGAATGTTCTTCACAGCTGTCCAGTTATTCTCCCAAGGATCTGATTGATAACAGCTTACTACACATAGTGAGTAAATTACATCTGGTCTGGTATATAACATCGTATGCATGATTGACCCGTATGCCGAAGCACAGGGTATCCTTTGCATGCGAGCCCTCTCCAAATCAGTCTGTGAAGACATATTTTTAGATAGTGATTCTTTAGCAAGCGGATAAATTGCTACGCTTAGAATCATCCATACTAAACCCCTTTAGTATGGTGTCTATATACCTGGATTAGGACAATCCCAGCATCCGTTTAGATCTATCTCTATAGATCTATATCCCCAGTATGTAAAAGGCATCACTTAGATCTTTTATGGAGAACATGTGTAATAAGTAGAGTTTGACCGAGTGTAGCATAGGAACAACGTTTCCTATCAAGAGTAATTTATCCACGGACAATACGAGGAAGACCGCCTTACTCTCCACAACCTTCTTATATATACTTTTAGTGTATATGCCCTAGAGGCCATTACTGTATCATACTAGTATGTATATTACTTGATGGAAGCTTGGGATATTCACAGTTGTATAGACAATCTTGCTCGAAATGGTAGTATGCTACTTGGTTTGTCTCTGCTTTAATGTGTACATGTGTTTCTTTTATTGTATCACCTATACGCATTAGTAGAGCCCTTAGGATCTTTGCTTGATTACCAGCGTTGTGATGGCAGTCACACTCGTGGGGGCTGGGTAATCTACAAGCACATCCTTATATTCACATCCCTAGTCGTGGGATTATCGAGACAGGGAATCGATACTCCGGAGTAGACTAGCGCATGCGCTTCTCATCCCAGTGCGGGAGACGGTCTGTCCCACAGCCGTCAGTACGTCGTACTTGAGATAGTATGCGGGTGCTCGTTAGGTTACGAGTACACTGGACATGACTCGTTGGGAACTGATTGGTTGGTATTATACCTATCGTCAGTTATCAGTTCCCAGGTGACATGAGTACAGCTTAGTCCGCTGACTTGACACTGTCACTTCGCCTCAAGTGTGTTCCCACTGTACTTTGATTACTACCCTACCACGGCTCAACGGAGTCGTGCAAACAGGTAGTAGTTGGGTGCAGTCCCGAAGCGCTTGGAGGCAGTGACGGTTAGACAGGATTCGTCTCTCCCGGTATTGGGGGTTGACATCGCGCTGTGTCTAGGAGAGCCATTACACGAGTAGTCCCTGGCCAGGGCAAGCGAGATATACTGGTAGGTTTCCAGTGTTATCTCAGGGTGTTCTGGGCTTCGCTCCGACAAGACTTGTACCGCTATTAGGGGACTGACGTTTACCGCCCCCTAGGCCCGCCATGCGATGTATCAGACGAACAGACCGGACTGTACGGAGACTGTCACATTCAGGCTCAGTAGGAGTTCAGATGGGGTTCACTTCGTCAGTCTTCTTATCGGCATCTACCTGGGGACCGTTACGTACAGCTAGTGCCGCTTGCGGTCTGTGGTTAAACCCACTGCCAGCATAGTGTCGAGTCTTTAGAGTCCCACACAGAAAGCTATTCGCCTACAGGCAATATGGGTAGAGGTCGCATGGTTTTGCGACAGGGTTCGTTCACATCCGCGCACTTGTGCACGTTTGTTGTCCAGACAGCTTATACTAGTGGGCTTTGGTTTAAGCCGGATCCTAGTATATGATCTGGGATTGCTTTTATCTCTTTGTGTTCGTGTTCCTCGGAACATGAACGCTTGTGTGTATGCACAGTTGATTGAGGCAGAGGAAGAGTTTTTTCATTAGGGTTTTGGAACGGGTGTGTATGCACAGTTGACAGTCGTCTTTTTCCAAACCCTAATGATCTTGTGATTTATCAATTAATAATATTAATTAAATGAAATTGTGTCATGGTTGGGCTTGTTGACTTGTTGACCAAGGTTGACTAGTTGACTAGGTTTGAAATTTTATCCATCATCATTACCTTTTTAGATGCTCTTTGATCTTTGTAAAATCATTTATGGTGATATGATAATGGTCTATTCAAACTAACCATCACCTTTTCATTTTTGGATTAATATTATTATTTGAAAATCACATATATTTTGTTATGGTTGTAAAACCATTTCATTCTATCATATTCACTCTCTCTCCTCTTCTTCCTCTTCCTCAAGCTCTCCCCTCTCATGTGTTGAGAAACACTTGAGCTTGATAAAAACCACTCCAAAACAATCTCTACTCTCATCTAAGGTTCTAGGATTAGCACTTCTAACACCTTAGTCACTTCTATCTTGAAGTTGAAGCCAAAGGTTGAGGCTCTCGGGTGGATCCTTCTTTGACGAGAGTAGACGACAAGGAGACCACTTCCGTTCACTACAAGGAGCAAGGAGAGAAGGACATAAAGCCCTAGGTATAACATCTTTTCCGAGTAGCTAACTCTCTTTAGCTTGTATGCTAGTTTTGTTTAGAAAAGATCCCGACTCCTGTTAGTCCATGTTGCCTAGTGCGCTAAAAATTTGATTTTTATACTGTTTCCGCCTCCCCGCAAGAACCGGGGTTGGCAACGTGGACTTACATATACATGGTTCATCTATATTTTCGATGAAGTCAAACTCTTTGATATCTTCATCAAAATAGACATTCCATCTCCGCGATGCCTGCTTTAACCCGTAGGTGGATTTAAGCAGCTTGCGTATGTTTCCGCTGCTCCCACTGTCTACGAAACCTTCTGGCCGTGTCATGAACACGCTCTCTTCTAAATCATCATTTAGAAAAGCGGTTTTGACACCCAACTGCCAGATATCGTAGTCATGGTATGCAGCAACGGCAAGTAGGATCCTGATGGACTTAAGCATAGTAACAGTAGAAAATGTTTCATCATTATCAACACTTGATCGTCGATGAAAAACTTTTACTACAAATCTAGATTTGAAAGTCTTAACTTTTCCATCTACACCAATTATCTTTCTCAAAGATCCTCTTGTTCCCGATGGGTTTTACCCTTCAGGAGCAACATCCAAACTCAATACTTTGTTGGTGTACATGGATTCCATCTCAGATCGCATAGCATCTAGCCATTTCACATAGTCTCCACTTGTGATGGCCTGCTCGAAATTAGTTGGGTCATCATCTATATGATGCAATCCTCGCTCCCACCGTCTACAAGAAAACCGTAGTTTCTCTCAGGTGGATGATGAACCCTACTTGATCAGCGGAGTGTCTTGGGTTCATTGGGGACTATTGAATCCTTAAGTTCTACCAATTTGTCAGTATTTTTTTTATAGCTAGAACTATTTCCAGTTCTACCTCATTGCTACTAATTTCATCACAAGAAATTACTTTTCCAAAAAGGTGTCATTCCAAGAAACAAACACCTTTTGTTCCTTGGTGTGATAAAAGATATTCCCTCGCAAATGTTTGTGTAACGTTTTAGAAATCGTTATGCGAATTTTCCATTATTAGGTAAAATAGGCGATGTTTTTCCGTAAAAACCATGTAGCGATCTTTTATCTGTGTAGAATTCACTGCATTTAGTTTACCTAGGAAATTGCTAGTTTGCGGTTTTTAGTGGTCACTTAAAAATTTTGGTTCATTTTTGTCACGACCCAATATTTGGCCCGTAAGCGGCACTTAAACTACGTAACGTCTACAGGCGTACGCAACTTAAGTAAGCCGAAATCCAGAAATCTAAACCATCCAAACCTGGATAAGCGGATAAAAACAAAGTTTAAAACATTCGGAAAATCACAAGTAAAATCTTTAACTTTAGTTTTCTTTCTTGAAAATTTCGGCAGCACCTCCTTTGTAAAAACTAGCCCTAAAAACGGGTACAACATAGATAATATATAAAGCATCCCAAACGGGAGCAAATCACGCCCAACGGCGGAGACAACCACCACAAACATATATACAAAGCCGAAGCGAAGAAATATCAAAGAAAACTGCATAAGAAGTAAAACTTTTCAACAAAACCGGCTTCCACGAGCACGGCACCCAAAGTCACCAAAATAATAATACAACACTGAATCCTCACAACCCGTCTCTAAGTCAAATACAAGAAGTGGTAGATGGAGAATACTAGATCAAACAAAAAGATATACAATGTACAAACAGATAACCGCAACCCACCTAAAAGCAAAGGCCTCATAGCCAACCGTAGCGGTATCCGCAAAAGTAGAGATGATAAGACGCCCTGCCGCGACTACTCCGAGGGTAAGTCCTGCAAAACACTGTGGCACAACGGGGGTGAGTTTCTAACTCGTGAATAGTAATTAACATCATACTGTAATCGCAAGTATGCACGAATAGAGATTAATCTGTCACATGTAATCCGATATCATAAGTATGACAATATGAATATGCAACAATCATGTAAAGGTACATCATGAGGGTACTGTAACTACATGAAGCAAAGCATATCAAAAATAATCCTGAGTGTGTGAGATGATATAATAAAACCTCATGCAAAATCATCAGCATGGAAAAACACCAGTGTCCCTTATTGACAAATCAAATCCCAAATCCTCAGGCACCGCATTCTCAGATCGGCCCTCACATCCTGTAAGTTTCATGGAACCTGAGTGTCAAACATCGACACCCGAAACATCATGAAAACATATACCTGTGTGTGTGTGTATAAGTATGAGGATATCAACCCCGTATGTCCACCGACGATACATAAAAATCATGGAAACCTGAGTGTCTAACACCGACAATCGAAACATCATGAAACTCGTGTCTAGCATCGACACGTAAATCCTCATAACTCAGGCGCTGTCACCACGACTGGCCCTGACGCTATGTCGTACATCACTCCGGTCGGTATCCCCACGATAACCGCCGAGTCGAAATAAAATCACCGGTATGTAGTGGTCCCTCTTTCAGGCTTATCGTCTACACTACAAAATCACTACTCGCCCCGGGGTACCATACCGGGTCTACCATGTACCCGCAGACGGTGCCTTCCGCTCCTCGAATCGGGTATCACAAGCCAAATCTCAGAACCGAGATATCACATGGTGGACGCACTGAAATATCATATCAAGAGAAACCGGGTTTTCAAACAATACATAGTTTCTTGAAAATACCCCCACGGTTCTCAAATCCATAAATCATATGAAATCCATATCTCAATGCATAAATCCATAAAAACTGATATATGCAACATAAAACAACAATATGAGCATATCAAGGGAACGCCACTCTTTTAAATGAATCCAGCTTAAAATATATCATGTGGCTCTCAAAATCCTCCGAAAACATGTGCAGCATCATATGAAGTGTACATGTAATTGTAGCAAGGTTTAAGTATTTACATGTAAGCAAATATGTATGACGTATTTCATAAGAACAATAGTCAACGTCTCAATATCACATGTCAAAACAATACCACTTAGGGTATATACAACTACAGCAAAATATGTGGGTGTACATGTCAGTATGTGTGCATGATGTACATGTAGCTGTAATCGAGTTTTTGGGTGTACCTGTCAATATGTATGCATGATGTACAAGTAGCTATAGTAAGGTATACGTGAAATGGAATAAGAGTTACTATCTTAACTATCCATGTCCAATACAATATCACGTATGTATGTGTCAACATTATTTCATATGCACAATGGGATAAGAGTCACTACCTCAATTATCCCTATCCACTACAATAACACGTATGTATGTGGGTTGTGCGTGTCATGGAAATTACTGACGGTGTGGGTGTAGCATACAAATTAGTGCTCGTGCAACATGAACCGTCAGTAATGTGTTATATCTAAAGGTGCAAGTCAAGGTACAACTGATAATACTATGCAATGACGTTCATATGAAATCAACTGATATGCAATAACATGCAGCTATCAAATCATATCAGCCTCGACGGATAACGCCATACGAGCGATTTCCCCGTAGATGATAAATCTACTCACCGATGGTCTCGAGCTATGAAAATCCGACCACCTTCTTCCCTTTGTTCGCAGCGTCCGAAGTCCCCGCTTGCGATGCTATAATTTCACAAACACAAAGATTGTGCAAAATATCATAAATCGACCAATATAACGTAAAACGACATTTTAAACGATGCGCCAACTCCAGACTAACTCATAAGTGTCCTTCTAATGGCTAACGTGCGTGACGACAGTACGAAACCAACCCAAGTGCAGCAGCAGCACAAGATCACGATCCGTGTCGGATAACGTAATACGCGGACTCAAAATACTAGATTACAGGAAAACGATCCCAGATTTCGCATACTGCAATTACTCAAAAATTAAACAGTACCAAACACCCCTAAACCACAGCAGATAGTTACCCACAAAAAAAACCAACCCCCAACTCCCTTCCAATACCGATGTCGCCGGATTTCGTGCTCGGGTCGCCGGCCAAAACTGGTGGGGCGGGTCCCGTGTCTCAGGTGGAATCCTAGGGTCACCAGTACAACACTACTATCTTGTTTGGTTAATCAGTAAAAATCTCAAATAGCAGCAGATCACAAAGACTCTAAAAAGACACTAAAAATACGATATTGCACTAATCGATACTTAAAGTGTTCTACACAATAACCAACGAGCTATAAATCATAAAAACTCCTATTTAACAGTTTAGGGATTATACCTAACAATACATGCTCCTAAGATCCAAGCTTTCCTAGCTCCAAGTGATCAAAGAAGCTAAAGCAAGACTTGAAGTGTTTTTGTGAGATCATTTATGGAATTTTGGAGATTTATTGATCTTGGAATTGTTGCAAAAGGTGAAAGAAATGATCAAGGGCAGAAGAAAGAGGAGGCTCGGCCAAGTGGGGAAGGATGAAGAATTGTGTGGAGTGTTCCAGCAAGAATTTGCAATAAATGCACATAAATGCACATACATGCATGAATGCCACCTCTCCCATTCTTTCCTTTTCTTTAAAACTTTAATCCTTTGCACAACAAATATCTAGATATTAGTTGGAAGGTATGTTTAACTTATGCTTGATTTATTAGAAATGATAAAAATTTTAGGAGTAATTTCCCAAACCCAATATCTAAATACCACATTAAAATAATATTAAAATAGGAAAAAATTCTATTTGAACCAAAACTTTCCATATATCCCCAAAGCTCGCGTACTAGCTTTATTTTAGCTAAACTAGGTGCTAGCAAGTCTATATGGACATTTGATCACAGTCAGGTTAAAACGGAAAATACCGACTATTTTACCCTAAAACGGAAAAATTCGCATAACGATTTCTAAAACGTTACAATCTACCCCTCTTATAGAAATTCGGTCCCCGAATTAAAATTTCATACTAAGCGTACCTTCAAAAAGATGAGGGAATTTCTTCCGCATCTCGCTCTCGGCCTCCCAAGTGATCTCCTCACTAGTAGGGCAACGCCAAAGAACCTTCACAGATGACAAGACCTTTGACCGAAGTTTCTTCACCTGCCGATCCAAAATAACTACCGGGTGCTCGGTGAACGAAAGATCGCGCTCAAGCTGAACGGTCTCGTGCTGAATCATGTGAGAACGATCATGAAGGCATCTACGAAGTATCGACACATGGAAAACAGGGTGAACATTCGGAAAACTAGGTAGGAGCGCCAAACGATAAGCAACAGAAACCACTCGCTCAAGGATCTCGAAAGGACCTACAAATCTGGGACTGAGTTTCCCCCTCTTCCCAAATCGCATAAGGCCCTTCATCGGAGAAATCCTTAGGAATACATGATCCCCCACCGCGAACTCAAGTCTGCGATGACGACGGTCGACATAAGACTTCTGTCTGCATTAGGCGGCTCACATCCTGTCCTGAATCAGCTGGATCTTCTTCGTAGTCTCCTGAACTAGCTGGGGTCCCAAAAATCTACTCTCGGTGAGTTCGGTCCAACAGACTGGCGATCGACACTTCCTACCATATAAAGCCTCAAAAGGTGCCATCTGAATAGTCTCCTGAAAGCTATTGTTGTAGGAGAACTCAATCAACGGCAAGTGACGATCCCAACTACCACCAAAATCAAGCACACATGCATGGAGCATATCCTCCAGAGTCTGTATAGTCTGCTCCGACTGACCATCGGTCTGTGGATGAAAAGCGGTGCTAAAACTCAACCGGGTGCCCAAAGCTTCCTGAAGCTTCTGCCAAAGACGGCTAGTAAACTGGGTGCCTCTGTCTGATACGATGCATATGGGAACACCGTGAAAACGCATAATCTCATCTTTGTACAACTGAGTATACTGAGCATAACCGAAACTGGTTTTCACTGGAAGGAAGTGAGCCACTTTCGTCAACCAGTCAACAATTACCCAAATGGAGTCATACCCTCTAGTGGTCCTGGGTAAACCCATAATGAAATCCATGGAAATCTGCTCCCATTTCAACTCCGTAACGGGTAAAGCTTGCAACTCTCCCGCCGGTCTCTGATGCTCAGCCTTGACTTGCTGAAAAGTCAAGCACCTCGAAACGAAGTCCGAAATATTGCGCTTCATCCCTTCCCACCAGTAAAAGTCTCTCGAGTCACGATACATCTTGGTGGAACCTGGATGAACGCTAAAGGCCGACTGATGTGCCTGCTCTAGGATCTCGTGTCTCAACCCATCAGCATCTGGTACACATAAGCGAGTCCCGCATCGTAGCACACCCTGGTCACCAATCATGAACTCTGAAACTGTACCATGTCGAACAAGCTCAAGAATCTCAGACAAACGGGCATCACTGGGCTGCGCCTCACGGATACGATCAAGTAGTAGTGGACGGGCGCGGACATGAGCAAGCTGTCCCCCAGCGGAAGTGAACTCGAACTACACTCTACCATCACACAAGAGCTTCCAATCTGCAGAAGACTGACGCTGAACTACGCTCAACTGGAACAAGCTACCCCCGGGCCTACGACTCAAAGCATCAGCTACCACATTCGCCTTGCCCGGGTGATAATGGATCTCACAATCATAATTTTTCACTAGCTCCATCCAACGGCGCTGTCTCAGATTCAGATCCCGCTGCTGGAAGATGTACTTCAAGCTCTTGTGATCCGTGAAGATCTGACACGACTCCCCGTACAAGTAGTGTCTCCAAATCTTCCACGCAAAAGCCACCGCGGCCATCTCAAGATCGTGAGTGGGGTAATTCTGCTCGTGCTTCTTCAGCTGCCTAAAAGCGTAAGCAATCACTCTATCGTGCTGCATCAAAACACAACCGAGCCCCTCTCGAGAAGCATCACAGTAAACAACATAGCCGCCCGATCCAGAAGACAAAGATAGAACTGGTGTTGTCGTCAACCGAGTCTTCAACTGCTGAAAACTCTGCTCGCACGCATCAGTCCAAAGAAAAGGAACCCCCTTCCGGGTCAGTCCACTCAGCGGTGCAGCGATACTCGAGAAATCCTGCACAAAACGGTGATAATAACCAGCTAAGCCCAAAAAGCTGTGGACCTCAGTCACCGATACAGATCTGGGCCAAAGCTGTACAGCCTCGATCTTTCTCGGGTCCACCAGAATACCATCACCAGTCACCACGTGACCAAGGAAGTCAACTCTATCAAGCCAAAATGCGCACTTTGAGAATTTAGCATACAGCTGGTGCTCTCTCAAAATCTGCAAAGCAATCCTCAAGTGCTACACATGCTCCTCACGACTCCTAGAGTAGACCAGTATGTCATAAATAAACAAAATAATAAACTGGTCGAGGAACGTCCTGAAAATCCGGTTCATCAGATCCATGAACGCTGCTGGCGCATTGGTGAGTCCGAACGACATCACCAAAAACTCATAATGCCCATAGCGCGTACGAAAAGCAGTCTTCGGAATGTCATCATTCCGAACCAGCAACTAATGATAACCCGAACGCAAATCAATCTTAGAAAAATGTTTCGTACCCTGGAGTTGATCAAATAAATCATCAATGCGAGGTAAAGGATACCTTTTCCGCACCATAACTCGATTCAATTGACGATAATCCACACACAGCCTCAAACTGCTGTCGTTCTTCTTGACGAACAGAATAGGAGCTCCCCACGGCGAAACACTCAGACGCACAAGTCCAATATCAAGCAACTCTTGCAATTGATATTTAAGCTCTCTAAGCTCTGCCGGAGTCATCCGATAAGGCGGTATTGAAATAGGCTCCGTTCCAAGAATCAGATCAATGCAGAACTCAATATCGCGCTCTGGCGACATCCCAGGTAACTCATCGGGAAAGACGTCGGGAAACTCTCGCACGGTAGGAACCCGGTCCAACGACTCCACTGTGGCTCCGGTATCATGAATGAAAGCCACGAATCCCAAACACCCCCTCCTCAAAAGCAGACTAGCGCAAAGGACAGAAATCAAACTGTGAGGGGCGGCACCACGGTCCCCTTGCACAACAAACACTGACTCGCCGGGAAAACAAAACCTAACTGTCTTCTCGCGGCAGTCCACGGATGCGTAGCAAGTAGCTAACCAGTCCATGCCCAGCAGAACGTCGAAGTCCAACATCTCAAGAAGGATCAAGTCGACGGACAGATCTCTGTCTCCTATACAGACAGCACACGCCCGTAACACGTGTCGCGCAATAAAAGAATCTCCCACAGGAGTAGTCATGACAAGCGGCTGATCTAGCAAATACGACTCTCGGCCTAACCTCGGCATGAAGTGCGTAGAAACATACGAATGCGTAGATCCCAGATCGAAAAGAACATGTGCATCATAAGAACATACAGAAAGGGTACCTGAAACCACAGCATTGGATGCCTGCGCGTCCTGGTGGGTCAAGGCAAAAACCCGAGCCTGCCCACTACCGGCTACTGGCTGTCCTCTGCTTCCTCTACCATGTCCTCTTGGCAGAAAAGCACCGTGACCACGACCTCTCTAAGCAGGAGTCTAACGCGGCGCAACCACAGGAATAAGAGGCAACGCTCTCTGAGGCGGAGAAGGTTGTAAGGGAAACCTGGGGTACGGCTGGCCCTCTCTGATGTACCACGGTACAATCCCGAATATGGTGATGTAGACTGCCACACCAAAAGTACCCATAAGACGGCCGCTGACTCTCCTAGGAGTAAGAGCTGAATAACTGTCCCCGTCCCACGTCTCTGCTACCCACCAAGTCTGAAGGAACTCTGCCTCGACGTGCAAATCTCTGTCTCTGTGCTGATACATCCGTACGAGTCCTCTTCTGTTCTGGAACAACCGATGAATCAGAAAGACGCTTCTCCACCAATAGGGCTGCATCCAAAGTTGCCGCATACGTGTCGCAATGCTGAATGCTGATGGCTAGGAACAACTGGGTAAGCAGGCCTCGAACAAATCTCTTCACCCTCATCTCCTCAGTCGCTACCAAGTACGGAGCATACACAGACAGCTCGGTAAATGGTACATCATACTCAGACACCATCATCCCCAGAGTCTGACGTAACGACTCAAATCTGCGCGCTCTCGCATCCCTGACGCTCGGTGGAAGAAAACGGGCAAGAAATGCCATCACAAACTCGGCCCAGGTCATAAGAGCAAGACTTGCAGCTCTGCCCCTCTCCATGGACTCACACCGCTTCTGGGCTAGACCCTCCAGACGGAAGCTCGCGATCTCCACCCATCTCTCGTCGGAGCATCGGAGCGAACGACAAATCCTGGCCATCCGGTCGATAAACGACTGTGGATCCTCAGTAGCATCTGTGCCAGTAAACACCGGAGGCCTCAGCCTCATGAACTCTGTCAGTGACACTGTAATAACCTACGGAGCTGTAACTGCGACTGCCGGAACTGTAGGTACCATCGTGGTCCCTGCAACGGATGGAACAATTGCCAGCCCCTGCGCTCGAATGTCCTCTACTAAAGTCCCTATCATCTGGCGCAGGTCCTGCATGCCAGCCCTAAACATAGCAATGTGCTCCGGTACAACAGGCGTACCGCCCTGGTCAGTCCTCGCCTCAAATGAGTCAACTCCGACCTCGGGCCTGGCGGCCACTCTCTGTGCCCTCGTAGTCTTCGGCGGCATATAGGCTGGAAATTGAAACAAGATTCGATAAGGAAACAGGAATCGAATCACCAAGATGTATATCATCACGGTGGAAATTTCAATCAATAAGTCCTAAGGTCACTTAGGCGGAGTACCGTGTCGTAAGTATGCCGCGGAACATACACACGCTACGTCACTCTGCTTAAGCTACCTACCCCATCATACCAAGGTCATCCTACACTCCGAAACGTAAAACCTAGCGCTCTGATACCAACTTTGTCACGACCCAATATTTGTCCCGTAACCGGCACTTAAACTATATAACGTTTATAGGCGTACGCAACTTAAGTAAGCCGAAACCCAGAAATCTAAACCACCCAAAACTGGATAAGCGGAGAAAAACATAGTTTAAAACATTCGGAAAATTAAAAGTAAAATATCTAACTTTAGTTTTCTTTCTTGAAAATTTCGGCAGCACCTTCTTTGTAAAAACTAGCCCCGAAAATGGGTACAACATAAATAATATATAAAGCATCCCAAACGGAAGAAAATCACGCCCAACGGCGGAGACAACCCCCACAAACATACATACGACGCCGAAGCGAAGAAATATAAAAGAAAACTGCATAAGAAATAAAACTTTTCAACAAAACCGGCTTCCACGAGCACGGCACCCAAAGTCACCAAAATAATAATACAACACCAAATCCTCACAACTCGTCTCTAAGTCAAATACAAGAAGTGCTAGATGGAGAATACTAGATCCAACAAAAAGATATACAATGTACAAAAAGATAACCGCAACCCACCTAAAAGCAAAGGCCCCACAGCCAACCGTAGCGGTATCCGCAATAGTAGAGATGATAAGTCGCCCTGTCGCGACTACTCTGAGGGTAAGTCCTGCAAAACACTATGTCACAACGGGGGTGAGTTGCCAACTCGTGAAAAATAATTAACATCATAGTGTAATCGCAAGTAAGCACGAATAGTGATTAATCTGTCGCATGTAATCCGATAGCATAAGTATGTCAATATGAATATGCAACAATCATGTAAAGGTACATCATCAGGGTACTGCAACTGCATGAAGCAATGCCTATCAAAAATAAGCCTGTGTTCGTGGGATGATATAATAAAACCTCATGCAAAATCATCAGCATGGAAAAACACCAGTGTCCCTAACTGACACATCAAATCCCAAATCCTTAGGCAACGCATTCTCAGATAGGCCCTCACATCCTGTAAGTTTCATAGAACCTGAGTGTCAAACATCAACAACCGAAACATCATGAAAACATATACCTCTCTCTCTCTATATATATATATATATATAAGTATGAGGATATCAACCCCGTATGTCCACCGACGATAAGAAAAAATCATGGAAACCTGAGTGTCTAACACCGACACTCGAAACATCATGAAACCATTGTCTAGCATCGACACGTAAATCCTCATAACTCAGGCGCTGTCACCACGACTGGCCCTGACGCTTTGCCGTACATCACTCCGATCGGTATCCCCACGATAACCGCGGAGTCAAAATAAAATCACCGGCAGGTAGTGGTCCCTCTGTCAGGCTTATCCTCTACACCATGAAATCGTCACTCGCCCTGGGGTACTATACCGGGTCCACCAAGTGCCCACAGACGGTGCCTCTCGCTTCTCGAATCGGGTATCACATGCCAAATCTCAGAAACTAGAAATCACATGGTGGACGCACTGAAATATCATATCAAGAGAAACCGGGTTTTCAAACAATACATAGTTTCTTGAAAATACTCCCACGGTTCTCAAACCCATAAATCATATGAAATCCATATCTCAATGCGTAAATCCATGAAAACTGATATATGCAACATAAAATAACAATATGACCATATCAAGGGAAAGCCGCTCTTTTAAATGAATCCAGCTTAAAATATATCTTGCGGTTCCCAAAATCCTCCGAAAACAAGTGCAGCATCATATGAAGTGTACATGTAATTGTAGAAAGGTTTAAGTATCTACATGTAACCAAATATGTATGATGTATTTCATAAGCACAATAGTCAACATCTCATTATCACATGTCAAAACAATACCACTTAGGGTATATACAACTATAGCAAAATATATGGGTGTACATGTCAGTATGTGTGCATGATGTACATGTAGCTGTAATCGAGTATGTGGGTGTACATGTCAATATGTATGCATGATGTACAAGTAGCTATAGTAAGGTATACGTGAAATGGAATAAGAGTTACTATCTTAACTATCCACGTCCAATACAATATCACGTATGTATGTGTCAACAATATTTCATATGCA
The DNA here is from genome assembly GCA_030015575.1 of Agapanthus africanus. Classification (NCBI taxonomy): domain Eukaryota; kingdom Viridiplantae; phylum Streptophyta; class Magnoliopsida; order Asparagales; family Amaryllidaceae; genus Agapanthus; species Agapanthus africanus. The sequence goes on from JASDDO010000019.1 coordinate 631,087,992, forward strand.
CAATGGGATAAGAGTCACTACCTCAATTATCCCTATCCACTACAATAACACGTATGTATGTGGGTTGTGCATATCATGGCAATTACTGACAGTGTCGGTGTAGCATACAAATTAGTGCTCGTGAAACATGAACCGTCAGTAATGTGTTATATCTAAAAGTACAAGTCAAGGTACAACAGATAATACTATGCAATGACGTTCATATGAAATCAACTAATATACAATAACATGCAGCTATCATATCATATCAGCCCCGACGCATAACTACATACGGACGATTTCCCCGTAGATCTTAAATCTACTCACCGATGGTCTCGAGCTATGAAAATCCGACCACCTGCTTCCCTTTGTTCGCAGCGTTTGAAGTCCCCGCTTGCGATGCTATAATTTCACAAACACAAAGACAGTGCAAAATCTCAGAAATCGACCAATATAACGTAAAACTACGTTTTAAACGACGCACCAACTCCAAACTAACTCACAAGTGTACGTCTATTGGCTAACGTGCCTGACGACACTACGAAACCAACCCAAGTGCAGCAGCTGCACAAGATCACGATCCATGTCGGATAACGTAACACGCGGACTCAAAAAACTAGATTATAGAAAAACGATCCCAGATTTTGCATATTGCAATTACTCAAAAATTAAACAGTACCAAACACCCCTAAACCACAGCAGATAGCAACCCACAAAAAAACCAACACCCAACTCCCTTCCAAAACCGATGTCGCCGGATTTCGTGCTCGGGTCGCCGGCCAAAACCGGTGGGGTGGGTCCCGTGTCTCAGGTGGAATCCTAGGGTGACCAGTAGAACACTATTATCTTGTTTGGTCAATCAGTAAAAATCTCAGATCGCAGCAGATCATACAGACTCTAAAAAGACACTAAAATACGATATTGCACTAATTGATGCTTAATGTGTTCTACACAATAACCAACGAGCTATAAATCATAAAAACTCATATTTAACAGTTTAGGGATTATACCTAACAACACTTGCTCCCAAGATCCATGCTTTCCTTGCTCCAAGTGATCAAAGAAGCTAAAGCAAGACTTGAAGTGTTTTTGTGAGATCATTTATGGAATTTTGGAGATTTATTGAGCTTGGAATTGTTGCAAAAGGTGAAAGAAATGATCAAGGGTAGAAGAAGGAGGAGGCTCGGCCAAGTGGGGAAGGATGAAGAATTGTGTGGAGTGTTCTAGCAAGAATTTGCAATAAATGCACAGAAATGCACATACATGCATGAATGCCACCTCTCCCATTGTTTCCTTTTCTTTAAAACTTTAATCCTTTGCACAACAAATATCTTGATATTAGTTGGAAGGTTTGTTTAACTTATGCTTGATTTATTAGAAATGATAAAATTTTTAGGAGTAATTTCCCAAACCCAATATGTAAATACCATATTAAAATAATATGAAAATAGGGAAAAATTCTATTTGAACCAAAACTTTCCATATATCCCCAAAGCTCGAGCGCTAGCTTTATTTTAGCTAAACTAGGTGCTGGCAAGTCTATATGGACCTTTGATCACAGTCGGGTTAAAACGGAAAATACCGACTATTTTACCCTAAAACGGAAAAATTCTTATAACGATTTCTAAAACGTTACAACTTTAATATTTTTCCTTAATTCAAAATATTATTATATGATTATAATTCTGCACTTAATTAGTGGTAATTATAAATTTGATTGGATTAATTATGCTAAAGGGAATCTATGCAAACATAATCACAAGATTAAGCATTAATCCATCCATGCAAAATATCTCTCCAAAATATCTAGATATTTGTTGAATTAAAGGAAAATTTTAATTAGAAAAGAAAAGGAATTAAGAGGTGGCATAAGGATAAGCTTATTAATTGAACATTAATGTGTTTTAACTTGGAAATTTCCACACAATTTCCTTTTCCTTCTTATGTTGGCCGACCCTCCCCTTGGCTGCCCTATTTCATTTTCATCCCAATTTCACTTCTTTAAAGCTCAAATAATTCATCTAAAATCATAGAATAATCCGACAAACTCAAATACAAATCCATACACATTATTCTTTAGTTAATCAAGCTTGGATCTTCTTGAAATTAGCATTTTGGAGGCTAATTTGGACTTCTAGTTGCAAGTTTGTGATTCTGGTGTGAGGTATAAATCCTAACCTTAAGCTTAGTTGCTACTTTAATATATTATGCTAGCTTGTCAGATATTTAAATATGGCTTTAATTTGCATATTTAAATTTTCTAGAAAAGGATTTTGATAATCAAGTTAGGGTTTTATTTATTGTAATGGTTAAGTGTGAAGTTTAGACTTGGATAAAACTTAACCTTGTGCAAGAATGTTAAATGATATTTTTCCTAATTATCTAATTAGCTTAATTGCAAACTAAACTTTTACTAAATCACTTTTGGGTGAGATTAAAATTGTTGTAAAGGTTTGTGTGGTTTAATCGAGCTATTATGAGATGATTGTGATTACTGGTTTTGGTTAAACTTGTAGATTCGGACTAAAATGATTAAAAGTTGCTTACTGGATTTTCGGACAAATTAGGCTTGGGTTTCAATGGACGATGTGATGTTATATATATATATTACTTTCCACGATTTATATTGTATTGTGAAAGCGCGATCGGTACGATCGGGGTCTAGACTTTATGGTTATGTCATCCTAGCTAGGGTTGTGCCGATATCGTACGTGTTTTGTGCACTGAGTGCGCAACGTGTTTATCTTGAGGACGTTATCCTTGTGTTTCGTTTTCTTTGTGTCGACGCAGGATATTTAGTCTGATGTGTTGTGTTTGTGAAATTTTAGGATCGTGAGCAGGGACTTCGGACGCTGCGAAAAAGGGAAGCAGGTGGTCGGATTACTTAGCTCGAGATCATCTGTGAGTAGATTTTACATCTACAGGGGAATCTCCCGCATGGCGTTGTGCGTCCGGGCTGGATTATATGACTTGATTGTTAGTTACAAGTATTGCACATATAGAGATTGTCCATGAACTTCATTTCATATTATTACTTGTTGTGATGGGACTTGTACCCATTGGATACTGCACTATTATTGACGAATCATGTTGCACGAGCATAAATTGTATGCTACACCCACACCGTCGATAACTGCCATGACACGCACAACACCAATACATACGTGATATTGTATTGGTTAGGGACATTGAGACATGATCCTTATTTTCATTGTGCATATGAGATATAGCATACATGTATACTTACATGCTTACGCATATACCTTGAGGATATTGCATCGTTATTGACATGTACACACATATACCTTGCTATGCTACAGCTACGCATATACCTGGAGGGTATTACATCATTATTGACAAGTATATACACATACATGGAAATAGCTACACCTATACCTAGAGGGTATTACATCATTATTGACAAGTATATACACATATGAGATATAGCTACATGTAAATCATGCATACATACATACATGTACACCAACTTACCTTGCTAGGGTTTCATATACCTATGTGGTATTGTTTTTTCATTGACATGGGGTCATTGATTCTTATGCGATTGCGCATATGATCGGCTATAGCTACATGTTCACCTGTATATGATGTTGCATTTGATTTCGGAGAACTTAGGAACCGCATGGTATATTTAAAAACTTGTTGCAGTTAAATAGCAGTTTTTCCTTTATATGCTCATATTACTGTTGTAGGGTTCCTAGGCACACAAATGAAGTCTTGCAAGTGATCAAACACGGCCAATTTAAATTTTACAAGTGCCGAGAAACCCTAATACGGATCGTTAACTAGATATATAGGCTATGCGATGCAAGTTAACGACTTTTAACTAAAGGAAAGAAGCTACAGCTTTTGTAGATCCGGTCCTCCACGTCCTAGGCTCCGTGATGAGGTCCCTCCGCTGTCCAAATCAAATCCATGACTCTAGCATCGGCTTCATCGGAGAAATGGGCGGGCTTGGTCGTCGGTTCGATGCCGAAGATGATCTATGTCGAGGCATCACAAGATCAAGCTCCAACTTCACCAAGCCTTGAAAACTTGTGAAGGAAACACCCTATACTAGTTGGCAAGAGGTAGAGGATGAAGAAATAGGAGGTGGGTTCACTTTAGAATTGGATTTCTCACTTGTTTTCATCACTTGCCATTGATGTAGCAAGCTTTTCTTCATGGAAGAAAAAGATGAAGAAGAAGAAGATATATTAAGTGTTGAATAATTAGATAAATAAATCAATACTTATCATATATTAACCCTTGGTTAATTGTAGAGAATGGACCATGGTTAACTTGAATGGTTAGGGTTAAGTATAAGACAAGAATGGTGCACTAGTTCAAAGCTTCAAGAACCTTCAACTAGCAAACAAAGAAAATCCACCATTTGTCATTCTCCTTTCCAAAATGAAAAAGATAAATAAATAGATAAATAAGTAAATGAAAAAACAAAACCCTAATCATTAGTTTAACCATGGTTTAATTCTTTACACTTAACCAAGTAAGCATGTATCATCAAACATGATACAATCATGTGCACAAATGTATATCACATATACAACTTGCACAATTCAAGTGAGAAAATCCATTTAAAGTGAACCAATACTAGTTAATGCAAAGTAATATATCAAATGTATAATTATGCATTAAATCAATAAATCAATACTTGATTTAACGATTCGGTCATATCGTATATAACCGACTAGTATCCTGTGTATCGGCTTATCGAATCAATCCTTGATTCGATATCTAGGTTATATCGCATATAACCATTCGATACATTCATCGCGAAAATGGAATACAGTATCACATACACGCATTATTCTCGGTCCCGCACGTATCTCATATGCGCTCCTATTTCGTTTCGCTTGAGCCAGGAAACCTCTGTGTAGGACTCTAAAGACTCGTCAATACGCCGGCAGCAGATGATGATCATATCAAGCATCCATAAGCCGCAAGCGGCCTGCTAAACGTAACGGCCACCCGGGTATTGAGCGATCAGAGGAACGACGAGCAAGCCCGCTCACACTCCTGTGAATCCAACCAGTAACACTTACCGTACAGTCCGGTCTGTTCGTCTGATATGTCGCATATCTTGCCTAGGGGTGATAAACGTCAGACCCCAATAGCTTGATAAGTCATGTCGACGTAGGGTCCATAACTTTCGTGAAACTACTGATAACTCTTACCAGTATACCACAGCAACCCTGTCCAGGGATTTCCTGTTATGGCCAGTCGTGCATTGCGCAACATCAACCCCCAATACCGGGAGAGACGAATCCCCTCCTATCGCTCATTTCCTCCATGTGAATCGGGACTGTACCCAAAAACCACATGTTTGCACGACTCAGTAGAGCCGTGGTAGGGTGGAAATCAAAGCACAGTGGGAGACACACAAGACTCTATGACGATCTCAGGTCAATAGACTAAGTTGTACCAGTGTCACCAGAGAACTGCCATCTGACGTGAGGTATAATACCATCTAGGAGTTATCGGCGAGTCCGTTTAGTGTACCCAGTCTCCACTGAGCACCCGTATACCATCTCTGATGTCAAACACCAATGGATATGGCATCATCCATCTCCCATCACATGGGTCGAGAAGATATACGCTAGTCTACTCTGGATTATCGATGCCCCATCTCGATATTCCTACGACTAGGAACAATGAAGGATGTACTCATTGACTACCCAGGCCCCACTAGTATGATCTGCATCATAGTCCTGGAAGTCGAGTACACATCCTAAGGGCTTTATCAACTTGTAATCAGAGAGACAGAAAGTATACATGTTAAGATAAAGAGCAACCAGATAGCGTACTATCATGTCGAGCAAGAAAGTCCTACCTATATATGTCCCAGCATCCACTACAATATACATCCAATGTACAGTAATGGCCTCTAGGGCATACATATAACTAACAATCTCCCAATTGCACTAGGGCCATCTGTAGCAGTGGTTGTAGTATCTAATACTCAACCATCCCGTAAAAGTCTCTCTTTGGGAAAAGGCTTTCGTGAGTGGATCCGCCGTGTTGTCCTCTGAGTCTACTCTCCCAACCTCGATCACCCTGGAGATCAACTATCTCCATGATCAGGTGATGCTGCCTCAGAATATGTCTGGGTCACTGATGGGACCAGGGTTCCTTGGACAAAACCATAGTTCCATTGTCACACAATGGTAAGAACCTAGTTCATCTTATGAACCAATATACACCCAAACTGCCTCTTTGGTAGTATCTTTAATAGCGATGTTACTGTTAGTTATATGTTTGCCCTAGAGGCCATTACTGTACATAGGATGTATATTGTAGTGGATGCTGGGACGTATATAGGGAGGACTTTCTTGCTCGACATGATAGTATGCTATCTGGTTGAACTTTACCTTAACGTGTATACTGATTGTCTCTCTGTTACATGTTGGTAAAGCCCTTAGGATCTGTACTTGACTACCTGGACTATGATGCGGATCATACTAGTGGGGACATGGTAGTCCATAAGTACATCCTTCAATGTCCCTAGTCGTGGGTGTATCGAGACGGGGCATCGATATACCAGAGTAGACTAGCGTATACCTTCTCGACCCATACAGATGGGCGATGGATGATCCCATATCCATCGGTGTTTGACATCAGAGATGATATACGGGTGCTCAGTAGAGACTGGGTACACTGGACGGACTCGCCGAGAACTCCCAGATGGTATTATACCTCACGTCAGATGGCAGTTCTCTGGTGACACTGGTACAGAGTAGTCTGTTGACCCGAGATCGTCATAGAGTCTTGTGTGGTTCCCACTGTGCTTTGATTTCCATCTTACCACGTCCAAGAAGGCGTGCAAACCGGTGGTTTTTGGGTACAGTCCCGAGTCACATGGAGGCAATGAGCGATAGGAGGGGATTCGTCTCTCCCGGTATAGGGAGTTGATGTTGCGCTGTGTTCGTTTGGCTATAACAGGAAATCCCTGGCCAGGGTTGCTGAGATTTACTGGTAAGTGTTACCAGTAGTTTCTCGAACAGTTATAGACCTAATATCGACACGACTTATCGAGCTATTGGGGTCTGACGTTTACCACCCCTAGGCAAGATATGCGACATATCAGACAATCAGACCGGACTGTACGGTAGTGTTACTGGTTGGATTCACTGGAGTGTGAGCGGGATTGCTCGTCGTTCTTCAGATCGCTCAATACCCGGGTGGCCGTTACGTTTAGCAGACCGCTTGCGGCTTGTGGGTGCTTGATATGATCATCACCTGCTGCCGGCGTATTGACGAGTCTTTAGAGTCCTACACAGAGGTTTCCTGGTTCAAGCGAAACGAAATAGGAGCGCATATGAGATATGCGCGGGACCGAGAATAATACGTGTATGTGATACCGTATTCCATTCTCGCGATGAATGTGTCGAATGGTTGTATGCGATATAACCTAGTTATAGAATCAAGGATTGATTCGATAAGCCGATACATTGTATACTAGTCGGTTATATGCGATATGACCGGATCGTTAAATCAAGTGTTGACTTAATGATTTAATGCATAATTATATATTTGATATATTACTTTGCATTAACTAGTATCGGTTCACTTTAAATGGATTTTCTCGCTCGGGTGTGCACATTGTATATTCGATATATTTTTGTGCACTTCATTGTATCATGTTTGATGATGCGTGATTGCTAGGGTTTGTGTAAAGAATTAAACCAAGGTTATTTAAATGGTTAGGGTTTTGTTTTTCTTATTCATTTATTTATCTATTTATTTTGGATTAACAAAAAGAATAGAAAACAAAGTGGTGGCTTTAAATCTTGAAGCTTGTTGAAGCTTCATGATGATTTGACCAAAGTGACCACTTTGTCTTCATGCTTAACCCTAACCACTCATCTAACCTTGGTCAACTCTCTACAACAAACCATGGTTTGATTATGATAAGATTGTAATTCAACAAGATTCCCGACATCCTGATCGAATGCTCGTCGCAAACTTCAGTAGACGGCCGCACCCCCGATACCGTCGACGAAGTGCACCAAGGCGGAACACCGCTGCCGGGAGCACCCGAACGGATGCTTTTGGCGACGGGGTTCTCCTACAGTCACTTGGTCGGGGCTATGGGGTGAGGCTGTCAATTAAGTTTACCCGGCGAGTATCCGCGTACGCTACGTGATTGCGACGGACTTTTGATCACATCAAAATTCCGTGGCAACCGATCATGTGAGACTAAATTGCTACGTTTATAACATTCATTTAGTCAGGCATGCGATGTCTGAGGTGGTTGCGGATTCCAACTGTTGTAGTTTTACACTTTCTTTTCTGTGACCGTAAGTGTAATATGTGATATCGCCGGTTTCGTTGCTATATGTCAACGACAATTGGGATGCGCATACTTACTTACGTTGATGACATGTGATGTTATGTGTTGCTGGATATGTTATATTGGATCGTCGTGTTTGAATAGCCGGGGGTTTTTATGTGAGATGAGTGTTTTTCATTTTCATTCATGTAAAAACTTGTATGTAATATTCTTTTATTGGGGCGCTTCCAGGTAGCGGAAGTTGTCACCTTTTGTATATTATTTACTTTTCCGCACTAGGATAGACCCAAGGAGGGGAGCACAAGTAACCGGGTTCTGGAGTCCAGTGGGAGACCAACTCGAGGAGTCGAGTCCGGGTCTCCTAACTCCAGAATTGGTAGGGTTGCTTGCCGCTCTCGTAGGGGTCTAGGGGTGTGGGTTTGGCTATTCATCACGACCGTGGAATCCGTGTTTTATACTGGCTCGTATTGAAAACACGGACGTCTTAGTATATCCAATATTTCATATGATTCTTCTGCTGCGATATCTGTGATGTGATCATGTGATGTTCTGTGATAGATACGGTATATAGTATATATGATATATTATATAGACGTTACTTATGTTTTACACCCGCACTAGCCCTGCCCTGCTCTGTCGTTAGTTACCTAACCTAACGGTGCACGAGGGGACATCGAGACGAATGCGGATGGCATAAGTGTACGTTGTATTTATCTGTGATGTTTAGGTACTTAAATGATGGGACTTCATTAATGTGATTAATGAAATAAAAGAAACCTAAGATGTTGTAGAATCGAATTTCAAAATAAAACAGGTAGCTATAGTTCTTGCTTTGCACAGCGGTATATGTGATATATCCTGCACCTTATTCGATGAGGAAAGGACCGAGATCCCTTCACCGGGAGTGACTCCTTTAGCAATAACTGGCAGATGCTACACACTCGGTTTGTCTTTTGATTGCTTTTAAGAGTTCTTCTTTGCACAGTGATATATATGATATATCCTGCACCTCATTCGACGAGGAAAGGACCGACGATCCCTTCACCGGGAGTGACTCCTTTAGCAAAATTAGAAAAGCCTAAAAAACACTCCATTTCAAAATTCATTCGATCCTACAACGATATCAAGTTCATTACGCAATAGGTTTTCAGAAAAACCTGTCGTAGCCCTCCGTCATTTCAGATATGTGCTAGTTAGTATTCGTGCTGCGGTAGTTTGGCATTCGCCAAGGCGTAGTGTACGGTAGCTAACTAGTATTTATCTGCTTGAGCATATGATGCGATTGGATTAGGGTATTCGTACGGCGTTGTTTGGCATTCGTCAAGGGTCGTGCGGGTGGGTTTAATTCGATGAAGAAATGTACGGGTTGAACTTGACTAGTGGACTATGGGTTGTTTGGCATTCGTCAAGGTCATAGCGAGCTAGGGGCAAAATATTATCGGGAATTTCAAGTGTTGAGATTTGCAATGAGATTGCATACCTTCTATGAGATAGTTGGATCCCGATACCCGCTGCGAGTAAGTGTTACTCCTGGGAGAGTTTTATACATTACAATTAGCCGATCAAGTAGGTGTCTAGAAAGGTGTCAACGGGGTTACGCCTCTGGGAAAACGAGGTTTACATTAATTAGGTTCGTGCGAAAGCACGGGGGACCTCCCTCAAAGTACCGACACTGGCCTGGCTGAAAGATTGGCGAACTTGTAGTGTGTAATTAATCCCGGCTAGTCTTTCCTTTTAGGGTTTGAAGGAAGATTTGATAAAAAGCAGTGGGAGCCATCCTGATTAGATAAAATAATAACCAATCTATTCTTGACAGAGCGCACGCTGAGTGTTTTCTTCTCTCTCTCTCCAGGTAGCGACCATATCACGCCTTAATCAAGATAATAATACGGATTATTGACCGAACCCGCTTGTTATACTGAGCTGGGGAACGTTGGTCCCGCTCCAACTTATCATTGTTATAAGACAGAGCAGGAAACTGGGGAATACCAGATTTCCCGTGCCGCCCAAACGAAGAGAGTGCATGCTGATGCATCATCTTCGGGTTTGTTCATTATATAGAACTGTTTCTCAGTATCCTTTACGTCCTGGGTATATGATACCGGATCAGGATCCCAGATATGTAATCTGTTACATAGGGCTACAGATAGGTAGAGAACTGAGAACGGGTGATAAGTTTCATGAGGCAGAAAACGGGGCAAGAGTTGCAGCCAAGTCTGTTGGTCACTGTCACCCTGTATTACAATACATTGATTCTGAACGAATGTTATTAGATACCGAACCTGATATACAAAATCATATCTGTCTCTTTATCAGTAAAGAAACGGTAAAATTTTGTATTGTTGGATAATGTTTTGAACATTTCCTATATCAAAAGTTGATCGGTTCAGGTACGTTATCTAAAAGCATTGATGTTCTAAATCAAACAACAGTTCTTAGTATATGGAACACACACAAGAGGAAGAGTTCAGAATTGAACGATTCCTTCTTGAGGCATTGTAGACTAGGTCATATCTATGCGACCCGACTAGCTGAAGTTATATTTAGATGCATATTTAAATCAGTTTGAATTTACATCTTGTGAAACTTGCTAATCATGTCACAAAGATACGATGACCATAGCTCTGTTTACTGGAAGCAGAGAAAGAGTTAGTAAACTCTTGGGACTGATACATGATGATGTATGTAGGTCCCCTGTCTACATATGCCAAGACCGGTTCTTTGTACTTCATTACATTCTCTGATAATCTCTCAAGATTCAGACATATGTTCCTGTTGAAACACAAGTCCGAACCTTTTGAGATATTCATAGAATATAAGTAAGAAGTAGAGAACCGAAATACGGGTATATGTATTATGTCCTTTGATGAGATCAAGGAGGAGAATACTTGAGCACGGAATTCCAGGACTATTCTAAAGGAGAATGAGATTCTCTCTCAGCATTACTCCTCCGTATACACCATAGCACGATGGTATATCGGGGCGGAGCAGATACACCCTATTTGATATGGTGTGCTCTATGATGAGTAATACTGAGTTACCTTTTTCCTTTTGGGAGTTATGCACTTACGAAGTTGCATACCTATTGAATAGGATTCCAATCAAATTAGATGCCTACCACTTCATATTAGATATGATAAGGGAAGAGCCCATCTCTTAAGTTAGTTAAGATTTGGGGTTGTCCAGCCTATGTCTGAAAAGCAAAATCCGGACAAGCTCGAGGCAAGGTCTGTAATGTAGAACTGGAAAGGTTCCAGCTATACAAACTACAGCTGATGATTTGATAGAACCAAAGGATTCAGTAGATTCCAACGAACCTCAGCCTCTCCGCCGATCTAGTAGGGTTCCTCACCCACCTGAGAGATACTTCGGTTTCACTATGACAGTGGGAGCAAGGAATGCATCATGAGATGATGACCCAACTAGTTTCGAGCTGGCCATCAGGAGTAAGACTCTGTAAGAATGGCTGGATGTTTAGCGATCTGAGATGGAATCCTTATACACCAACAAAGTATGGACTTTAGTTGTTATATCTGAAAGGTTAAATCCCCATCAGGAGCAAGTATATCTTGAGAAGATTACTTGGTGTACATCGAAAAGTTGAGACTTTCAAAGCTAGACTTGTTAAAGGTTTGCATCATTGACCAGGTGTGGATCATGAGGAAACCTTTTTCTAAGGAGCTATGCTTAAGTCCATCCAGATCCTACTTGCCACAGCTAAATACCTTGACTACGATCTCTGGTGGTTGGGTGTCTTGACTGCTTTTCTAAATGATGATTTGGAAAAGAGCGTCTATAAGTACACAGCCAGAGGGCTTCGTAGACAGTGGGAGCGGCGGAAACGTGTGCAAGATGTTTTATAGGATAAAGCAGGCATCGCGGAGTTGGAACATCTGTTTTGATGGATAAGTCAAAGAGTTTGACATCATCAAAATGGTAGATGAACCTTGTATGAACAAAAAGGTAGTAGGGAGTATGGTGGTGATCCTCGTAGAGTACGTGGATGACATACTCTTGATAGGGAAGGAGTTTCCTATGCTACGCTCGATCAATCTCCGCTTATCACAATGACTCTCCACATAGGATCAAAGTGATACCCACTAAATCCTGGATTTTGGATCTATGAGATAGATCTAAATGGATGTTAGGATTCTCACTAGTTGTAGTGAGACGGTATCAATCGATCCTGGGGAGAATCACTGGAAGGGTTCTAGGGTGATAAAGACGACTGAATGTCAGTCACAGGCATTGTCTTTACCCTCAGTGAAGGGACGGTATGTTGGAAGAGTTCCAAGCTAGATACCGTGACATACTAGACGATAAAGGCAGGATACATCGCTACATAAGATGCTACCAAAGAGGCTGTTTGGGTGTATATTGGTTCATGAGATGAACTACGTTCCTCCCATTGTGTGACAATAGAGTTATGGCTTATGCCAAGGAACGCCGGTCCCATCAGTGATCCAGACATATTCTAAGGCAGTATCACCTGATCATGGAGATGGTTGATCTCCAAAGGAGATCGAGGTAAGAAGAGTAGACTCAGAGGACAAACGCAGCGGATCCACTCACAAAGGCCTGTTCCCAGAGAGAGACTTTTATGGGATGGTTGAGTATGAGATACTACAACCACTGCTATCAGATGGCCCTAGTGCAAGTGGGAGATTGTTAGTTATATGTATGCCCTAGAGGCCATTACTGTACATAGGATGTATATTGTAGTGGATGCTGGGACGTATATAGGGAGGACTTTCTTGCTCGACATGATAGTATGCTATCTGGTTGAACTTTACCTTAACGTGTATACTGATTGTCTCTCTGTTACATGTTGGTAAAGCCCTTAGGATCTGTACTTGACTACCTGGACTATGATGCGGATCATACTAGTGGGGACATGGTAGTCCATAAGTACATCCTTCAATGTCCCTAGTCGTGGGTGTTTCGAGACGGGGCATCGATATACCAGAGTAGACTAGCGTATACCTTCTCGACCCATACAGATGGGCGATGGATGATCCCATATCCATCGGTGTTTGACATCATAGATGATATACGGGTGCTTAGTAGAGACTGGGTATACTGGACGGACTCGCCGAGAACTCCCAGATGGTATTATACCTCATGTCAGATGGCAGTTCTCTGGTGACACTGGTACAGAGTAGTCTGTTGACCCGAGATCGTCATAGAGTCTTGTATGGTTCCCACTGTGCTTTGATTTCCATCTTACCACGTCCAAGAGGGCGTGCAAAACGGTGGTTTTTGGGTACAGTCCCGAGTCACATCGAGGCAATGAGCGATAGGAGGGGATTCGTCTCTCCCGGTATAGGGAGTTGATGTTGCGCTGTGTTCGATTGGCTATAACAGGAAATCCCTGGCCAGGGTTGCTGAGATTTACTGGTAAGTGTTACCAGTAGTTTCTAGAACAGTTATAGACCTAATATCGACACGACTTATCGAGCTATTGGGGTCTGACGTTTACCACCCCTAGGCAAGATATGCGACATATCAGACAATCAGACCGGACTGTACGGTAGTGTTACTGGTTGGATTCACTGGAGTGTGAGCGGGCTTGCTCGTCGATCTTCAGATCGCTCAATACCCGGGTGGCCGTTACGTTTAGCAGACCGCTTGCGGCTTGTGGGTGCTTGATATGATCATCACCTGCTGCCGGCGTATTGACGAGTCTTTAGAGTCCTACACAGAGGTTTCCTGGTTTAAGCGAAACGAAATAGGAGCGCATATGAGATATGTGCGGGACCGAGAATAATACGTGTATGTGATACCGTATTCCATTCTCGCGATGAATGTGTCGAATGGTTGTATGCGATATAACCTAGTTATCGAATCAAGGATTGATTCGATAAGCCGATACATTGTATACTAGTCGGTTATATGCGATATGACCGGATCGTTAAATCAAGTGTTGATTTAATGATTTAATGCATAATTATATATTTGATATATTACTTTGCATTAAATAGTATCGGTTCACATTAAATGGATTTTCTCGCTCGGGTGTGCACATTGTATATTCGATATATTTTTGTGCACTTCATTGTATCATGTTTGATGATGCATGATTGCTAGGGTTTGTGTAAAGAATTAAACCAAGGTTATTTAAATGGTTAGGGTTTTGTTTTTCTTATTCATTTATTTATCTATTTATTTTGGATTAACAAAAAGAAAAGAAAACAAAGTGGTGGCTTTAAATCTTGAAGCTTGTTGAAGCTTCATGAAGATTTGACCAAAGTGACCACTTTGTTTTCATGCTTAACCCTAACCACTCATCTAACCTTGGTCAACTCTCTACAACAAACCATGGTTTGATTATGATAAGATTATTATTCTTTTCTATTTTTCTAATAACTTATCATAACTTTTTGATCATCTTCTTCTTCTTCCTCACAAGAAGAAAGCTCTCTTCATCAATGGTGATTGATGTTTTTGAGTGAGAAATCCAATTCTAAAGTGAACCCAACTCCTATTTCTTCATCCTCTACCTCTTGCCAAGTAGTAGAGTGTGTTTACTTCACAAGTTTCTTGACTTGGTGAAGTCGGAGCTTGATTTAGCGATGCCTCGACGTAGATCATCTTCGGCATGGACATCGATGACCTAGCCCGTCCATTCTCCGATGAAGCCGACGCTAGAGCCCGGATCTCGATAAGGACAGCGAGGATACTTCGTTGTGGAGCTATGGAGGTGGAGAACCGGATCTACAAAGGTTGTATTTCCGTATTCCCATAGTTAAGTGTTAACTAGATTATATTTTCGCCTAGTTTTCTAGCAAACGATCCGTAGTCGGGTCTCTCGGCACCCAGAATTTTTGAAATTGGCATGTTCGATGCCTTGTGAGACCTCATTAGTGTGCCTAGGAACCCTATAGTTACCAGCCTTTATCGTCTAGTTTGCCACGGTATCTAGCTTGGAACTTTTCCAACATACCGTCCCTTTACCGAGGGTAAAGACAATGCCTGCGACTGACATTCAGTCGTCCTTATCACTCTGGAACTTTTCCAGTGATTCTCCCCAGGATCGAGAAGGTATCACCTTTATCCTATTTGGAGAATCCATGTGATAATAGGAGATTGACCGATCGCAGTATAGGAAACTCTTTTCCTATCAAGAGTATGTTGTCTACGTACAATACGAAGATGACCACCTTACTCTCTACTACCTTTTTGTATATACAAGGTTCGTCCACCATTTTGATGAAGTCAAACACTTTGACTATCAGATCAAAACAGACGTTCCAACTCCGCGATGCCTGCTTCATTATGTAGAGCAACTTGCATATGTTTCCGCTGCTCTCACTGTTTACGAAGCCCTCTGGCTGTGTACTTATAGACTTTCTATTCTAAATCAGTATTTAGAAGAGCAGTCATTGTTAGTTATATGTATGCCCTAGAGGCCATTACTATACATAGGATGTATATTGTAGTGGATGCTGGGACATATATAGTGAGGACTTTCTTGCTCGACATGATAGTATGCTATCTGGTTGATCTTTACCTTAACGTGTACACTGATTGTCTCTCTATTACATGTTGGTAAAGCCCTTAGGATGTGTACTTAACTACCTAGACTATGATGCGGATCATACCAGTGGGGACATGGTAGTTCATAAGTATATCCTTCAAAGTCCCTAGTCATGGGTGTATCGAGACGGGGCATCGATATACCAGAGTAGACTAGCGTATACCTTCTCGACCCATACAGATGGGCGATGGATGATCCCATATCCATTGGTGTTTGACATCAGAGATGATATACGGGTGCTCAGTAGAGACTGGGTACACTGGACGGACTCGCCGAGAACTCCCAGATGGTATTATACCTCACGTCAGATGGCAGTTCTCTGGTGACACTGGTACAGAGTAGTCTGTTGACCCGAGATCGTCATAGAGTCTTGTGTGGTTCCCACTGTGCTTTGATTTCCATCTTACCACGTCCAAGAGGGCGTGCAAAACGGTGGTTTTTGGGTACAGTCCCGAGTCACATGGAGGCAATGAGCGATAGGAGGGGATTCGTCTCTCCCGGTATAGGGAGTTGATGTTGCGCTGTGTTCGATTGGCTATAACAGGAAATCCCTGGCCAGGGTTGTTGAGATTTACTGGTAAGTGTTACCAGTAGTTTCTCGAACAGTTATAGACCTCATATCGACACGACTTATCGAGCTATTGGGGTCTAACGTTTACCACCCTTAGGCGAGATATGCGACGTATCAGACGATCAGACCGGACTGTACGGTAGTGTTACTGGTTGGATTCACTGGAGTGTGAGCGGGCTTGCTCGTCGATCTTCAGATTGCTCAATACCCGGGTGGCCGTTACGTTTAGCAGACCGCTTGCGGCTTGTGGATGTTTGATATGATCATCATCTGCTGCCGGCGTATTGACGAGTCTTTAGAGTCCTACACAGAGGTTTCCTGGCTCAAGCGAAACGAAATAGGAGCGCATATGAGATATGTGTGGGACCGAGAATAATGCGTGTATGTGATACCGTATTTCACTCTCGCGATGTGACATTGATCGGTTATATGCGATATAGCCGGGTTATCGGATCAAGTGTTGATTCGATAAGTTGTTACTGATGATACCTGTCGGTTATGTGCGACATGACCGGATCATTGAATCAAGTGTTGATTTAGTGATTTAATTCATAATTATATATTTGATATATTACTTTGCATTAACTAGTATCGGTTCACTTTGAATTGATTTTCTCACTCGGGTGTGCGCATTCCATAAGCGATATGATTTTGTGCACTTGATTGTATCATGTTTGATGATACATGCTTTTTGGTTAAGTGTAAAGTATCAAACTATAGTTAAGTGGATGATTAGGGTTTTTGATTTCCTTATTTATATATTAATCTTTTTCTTTTTGGAAAAAGAATTAGCAAATGAGAAAATGGTGGCAATTTTGTTTTATTCATGAAGTTTCATGAACACTTTGACTTTGTCACCATTTTGTCTCATGCTTAACCCTAACCACTCCACTAACCCTAGTTCACTCTCTACACTTAACCATGGTTGATTATGATAAGTATTCTTTTATTTTCTATTTTCTAGAAAAACTTATCATAACAATTAGCTTCTTCTTCTTCATGTTCCTTCATGAAGAAAGCAAGCTTCATCAATGGTGATTGATGGAAATGAGTGAGAAATCCAATTCTAAAGTCTACCCACTTCCTATTTCTTCATCCTCTACCTCTTGCCAAGTAGTAGAGTGTGTTTTCTTCACAAGTTTCTTGACTTGGTGAAGTGAGAGCTTGATCTAGCGATGCCTCGACGTAGATCATCTTCGGCATGGACATCGATGACCTAGCCCGTCCATTCTCCGATGAAGCCGACGCTAGAGCCCGGGACTTGTTATGGACAGCGAGGAGACTTCATTGCGGAGCTATGGAGGTGGAGAACCGGATCTACAAAGGTTGTATTTCCGTTTCTCTTAGTTAAGTGTTAACTAGTTTGCTTTTTCGCCTAAATATCTAGCCGACGATCCGTAGTTTAGGGTTTCTCGGCACCGTAAAATTTTAAAATGGCATGGTTGATGCCTTGTGAGACCTCATTAGGGTGCCTAGGAACCCTACAGTGGTATCAGAGCCTAGCTAGAGCCTTAGGCGAAGTCTAGACGGAGTTAGAAGTCCGATCGAACCAAAACCTAACCCGGAAAATTGCCCTCTGGACTTTTTCTAAAATCTGGAGTTTTTCGATATTAAAAATGCTTAAAAAATTCAGCAGGGAATTATAAGAATTACGACGCAAAAATTGAGTCATGAACAGTAAATATCGCGGCGGAACCGCGGCAGAAGCCTGGCTTCTGCGGCGGTTCCGCGGCGATATGATGACGTCATCCTCCTATGTTGGCACAGTAACTCTTATTATATTATGCTGGATTTTCTGGGTATTTTTAAATTTTATTCAAGAGTTGAATTTTCTGGGATTGTTTTGGGGATTCGAATGTTCGATCGGATTATCAAATTTTGTCTGTTTGGCTTTCCGGATAAATTTTAGAATATGTTAAAAAGTTCGACCGGATATAAATACCCAATTTTTCCCCTGTCGGGAAATTTCCAAGTGTTGGATTTTTCCGTAGTTTAACGACGTTCTAAGTAGTGCAAGTAACTCGATGGACCCTCTAGAAGACAACAAACCTTAACTCGATTATGTGACCGTCTTGAACTGCCCTTTGAACCTTCGGGTTTGGGGCAGTACGGCGTGCCACATGTGAGGCGTTGGCTTGACCCTTCTACGGCTGGACTGTTGGTACTGAGGCACGAACTGAATGTTGTTAGACTCATATTTCATGTGTTGATCTGTATCGGGAAAACTTGGGTGTTCGATTGTTCGATCGGAAAGTCTAACATTTTCTAATTATCTGGAATGTGATACAATACTTGGAATTCGCAAAAAGTTATGAGATAACTGAATGAATGTTATAAACATAGCAGTTTAGTCTCACTTGATCGGTTGCCACAGAATTTTGATGTGATCAAAAGTCCGTCGCAATCACGTAGCGTACGCGGATACTCGCCGGGTAAACTTAATAGACAGCCTCACTCCATAACCCCGACCAAGTGACTGTAGGAGAACCCCGTCGCCGAAAGCATCCGTTCGGGTGCTCGCGGTAGCGGTGTTCCGCCTTGGTGCACTTCGTCGACGGTATCGGGGGTGCAGCCGCCTACTAAAGTTTGCGACGAGCATTCGATCAGGATGTCGGGAATCTTGTTGAATTGCCAGACTTTATATTGAAAAGTGTTTTCGATTTTGAGACTAAAATGCGGGGTTTATAATTGTTAGGCATGCGATGTCAAAGGAATTCATTTGGTCAGGCATGAGATGTCTGAGATGGTTGCGGATTCCAACTGTTGTAGTTTTACACTTTCTTTTCTGTGACCGTAAGTGTAATATGTGATATCGCCGGTTTCGTTGCTATATGTCAACGACAATTGGGATGCGCATATTTACTTACGTTGATGACATGTGATGTTATGTGTTGCTGGATATGTTATATTGGATCGTCGTGTTTGAATAGCCGGGGGTTTTTATGTGAGATGAGTGTTTTTCATTTTCATTCATGTAAAAACTTGTATGTAATATTCTTTTATTGGGGCACTTCCAGGTTGCGGAAGTTGTCACCGTTTGTATATTATTTACTTTTCGGCACTAGGATAGACCCAAGGAGGGGAGCACAAGTAACCGGGTTCTGGAGTCCAGTGGGAGACCAACTCGAGGAGTCGAGTCCGGGTCTCCTAACTCTAGAATTGGTAGGGTTGCTTACCGCTCTCGTAGGGGTCTAGGGCTGTGGGTTTGGCTATTCATCAAGACCGTGGAATCCGTGTTTTATACTGGCTCGTATTGAAAACACGGACGTCCTAGTATATCCAATATTTCATATGTTTCTTCTGCTGCGATATCTGTGATGTGATCATGTGATGTTCTGTGATAGATACAGTATATAGTATATATGATATATTATATAGACGTTACTTATGTTTTACACCCGTGCTAGCCCTGCCCCGCTCTGCCGTTAGTTACCTAACATAACGGTGCACGAGGGGACATCGAGGCGAATGCGGATGGCATAAGTGTACGTCGTATTTATCTGTGATGTTTAGGTACTTAAATGATGGGACTTCATTAATGTGATTAATGAAATAAAAGAAACCTAAGATGTTGCAGAATCGAATTTCAAAATAAAAAGGGTAGCTACAGTTCTTGCTTTGCACAGAGGTATATGTGATATATCCAGCACCTTATTCGATGATGAAAGGACCGAGATCCCTTCACAGGGAGTGACTCCTTTAGCGATAACTGGCAGATGCTACACACTCGGTTTGTATTTTGATTGCTTTTAAGAGTTTTTGCTTTGCACAGTGATATATATGATATATCCCGCACCTCATTCGACGAGGAAAGGACCGACGATCCCTTCACCGGGAATGACTCCTTTAGCAAAACTAGAAAAGCCTCAAAAACACTCCATTTCAAAATTCATTCGATCCTACAACGATATCAAGTTCATTACGCAATAGGTTTTCAGAAAAACCTGTCGTAGCCCTCCGTCATTTCAGATATGTACTGGTTAGTATTCGTGCTGCGTTTGTTGACCTCTGTCAAGGCGTAGTGTGCGGTAGCTGATTAGTGCTTATCTGCATAAGCATATGATGTGATTGATTTAGGGTTGTCGTGCGACCTTGTTGACCTCTGTCAAGGGTCGTGCGGGTGGGTTTACTTCAATCAGGAAATGACGGGTTGAACTTGACTAGCAGCCTATGGTTTGTTGACCTCTGTCAAGGTCATAGGACGCTAGGGGAAAAATATTATCGGGAATTTCAAGTGTTGAAATTTGCAATAAGATTGCATACCTTCTATGAGATAGTTGGATCCCGATACCCGCTGCGAGTAAGAGTTACTCCTGGGAGAGTTTTATACATTACAATTAGCCGATCAAGTAGGTGTCTAGAAAGGTGTTAACGAGGTTACGCCTCTGGGAAAACGAGGTTTACATTAATTAGGTTCGTGCGAAAGAACGGGGGACCTCCCTCAAAGTACCGACACTGGCCTGGCTGAAAGATTGGCGAACTTGTAGTGTGTAATTAATCCCGGCTAGTCTTTCCTTTTAGGGTTTGAAGGAAGATTTGATAAAAAGCAGTGGGAGCCATCCTGATTAGATAAAATAATAACCAATCTATTCTTGCAAGAGCGCACGCTGAGTGTTTTCTTCTCTCTCTCTCCAGGTAGCGACCATATCACGCCTTAATCAAGATAATAATACGGATTATTGACCGAACCCGCTTGTTATACTGAGCTGGGGAACGTTGGTCCCGCTCCAACTTATAATTGTTATAAGACAGAGCAGGAAATTGGGGAATACCAGAATTCCCGTGCCGCCCAAACGAAGAGAGTGCATGCTGATGCATCATCTTCGGGTGTGTTCGTTACAAAGAACTGTTTCTCCGTATCCTCTACGTCCTGGGTATGTGATACCAGATCAGGATCCCAGATATGTAATCTGTTACATAGGGCTACAGAAAGGTAGAAAACTGAGAACGGGTGATAAGTTTCATGAGGCAGAAAACGGGGCAAGTGTTGCAGCCAAGTCTGTTGGTCACTGTCACCCTGTATTACAAATACATTGATTCTGAACGAATGTTATTAGATACCGAACCTGATATACAAAATCATATCACTCTCTTTATTAGTAAAGAAATGATATAATTTTTTATTGTTGGATAATGTTTTGAACATTTCCTATATCAAAAGTTGATCGGTTCAGGCACGTTATCTAAAAGCGTTGATGTTCTAAATCAAACTACAGTTCTTAGTATATGGAACACACATAAGAGGAAGAGTTCAGAAATGAACGGAACCTTCTTAAGGTATTGTAGACTTGGTCAGATCAATGTGACCCGACTAGCTGAAGTTACATGTAGATGCATATTTAAATCAGTTTGAATCTACATCTTGTGAAACTTGCCAGTCATGTCACAAAGATATAATGACACTAGCTCTGTTTATTGGAAACAGAGAAAGAGTTAGTGAACTCTTGGGATGATACATGTTGATGTATGTAGGTCCCCTGTCTACACATGCCAAGACCGGTTCTTTGTACTTCATTACATTCTCTGATAATCTCTCAAGATTCAGACATATGTTCCTGTTGAAACACAAGTTCGAACCTTTTGAGATATTCATATAATATAAGTTAGAAGTAGAGAACCAATAAGGGTATAAGTATTATGTCCTTTGATGTGATCGAGGAGGAGAATACTTGAGCACGGAAATCCTGGACTTTTCTAAAGGAGAATGAGATTCTCTCTCAGCATTACTCCTCCGCATACACCATAGCACGATGGTATATCGGGGTGGAGCAATTACACCCTATGTGATAAGGTGTGCTCTATGATGAGTAATACTGAGCTACCTATTTCCTTTTGGGTGTTATGCACTTGAGAAGCTGCATACCTATTGAATAGGGTTCTAATCAAATCAGTTGCCTACCGCTTCATATGTGATATGGAATGGGAAGAACCCATGTCTTAAGTTAGTTAAGATTTGGAGTTGTCCGGCCTATGTCTAAAGGCAAAATCCGGACAAGCTCGAGGCAAGATCTATTATGTAGAACTGGAAATGTTCCAGCTATGCGAACTACAGCAGATGATTTGGTAGAACCAAAGGATTCAGTAGATTCCAACGAACCTCAGCCTCTCCGCCGATCTAGTAGGGTTCCTCACCCACCTGAGAGTTACTTCGGTTTCTCTATGACAGTGGGAGCGAGGATTGCATCATGAGATGATGACCCAACTAGTTTCGAGCTGGCCATCAGAAGTAAGACTCTGTAAGAATGGCTGGATGCTTAGTGATCTGAGATGGAATCCATATACACCAACAAAGTATGGACTTTGGTTGCTATATCTGAAGGGTTAAATCCCCATCAGGTGCAAGTATATCTTGAGAAGATTACTTGGTGTACATGGAAAAGTTGAGACTTTCAAAGCTAGACTTGTTACAGGTTTTCGTCATCGACCAGGCGTGGATTATGATGAAACCTTTTCAATTGACTATGCTTAAGTCCATCCAAATCCTACTTGCCATGGCTGCATACCATGACTACGATATCTGGCGGTTGGGTGCCATGACTGCTTTTCAAAATGATGTTTTAGAAGAGAGCGTCTATAAGTACACAGCCAGAGGGCTTCGTAGACAGTGGGAGCAGCGGAAACGTGTGCAAGATGCTTTATTTGATAAAGCAGGCATCGCGGAGTTGGAACATCTGTTTTGATGAATTAGTCAAAGAGTTTGACATCATCAAAATGGTAGATGAACCTTGTATAAACAAAAGGGTAGTAGGGAGTATGGTAGTGATCCTCGTAGAGTACGTGGATGACATACTCTTGATAAGAAAAGAGTTTCTTATGCTGCGCTCGGTCAATCTCCGCTTATCACTAGGATTCTCCATATAGGATCAAAGTGATACCTACTAAATCCTGGATTATGGATCTATGAGATAGATTTAATTGGATGTTAGGATTCTCACTAGTTGTAGTGAGATGGTATCAATAGATCCTGGGGAGAATCACTGGAAGGGTTCCATATTGATAAAGACGACTGAATGTCAGTCACAAGCATTGTCTTTACCCTCAGTAAAGGGACGATATGTTGGAAGAGTTCCAAGCTAGATACCGTGGCATACTAGACGATAAAGGCAGGATACATCGCTACTTAACATGCTACCGAAGAGGCTGTTTGGGTGTATATTGGTTCATGATATGAACTATGTTCCTCCCATTGTGTGACAATGGAGTTGTGGCTTATGCCGAGGAACGCCGGTCCCATCAGTGATCCAGACATATTCTAAGGCAGTATCACCTGATCATGGAGATGGTTGATCTCCAGGGGATCGAGGTCAGGAGAGTAGACTCTGAGGACAACACAGCGGATCCACTCATAAAGGCCTGTTCCCAGAGAGAGACTTTTAAGGGATGGTTGAGTATGAGATACTTCAAACCACTGCTAAAGATGGCCCTAGCGCAAGTGGGAGATTGTTAGTTATATGTATGCCCTAGAGGCCATTACTATACATAGGATGCATATTGTAGTGGATGCTGGGACATATATAGTGAGGACTTTCTTGCTCGACAAGATAGTATGCTATCTGGTTGATCATTACCTTAACGTGTACACTGATTGTCTCTCTATTACATGTTGGTAAAGCCCTTAGGATGTGTACTTAACTACCTAGACTATGATGCGGATCATACTAGTGGGGACATGGTAGTCCATAAGTACATCCTTCAAAGTCCTAGTCGTGGGTGTATCGAGACGGGGCATCGATATACCAGAGTAGACTAGCGTATACCTTCTCGACCCATACAGATGGGCGATGGATGATCCCATATCCATTGGTGTTTGACATCAGAGATGATATACGGGTGCTCAGTAGAGACTGGGTACACTGGACGGACTCGCCGAGAACTCCCAGATGGTATTATACCTCACGTCAGATGGCAGTTCTATGGTGACACTGGTACAGAGTAGTCTGTTGACCCGAGGTCGTCATAGAGTCTTGTGTGGTTCCTACTGTGCTTTGATTTCCATCTTACCACTTCCAAGAGGGCGTGCAAAACGGTGGTTTTTGGGTACAGTCCCGAGTCACATGGAGGCAATGAGCGATAGGAGGGGATTCGTCTCTCCCGGTATAGGGAGTTGATGTTGCGCTGTGTTCGATTGGCTATAACAGGAAATCCCTGGCCAGGATTGTTGAGATTTACTGGTAAGTGTTACCAGTAGTTTCTCGAATAGTTATAGACCTCATATCGACACGACTTATCGAGCTATTGGGGTCTGACGTTTACCACCCTAGGCGAGATATGCGACGTATCAGACGATCAGACCGGACTGTACGGTAGTGTTACTGGTTGGATTCACTGGAGTGTGAGCGGGCTTGCTCGTCGATCTTCAAATCGCTCAATACCCGGGTGGCCGTTACGTTTAGCAGACCGCTTGCGGCTTGTGGATGTTTGATATGATCATCATCTGCTGCCGGCGTATTGACGAGTCTTTAGAGTCCTACACAGAGGTTTCCTGGCTCAAGCGAAACGAAATAGGAGCGCATATGAGATATGTGCGGGACCGAGAATAATGCGTGTATGTGATACCGTATTTCATTCTCGCGATGTGACATTGATCGGTTATATGCGATATAGCCGGGTTATCGGATCAAGTGTTGATTCGATAAGTTGTTACTGATGATACCTGTCGGTTATGTGCGACATGACCGGATCATTGAATCAAGTGTTGATTTAGTGATTTAATGCATAATTATATATTTGATATATTACTTTGCATTAACTAGTATCGGTTCAATTTGAATGGATTTTCTCACTCGGGTGTGCGCATTCCATATGCTATATGATTTTGTGCACTTGATTGTATCATGATTGATGATACATGCTTTTTGGTTAAGTGTAAAGTATCAAACTATAGTTAAGTGGATGATTAGGGTTTTTGATTTCCTTATTTATATATTAATCTTTTTCTTTTTGGAAAAAGAATTAGCAAATGAGAAAATGGTGGCAATTTTGTTTTATTCATGAAGTTTCATGAACACTTTGACTTTGTCACCATTTTGTCTCATGCTTAACCCTAACCACTCCACTAACCCTAGTTCACTCTTTACACTTAACCATGGTTGATTATGATAAGTATTCTTTTATTTTCTATTTTCTAGAAAAACTTATCATAACAATTAGCTTCTTCTTCTTCATCTTCCTTCATGAAGAAAGCAAGCTTCATCAATGGTGATTGATGGAAATGAGTGAGAAATCCAATTCTAAAGTCTACCCAGTTCCTATTTCTTCATCCTCTACCTCTTGCCAAGTAGTAGAGTGTGTTTTCTTCACAAGTTTCTTGACTTGGTGAAGTGAGAGCTTGATCTAGCGATGCCTCGACGTAGATCATCTTCGGCATGGACATCGATGACCTAGCCCGTCCATTCTCCGATGAAGCCGACGCTAGAGCCCGGGACTTGTTATGGACAGCGAGGAAACTTCATTGCGGAGCTATGGAGGTGGAGAACCCGATCTACAAAGGTTGTATTTCCGTTTCTCTTAGTTAAGTGTTAACTAGTTTGCTTTTTCGCCTAAATATCTAGCCGACGATCCGTTAGTTTAGGGTTTCTCGGCACCGTAAATTTTAAAATGGCATGGTTGATGCCTTGTGAGACCTCATTAGGGTGCCTAGGAACCCTACAGTCATGACACCCAACCACCAGATTTCGCAGTCATGGTATGCAGCAATGGTAAGTAGGATCTGGATGGACTTAAGTATAGTCCCTGGAAAAGGTTTCATCATTTTCCACTCTTGGTCGATGACGAAAACCTTTAACAAGTCTAGCTTTGAAAGTCTCAACTTTTCCATTTACACCAAGTAATCTTCTCAAGATATACTTGCTCCTGATGGGGATTTAACCCTTTAGATATCGTAACTAAAGTCCATACTTTGTTGGTGTACATGGATTCCATCTCAGATTGCTAAGCATCCAGCCATTCTTACAGAGTCCCTACTCTTGATGGCCTGCTCGAAACTAGTTGGGTCATCATCTCATGATGCAATCCTTGCTCCCACTGTCATCGAGAAACCGAAGTATCTCTCAAGCAGGTGAGGAACCCTGCTAGATCGGCGGAGAGGGTGAGGTTCGTTGGATTTTATTGAATGCTTTGGTTCTACCAAATCATCAGCTTCAGTTTGTATAGCTGGAACATTTCCAGTTCTACATAACTGACCTTGCCTCGAGCTTGTCCGGATTTTGCATTTAAACATAGGCCGGATAACCCCAGATCTTAACTTACTTAAGAGATAGGCTCTTCCCATACCATATCTAATATGGAGTGGTAGGCATTGATTTGATTCGAACCTAATTCAATAGGCATGCAGCTTCTCAAGCGCATAACTCCTTAAAAGGAAATAGGTAACTCAGTAATACTCATCATAGAGCACACGATATCTAATATTGTGTGATTGCTCCGCCTCGATACACCGTTGCGCTGTGGTGTATTCAGAGGAGTAATACTGAAAGAGAATCTCATTTTCCTTTAGAATAGTCCAAGGATTCCATGCACAAGTATTCTCCTCCCTGATCTCATCATAGGACATAATACTTATACCCGTATTTTGGTTCTCTACTTATAACCTATATTCTGTGAATATCTCAAAAGGTTCAGACTTGTGTTTCAACAGGAACATATGTCTGAATCTTGAGAGATTATCAGAGAATATAATGAAGTATAAAGAACCAGTCCTGACATGTGTAGACAGGAGACCTTACATACATCATCATGTATCAATCCCAAGAGTTCACTAACTCTTTCTTTGTTTCCAATAAACAGAGCTATGGTCATTTAATCTTTGTGACATGACTGGCAAGTTTCACAAGATGTAAATTCAAACTGATTTAAATATGTATCTAAAATGTAACTTCAGCCAATCGGGTCGCATTGATATGACCTAGTCTATAATGGCTCAAGAATGATTCGTTCATTTCTGAACTCTTCCTCTTGTGTGTGTTCTGTATACGAGGAACTGTAGTTTGATTTAGAACGTCAATGCTTTTAGATAACGTGCCTGAACCGATCAACTTTTGATATAGGAAATGTTCAAAACATTATCCATCAATACAAAATTTTATCAATTCTTTACTTATAAAGAGACTGATATGATTTTGTATATCAGGTTCGGTATCTAATAGCATTTGTTCAGAATCAATGTATTAGTAATACAGGGTGATAGTGACCAACAGACTTGGCTGCAACACTTGCCCCGTTTTCTGTCTCATGAAACTTATCACCCGTTCTCAGTTTTTCTACCCTTTTGTAGCCCTATGTAACAGATTACATATCTGGGATCCTGATTCGGTATCATATACCCAGGATGCAGAGGATACTGAGAAACAGTTCTATGTAATGAACACACCCGAAGGAGATGCATCATATGCACTTTCTTCGTTTGGGAGGCATGGGAATCCTGGTATTCCCCTAATTCCTGCTCTGTCTTATAACAATTATAAGTTGGAGCGGGACCAACGTTCCCCAGCTCAGTATAACAAGCGGGTTCGGTCAATACATCCATATTATTATCTTGATTAAGGCGTGATATGGTCGCTACCTGGAGAGAAAGAGAAGAAAACACTCAGCGTGCGCTCCTGCAAGAATAGATTGGTTATTATTTTATCTAATCAGGATGGCTCCCACTGTTTTTATCAAATCTTCCTTCAAACCCTAAAAGGAAAGACTAGCCGGGATTAATTGCACTCTGCAAGTTCGCCAATATTTCAGCCAGGCCAGGGTCGGTACTTTGAGGGAGGTTCCCCATGCTTTCGCACGGACCTAATTACAGTAAATCTCGTTTTACCAGAGGCGTAACCCCGTTGACGCCTTTCTAGACACCTACTTGATCGGCTGATTGTAAAGTGCAAAACTCTCCCAGGAGTAACAATTACTCGCAGTGGGTATCGGGATCCAACTATCACATAGAAGGTATGCAATCTCATTGCAAATTTCAACACATGAAACTCCCGATAATGGGTTTTACCCCTAGCACCTATGACATTGGCTAAGGTCAACAAATCATAGGTACTAGTCAAGTTCTACCCGTCATTTCGTGATTAATTAGACCCACCCACATGACCCTTGGCTAAGGTCAACAAAGCCACATGACTGTCCTAACAAATCGCATCATATGCTGTGTAGGAAGACATCACTTAGCTACCGCACACTACGCCTCGGCTATGGTCGACAAACGTAGCACGAATACTAAGTACTCTACTACCTAAAATGACGGAGGGTTGCGAATGGTTTTTATGAAAACCTTTAACGCTTTGAACTTGATCTCGTTGCCGAATCAAATGGTTTTTAAATGGAATGTTTTCGAGGCTTTTCTAGTTTTGCTAAAGGGGTCACTCCCGGTGAAGGGATCGTCGGCGCTTTCCTCGTTGAATGAGGTGCGGGATATATCATATATATCACTGTGCAAAGCGGAAACTATAGAAGCGATCAAAGAAAAACCGAGGGTTGTAGCATCTGCCAGTTATTGCTAAAGGAGTCACTCCCGGTGAAGGGATCTCGGTCCTTTCCTCATCGAATAAGGTGCAGGATGTTCTATAATGAACACCGCGATGCAAAGCAAGAACTGTAGCTACCTGTTTTTATTTTGAAATTCGATTCCACAATATCAATTAGGTTTATTTTCTTTCATTAATCTCATTAATGAATATCCCATCATTTAAGTCCACCTAAACATCACAGATAAATATAACGTACGCTTATGCCATCCGCATTCGCCTCGATGTCCCGTCTGCACCGTTAGGTTAGGTAACAAACGGCAGAGCGGGGCAGGGCTAGCGCGGGTGTAAAATAAGCAACGTTTATATAATATATCATATATACTATATATAATATCTGTTACAGAACATCACATGATCACATCACAGATAAATCACAGCAGAAGAAACATATGAAATATTGGATATACTAGGACGTCCGTGTTTTCAATACGAGCCAGTATAAAACACGGATTCAACGGTCGTGATGAATATCCTATCCCACACCCCTAGACCCCTACGAGAGAGGCAAGCAACCCTACCAATTCTAGGGTTAGGAGACCCGGACTCGACTCCTCGAGATGGTCTCCCACTGTACCCTAGAACCCGGCTACTTGTGCTCCCCTCCTTGGGTCTATCCTAATGCGGAAAAGTAAATAATATACAAAAGGTGACATCTTCCGCAACCTGGAAGTGCCCCAATAAAAGAATATTACATATAAGTATTTACATGAATGAAAATGAAAAACACTCATCTCACATAAAAAAACCCCGGCTATTCAAACACGACGATCCAATATAACATATCCAGCAACACATAACATCACATGTCATCAACGTAAGTAAATATGCGCATCCCAATTGTCGTTGACATATAGCAACGAAACCGGCGATTGTTGGATATATGTATGCCCTAGAGGCCATTATATGATAGTGGATGTATCTATACATGTATATATATATTCAGTATGCATGCTTGCTCGACATGATAGTATGCTATCTGGTTCTTCTTTATCTGACATGTTGATTTGATCATGCTTTTATTCATTCATACATGCTGATAAAGCCCTGAGGATATCGGCTTGACTACTCTGATTATGATAGAGATCATACTAGTGGGACATTTGTAGTCTATAAGCATATCCTGAAATGTCCCTAGTCGGAGGTGTATCGAGACGGGGCATCGATATACCAGAGTAGACTAGCGTATATGATACTAGACCCATGTGATGGGCGATGGATGTTCCCACATTCATCGATGTTTGACATCAAGATCATATACGGGTGCTCAGTGCTGACTGGGTACACTGGACGGACTCACCGAGAACTCCTATATGGAATTATATCTTTCGTCGGATAGCAGTTCTCAGGTGACACTGGTACAGGTTAGTCTGTAGACCCGAGATCGTCATGGAGTCTTGTGTGTTCTCCCACTGTACTTTGATTGCCACCCTACCACGGCTCTACTAAGTCGTACAAACAGGTGGCCGTTGGGTACAGTCCCGAGACACACGAAGGCAATGAGCGATAGGAAGGGTTTCGTCTCTCCCGGTATTAGGAGTTGATGCTGTGCTGTGCCCGACTGGTTATAACAGCAAGTCCCTGGCCAGGGCTGCTGAGATTTGCTGATAAGTGTTATCAGTAGTTTCTCGATCTGTTATAGACCATTCACCGGCACGACTTATTGAGTTATTGGGGTCGACGTGACCATCCCTAGGCTCGATATGCAGCATATCTGACGAAGAGACCGGACTGTTCGGTAGTGTTGCCGGTTGGCTCGACGGGAGTTGTAGCAGGTTCGCTTGTTTTCTTCTGATCGATCAATACCCGGGTGGCCGTTACGTTTAGCTGACCGCTTGCGGCTTGAGGGTACCTGATATGATCATCACCCTCTGCCGGCGTATTGACGAGTCTTAGAGTCCCACAAAGGAGTTACCCAGTCCAGGCGAAACGTTGTGGTGCGCGTATGCGATATGCGCATGCACCCGATTGAAATGTGCGTATATGATACCGAACACTGATCGGGCGGCTTGCTTTTGGTGGGGTCATATGTGATATGGCCGGATTGATGAATCAAGTGTTGATTTATCATTTAACCATTAGTTTTCTCACTTGAAACCTTTCTAGTATGTGATGGATGTATGTAAGCATGCATGTGTTTCTTTCTTTCATTCTAGTTTCATGCACATGTGGATGTGCATACATGTATACATACATACACCCATCCATCATGGTTGTTAGCATATGGAAATGGTGGCAATATAAGACTCACACCATGGATTAAATTATGGATTATTATTTGATTTTGGATTTAAAAGAAAATGAAAAGGAAAGGATAATCATTCTAGCTTCTACATTCTTCCTTTGACCTAACCATGCTCAACTACCACTAACCTAGGATTATCCTTCTCTTTATCATTTAAAACCCAAGTTAAATTAACTATCCATCATTTAATCATGGTTGAAAGTGAGAAGGAATAAAATATAAAAGGTTATATTTCATTTCTTTTCACTTAAGGGTTATTTTTTTACCTCTAGTTGAAAATAGCCACCATCTTCATCCTCCTTCATCTTTTCCTCTCTAGTTTTTTTTAGTGAGTTAAACACAATTAAAGAAAGGTTTTTGAAGTGAGATCCATAGCCACAACATCATTCTACTCAAGTCTAGCCAACTTGATTAGAGTGTTCTCTTTGTTTTTCCAAAGTTACAAGCTTGGACGGGAAACTTCGGGTGGATCGTCGTAGACGAAAGAGGACTACAAGTGGACCTTCTTCCAACACCTTAGAGATCAAGGAGTCAAGCAAAAGGGGAGCTACAAAGGTTGTAGCCTTCAAACCCTAATCTTTATTAGCTTAAAAGCTTCAAACCCTAATTTTCTAGGATCGATTCCTTTGCATGTTCGTTTAGCACCATAAAAATTTAAACTTTTGGACATGTGATGCTTCAAAACTCTTCATAGGGTGCTAGACTAACCTTACATTGGTATCAGAGCCGACCTGGAACATTAAGCGACCCTTTTACGAAGTTAAAACTCCGATCGAACCGACATACGGTTTTTTTAGGGTGCTCTCTAGAAATTTTCTAAAAACTGACATTTTTCAGAATTAAAAATATGTAAAAAATACAGCAGGGAAAAATAAGGATTACGGTACAAAAATTATTCAATGAACAGTGATTCTTGCCGTGGAAACGAGGCCTAAGCTTCCTTAGGCCGCGGTTCCGCGGCCGTATATATTAATTGATGGATAATTTTTTTACAGTAATTCATGAATAGGCTTGTATAATTTTTTGGATATTTTTAATCTGTATTTAGTTTTGAAAAATTCTGGAGATGGTTTTGGACTCGTAGATTCGATCGGGATTTTCATTTCGTAGCTTTTCCGGGTAAATTAGAAAGTATTGAAGTGTTTGAACGAATATCATTTGCTCACTATTCACGGGGTTTAAATACTTTGGAGATACGTGCAAGTCTTTTTGCGGTGGTCCCTCTAGAAGACAACAAACCTTAACTCGATTATGTGACCGTCTCGAACTGCCCTTTGAACCTTAGGGTTTGGGGCAGTACGGCGTGCCACATGTGAGGCGTTGGCTTGACCCTTCTACGGCTGGACCGCTACTACTGTGTCACACTCCGGATTTTTTGAACCCTGCTCAAGTGTTGAGCTTTAGTGAATCTTGGGTACTTGATCGTTCGTTCGAAAACTTTAATACTGTCTGTTTGTCTGGAATGTGATACAATATGTGGAATTCATATAGTTTAGGCATGAAATACGAAATATGTGATATTTCGCATTTATGATGTCTAAAGAGAATGTGGATTCCAAATATTGTAGTTTTACACTTTCTTTTCTGTGACCGTAAGTGTAGTATGTTCGATATCGCCGGTTTCGTTGCTATACGTCAACGACAATTGGGGTATGCATACTTACTTACGTTGATGATATGAGATATTATGTGTTGCTGAGATATAATGTGCAGGATTGTCGCGATTGAATAGCCGGGGGGTTTTATGTGAGATGAGAGTTTTATGTTTTCATTCATGTAAATTCAAATGTAATGTAATATTCTTTTATTTGGGGCTCTTCCGGGTTGAGGTTGTGTTACCAGTGTTGTATATTATTTACTTTTCCGCATTAGGATGGACCCAAGGAGGGGAGCACAGGTGACCAGGTTCTGGGGTTCAGTGGGAGGCCATCTAGAGGAGTCGAGACCGGGTCTCCTAAACTCCAGAATTGGTAGGGTCACTTGCCGCTCTCGTACGGGTCCAGGGTGTGGGCTAGGCTATTCATCGCGACTGTGGAATCCGTATTTTCTATTCTGGCTAAATACTAAATACGGACGTCCTAGGATATCCCACATTATATCTATGTTTCTGCTGCCTGTGTTCTGTGATATCTGAGACGAATGACATATTATATATATGATATATAGTAGACGTTGCTTATGTTTTACACCCGTGCTAGTCCCGTCCCGGTATGCCGTTAGTTAAGTAACCTAACGGTGCATAACGGAACATTGCGGCGAATGCGGATGGCATAAGCGTACGTGTTATTTTCGTTTCTTTTCTGTGATTGGCTTAAGGACTTAAATGATGGGATTACATTAATGTGATTAATGTAAAGAAAATAAACCTAAAAAGATGTTGTAGAATCGGATTTGAAAACTACTCGGCTATTTATGAAAAAGCTACATTTCAAAACTGCGGAGCTTAAGCCACTCCTTTTGAAAACTGTTTAATTCTACAACGATATCAAGTTCAAAGCGTTAAAGATTTTCTTAAAAATCATTCGCAACCCTCCGTCATTTTAGGAAGTAGAGTACTTAGTATTCGTGCTACGTTTGTTGACTTTAGTTAAGGCGTAGTGTACGGTAGCTAAGTGATGTCTTCCTACACTGCATATGATGCAGATTAATTAGGACATTCATGCGACTTTGTTGACCATAGTTAAGGGTCATATGGGTCGGTCTAATTGATCAAGAAATGACGGGTAGAACTTGACTGGTACTTATGATTTGTTGACCATAGTTAAGGTCATAAGTACTAGGGGTAAAAATTACATCGGGAATTTCAAGTGTTGAAATTTGCAATGAGATTGCATACCTTCCATGTGATGGTTGGATCCCGATCCCACTGTGGGCAATAGTTTCTCCTAGGAGAGTTTTACAGTTTACAATTAGCTAACTCATTAGGTGTCTAGAAAAGTGTTAACGGGGCTCCGCCTCTGGAAAAACGAGGTTTACTCTAATTAGGTCCGTGCGAAAGCACGGGGAACCTCCCTCAAAGTACCGACACTGGCCTGGCTGAACGGTTAGCGAAGTTGTAGACTGTAATTAATCCTGGCTAGTTTTTCTTTTTAAGGTTTGAAAGAAAAACTTGATAAAAAGCAGTGGGAAACATCGATTAGACAAGATAATAAACCAATCTAATATGTGCAAGAGCTTTCGCTGAGTGTATTCTTTTCTCTCTCTTAATGGCAGATACCAATGACTGGACTTAAGCTTCTACTAGATAAAAACAAACTGAATGGGACCAACTATAAAGACTGGCTGAGGAATCTGAAAATCGCCTTGACTTATGATAAAGTATCATATGTCCTTATGGCTTCAGCCCCGCCCGTCCCTGGTCCAAAATCCTCAGTTGCGGACATTGAAGTCCGCAAGACATGGGACGCTGACTGTGCCACGGCCACATGCCTCTCGCTTGCATCGATGGATAACACACATCAAAAGCAGCACGAGGACATGGACATTCACGGTATATTGCTCCATACAAAGGAGTTGTATGGGGAGCAATCCCGCGTATTACGATACGAAGCATCAAAGAAATTGTTTCAGATGCGAATGGCCCCTGGCACACCAGTAGGAGACCATGTTCTGAAGATGATAGCTCTTATAGAAGAGCTTGAGGACCTTGGATGGACGATGGACAATGAACAATATATAGATATTATTCTGCAGTCCCTCCCCTCCACCTTTTCTCAGTTCATAGTGAACTTCAACATGCATGGCATGGAGAAGGACCTCCCTGAACTCCTTAATATGTTAAGGAGTGCAGAGAGCACTATGAAGTTAGCAAAAACTCCCGTTATGACTATTGGACAGTCTTCTTCTTCTCGCCCAAAAGCCAAGGCCAAGGGAAAGAAAAAGAAGAAACCCACTAATCCTAAGGGAGGAGTTAAAAAGGTGAAGGGAAAGGGAAAGTCCAAGGCTGGAGACTCAGGGAAGGGCGAATGTTTCCATTGCCACAAGACAGGACACTGGAAGCGCAATTGCACGGAGTACTTAAGTCTCAAGAAGAAACATGGTGATGCTTCTGCTTCAGGTGCGTTTGTGACTGAAAACTGTTTTTCTATAAACTCTGCTTCCTGGGTATTGGATACCGGTTCAGGTTCTCACATTTGCAATTCTATGCAGGGGCTGAGAAATAGCAAGGTTTTGAAGATAGGTGACCATACTCTCCGCGTTGGAAATGGTTCCAATGTACATACAGTCGCAGTGGGAGAGTATCACTTGGGGTTGCCATCTGGATGTATTTTGATTTTGAATCCATGTTATTTTGTACCAAGTATGCTATGTAATATAATATCCGTTTCTTTGTTGGACAATGAAGGATATAATTTTGTGTTGCAGAACAATGTTATGAACATTCACCTAAATCAAATCTTGGTTGGGTATGGTACGCTTAATAACGGAATATATGTTCTAAATCAACACACAGTTTTCAGTATACAACACACTAATAAAAGAAAACTTTCAGAATTAAATGAAGCTTTTCTTTGGCATTGTAGACTTGGTCATATTAACGAAACAAGACTAAACAAGTTACATAAAAATGGATATTTAAACTCTTTTGAATATAAATCTTATGCGACTTGCCAGTCTTGTATCAAGGGTAAAATGACCAAAACTCCGTTTGCCGGACACGGAGAAAGAGCTACTCAGCTCCTTGGCCTCATACATAGTGATGTATGTGGGCCAATGTCTACACAGGCTAGAGGCGGTTTTTCATACTTCATTACATTCACTGACGACTTCTCAAGATTTGGTCATGTATTTTTATTAAAGCACAAGTCCGACGCTTTCGAGAAATTCATTGAATATAAACAAGAAGTAGAAAAACAAACCGGCTTGAGTATTAAGATGCTTCGATCAGATCGAGGTGGAGAGTATCTCAGTACAGAATTTGCAAACTTCCTAAAAGAGAATGGGATTCTCTCTCAGCTCACTCCTCCTTACACACCACAGCACAACGGTGTGTCAGAACGACGGAATAGGACCCTATTAGATATGGTCCGGTCCATGATGAGTGATGCTGAGTTACCAGTCTCGTTTTGGGGGCATGCATTGGAGACTGCAGCTTTTCTGCTAAACAGGGTTCCAACCAAAGCCGTGTCTATCACGCCATATGAGATATGGAATGGGAAGAGACCATCTCTCAAGAGAATTAAGATTTGGGGTTGCCCGACCTATGTTAAAAAGCAGAATCCGGACAAACTCGAGACACGGTCAGTCATGTGTAACTTTGTGGGATATCCAAAGAATTCTTATGGATATCTGTTCTACCACAAAGAGGAACAAAAAGTGTTTGTTTCTCAGTATGCCACATTCTTGGAAAAAGATTTTTTCACAGATAAAGATGATGGCAAGGTAGTAGATCTAGAAGAGGTTCTGGAGACACAAACTACAAATGACGATTTGGTTGAACCGGCTGTTGCAACAGAAACTGAAGAACCTCGGCCACTCCGTAGGTCTGGTAGGACTTCTCACCCACCGGTGAGGTACTACGGTTTCCTCATTGATGGTGACAGAGAAGATTGCATCATGGATGATGATGATCCTACCAGTTTTCAGCAAGCTATCATGAGTGGTGACTCTGTGAAGTGGCTGGATGCCATGAGATCCGAAATGGAGTCTATGTACACCAACAAAGTATGGACTTTGGACGTTGTACCCCCTGGGGTAAAACCGGTAGGGTGCAAATGGATCTTTAAAAGAAAGATTGGTGTGGATGGGCAGGTAGAGACCTATAAGGCAAGACTTGTGGCGAAAGGTTTTCGTCAAAGACCAGGTTTGGACTATGACGAAACTTTTTCGCCCGTAGCCAAGCTTAAATCCATTCGGATCCTACTTGCTATAGCTGCTCACTACGACTATGAAATCTGGCAGATGGACGTTAAAACAGCATTTCTAAATGGAGATTTAGAAGAATGCGTTTATATAGATCAGCCAGAGGGCTTCATTGACAGTGGGAGCAGCGAGAAAGCATGTAGATTGCTTAAATCCATATATGGGTTAAAGCAGGCATCTCGGAGTTGGAACATCTGTTTCGATGATGTTATCAAAGAGTTTGATTTCATCAAAAATCCAGATCAACCTTGTGTTTATAAGAAGGCTGTAGGAAGAGCTGTCACATTCCTCGTATTGTACGTGGATGACATTCTTCTGATAGGAAATGATATTCCTTTGCTACAGTCGGTCAAATCATGCTTATCACTGAGGTTCTCCATGAAGGACCTGGGTGATGCCACATATATCCTGGGCATAAGGATCTATAGGGATAGATCCAAAAAGTTATTGGGATTGTCCCAAACCAGGTACATCAACACCATCCTAAAAAGATTTAGTATGGAAGACTCCAAGCGGGGTGCCTTACCCGCTTGCCATGGAGTCACTCTCTCCAAGGATTCTTGTCCAAAGACCGATGAAAAGAGAGCTCGCATGAGCATTATACCTTATGCTTCGGCAGTAGGATCTATAATGTATGCGATGTTATGTACACGCCCAGATGTAGCTTATGCACTTAGTGTTGTAAGCAGGTATCAATCCAACCCAGGGGAGAACCACTGGACAGCTGTGAAGAACATTCTTAAGTACTTACGAAGGACTAAAGAATTGTTCTTGGTGTATGGTAATACAGATCTCCAAATGGAGGCATTTACCGATTCGAGCTTCCAGAGCGATAAGGATGACAGCAAATCTATCTCAGGGTTTGTATTTACCCTCAATGGAGTGGCGGTAAGTTGGAAGAGTTCCAAACAGGATACCATTGCAGACTCTACGATGGAGGCTGAGTACATTGCTGCAAATGATGCCGCCAAGGAAGCCGTCTGGATGAAGAAGTTCGTCTCGGAGCTAGGAGTAGTTCCAACCATTATTGATCCAATACCTTTGTATTGTGACAATAATGGGGCGATGGCGTTAGCCAAGGAGCCCAGATCCTATCAGCGGTCCAGACACATCCTGAGGCGCTTTCATTTGATCCGGGAGATTGTAGATCGCCGCGAGATCGAGATTAAGAGAGTAGACACAAAGAACAACGCCGCGGATCCATTCACCAAGGCCCTCCCTCAGCCGCAGCATAAGCGACTTTTTGAGATGTTGGGTATGAGATACGCCAATAACTGGCCTTAGTGCAAGTGGGAGATTGTTGGATATATGTATGCCCTAGAGGTCATTATATGATAGTGGATGTATCTATACATGTATATATATATATTCAGTATGCATTCTTGCTCGACATGATAGTATGCTATCTGGTTCTTCTTTATCTGACATGTTGATTTGATCATGCTTTTATTCATTCATACATGCTGATAAAGCCCTGAGGATATCGGCTTGACTACTCTGATTATGATAGAGATCATACTAGTGGGACATTTGTAGTCTATAAGCATATCCTGAAATGTCCCTAGTCGGAGGTGTATCGAGACGGGGCATCGATATACCAGAGTAGACTAGCGTATATGATACTAGACCCATGTGATGGGCGATGGATGTTCCCACATTCATCGATGTTTGACATCAAGATCATATACGGGTGCTCAGTGCTGACTGGGTACACTGGACGGACTCACCGAGAACTCCTATATGGAATTATATCTATCGTCGGATAGCAGTTCTCAGGTGACACTGGTACAGGTTAGTCTGTAGACCCGAGATCGTCATGGAGTCTTGTGTGTTCTCCCACTGTACTTTGATTGCCACCCTACCACGGCTCTACTGAGTCGTGCAAACAGATGGCCGTTGGGTACAGTCCCGAGACACACGAAGGCAATGAGCGATAGGAGGGGTTTTGTCTCTCCCGGTATTGGGAGTTGATGCTGTGCTGTGCCCGACTGGTTATAACAGCAAGTCCCTGGCCAGGGCTACTGAGATTTGCTGATAAGTGTTATCAGTAGTTTCTCGATCTGTTATAGACCATTCACCGGCACGACTTATTGAGTTATTGGGGTCGACGTGACCATCCCTAGGCTCGATATGCAGCATATCTGACGAAGAGACCGGACTGTACGGCAGTGTTGCCGGTTGGCTCGACGGGAGTTGTAGCAGGTTCGCTTGTTTTCTTCTGATCGATCAATACCCGGGTGGCCGTTATGTTTAGCTGACCGCTTGTGGCTTGAGGGTACCTGATATGATCATCACCCTCTGCCGGCGTATTGACGAGTCTTAGAGTCCCACAAAGGAGTTACCCAGTCCAGGCGAAACGTTGTGGTGCGCGTATGCGATATGCGCATGCACCCGATTGAAATGTGCGTATATGATACCGAACACTGATCGGGCGGCTTGCTTTTGGTGGGGTCATATGTGATATGGCCGGATTGATGAATCAAGTGTTGATTTATCATTTAACCATTAGTTTTCTCACTTGAAACCTTTCTAGTATGTGATGGATGTATGTAAGCATGCATGTGTTTCTTTCTTTCATTCTAGTTTCATGCACATGTGGATGTGCATACATTTATACATACATACACCCATCCATCATGGTTGTTAGCATATGGAAATGGTGGCAATATAAGACTCACACCATGGATTAAATTATGGATTATTATTTGATTTTGGATTTAAAAGAAAATGAAAAGGAAAGGATAATCATTCTAGCTTCTACATTCTTCCTTTGACCTAACCATGCTCAACTACCACTAACCTAGGATTATCCTTCTCTTTATCATTTAAAACCCAAGTTAAATTAACTATCCATCATTTAATCATGGTTGAAAGTGAGAAGGAATAAAATATAAAAGGTTATATTTCATTTCTTTTCACTTAAGGGTTATTTTTTTACCTCTAGTTGAAAATAGCCACCATCTTCATCCTCCTTCATATTTTCCTCTCTAGTTTTTTTAGTGAGTTAAACACAATTAAAGAAAGGTTTTTGAAGTGAGATCCATAGCCACAACATCATTCTACTCAAGTCTAGCCAACTTGATTAGAGTGTTCTCTTTGTTTTTCCAAAGTTACAAGCTTGGACGGGAAACTTCGGGTGGATCGTCGTAGACGAAAGAGGACTACAAGTGGACCTTCTTCCAACACCTTAGAGAT
The DNA here is from genome assembly GCA_030015575.1 of Agapanthus africanus. Lineage (NCBI taxonomy): Eukaryota > Viridiplantae > Streptophyta > Magnoliopsida > Asparagales > Amaryllidaceae > Agapanthus > Agapanthus africanus. Next base: position 631,128,204 of record JASDDO010000019.1, read on the forward strand.
CAAGGAGTCAAGCAAAAGGGGAGTTACAAAGGTTGTAGCCTTCAAACCCTAATCTTTATTAGCTTAAAAGCTTCAAACCCTAATTTTCTAGGATCGATTCCTTTGCATGTTCGTTTAGCACCATAAAAATTTAAACTTTTGGACATGTGATGCTTCAAAACTCTTCATAGGGTGCTAGACTAACCTTACAGCGATATCACATATTACACTTACGGTCACAGAAAAGAAAGTGTAAAACTACAACAGTTGGAATCCGCAATCTCTTTAGACATCGCATGCCTAATCAAATGAATTCCTTACACATCGCATGCCTAACAATTATAAACCCCGCATTTTAGTCTCATTATCGAAAACTCTTTTCAATATCAAGTCGGGCAATTCAACAGGATTCCCGACATCCTGATCGAAAGCTCGTCGCAAACTTTAGTAGTCAGCCGCACCCCCGATGCCGTCGACGAAGTGCACCAAGGCGGAACACCGCTGCCGCGAGCACCCGAACGGATGCTTTCGGAGACGGGGTTCTCCTACAGTCACTTGGTCGGGGCTATGGGGTGTAGCAGTCTATTAAGTTTACCCGGCGAGCATCTGCGTACGCTACGTGATTGCGACGGACTTTTGATCACATCAAAATTCTGTGGCAACCGATCGAGTGAGACTAAACCGCTAGATTTATAACATTCATTCAGTTATCTCATAACTGCTTGTGAATTCCAATTGTTGTATCACATTCCGGATAAGATAGAAAATGTTAACCTTTCCGATCGAACAATCGAACACCCAAGTTTTTCCGATCAACCGAATGAAATAAGTTCAAAGACATTCACTTCATGCCTCAGTACCAACGGTCCAGCCGTAGAAGGGTCAAGCCAACGCCTCACATGTGGCATGCCGTACTGCCCCAAACCCTAAGGTTCAAAGGGCAGTTCAAGACGGTCACATAATCGAGTTAAGGTTTGTTGTCTTCTAGAGGGACCATCGCGTTACCTGCACTACTCAGAACGTCCTTAAACCACGGAAAAATCCAACACTAGGAAATTTTCCGGCAGGGGAAAAGGTGGGTATTTATGTCTGGTCGAACTTTTTAACATATTCTAAAATTACCCGGAAAAACACACAGACAAAATTAGACAATCCGATCGATACACCGAGTCCCCAATAAAACCAAGAAAATTCAACTCTTGAATAAATATTAAAAAATCCCAGAAAATCCAACATCATAAAATAAGAATTACTGTGCAAATTTTATTGGATGATGTGACCTTATGGCCGCGGAATCGCGGCAGAAGCCATGCTTCTACCGCTGTTCCGCGGCGGTTTAGATGAGATAGGTTCTCGTTTTGCACCATAATTCTTAGGTCTTCCTGCTGAATTTTTTAGGAATTTTTAATCTGGAAAAATCCCAGTTTTTCAAATATGTCCAGAGAGCCGTTTAAAGTCGGGGTTTCGGGTCGATCGGACTTCTAACTCCGTCTACGCATCGCATAAGGCTCTAGCTAAGCTCTGATACCACTGTAGGGTTCCTAGGCACACAAATGAAGTCTTGCAAGTGATCAAACACGGCCAATTTAAATTTTACAAGTGCCGAGAAACCCTAATACGGATCGTTAACTAGATATATAGGCTATGCGATGCAAGTTAACGACTTTTAACTAAAGGAAAGAAGCTACAGCCTTTGTAGATCCGGTCCTCCACGTCCTAGGCTCCGTGATGAGGTCCCTCCGCTGTCCAAATCAAATCCATGACTCTAGCATCGGCTTCATCGGAGAAATGGGCAGGCTTGGTCGTCGGTTCGATGCCGAAGATGATCCACGTCGAGGCATCACAAGATCAAGCTCCAACTTCACCAAGCCTTGAAAACTTGTGAAGGAAACACCCTATACTACTTGGCAAGAGGTAGAGGATGAAGAAATAGGAGTTGGGTTCACTTCAGAATTGGATTTCTCACTTGTTTTCATCACTTGCCATTGATGTAGCAAGCTTTTCTTCATGGAAGAAGAAGATGAAGAAGTAGAAGATATATTAAGTGTTGAATAATTAGATAAATAAATCAATACTTATCATATATTAACCCTTGGTTAATTGTAGAGAATGGACCATGGTTAACTTGAATGGTTAGGGTTAAGTATAAGACAAGAATGGTGGACTAGTTCAAAGCTTCAAGAACCTTCAACTAGCAAACAAAGAAAATCCACCATTTGTCATTCTCCTTTCCAAAATGAAAAAGATAAATAAATAGATAAATAAGTAAATGAAAAAACAAAACCCTAATAATTAGTTTAACCATGGTTTAATTCTTTACACGTAACCAAGTAAGCATGTATCATCAAACATGATACAATCATGTGCACAAATGTATATCACATATACAACTTGCACAATTCAAGTGAGAAAATCCATTTAAAGTGAACCAATACTAGTTAATGCAAAGTAATATATCAAATATATAATTATGCATTAAATCATTAAATCAATACTTGATTTAACGATCCGGTCATATCGTATATAACCGACTAGTATCCTGTGTATCGGCTTATCGAATCAATCCTTGATTCGATATCTAGGTTATATCGCATATAACCATTCGATACATTCATCGCGAGAATGGAATACGGTATCACATACACGCATTATTCTCGGTCCCGCACATATCTCATATGCGCTCCTATTTCGTTTCGCTTGAGCCAGGAAACCTCTGTGTAGGACTCTAAAGACTCGTCAATACGCCGGCAGCAGATGATGATCATATCAAGCATCCACAAGCCGCAAGCGGTCTGCTAAACGTAACGGCCACCTGGGTATTGAGCGATCAGAGGAACGACGAGCAAGCCCGCTCACACTCCTGTGAATCCAACCAGTAACACTTACCGTACAGTCCGGTCTGTTCGTCTGATATGTCGCATATCTCGCCTAGGGGTGGTAAACGTCAGACCCCAATAGCTTGATAAGTCATGTCGACGTAGGGTCCATAACTTTCGTGAAACTACTGATAACTCTTACCAGTATATCACAGCAACCCTGGCCAGGGATTTCCTGTTATGGCCAGTCGTGCATTGCGCAACATCAACCCCCAATACCGGGAGAGACGAATCCCATCCTATCGCTCATTGCCTCCATGTGAATCGGGACTGTACCCAAAAACCACCTGTTTGCACGACACAGTAGAGCCGTGGTAGGGTGGAAATCAAAGCACAGTGGGAGATACTCAAGACTCTATGACGATCTCGGGTCAACAGACTAAGCTGTACCAGTGTCACCAGAGAACTGCCATCTGACGTGAGGTATAATACCATCTGGGAGTTCTCGGTGAGTCCGTTCAGTGTACCAAGTCTCCACTGAGCACCCATATACCATCTCTGATGTTAAACACCAATGGATATAGGATCATCCATCGCCCATCACATGGGTCGAGAAGATATACGCTAGTCTACTCTGGAATATCGATGCCCCGTCTCGACATTCCTACGACTAGGAACAAAGAAGGATGTACTCATTGACTACCCAGGCCCCACTAGTATGATCTGCATCATAGTCCTGGAAGTCGAGTACACATCCTAAGGGCTTTATCAACATGTAATCAGAGAGACAGAAAGTATACATGTTAAGATAAAGAGCAACCAGATAGCGTACTATCATGTCGAGCAAGAAAGTCCTACCTATATATGTCCCAGCATCCACTACAATATACATCCAATGTAAAGTAATGGCCTCTAGGGCATACATATAACTAACAACTGTTTCATGTTGCATATATTATATTTCATGGATTTCGCAATGAGATATGGATTTCATATGATGTTTTCTTGATGTTTTACTCCTGTGAGTATAAATCAGTGGTATGGGACGCTGATATATATGTATATATTTCAGTAGTATGGGACGCTGTTATATATGTACAGATATATAATATATATATATATCATCATAATGATCTATGCAAGTATTTTTATTCATTACTTAATGTTTTATGGATTTGAGAATCGTGGGGGTATTTCAAGAAAATTATGTATTGTTTGAAAACCCGTTTTCTCTGGATTTGGGGATTTTCGAGTGTCGATGTTGGGCACTTATGTTCCGAGAGATATATGGATTTGGGGATTGCGAGTGTCGAGGTTGGACATTCATGTTCCGAGGATTGCGAGTGTCGAGATTGGACATTCATGTTCCGAGAGATGTATGGATATGGGGATTGCGAGTGTCGAGATTGGACATTCATGTTTCGAGGATTGCGAGTGTCGATATTGGATACTCAGGTTCCATGAGATGTACAGATGTGATATGGGGATTTACGTGTCGATGCTGGACACGGGTTTCATGATGTTTCAAGTGTCGGTATTGGACACTCAGGTTCCATGATTTTGATGTGTCGTTAAGGGACACACACACATACACATATATATATACAGGCATAGTTTTCATGATGTTCTCGGGTGTCGATGTTGGACACTCAGGCTCCATGAGACTTACAGGTTTCGAGGGCCGATCGGAGGATGCGGTGCCTATGGTATTGGGATTTGGAGTGTCATTGATGGACACTAGCTTCTCCATAATGAGGATTCCGTGTTGATGATATGTTTTATCCTATACTCAGCATTTATTTGATATGCATTGCTTCATATTTTATTAATACCTGATAATGTACCTTTCATGACTGTTGCTTATACATAGTGCTATTTATGGCTATCAGCTTACATGTGATAGATTACCACAGTACGTACATACCTGCGATTACCTGCATATGTTATTATTATTCACGAGTTGGCAACTCACCCCCGTTGTGCCACAGTGTTTGCAGGTGTCCCTCAGAGCAGTCGTTGCAGGGCTTCTTCATCACATCGTATCATCTTTTGCAGCGGATAGCGCTATGGCTGACTGTGTGCAGTTTTGCTATAGGACTGTTTTACGGTTATCCGATGATGCTCATTTGTATATTCATTGTATCTAGTATTCTCCATCTACCACCTTCATGTATTTGACTTAGAGACGAGTTGTGAGGATCGATGTTGTATATTATTTTGTGACTTTGGATGTCTTTTATGCTGTTTTTATTTTCATCGTCCATTTTCTTCGCTGCGGCGTCGTATATCTGTTGTGGTGGTTGTTTTCCGCCTTTGGGTGTGGATTTGCTCCCGTTGGGGATGCTTTACTTATATCTTTGTATGTACCTATTTTTGGGGCTAGTTTTTACAAAGGAGGTGCTGCCAAAATTTTTAAGAAACTAAATTTGGACTTTAAACAATTTGTACTTGAGATTTTTCAATAGTTTTAGCAATGTTCTTATCACTTATTAGCTTTAATAGTTTAGATTGCTGGGTTTTTCGGCTTACTTGAATTGCGTTACGCCTGTAGACGTTACGTAGTTTGAGTGCTGTCACGAGCCAATTTTGGGTCGTGAAAAAGTTGGTATCAGAGCTCTAGGTTTTACCTTTCAGAGTGTAGGATGACCTTGGTATGATGGAGTAGGTAGCTTAAGCAGAGTGATGTAGCCTATGTATGTCCGCGGCATACTTACGACACGGTACTCCGCCTAAGTGACCTGAGTACTAATTGCTTGAAATTTCTTCCATGATGATACATATCTTTGTGATTCGATTTCCATGTTCGTATCTAATCCTATTTCCATTTCTAGCCATTTTCTGCCGATGACTATGAGGGCTTAGAGAGAGGCAGCGAGAGCCGAGGTCAGAGTTGACTCGTGTGGGACGAGGACTCACCAGCATGGTACGCTCGCTGTACAAGAGAAGATTGATCCGCTTTCGATAGATCGTATCGCTAGGCTTGAGGCAGATATGCAGGGCTTGAGGCAGATATGCAGGACTTGCGCCAGATGATGGGATCGTTGGTTGAGGTCAGTCGAGCGTAGCGACAAGAGGTTGTCACCCATGTTACCCAGGAGAAAGTTCCGGAGCCAAGGAGGGATCGTACAGGTGTATCAGCCCAGAAACAGATGTTTAGTCGTCGCGACAGATTTCGTGCACCTCGCGGGAGTAGCAGAGATTGGGGACGAGGACAGTTGTTTAGCTCTTATCCCCAGGAGGGTTAGAAGTCATCTTATGTATGTTAGAGGAGGAGGACAGCCAGTTGCGGGTAGAGGGCAGGCACGAGCATTTTCTTCTACTCATCGGGACACGCGGGCGTCCAATGCAAAGTTTTCTGGTAATCTTTTCGCATGATTTTCTGATGCGCATGTTTTGTTTAATTCGGGATCTATGCACTCGTTTGTTCTACACACTTCATGCCGATGTTGGGCCGACAGCCGTGTATGTTAGTTCAGTCGGTTGTTGTGTTTACTCTTGTCAGCGATTCTTTGGTTGCGCGACACGTGTTTCAGTCATGTGCCAATTGGGTAGGAGATAGAGATTCGTTTGTAAATTTGATCCTTCTAGAGATGTTGGACTTTGACGTTCTCCTGGGCACGGACTGGTTAGCTACGTGCTATGCGTCTGTGGACTGCCACGAGGAAACAGTCAGGTTTTGTTTTCCCGGCGAGTCAGTTCTAGTTGTGCAGGGGGACTGTGGTGCCGCCCCTCACAGCTTGATTTCAGCCTGTTATGCTAGTCGGCTTTTGAGGAGAGAATGTTGAGAATTCTTGGCTTTCATTCATGATACCGGAGCCAATGTGTATTCGTTGGACCGGGTTTCTATTGGGCGAGATTTTCCGACGTTGTTCCCGATAAGCCGGCGAAGCTTAGGGAGCTTATGGGTCAGCTATAGAGTTGCTAGATCGGGGGACTTGTACATCCATGTGTCTCGCATTGTGGAGCTCCTATTCTGTTCGTCAAGAAGAAGGACGGCAGTTTGAGGTTGTGTATTGGTTAATCGTTAATTGAAACGAGTTACGTTGCGGATTAGGTATCCTTTACCTCGCATTGACGATTTCTTTGATCAGCTCCAGGGCACGAGACTTTTTTCTATGTTTGTTTTGGGATCAGGTCATCATTAGTTGAGGGTTCGGAGTGATGATATTCCGAAGACTGCTTTTGTGCGCGCTATGGGCTTTATAAGTTTTTGGTGATATCGTTGGACACACCAATGCCCTAGCAGCATTCATGGATGTGATGAACCAGATTCTTCAGGCCGTTCCTTGACCAGTGTATTGTTGCATTATTGATGACATTCTTGTCTATTCCAAGGGCTGTGAGGAACATAAGCAGCACTTGAGGATTTCTTTGCAAACGTTGAGAGAGTACCAGCTGTTTGCTAAATTCTCGAAGTGTTTCCTTCAGGCTTGATAGTGTTGACATCCTAGGTCAAGTGGTTACGGGAGACGGTATTCATATGGACCAGAGGAAGATTGAGGCCATACAGCTTTGGCCCAGACCTGTATTGGTGGCAGAGGTCCGCAGCTTTTGGGCTTAGCCGGTTTTTACCGCCGTTTTGTGCAGGATTTCTTGTGTATTCGCTGCACCGTTAACCCGGACTGACCAGGAAGGGAGTTCCTTTTCTTTTGACTGAGGCATGCGAGTTGAGTTTTCGGCAGTTGAAGGATTGGTTGACGACTGCACCAGTTCTACTTTTGCTTTCTGGATCGGGGGACTTGGTCGATTACTGTGATACTTCGTGAGTGGGGCTCGATTGTGTACTTATGTAGCATGATAGAGTTATCGCTTATGCTTCTTGACAGTTGGAGGAAGTATGAGCAGGATTTATCCAACTCATGATCTGGAGATGGCCGCAGTGGTCGTGCATTGAAGATTTGGAGACACTACTTGTATTGAGAGTCATGTCAGATATTCGCAGATCACCAGAGCTTAATGTACATCTTCCTGCAGCGTGATCTGGGTTTGAGACAACGCCGTTGGATGGATCTTGTGAAGGATTGTGTTGTGAAATCCTTTATTTACCCGTGGCAAGGCGATTATGGTAGCTGATGCTTTGAGTCGTATGCCGGGGGTAGATTGTTCCAGTTGTGCGCAGTTCAGAGACAGTCTTCTGCAGACATACAATTCTTGTACGACAGATGAGTACAGTTTGGTTCGCCTCTACTGAGGGGACAACTTGCTCAGGTCCGCGCTCGTCCACTTTTACTTAATCGTTTTCATGAGGCACAGCTCGCCGATGCTCGTTTGTTTGAGATTGTTGATCATGTTCGGCAGGGTAGAGATTCGGAGTTCTTGATTGATGACTGTTAGGGTATATGCCCTAGAGGCCATTACTGTATCATACTAGCTTGTATATTACTTGATGGAAGCTTGGGATATTCACAGTTGTATAGACAATCTTGCTCAAAATGGTAGTATGCTACTTGGTTTGTTTCTACTTCAATATGTGCATGTGTTTCTTTTAGCATATCGCTTATACATATTAGTAGAGCCCTTAGGATCTTTGCTTGATTACCAGCGTTGTGATGGCAGTCATACTCGTGGGGGCTGGGTAATCCATAAGCACATCCTTATACAGGTCCCTAGTCGTAAGACTATCGAGACAGGGCATCGATACTCCGGAGTAGACTAGCGTATGCACTTCTCATCCCAGCGGGGGAGACGGTCTGTCCCACAGCCGTCGGTACGTCGTACTTGAGATAGTATGCGGGTGCTCGTTAGGTTACGAGTACACTGGACAGGACTCGTCGGGAACTGTTGGTTGGTATTATACCTATCGTCAGTTATCAGTTCACAGGTGACATGAGTACAGCTTAGTCCGCTGACTTGACACTGTCACTTCGCCTCGAGTGTGTTCCCACTGTACTTAGATTACTACCCTACCACGGCTCAAAGGAGTCATGGAAACAGGTAGTAGTTGGGTGCAGTCCCGAAGCACTTGGAGGCAGTGACGGTTAGACAGGATTCGTCTCTCCCGGTATTGGGGGTTGACATCGCGCAGTGTCTAGGAGAGCCATTACACAAGTAGTCCCTGGCCAGGGAAAGCGAGATATACTGGTAGGTTTCCAGTGTTATCTCAGGGTGTTCTGGGCTACACTCCGACATGACTTGTACCGCTATTAGGGGACCGACGTTCGCCACCCCCTAGGCCCGCCATGCGATGTATCAAACGAACATACCGGACTGTACGGAGATTGTCACATACAGGCTCAGTAGGAGTTCGGATGGGTTTACCTCATCGGCCTTCTTATCGACATCTACCTGGGGACCGTTACGTACAGCTAGTGCCGCTTTCGGTCTGTGGTTAAACCCACTGCCAGTGTAGTGTCGAGTCTTTAGAGTCCCACACATAGAGTTTCCCTGCACTGAGCGAAACGTGTAGAGGTCGTATGGTTTTACGGCAGGGCTACGATCACTTACCTGCACTTGTGTGCGTATGCTGTTCGGGCAGGCAATACTAGTGGGCTTTGGTTTAAGCCAGATCCTAGTATTGCACAGATGGATTTGTTTTGTCTTCTGCGCATTCGCATTCTACGGAATGCGGATGTGGGTGTGTATGCACAGTTTTGAGGAGCGATAAAGGAGGAGGTGCCCCATTTGGGTTTTGGCAGTTGGTTCGGCTAAAACCGTAATGTGGAAAACTCATTAGGGTTTTGACAATTCGTTTGGTCAAAACCATTATGAGCCGGAGACATTGTTTACTAATCCTTTTAGTTATAGTTTAGTAATGGCTAATTGCATTGACCATTTGACCACCTAGACCTCTCTTGACTTTGTTGACCCGTTGACCGGTGTTGACTATTGACCTTCAAGAGAGGTCTAGACTCTTCTTTGATTTTCTTTTTATTTCTTGAGTTATGAAAATGGTCAAGTCATTAGTGCCATCAACATTATCATGATAGGATTAGTAATGATGGTTTTGGGAGTATTATTGCAACCATGGTTGATTTTCTTCAGTTAACCCGTTTCATTATTCTCTTCTCATTCTCTCTCTTGAAAAGAGAAGAAAAGAAAAGCTCCATGGTTGCTAGAGTTTCTCCTTCATCTTCCTCCTCTTGATAAATTCTTTTGATCTCATGTGTTGAGAGAAAAAGAATCCACATAGACAAACACTTCTATCTTTCTCTTCTACACAACCTAGAGCATCTAGACTAGCGATCTCGTTGCCCTAGTTGCCTCGGCTCGAGGTGGAGCTCGGTGTACAACTCTCGGGTGGATCGTCTTCGACTCAAGGAGGCCGCGGAGGTGACCAAGATCCGGATCGTTCCTTGGAGCTTGCACGGACGAGCGGGACAGCGGAATGAAGACCCGAAGGACCGGTTTCGTGAGGTATATTTTCTACGGCATAGTAGTCAAAGCCTCTAGTTGTTTGCTAGTTTCTAGTTTAGCAAAGATCCGGCTTTTAGTCCATGTTGCCTTGCGCCAAAATTATTGTTTTTCGCCGTTTTCGCCTTCCCGTAAGAACCGGGGTGAGCAACGTGGACTTACAGTGGTATCAGAGCCAGGCTAAACATAAACTAGCAAGTTAGCAAAGTGTTAAGAATATCGATCGGAAAAAATCACAAAACAAGTCCGGGAAAAGCAATGTTTCTGTCGAATTTTTATACTGCTGTAAAAATAATTTAACATACATGAAAATTCATCTCAGGGTTTTGTAAAAACACACCAGAAAAACGATCCAGTGACTCGGTCAAAGCGCCGTGGATCCGCGGCAAGAACATGCTTTCTGCCGCGGATCCGCGGCCGAGTTGACTCAGCCGTGGACCGGGTTTTCTGCAGTGTTTTTATTTGGCTGTTTTGGGATTTTTAATACATGTTGTTTCTACCCAGATTTTCCAGAGAACAAAATGACGTTTTGGGGTGGTTACAAATCCGTATTTTGATCGATATTCCGTGCACTTTGGCTAATGAATATTTTCTGTGATGTGATATATGTATTGAACGTCCGCTAATCGCTATACGTCGATTAGTGGGGGTTATACATATCTGTGATCTATATTGTTGATGGTTTGTGTATATGAACTCGTTGAATTGTCGCGGATGAAAAGCCGGGAATGGGTGTGAGATGAGAGTTTCTTTTTCTTTCATTCATTGTAAAATTTGTAAATTGATGTATTGTTATTTGTATGGCCGCACAACCGGGTCGTGGTTGTAGCCGTCATTGTATAATTTCTTTTTACTGTTTTTGCTCCTAGGATAGACCCAAGGTGGGGTGCACAAACTACCGGGTATCTCGAAGTGTCGAGTGGCCTACTCACGCGTTGAGGGAGGTTGCTTCGCTTCGGGTACTTGGCGGGTAGTTTGCCGCACCCGTAGGGGTCTAGGGTAGGGTTTGGCTATTCATCGCGACCGTGTAATCCGCTTTTCGTTGCAGGCTCGAACGAATCGCGGGTTCCTAGTATATCCAAAGTGTTCATCTGTGATCTGAATTGGCTATCATTGCTATATATCTATATATGATATCTATTTAGGTGTTGCTTATGTTTTACATCCGCGCTAGTCCAGTCCCCGCTCTGTCGTTAGTTAAGCAACCTAACGGGTGATGACGGGGCCCCGTGGCGAATGCGGATGGCATAAGCGTATGCTATATTTTGGTTGTTTTCTGCAATGGCAGGATTAAATGATGGGACGCATTGGAATTAATGCAAGAAAATAAACCAAGTAAAAGTCGTTGGAACACTTTCAAAACCATTCGTTTCTTTTCAAAAACCAGCTTTTTAAACGCGGAGCTCGAGCCACTCCTTTTAAAAGCTATCTCGTTCCATCGATTATATCAAGTTCACTACGTTCACGGTTTCGCCAAAACCATTCGTAGCACTCCGTCATTTCGTATGGATATTCAATAGTATTCAAGCTATGTTTGTTGACCTTCGTCAAGGCATAGTGATTGGCAGCTGTTGGGTGTTCATATATAGCATAGATAGATGCGTTGGTTTGGGACAGTCGTATTACCTTGTTGACCTTCGTCAAAGGTATGTACGGGTGGGTTCAAATTAACCTGGACAATGACGGGTAGAACTTGACATGTGACTTATGATTTGTTGACCTTCGTCAAGGTCATAAGAGCATGGGGCAAAAATCAACATCGGGAGTTTCAAAAGTACTGAAACTTGCTAGCGCTGCATACCATTTGGAGTGTGATGATTCTGGTAGGATTCCTTCAGTTTTGTCACGCGATGATATTTGGATCCCGATCCTACTGTGAATATATGCTACTGATCGGGAACTTTCTCACTTAACGATCAATGCTATAAACCAAGTAGGTGTCTAGAAAGGTGTCAGCGGGGCTACGCCCCAAGGGAAAAGAGGTTACATAATTAAGGAACTTCGCGAAAGCGTTGGAAAATCTCCCTCGAAGTACCGACAATGGCCTGGCTGAACGGTTAAGCAAGTATTGTACGGTGAGAATGATCCCGACTAATTCTTCCTTTATGGTTTGAGGATGGATTCGAGAGACAGTGGGAGCCATCCTGTTTAGATAAATTAAAAACCAATCTAAACTTGCAAGAGCATCATGCTAAGTGTTTTCTTCTCTCTCTCTTAATTGCAGCGACCCAGTGACCGCACCTAGGTTACATCTAAATAATAAAATCAGTGAATCTGACTGTTATGACTGGCAAAGGTCTGTCCAGATGTCCATTGCCCATGACAAGCTGGGACACCTCTTGACTGATCCAACCCCTGCCGTCTCAGGTCAAGTTTCCCCTGTCACGGATATTGATATCCGTAGGACATCGGAAGAAGACTGTGCGAAAGCCAAGTGCCTCGTGTTATCCACCGTTAATGGTACATACCAGAGGCAGCACGAGAAGATGGACTCAGTTTCTATCTTCCTCCATAACAAAGATTTATATGGAGAGCAATTTCGTATCGCAAGATATGAGACCTCGAACGAATTGCCTCCAGCGAGGTTGGCTATCGGGTCTTCTGTAAGGGGCAACGTCTTTACAGAGACCAGCTCTTTTGAGCTCACGGACCTGAAGACCACGTTGAAGAACGGGTCGGATACTGACTTAGTTCAACAGTCTCTACCTACTACCCTCAAAGAAACCAGGGAAGTAGAAAGAAAGGGAAGGGCAGAAGTTTCGGGACTGGATATAGTGAAAGCAGGACGTTCCTATTGTTACGGGATTGAACATGGCCAGAAGGATTGCAGGGCTTGCAAAGCCAGTAGCCAGAATTCGAAGCATGTTGTGGCTTCGGCTTCGGGTGTGTTTGTAATAGAGAACTGTATGTCAGTTAACCCTACTTCCTGGGTATTGGATACCGGATCAGGATCTCATATCTGTAATTCGTTAGAGGCTCTGAGAAACCATAGGGTTATCAGGAAAGGTGATATGACTCTCAGGGTTGCTAACGGAATGAGCATGTATGCTGAATCCGTAGGGGAATATCATCTAGGACTGACAACTGGGCAGATATTGATTCTTCTTAACTGTTTTTATGTACCAGGTACGACTTGTAATATCATATCTGTATCCTTAATATCTAAGGAAGGATATGATTTTATTTTTGTAAGCGATGTAGTCAACATCCACCTAAAACAAGTTCTGATTGGGTCAGGTACATTACAAAATGGAATATACGTATTGAATCAAGCTCAGATCTTCAGTGTCCCGAACACACTTAAAAGAAAGTCTCCGGAAACAAATCAGGCTTTCTTATGGCATTGTAGACTGGGTCACATTAATGAGACACGATTAACAAAGTTACATAAAGAGGGATACTTTAATCCGTTTGAGTATCAGTATTATGCCACTTGTGAATCTTGTCTCATGATAAAGATGACAAAGACTCCATTCACTGGACACGGAGAAAGAGCGAGCGAGCTCTTGGGACTCATACACAGTGATGTGTGTGGTCCAATGTCTACACATGCGCGAAGTGGTTATTCATACTTCATTACTTTCACAGATGATTTCTCTAGGTATGGGCATGTATTCTTGATGAAGCACAAATCCGAGGCCTATGAGAAATTTCGGGAATACAAGAATGAAGTTGAAAAACAAACAGGCAAAAGTATCAAGACACTGAGATCTGATCGAGGTGGTGAATACTTGAGTGCCGAGTTTCTGGGCTACTTAAAAGAGAATGGAATTCTCTCTCAGCTTACTCCTCCATACACACCACAACACAACGGTGTATCGGAAATGCGGAATCGAACCCTATTGGATATGGTTCGTTCCATGATGAGTAAAGCTGAGTTGCTGCGATCTTTCTGGGGTTACGCGCTAAAAACAGCTGCATATCTCTTGAACAAGGCTCCAACCAAGACTGTGCCTACCACCCCATATCAGATGTGGAGTTGGAAGAAACCCTGTCTCAAGTACCTTAAGACATGGGGATGTCCAGCTTTTGTAAAAAAGTAGCATGCGGACAAGCTCGAGGCACGCTCAATACTGTGTAAGTTTATGGGATACCCAAAGAACTCCAGTGGGTATCTTTTCTATTCCGCAGAGGAACAAAAGGTTTTTGTTTCTCAGCATGCCCACTTCTTGGAAACTGAATTTTTAGAAAATCAGATAAGTGGGAGCGCAATAGAACTGGAAGAAATTCCAGAACCACAAGCTATTACTGAAAGCTTGAAGGAACCAGAAGTTTCAAGAGAACCGGACATCCCAGCGCCACTCCGCAGGAGTAGTAGGCAGTCTCATCCGCCCGAGAGATACTACGGTTTTCTCATAGACGGGGATAGAGAGGATTGCACTATGGATTATGGTGAGCCTACTAGCTTCCAGCAAGCCATTCAGAGCGGTGACTCGGTAAAATGGCTGGATGCAATGCGGACCGAGATGGTGTCCATGTACACCAACAAAGTTTGGACTTTGGACTTTGCTCCAGAAGGGGTAAAACCTTTAGGCTGCAAATGGATCTTCAGAAAGAAGATTGGTGTAGATGGGCAGGTTGAGACCTATAAAGCTAGACTTGTTGCAAAGGGTTTTCGTCAAAGACCTGGTTTCGACTATGACGAGACCTTTTCTCCAGTGGCTATGCTGAAATCGATTCGGATCCTTCTTTCCATTGTTGCCTTCCTCGATTATGAAATCTGGCAGATGGACGTAAAGACGGCTTTCCTAAATGGAAATTTGGAAGAGTGCGTCTATATGGATCAGTCGGAGGGAATCATTCAGAGTGGGAGCAGCGGTAAAGTGTGCAAGTTGCTAAAGTCTATTTATGGACTGAAGCAGGCATCGCGGAGTTGGAACATCTGCTTCGATGATACTGTCAAAGAATTTGACTTTATCAAAAACCCAGATGAACCATGCATTTACAGTAAGATTGTAGGGAGAACTGTGGTATTCCTCGTCTTGTACGTGGATGACATTCTCCTAATAGGAAATGATATTACTATGCTACAGTCAGTCAAAGGATTCTTGTCGCAGAGGTTCTCCATGAAGGACCTGGGCGATGCTAACTACATTCTGGGGATCCAGATCTATCGTGATAGATCTAAGAGGATGTTGGGACTTTCACAGTCAAGGTACATTGACACCATACAGAAAAGATTCAGTATGGAAGATTCCAAGCACGGAAATTTAGCGGCTTGTCACGGGATCACCCTCTCCAAAGAGATGTCTCCCAAGACAGATTTTGAAAGGGATCGCATGTCTATTATACCCTACGGTTCTGCGGTAGTTTCTATAATGTATGCGATGTTATGTACCAGACCGGATGTAGCATACGCATTGAGCGTTGTAAGCCGGTATCAGTCAAACCCAGGGGAGAAACACTAGAAAGCGGTAAAGAACATTCTCAAGTACCAGAGAAGGACTAAGGAGATGTTCTTGGTGTATGGCGGAAAAGACCTCCAGCTCGAGGCCTTTGCTGACTCCAGCTTCCAGAGTGACAAGGATGACTCCAAGTCCATGTCGGGTTATGTCTTTACCCTCAATGGAGGGGCGGTTTGCTGGAAGAGTTCCAAGCAGGAGACCGTTGCAGACTCGACTATGGAAACGGAGTACATAGCTGCTTGCGATGCCGCAAAGGAAGCTGTCTGGATGAAGAAGTTCCTCACGGAGCTTCAGGTGGTTCCTACCATTGTTGATCCAATACCGCTGTATTGCGACAACAACGGCGCTATAGCTTTAGCAAAGGAACCCGGGTCCCATCAGAAGTCCAGGCACATTTTGAGGCGGTACCACCTGATCAGGGAGATCGTAGATCGCCGGGAGATCGAGGTGAATAGAGTAAATATGGAGAACAACACTGCAGATCGACTCACGAAGGCCCTACCCCAGAATCAGTTCGAGTGGCTGATCGAGATGATAGGTCTTCGATACGCCAGTACATGGCCTTAGTGCAAGTGGGAGATTGTTAGTGTATATGCCCTAGAGGCCATTACTGTATCATACTAGCTTGTTTATTACTTGATGGAAGCTTGGGATATTCACAGTTGTATAGAAAATCTTGCTCAAAATGGTAGTATGCTACTTGGTTTGTTTCTACTTCAATATATGCATGTGTTTCTTTTAGCATATCGCTTATACATATTAGTAGAGCACTTAGGATCTTTGCTTGATTACCAGCGTTGTGATGGCAGTCATACTCGTGGGGCTGGGTAATCCATAAGCACATCCTTATACAGGTCCCTAGTCGTAGGACTATCGAGACAGGGAATCGATACTCCGGAGTAAACTAGCGCATGCGCTTCTCATCCCAGCGGGGGAGACGGTCTGTCCCACAGCCGTCTGTACGTCGTTCTTGAGATAGTATGCGGGTGCTCGATAGGTTACGAGTACACTGGACAGGACTCGTCGGGAACTGTTGGTTGGTATTATACCTATCATCAGTTATCAGTTCCCAGGTGACATGAGTACAGCTTAGTCCGCTGACTTGACACTGTCACTTCGCCTCGAGTGTGTTCCCACTGTACTTAGATTACTACCCTACCACGGCTCAAAGGAGTCGTGCAAACAGGTAGTAGTTGGGTGCAGTCCCGAAGCACTTGGAGGCAGTGACGGTTAGACAGGATTCGTCTCTCCCGGTATTGGGGGTTAACATCGCGCTGTGTCTAGGAGAGCCATTACACAAGTAGTCCCTGGCCAGGGCAAGCGAGATATACTGGTAGGTTTCCAGTGTTATCTCAAGGTGTTCTGGGCTACACTCCGACACGACTTGTACCGCTATTAGGGGACTGACGTTCGCCACCCCCTAGGCCCGCCATGCGATGTATCAGACGAACAGACCGGACTGTACGGAGATTGTCACATACAGGCTCAGTAGGAGTTCGGATGGGTTTACCTCATTGGCCTTCTTATCGACATCTACCTGGGGACCGTTACGTACAGCTAGTGCCGCTTGCGGTCTGTGGTTAGACCCACTGCCAGCGTAGTGTCGAGTCTTTAGAGTCCCACACAGAGAGTTTCCCTACACTAAGCGAAATATGTAGAGGTCGTATGGTTTTACGGCAGGGCTACGATCACTTACGTGGTCTTGTGTGCGTATGCTGTTCGGGCAGGCAATACTAGTGGGCTTTGGTTTAAGCCAGATCCTAGTACTGCACGGATGGATTTGTTTTGTCTTCTATGCATTCACATTCTACAGAATGCGGATGCGGGTTTGTATGCACAGTTTTGAAGAGCGATAAAGGAGGAGGTGCCCCATTAGGGTTTTGGCAGTTGGTTCGGCCAAAACCGTAATGTGGCAAACTCATTAGGGTTTTGACAATTTGTTTGGTCAAAAGCATTATGAGCCGGAGACATTGTTTACTAATCCTTTTAGTGATAGTTTAGTGATGGCTAATTGCATTGACCATTTGACCACCTAGACCTCTCTTGACTTTGTTGACCCGTTGACCGGTGTTGACCATTGACCTTCAAGAGAGGTCTAGACTCTTCTTTGATTTTCTTTTTATTTCTTGAGTTATGAAAATGATTAAGTCATTAGTGGCATCAACTTTATCATGATAGGATTAGTAATGATGGTTTTGGGTGTATTATTGCAACCATGGTTGATTTTCTTTAGTTAACCCTTTTCATTATTCTCTTCTCATTCTCTCTCTTGAAAAGAGAAGAAAAGAAAAGCTCCCTGGTTGCTAGAGTTTCTCCTTCATCTTTCTCCTCTTGATAAATTCTTTTGATCTCATGTGTTGAGAGAAAAAGAATCCACGTAGACAAACACTTCTATCTTTCTCTTCTACACAACCTAGAGCATCTAGACTAGCGATCTCGTTGCTCTAGTTGCCTCGGCTCGAGGTGGAGCTAGGTGTACAACTATCGGGTGGATCGTCTTCGACTCAAGGAGGCCGCGGAGGTGACCTAGATCCGAATCGTTCCTTGGAGCTTGGACGGACGAGCGGGACAGCGGAATGAAGACCCGAAGGACCGGTTTCGTGAGGTATATTTTCTACGGCATAGTAGTTAAATCCTCTAGTTGTTTGCTAGTTTCTAGTTCAGCAAAGATCCGGCTATTAGTCCATGTTCACTTGCGCCAAAATTATTGTTTTTCGCCGTTTCCGCCTCCCCGTAAGAACCGGGGTGAGCAACGTGGACTTACAGTGGTATCAGAGCCAGGCTAAACATAAACTAGCAAGTTAGTAAAGTGTTAAGAATATCGATCGGAAAAAATCACAAAACAAGTCCGGGAAAAACCATGTTTCTGTCGAATTTTTATACGGCCGTAAAAATAATTTAACATACATGAAAATTCGTCTCAGGGTTTTGTAAAAACACACCAGAAAAACGATCCAGTGACTCGGTCAAAGCGCCGCGGATCCGCAGCAATAACATGCTTTCTGCCGCGGATCCACGGCCGAGTTCACTCGGCCGTGGACCGGGTTTTCTGTAGTGTTTTTATTTGGCTGTTTTGGGATTTTTAATACATGTTGTTTCTACCCAGATTTTCCAGAGAACAAAATGACTTTTTGGGGTGGTTACAAATCCGTATTTAGATCGATATTCCGTACACTTTGGCTAATGAATATTTTCTGTGATGTGATATATGTATTGAACGTCCGCCAATCGCTATACGTCGATTAGTGGGGGTTATACATATCTGTGATCTGTAATGTTGATGGTTTGTGTATATGAACTCATTGGATTGTCGCGGATGAATAGCCGGGAATGGGTGTGAGATGAGAGTTTCTTTTTCTTTCATTCATTGTAAAATTTGTAAATTGATGTAATGTTATTTGTATGGCCGTACAACCGGGTCGGGGTTGTAGCCGTCATTGTATAATTTCTTTTTACTGTTTTTGCTCCTAGGATAGACCCAAGGTGGGGTGCACAAACTACCGGGTATCTCGAAGTGCCGAGTGGCCTACTCACGCGTTGAGGGAGGTTGCTTCACTTCGGGTACTTGGCGGGTAGTTTGCCGCACCCGTAGGGGTCTAGGGTAGGGTTTGGCTATTCATCGCGACCGTGTAATCCGCTTTTCGTTGCAGGCTCGAACGAATCACGGGTTCCTAGTATACCCAAAGTGTTCATCTGTGATCTGGATTGGCTATCATTTCTATATATATATATATATGATATCTATTTAGGTGTTGCTTATGTTTTGCATCCGCGCTAGTCCAGCCCCCGCTCTGTCGTTAGTTAAGTAACCTGACGGGTGATGACGGGGCCCCGTGGCGAATGCGGATGGCATAAGCGTACGCCATATTTTGGTTGTTTTCTGCAATGGTAGGATTAAATGATGGGACGCATTGGAATTAATGGAAGAAAATAAACAAAGTAAAAGTCGTTGGAACACTTTCAAAACCAATCGGTTCTTTTCAAAAACCAGCTTTTTAAACGCGGAGCTCGAGCCACTCCTTTTAAAAGCTATCTCGTTCCATCGATTATATCAAGTTCACTACGTTCACGGTTTCGCCAAAACCATTCATAGCCCTTCGTCATTTCGTATGGATATTCAATAGTATTCAAGCTATGTTTGTTGACCTTCGTCAAGGCATAGTGATTGGTAGCTGTTGGGTGTTCATATGTAGCATAGATAGATGCGTTGGTTTGGGACAGTCGTATTACATTGTTGACCTTCGTCCAAGGTATGTACGGGTGGGTTCAAATTAACTTGGACAATGACGGGTAGAACTTGACATGTGACTTATGATTTGTTGACCTTCGTCAAGGTCATAAGAGCATGGGGCAAAAATCCACATCGGGAGTTTCAAAAGTACTGAAACTTGCTAGCACTGCATACCATTTGGAGTGTGAAGATTCTGGTAGGATTCCTTCAGTTTTGTCACGCGATGATATTTGGATCCCGATTCTACTGTGAATATATGCTACTCAAAGGGAACTTTCTTACTTAACGATCAATGCTATAAACCATGTAGGTCTCTAGAAAGGTGTCAGCGGGGCTACGCCCCCAGGGAAAAGAGGTTACTTAATTAAGGAACTTCGTGAAGGCGTTAGAAAACCTCCCTTGAACTACCGACACTGGCCTGGCTGAACGGTTAAGCAAGTATTGTACGGTGAGAATGATCCCGACTAATTCTTCCTTTATTGTTTGAGGAGGGATTCGAGAGAAAGTGGGAGCCATCCTGTTTAGATAAATTAAAAACCAATATAAACTTGCAAGAGCATCATGCTAAGTGTTTTCTTCTTCTCTCTTAATTGCAGCGACCCAGTGACCGCACCTAGGTTACATCTAGATAATAAAATGACTGAATCTGACTGTTATGACTGGCAAAGGTCTGTCCAGATGTCCATTGCCCATGACAAGCTGGGACACCTCTTGACTGATCCAACCCCTGCCGTCTTAGGTCCAGTTTCCCCTGTCACGGATATTGATATCCGTAGGACATCGGAAGAAGACTGTGCGAAAGCCAAGTGCCTCGTGTTAGCCTCAGTTAATGGTACATACTAGAGGCAGCACGAGAAGATGGACTCAGTTTCTATCTTCCTCCATAACAAAGATTTATATGGAGAGCAATCTCGTATCGCAAGATATGAGACCTCGAACGAATTGCCTCCAGCGAGGTTGGCTATCGGGTCTTCTGTAAGGGGCAACGTCTTTACAGAGACCAGCTCTTTTGAGCTCACGGACCTGAAGACCACGTTGAAGAACGGGTCAGATACTGACTTAGTTCAACAGTCTCTACCTACTACCCTGAAGGAAACCAGGGAAGTAGAAAGAAAGGGAAGGGCAGAAGTTTCGGGACAGGATATAGTGAAAGCAGGACGTTTCTATAGTTACGGGATTGAACATGGCCAGAAGGATTGCAGGGCTTGCAAAGCCAGTAGCCAGAATTCGAAGCATGTTGTGGCTTCGGCTTCGGGTGTGTTTGTAATAGAGAACTGTATGTCAGTTAACCCTACTTCCTGGGTATTGGATACCAGATCAGGATCTCATATCTGTAATTCGTTAGAGGCTCTGAGAAACCGTAGGGTTATCAGGAAAGGTGATATGACTCTCAGGGTTGCTAACGGAATGAGCTTGTATGCTGAATCCGTAGGGGAATATCATCTTGGACTGTCAACTGGGCATATATTGATTCTGCGTAACTATTATTATGTACCAGCTGCGACTTGTAATATCATATCTGTATCCTTAATATCTAAGGGAGGATATGATTTTACTTTTGTAAGCGATGTAGTCAACATCCACCTAAATCAAGTTCTGATTGGGTCAGGTACATTACAAAACGGAATATACGTATTGAATCAAGCTCAGATCTTCACTGTCTAGAACACACTTAAAAGAAAGTCTCCGGAAACAAATCAGGCTTTCTTATGGCATTGTAGACTGGGTCACATTAATGAGACACGATTAACAAAGTTACATAAAGAGGGATACTTAAATCCGTTTGAGTATCAGTATTATGCCACTTGTGAATCTTGTCTCATGGGAAAGATGACAAAGACTCCATTTAACATCTACGGGGAAATCGCCCGTATGGCGTTATCCGTCAGGGCTTGATAGGATGTTGTAGCTGTATATTTGCATTCATATACATTGATTGCGCATGGATACTATTTGTTGCATACTGTATTCCCTGCTATATATATGGACTTAGAATTACTATGACACCGCACTGTTACTAACGGTTCATGCTGCACAAGCACAAATTGTATGTTACACACACCGTTAGAAATTGCCAAGACACTCGCACTATTGGATTGCTACGAACTATACATCATTTTGATTACCGCATCATTGTATATCCATATTGGTGCACACATACATTGATAAATCCATATTGCGCACATACACATTGTATATCCATATTGGTGCACACATACATTGATATATCCATATTGCACACATACACATTGTATATCCATATTTGTGCACATACATTGATATATCTATATTGCGCATATAGATATTGTATACCCATATTGGTGCACACATACATTGATATATCCATATTGCACCCATACACATTGTATATCCATATTGGTGCACACATACATTGATATATCCATATTGCGCACATACACGTTGTATACTTATATTGGTGCACACATACATTGATATATCCATATTGCGCACATACACATTGTATATCCATATTGGTGCGCACATACATTGATATATCCATATTGGGCACATACACATTGTATACCCATATTGGTGCCCACATACATTGATATATCCATATTGCGCACATACATATTGTATACCCAGATTGGTGTACACATACATTGATATATCCATATTGCACACATACAGATTCTATATCCATATTGGTGCACACATACATTGATATATCCAAATTGCGCACATACACATTGTATTTCTATATTGGTGCACACGTATATTGATATATCCATATTGCGCACATACACATTGTATACCCATATTGGTGCACACATACATTGATATATCCATCTTGCGCACATACACATTGTATATCCATATTGGTGCACACATACATTGATATATCCATATTGCGTACATACACATTGTATACCCATATAGGTGCACACATATATTGATATATCCATATAGCGCACATACACATTGTATATCCATATTGGTGCACACATACATTGATATATCCATATTGCGCACATACACACTGTGTATCCTTATTGGTGCACATATACATTGTTACACTCATACTTGTGTATATATCCACTTGCACATCCATACCTATATACATACATATTTCACATACATGGATGATACTGGCTTTGATTTCAAGAAAATGGGAACCGCATGAGATATTTTCAAAAACTGGATCCATTTAAAAGAGCGGTTTTCCCTTTTTACTCGTAGTGGCATACATCACATTCCATAGATTTACTCATTGAGTTTTGGATTTCCTCTGATTTCTGGATTTAAAAACCGTGGTATTATTTTAAGAAAATGTGCACTGTTTTGAAAACCCGGTTTCTCTTGATATGATATTTCAGTGCGTCCACCATGCGTTTTCTCGGTTCTGAGACGTGTGACATGTGAACCCGAATTGAGGAGCTGGATGAGGCCGATTGCGGGTACATAGTGACCCGATATGGTACCCGGGGCAAGAAAAGGATGCTGTGTATACAGACGGTGAGCCTGGCAGAGGGTCTACTACCTACCGGTGATTGGTTGGGCCTGGCGGTTATTCGGAGGATACTGACCAGAGTCGAGAGATGGATATGGGCCGACCAGTACTGCCGGGGCCGAGGGCGGATTCCGCAGACTGAGCCCGTGGGCCGATCCGGACTGACGGAGCCCGATATATGAGGATTTGCGTGTCGATGCTGGACACGAGTATTTCAATGATGTTTTCGGGTCTCGATGTTGGGCACCACGCTTCTATGAGATTTACAGGATTGACGGCCGGATAGAGTGAGGCGCCTGAGTTATCGGGATTTTGGGGTGTTTTTGGTAGACACCGGGGTTTTCTACATTGATGATCCGTGTAGATGATAATTTATCCCATGCTCAGCATTCCCTGTTATGCATTGCATCATGTAGTCGTAGAACCTGATAGAGTAGTTTGCATGATTATTGCGTACCCAGCTCATCAAATAGATGTTATTAGATTGCACTTGTTATGCGTGATTATTGCGTACCCAGCTCATCATATAGATGTTATCTGTTTGCACATGTTAGAGTATCGCAGTACGTGCATAATCGCTATTACCTTTATATGTTATTTACTATTCATGAGTTGGCAACTCACCCCCGTCGTGCCACAGTATTTGCAGGTCGACCCTCAGAGTAGTTGCGGCAGGGCTACTTCCTTGTATCTTTTTGCTGCGGCAGGTCGACCCTCAGAGCAGTTGGCGTGTGAGCCGTTTGCTTATAGGTGGGTTTTTGCGGTATCCGGTTATTTTCCATTTGTACATTCTATTGTATCTAGTGCTCTCCATCTACCATTTCATGTATTGACTTAGAGATCAATTGTGAGGACAATGTATATTATTATTATGTATTCTGGATGTCGAGCTCTTGTGAGCCGGCTTTATTTATGCAGTTTTATCATATATGTTGTTTTTCACTTATTTCGTTCATTATCCGCTACGGCGTCGTATACTATTATTGTGGTGGTTGTTTCCGTCGTTGGGCGTGACTGCTCCCATTTGTGGATGCTTATTTCTTATTGTATGTCATTTTACTTATATCATGTTTTGCACCCGTTTTCGGGACCGGTTTTTACAAAGGAGGTGCTGCCGAATTTTTTAAAGAAAATAACTCAAACTTTAATGATTTTACTCGAGTTTTCTAAATGTTTTAAACCAAATGCTTTCACACTCACTACTTTTAATGGTTTTTGATTTCTGGGTTTCGGCTTACTTAGTCGCGTCACGCCTATAGACGTTACGTGGATAAGTGCCGGTCACGCACCGATCCTTGAGTTGTGATAAAGTTGGTATCAGAGCGTAGGTTTTACCTTTCGAAGTGTAGGATGACCTTGGTATGATGGAGTAGGTAGCAGAAGTAGAGTGGCGTAGCGTGTGTATGTTCCGCGGCATACCCACGACACGGTACTCCGCCTAAGTGACCTTAGGACTTATTGGTTGAAATTCCTCCGTGATTATATACATTCTTGCGATTCAATTTCCATATTCTTATCGAGTCTTGTTTTATTTACAGCCATTATGCTGCCGAAGACTACGAGGGCGCAGAGAGCGGCCGCGAGAGCCGAGATTAGAGTTGACTCGTCTGAGACGAGGACTGACATGGGCAGTACACCAGTTGTACCAGAGCAGACTGTTCCTCCATTGGCAGATCAGATCGCCATGGTAGGGGCCGGTATGCAGGAGATGCGCCAGATGATAGGGTCGTTAGTCGAGACGCTTCGAGCGCAACGACCAGAGGTAGTTCCATCCGTTACGGGGACCGCGATGGTACCTACAGTTCAGGCAGTTGCACCTGCAGCTACAGAGGTTATCACAGTATCGCTATCCGAATTTATGAGGCTGAAGCCTCCGGTCTTCACAGGCACCGAAGCAGCCGAGGACCCGCAGTCATTTATCGACAGGATGGCCTGGATATGTCGTTCTCTCAGATGCTCAGATAAGAGATGGGTGGAGTGTAGGTCTACGGTAGCGCCCCGGCCGTCTGTCCGAGGCCAAAATGCGGAAACGAAAACTTTTTCATATCTTGAAACCGGCGCTATCGCAGACTTTAATCCCGAATCGAACCATTAAACTATAACTAGCTAAATAGAGAAGGGATAGAAAAGCTATACCGATCGATCCGTATCCTTCGGTCTTTGGCCACCAACCCAAGCTCCTCGCGGCATCTCCGATCTCGATCTCCTCGTCGGAAAGGGCACCACATCATCGAGTCTTTTTATGGGCTCCCGCTTCATCCGAAGCAACTCGGGCACGAAGTTCGCTGGCCGACATGTCTAAGGTGAAGTAGAGAATGTGTGTAATCACTTTGTCTCTTGCATCCATTGATTCTCATCACATTAGAGTGTTTGGATGGAGGTTGAAGATGATGTCATTGATGGAATTTGTGAGCTAGAGGAAGAAGAAGAAGAGGAGGCTATTCTTTTCTTTTTATGTTGCTATGAAAAAAAAATGAGAGAGTAAGTATGAAATAATACAAGAGCAAACATATCTATCATAGCTGCCCTTCTCTCTCTTCCTCTTATTTCAACACTCAAATCCATCACAAAATGTGACATTTGCACATGAAATGAGACCATGAGTCACCTATGAAGTACATGTCTCATTTAATGCACAAAATGATGATTTAAGCTCACAATTTCCATTTGTAAACATTAACCCAAATGTTTACAACAACAAAAAGATACGACAACATCTAAAGTAAACTCGTGATGGATCACAAGGATACCCCTCACTTGTATCTACATACCTGCGTCCGCATTCGGACAGAATGCGAATGCGATGAGACTAAAGTAATCTAAAAAATCTAATACTAGGATCCGGCTTAAACCAAAGCCCACTAGTATGATCCGCCCGGTCATGATCCATGCAATACTGCACGTATATGATCGAACCCTGCCATATATCATACGGCTTCAACAACGTTTCGCCCGAAACTTGAGAAACTGTCTGTGGGGGACTCTAAAGACTCGTCAATACTTTGGCTGTGGATTTAACCACTAGCACGTCAGTGGTACTAGCTGTACGTAACGGGCTACCAGGTATTGACCAAAAGGGAGGTCGATGAGCGAACACATCCTGACACCCTACTGAGCCCATTAGTGACAATATCCGTACAGTCCGGTCCGTTCGTCTATGAGCATCGCATGGCGGGCCTAGGGGGTTGGTAAAAGTCAGACACCCAAAAGCGGTACAAGTCGTGTCGGAGTGTAGCCCAGAACACCCTGAGATACTACTGGAATACCTACCAGTAAATCTCCTGCCTTGGCCAAGGAGTTCGTGTACTGGCTCTCCTAGACACAGCGCGATCTCACCCCTAATACCGGGAGAGACGAAACCCCTGTCGATCCGCTCACTGCCTCCATGTGGCTCCGGACTGTACCCAACTAAAACCTGTTTGCACGACTCCTTTGAGCTGTGGTAGGGTAGTAATCAAAGTACAGTGGGAACTCACAAGAGACAAATGACGATCTCAGGTCGATGAACTAACCTGTACACATGTCACCAGGGAACTGCTATCTGACGTCAGGTATAATACAAACTAGCATGTTCCCGGCGAGTCCTGTCCGGTGTACTCATAACCTAATGAGCACCTGTATACATCTTTGGTGAACCAACTGACACCAATGGATTGTGAGACTGGCCACCGCCCCTCGTCGGGGTCTCGACTGTATACACTAGTCTACTAATGGTATATCGATGCCCAGTCTCGAAACTCCCACGACTAGGGACCATTTTAAGGATGTGCTTATAGACCCCAGCTCCCACGTATATGGTCGCCATCATACTGCTGGCCGTCAAGCAAGAATCCTATGGGCTCTATCAACGTGCAATAGTGACCTGTAAGGTCACCTAAAGCAATACACTATGATAAAGATAAACCAGAAAGCATACTATCATCTCGAGTAAGACTGTCCTACCGGCATAGGTCCTCCCTCAATCATTGCAATCACGTGCCTGTGATCCAATAATTGACTCTGAGGGCACTATATCCAACAATCTCCCACATGCATTCAAGGCTAATTATTGCGATGTCGCATACTCATAGCCCGTGTGATACCGAACACCCAACTCTTCTACTGATCAGTCTTACAAAGCCCGTTTGCAAAACTATTGTGCTCGAGGAATAGCCTCAGTGAGGGGATCCGCCCGATGTTTCTTTCTATGTCTCTCTTTATCTCAAGTTCGCGGAGAAAGCCATCTCCCAAAATGAGTAATACCTGTCTTAGAATATGTATGGATATCTGATGGGTCCTAGTTCATAAATGAACTCCAAATCCAAACTTCTTAGACTGTATCGTCAACTGAACTTAATCAGTATCCTGCGCCAGGCTTCCCTCGGTATCCGCTTGGACCTCCTGTTCAAACAACTGCCTCTCGTCAGAGGGAAAACTATAACTCTAACAGTCACTCTGTCATCCAGGTCACCTTGGAAGCCTGGAATGATAACCGTCTCCCGAAAGAGGCTGCCGTTATCAAATCCTTACAACATCCACTTATGTTCTAAAACTGCTTCCGAACGTTTCTCCGGGATAGGATTAATATCAACTTATTGCATCTAGTGCAAAAAACAACATCTGGTGCGGTACTTGACATCTCATGATTGACTCAATTGCCTAAGCAAGTGATCTGCTAATCATGCACATCCCTCTCCCCTTTAGTCTGTAAGACACCATTAGAGAGGGTGACTCCATTACCTGCAGGAACACCACCATACCCATAAGTCGTCCATTCAAAAAACACCTTTATAAATCTGTCTAAGTACCCAGATTGGGAAACCACCCAAATCTAGATCTAAAACCATAGATCTAGTAACCAGTATGTCTGATATTATATCTGTTGGAGATAGTGCCCTCAGAGTCAATTATTAGTTCACAGGTACGTGATTGCAATGATTGATGGAGGACCTATCCCGGTAGGACAGTCTTACTCGAGATGATAGTATGCTATCTGGTTTACCTTTATCATCGTGTACTGTTTTAGGTGACCTGACAAGTTGCTATTACACGTTGATAGAGCCCCTAGGATTCTTGCATGACCACCAGCAGTATGAGGGCGATCTTATAAGTGGGAGCTGCGGTCTATAAGCATATCCTTAAATGGTCCCTAGTCGTGTGAGTTTCGAGACAGGGCATCGATACTCCAGAGTAGACTAGTGTATACAGTCGAGACCCCGACGAGGGGCGGTGGCCGGTCTCACAAGCCACTGGTGTCAGTTGGTTCACCTAAGATGTATACAGGTGCTCATTGGGTTATGAGTACACCGGACAGGACTCGCCGGGAACATGCTAGTTGGTCATATACCAGACATCAGATGGCAGTTCCCTGGTGACATGTGTGCAGGTTAGTTCATCGACCTGGGGATCGTCATTTGTCTCGTGTGAGTTCCCACTGTACTTTGATTACTACCCTACCACGGCTCAAAGGAGTCGTGCAAACAGGTTTTAGTTGGGTACAGTCCCGAGCCACATGGAGGCAGTGAGCGTATCTTCAGGGGTTCGTCTCTCCCGGTATTGGGGGTGAGGTCGTGCTGTGTCTAGGAGAGCCATTACACAAAGCCCTCGGCCGAGGCAAGGAGATTTACTGGTAGGTATTCCAGTAGTATCTCAGGGTGTTCTGGGCTACACTCCGACACGACTTGTACCGTTTTTGGGGGTCTGACTTTTACCAACCCCCTAGGCCCGCCATGCGATGCTCATAGACGAACGGACCGGACTGTACGGATATTGTCACTGACAGGCTCAGTAGGGAGTCGGCTGAGTTCGCTCACAGACGTCCCTTTTGGTCAATACCTGGTAGCCCGTTATGTATTGGCTTATACCTCTAACGTGCTAGTGGTTAAATCCACAACCAAGGTGTTGACGAGTCTTTAGAGTCCCCCACATTCTGTTACTCAGCTTTCGGGCGAAAAGTTGTAGAGGCCGTATGGAGATATGGCAAGGTCCGATCAGATACGTGCGGTATTGCACGGATCAGGATCGGACAGTTTGTACTATAGGCCGTATGGATATATGGCAGGGTTCGATCAGATACGTGCGGTATTACACGGATCAGGATCGAACGGATATTACTGGCCGGCTTTGGTTTAAGCCGGATCCTAGTATAGTACAGTGTAGATTTTGTCTCATTGCATTTGTATTTCGGTCGGAATACAAATGCGGGTGTGTATGCACAGTATCGGGGTTTTCCTGTAATTTATTACGGGACCAGTTTTCTGGAGTTGCCAGTTTGCTTTCCGTTTCTGCCAATTTCCTTTGTATCATGATGGTTTTCATGATGTGCACCATCACTTGACTTTCTATGCTCATGATGGCTTGACCTTTTTGGAGCCATCATGCATGAGATGATGGTAGTGTGGAGTGTTGGCATAGTTTTGTGATCATGGTTGTTTATGATAGCCATTCCTCTCTCTCTTGCATGATTCATATGGTCACCTCCCCCCTTGAATTTTTCCCCTCTCCCATTTTCCATAGATGGCCGGCCATGCCTTGGGGGCTGTCCCATTTTTTGTGTGTGGGTTTTTGGCTCATTTGATGTTGCAAAAATCCCACAACTTCCATCTCAAAACTCCATAGTTCATCCCTCCTCCACAAGGCAATTCCTACAACCCCAAAATGAGACTTGTACACTACATTCTACAGCAATTCTTGGGCACGTCGACTAGCCAGCTTCGTGCCCGAGTTGCCTCGGCATTGAGGTGGGAGCCCGTAAAAGAAGTAGGCAATGTGGCGCACTTCCGGCGACGAGGAGGAGACGGGACATTCCGTAGGAGATCGGGACGACGACGAGAAGACCGGAGGACTCGGATCTGTCGGTATATCTCTCTTCCCTTTCTTGTAGTTAGCTAGGACTAGTTAGTGGTTCGATCCGGGTATTAGTGCGCGGCGGTTTGCCAGTTCAAGAAAAATTAAAAGTTTATCACCGCTTCCGCATTTGGCCGTCGGATTGACGGCCGGGGCGCCGCCGTGCACTTACAGTGGTATCAGAGCCTCGTCATTAACTTAGTCTAGCTTGATTTAATGTGTTTTGCATTTCCGATCGACCAAAATTCCAAAATCTACATTTTTGTTCACATCAGTTTTCTGTTGAAATTTTTTGGTGTCGAAAATTTTTTCAGGTTACAGAAAAGTGATGTACTGGAAAATCTAAGAGTTCTGTGAAAATTCGATGACGTAACTCCTCTGTAGGAGCGCGGAACCGCGGCCAAACACACCCTTGGGCCGCGGTTCCGCCGCACTACTTTGGGTTTGCTGCACCAATTTTTTACAGAGGCTTTCTGGGGTTAAAATTGGGGTTTTGGAATATTAAAATTGGGCCCAGAATTTCTGTGAGTGCTACAGTATTGCTTGGGGGCCCACTTGTTAATTTTTGATTGATCGGATATTTTAAACACATTATTTCACAGTATTTACATTATATCTGCGACCGTGAATGTCACTCGATCGGTAAATCCGGTCTAACTGCTATAGCCCGGTTAGACGGATTTGCGAACGTGACTTTCACGTTGATGTTCTGTTTTTGCTGTGATGTTGCGGATCGGTCGTGGGGGATAGCCTGGATGCAATGCTAGTACAGTTTTTGTTGTATTATGTACATTTGATATTGCGGGGCGAGCGTCCGACATGTGGACTGCCGTCACTGCCTGATTGTGTTATTATTTTGGGGCACGGCCAGGTTGCGGTCGATGTACCCGTTGTATGTATATTTTACTTTCTGTACTAGGATTGCCCCGCGGAGGGGTGCACGGATAGCCGGGTTCTAGAGGGCAACAAGCCCGCATCTCATGGCATTGAGACGGAGGGGGCTTCACTCTAGGATTGACAGGCTATTCGCCGCACTCGTAGGGGGTACAGGTTGACCCAGGAGGGGTGCCCAAGTTGCCGGATTCCGTGAAGTGCTGGGTGGTCCATTCACGGTGCTGAAGGGGGCTGCCTCGCTTCAGGTTTTGGCGGGTAACATGCCGCGCCCGTAGGGGTCTAGGATTTCATTGCACAGGCTATCCACACGACCAGGGGAACGTCGGGTTTCAGTAGTAGCTCTGTGAAACCCGGGGATCCCAGATATCTGTATTGTTTCTGTGATGCTGTTCATTCTCTGTGATGTTGCATTTTTTATCACGCCTTGAGCGAATATAATATATTGGTATATATATTAGTAGATGTTGTATATGTTTTACATCCGCGCTAGTCCAGTCCCCGCTCTGTCGTTAGTTAGCTAACCTAACGGGTAATGACGGGACCCAGTGGCGAATACGGATGGCATATACGTACATCAGTATATTTTCGTTCTTTTTGGTGTGATCAATTGATGGGACTGCATTGATTCGGATCAATGCAAGTTAAAAACAAACCTAATCTGATGTTGTTGGAACACTTTTCAAAAAGCTGTTATTGCAAGGACGTTCACTTTTGTTTTGCATCGTGGTATTCAGTTGGAATATCCTGCTCCTCAGTCGACGAGGCAAGGGCCGAGATCCCTTCACCGGGAGTGACCCCTTGGACAAAAGTTTGCGTCAGGGCAATGACTTCACTATAGCCGATTACATTTGCTTTGCACCGTGGTATTCAGTTGGAATATCCTGCACCCCATTCTACGGGGAAAGAGTCGAGATCCCTTCACCGGGAGTGACCTCTTTAGCGAAAGTTTTCGTCACTATATTTTCAAAAAGCTATCCGTTCCTTCAACGATATCAAGTTCATTACGTTAAAGGTTTTCGCCAGAAACCATTCGTAGCCCTCCGTCGTTTCATACGGGTAGCACGTAGTATTCATGCTGTGTTTGTTGACCTTCGTCAAGGCATAGTGTATGGTAGCTGCTTGTTACCTTTCTGCTGCATAGATAGATGCGTTGGTTTGGGACAGTCGTATAGCCTTGTTGGCCTTCGTCAAGGGCTTGTACGGGTGGATTCAAATTAACCTGGATAATGACGGGTAGAACTTGACATGTGACTTATGATTTGTTGATCTTCGCCAAGGTCATAAGAGCATGGGGCAGAAATCACATCGGGAGTTTCAAAAGAACTGAAACTTGCCAGATATGCGCATACCATCTGGAGTATGATGATGTGAGCGGATTCCGTCACGTTATCATGCGATCATAGTTGGATCCCGATTCCCACTGATGAGTTGGTTTACTCCTCGGGTGACCCCGACCAATTCTTCTTTCAGGTTTGGAGGAGAATTTGAGGTACAGTGGGAGGTTTCCAGATTAGATAAATTGGTAACCATTCTGATCTAGGTTAGAGTGCACGCTGAGTGTTTCTTTTCTCTCTCTCTTTGGCAGCGACCATTGACCCGACCCTAGACTATGACTCAGTGACCAAGTTGACCGAACCTTCTTAAACACTGGCTTTTGGATTGTCAGAGTTGCAAACCTCATTGCCACTCCTACTTTTACCCTTTTCTCCAGGACACCCCGTATTACTACGAACGTCCACTTCCATTGGACAAAACCATCGTATGGTTAGATACGAACTCGAAAAGATTTATTCGAGGATGGTTTCAAGTTCAGGAGAAAACGGATAGGATTATTCAGTTGTCTTTTCCTTTCACCTTCTCTCAAGTTGAGAGTACTCCTTGGTTTAGGAGATAGTACACCTATTACGCAAATTAGATAGTCTTCTTCCAAACCTTAGGCTGGTGCCGACCGGTAGGGAATGAAGAAAACCAATTAGCCTAACGATGGTGTACAGAAGGTATTAAGTTCAGACAAAGCAAGGGATTAGTAAGAGGGCAAAGTAAATTGCAACAGATATTCATGACCAAACCAAGTATTCCTTCGCCAATCCTAAAATTACCTTTGTATTTCTCCAGGACACTCCGTATCACTACGAAGATCCACAGTTTATTAGATACTCCATCGTATGGTTATATACGAACTCGAAAGGAACTTGTTCCAGTTCGGGGATGGATTCTGGTCCAGGAGAAATAGGAATAAGGTTTATTCGGTTGTCTTTTATCTTCACCCTCCCTCATTGCGAGTGTTCCTAGGATTGGGACAGTACA
This sequence comes from Agapanthus africanus, assembly GCA_030015575.1. NCBI lineage: Eukaryota > Viridiplantae > Streptophyta > Magnoliopsida > Asparagales > Amaryllidaceae > Agapanthus > Agapanthus africanus. The sequence continues at coordinate 631,161,483 of JASDDO010000019.1, forward strand.
CCCATTATGCTTATTGGATAGTCTTCTTCCAAACCATAGGCTGGTGCCGAACGGTAGGGAAGGAAGAAAACCATTTGGCCTAAAGGGGTGTGCAGAAAGTAAAGACTAAAGACATATGAAGGGATTTGGAGAGGTGGCAAAGAATTATACGGTTACAGTCGTGAATCTGGAAGAGGCATTACTAGGAATACCAGGATACCCCATCGAAACATTTCGATGTTTCAGTCTCACTGTGTACTGTTAAAGGAAAACTGATTTCCCGATTAGACACTTGCTCCAGGGTATGTATTTACCAGGTATGATTCTCACATCTGTATGGTTTTACAGATGATGAGTGGGAGTAGGTTATTGGGAATTGGGTGATCATCCTCATTATATCGGGATTCGTTACAATCGGTGATATTTGAGGAAATCACCTGGGCAGTTTGCCGGTCAGCAAATATTTGATTTTGAATATCCGCTGTCATGCACCAATTTCAAATTGATATATCTGTACGTCTATTTTCATAGAGTGAGATATACCTTTTTGAAATTATGTCTACGACGTTTACCTATATCAGTGGATGGTTAGGTAAGGAGCATTAAACAGCGGTGTAATTCTTCATAACCATAAGTACAGTTTTCAACCTACGACACACAGTGAATGAGTTATCAGACTCAAGGGACTTATACAGAGTATTATATGTTGTCCAGGGTCCATCAGGACAGAGGGGTTGGTCCTCGTACTATATTCGGTTTACTTATGACTTCTCTAGTTTTTAGACAGGTGTTTCAGGGAAACACAGGGTCCGAATTTTGAGAAGTTATAGGTATTTGAGTAGAGTAGAGAACCAGGTGTAGCAAGTATCGGGATTCTTCAAAGCAATCGAAGATGTAGACACTTATGCATGGTATTCAGTTGATAGTAATGATTAAGAGATCTTGCTTCTCTTTCAGGTTACTCATAGTTGGAAGTATTCCTAAGTTGAGTAACGCTGATCGGCCTCTCTCCATTTTAGTTGACATGCACTGAAGACAGTTGCATGATTTGGATCTGGTTCAGTTAAATCAGTGCCTCTGTTTCTATATGGGATATAGAACAGTTCATATCTTAACGGTGTTAAGGTACGGGGAGTTGTCCGGCTTATGATTAAAACCAGACACTGGACAACTCAATGCACGTTTCTGTAATGGCTGTTTGTGGGTTGACCCAGGCTTTGACGAGGGTTGACTTTCTACCATCTGGATGAACAATAGCGATATTGTTCTAGACTCGCCACAGTTTTATTAAAAATTGATTTTTTCAGAAAACAGTAGTGGGAGTATGGTAGAACTGGAAGTGATTCCAGAACCACAAACGATTACTGAAGATTTGACAAGGAACCTAAAGATTCAATCTGGATTGACATTCCATTGGCCACTCCGCAGATTAGGTGGGTAACTTCAGGCACCCGAGAGGTACTCTGGTAGCCTCAAGGATGGTGACAGGGAAGTTCTTGTTTACCCACACTTGCCATTGCTGTTGTTCCAGGCTGTGAGACCCGGCAGGAGGATGAGTATAGCGTCGTTCTGAACTAGCTTTAGAAGTGTACGTCTATATGACTCTGCCAGAGGGTTGTCGTAGTCAGTGGGAGCAGCGGAAGCATTGGTGGACAGGTGGCTTATGTCTATTTATAGACTAAAGCAGATATAGCGGAGATAGATCATCTATTTCTGATGTGACAGTCATAGGTTTGACTTCATCAGAATAGGGGATGGATCTATTAAGAAGGTAGTAGGGTGTGATGTCATGGTATTTGGATGACATACACAGAGCAGGAAAGGAAACTCCTATACTACGATCGGTTATACTTTGGTCGTCACACAGTGGTTTCTCCACATAGGACTTGGACATTATATCAGACATACTGGTTACTAGATCTATGGTTTTAGATCTAGATTTGGGTGGTTTCCCAATCTGGGTACTTAGACAGCATTCTAAGAGTATTTAGAATGGACGACTCCTGGAACGGTGGTGTACCTGCAGGTAATGGAGTCACCCTCTCTAAAGGTGTCTTATAGACTAAAGCGGAGAGGGACGCGCATGATTGACAGATCACTTGCTCAGGCAATTGAGTCAATCGTGAGATGTCAAGTACCACACCAGATGTTGTTCTTGCACTATATGCAATAAGTTGACATTGATCCAATCCTGGAGAAACTGTCGGAAGCAGTTTTAGAACATAAGTGGATGTTCTGGGGATATGATAACGACAGCCTCATTCGGGAGACAGTTATCATTCCAGGCTTCCAAGGTGACCTGGACGACAAGGAGGTTGTCAGAGTTATAGTTTTCCTTCTGATGAGGGGCAGTATTTTGGACAGGTGATCCAAGGCAATACTGAGGGAGGCATGGCGCAGGATACAGATTAAGTTCAGTTGACGATACAGTCTAAGAAGTTTGGATTTGGAGTTCATTTATGAGATATGTCCCATCAGACATCCAGACACATTCTAAGATAGGTATTACTCTTTTCGGGAGATGGCTTTCTCCGCGAACTTGAGATATAGAGAGACATAGAAAGATACATCAAAGCGGATCCACTCACTAAGGCTATTCCTCGAACGCAATAGTTTCGCAAACGAGCTTTGTGAGACTGACTAGTACAGGAGTTGGGTGTTCGGTATCACACGGGCTGTGAGTATGCGACATCGCAATAATTAGCCTTGAGTGCAAGTGGGAGATTGTTGGAGATAGTGCCCTCATAGTCAATTATTAGGTCACAGGTACGTGATTGCAATGATTGATGGAGGACCTATCCCGGTAGGACAGTCTTACTCGAGATGATAGTATGCTATCTGGTTTACCTTTATCATCGTGTACTGTTTTAGGTGACCTGACAAGTTGCTATTACACGTTGATAGAGCCCCTAGGATTCTTGCTTGACCACCAGCAGTATGAGGGCGATCATATAAGTGGGAGCTGGGGTCTATAAGCATATCCTTAAATGGTCCCTAGTCGTGTGAGTTTCGAGACAGGGCATCGATACTCCAGAGTAGACTAGTGTATACAGTCGAGACCCCGACGAGGGGCGGTGGCCGGTCTCACAAGCCACTGGTGTCAGTTGGTTCACCTAAGATGTATACAGGTGCTCATTGGGTTATGAGTACACCGGACAGGACTCGCCGGGAACATGCTAGTTGGTCATATACCAGACGTCAGATGGCAGTTCCCTGGTGACATGTGTGCAGGTTAGTTCATCGACCTGGGGATCGTCATTTGTCTCGTGTGAGTTCCTACTCTACTTTGATTACTACCCTACCACGGCTCAAAGGAGTCGTGCAAACAGGTTTTAGTTGGGTACAGTCCCGAGCCACATGGAGGCAGTGAGCGTATCTTCAGGGGTTCGTCTCTCCCGGTATTGGGGGTGAGGTCGTGCTGTGTCTAGGAGAGCCATTACACGAAGCCCTCGGCCGAGGCAAGGAGATTTACTGGTAGGTATTCCAGTAGTATCTCAGGGTGTTCTGGGCTACACTCCGACACGACTTGTACCGCTTTTGGGGGTCTGACTTTTACCAACCCCCTAGGCCCGCCATGCGATGCTCATAGACGAACGGACCGGACTGTACGGATATTGTCACTGACAGGCTCAGTAGGGAGTCAGGCTGAGTTCGCTCACAGACGTCCCTTTTGGTCAATACCTGGTAGCCCGTTATGTATTGGCTTATACCTCTAACGTGCTAGTGGTTAAATCCACAACCAAGGTGTTGACGAGTCTTTAGAGTCCCCCACATTCTGTTACTCGGCTTTCGGGCGAAAAGTTGTAGAGGCCGTATGGAGATATGGCAAGGTCCGATCAGATACGTGCGGTATTGCACGGATCAGGATCGGACAGTTTGTACTATAGGCCGTATGGATATATGGCAGGGTTCGATCAGATACGTGTGGTATTGCACGGATCAGGATCGAACGGATATTACTGGCCGGCTTTGGTTTAAGCCGGATCCTAGTATAGTACAGTGTAGATTTTGTCTCATTGCATTTGTATTTCGGTCGGAATACAAATGCGGGTGTGTATGCACAGTATCGGGGTTTTCCTGTAATTTATTACGGGACCAGTTTTCTGGAGTTGCCAGTTTGCTTTCCGTTTCGGCCAATTTCCTTTGTATCATGATGGTTTTCATGATGTGCACCATCACTTGACTTTCTATGCTCATGATGGCTTGACCTTTTTGGAGCCATCATGCATGAGATGATGGTAGTGTGGAGTGTTGGCATAGTTTTGTGATCATAGTTGTTTATGATAGCCATTCCTCTCTCTCTTGCATGATTCATATGGTCACCTCCCCCCTTGAATTTTTCCCCTCTCCCATTTTCCATAGATGGCCGGCCATGCCTTGGGGGCTGTCCCATTTTTGGTGTGTGGGTTTTTGGCTCATTTGATGTTGCAAAAATCCCACAAGTTCCATCTCAAAACTCCATAGTTCATCCCTCCTCCACAAGGCAATTCCTACAACCCCAAAATGAGACTTGTACACTACATTCTACAGCAATTCTTGGGCACGTCGACTAGCCAGCTTCGTGCCCGAGTTGCCTCGGCATTGAGGTGGGAGCCCGTAAAAGAAGTAGGCGATGTGGTGCACTTCCGGCGACGAGGAGGAGACGGGACATTCTGCAGGAGATCGGGACGACGACGAGAAGACCGGAGGACTCGGATCTGTCGGTATATCTCTCTTCCCTTTCTTGTAGTTAGCTAGGACTAGTTAGTGGTTCGATCCGGGTATTAGTGCGCGGCGGTTTGCCAGTTCAAGAAAAATTAAAAGTTTATCACCGCTTCCGCATTTGGCCGTCGGATTGACGGCCGGGGCGCCGCCGTGCACTTACAATATCTATATCCTATTTGGAGAAATCACTGTGTGACAACCAAAGTATAACCGATCGTAGTATAGGAATTTCACTTCCTACTCTGTGTATGTCATCCAAATACCAGGACATCACACCCTACTACCTTCTTAACAGATCCATCTCCTATTCTGATGAAGTAAAACCTATGACTGTCACATCAGAAATCGATGATCTATCTCCGCTATATCTGCTTTAGTCTATATAACAGACATAAGCCACTTGTCCACTATGCTTCTGCTGCTCCCACTGACTACGACAACCCTCTGGCAGGGTCATATACACGTGCACTTCTAGAACTAGTTTAGAACGACGCTATACTCATCCTCCTACCGAATCTCATAGCCTGGAACAACAATAGTGTCAAGTTTGGGTAAACAAGAACCTCCCTATCACCGTCCTTGAGGCTACCGGAGTACCTCTCGAGTGCCTGAGGTTACCCACCATATCTACGGAGTGGCCAACGGAATGTCAAACCAGATTGAATTTTTAGGTTCTTATCAAATTTTCAGTAATCGTTTGCGGTTCTGGAATCACTTCCAGTTCTACCATACTCCTATTACTGTTTTCTGAAAAAAAATCCATTTTACTAAAACTGTGGCGAGTCAAGAACAATATCACTGTTGATCTTCCAGATGGTAGAAAGTCAACCGTCGTCAAAGCCCGGGTCAACCCACAAACAGCCATTACAGAAACGTGCCTTGAGTTCTCCATAGTCTGATTTTAAGCGTAAGACGGACAACTCCCCGTACCTTAACATTGTTAAGATATGAACCACTCTATATCCAATATAGAAACAGAGGCACTGATTTAATTGGAACCAGATTCAAATCATGCAGCTGTCTCCAGTGCATGTCAACTAAATGGAAGGAGGCCGATCAGCGTTACTCAACTTAGGAATGCATCCAGATATGAGTAACCTGAAAGAGAAGCAAGTTCTCTTAATCATTACTATTAACTGAATACCATACACAAGTATCTACATCTTCGATCACCATGAAGAATCCTGATACTTGCAACACCTGGTTCTCTACTTTATTCTTATACCTATAACTTCTCAAAACTTAGACCTAGCATTTATACGAAACACATGTCTACAAACTAGAGAAGTCACAAGTAAACAGAATATACTACGAGTACCAACCCCTCTATCCTAATAGACACTGGACAATATACAATACTCCGTATAAGTCCCCTGAGTTGAATAACTCAAACCCTGTGCGTCGTAGGTTGAAAACTGTACTTATGGTTAAGAAGAATTACGTCGTTGTTTAATGCTCCTTACCTAACCATCAACTGATATAGATAAATGTCATGGACATAATTTCAAAATGTTATATCTCACTCTATAAAAATAGACGTACAGATATATCATTTTGAAATTAGTGCATAACAACGGATATTCAAAACCAAATTTTTTTCCGTCCGGCAAACAACCCAGATGATTTCCTCAAATATCACCAATTACAACGAATACCGATATAATGAGGACAATCACATAATTCCCAATAGTTTACTCCCACTCATCATCTGTAAAACCATACAGATGTGAGAATCATACCTGGTAAATATATTCCCTGGAGTAAGGACTAATTGGGAAATCATTTTTCTCTTAACAATACACAGTGAAACTGAAACATGCAAATGTTTCGAAGGGGTATCCGGGTATTCTTAGTAATGCCTCTTCCATTATCCGATTCACAACTGTAACCGTATATTTCTTTTCCATCTCTCCAAATCCCTTTATATGTCTTTAGTCATTACCTTCTGTACACCCCTTTGGGCTAAATAGTTTTCTTCTCTCCCTACCGTTCGGCACCAGCCAATGGTTTGGAAGAAGACTATCCAATAAGCATAATGGGTATACTCTCCTAATCTTAGGAGTACTCATAACCTCAGAGAATGTGAAGATAAAAGACAACTGAATAAAACCTTATTCCTATTTCTCCTGAACCAGAATCCATCCCCGTACTGGAACAAGTTCCGTCGAGTTCGTATATAACCATACGATGGAGTATCAAAGTAACAGTGGATCTTGGTAGTGATACGGGGCGTTCCGGAGAAATATAAAGGTGAAGTAGGAGTGGCAATGAAATACTTGGTTTGGTCGTGAATAGCAGTCGCAATTTACTTTGCCCTCTTACTAATCCCTTTATTTGTCTTTACTTAATACCTTCTGTACACCTTTGTTAGGCTAATTGGTTTTCTTCATTCCCCACCGTTCGGCACCTGCCTATGGTTTGGAAGAAGACTATCCAATTAGCGTAATAGGTGTACTGTCCTAATCCAAGGAGTACTCGCAACCTGAGAGATGGTAAAAGGAAAAGACAACTGAATAGTCCTATTCATTTTCTCCAGAACCGGAAACCATCCTCGAATCTGGAACAAGTTCCTTCGAGTTCGTATATAACCATACGATGGTTTTATCCAATGGATGTGGATGTTCATAGTAATACGGGGTGTTCTAAAGAAAAGGGTAAAAGTAGGAGTAGCAATGAGGTATGCAACTCTGACAATCCAAAAGCCAGTGTTTTAAGAAAAGTTCGGTTAGCTTGGTCACTGAGTCATAGTCAAGGGTCGGGCCAAGGTCGCTGCCAAAGAGAGAGAGAAAAGAAACACTCAGCGTGCACTCTAACCTAGATTAAAATGGTTACCAATATATCTAATCAGGAAACAACCAACTGTAAGCTCAAATTCTCCTCTAAACCTGAAAGAAGAATTAGTCGGGATCGCCCGAGGAGTAAACCAACTCATCAGTGGGAATCGAGATCCAACTATCATCGCATGATAACGTGAAGGAATCCACTCAAATTATCACATTCCAGAATGTATGCGCATATCTGGCAAGTTTCAGTTTCATTAGAAACTCCCGATGTGATTTTTATCCCATGCTCTTATGACCTTAACAAAGGCCAACATATCATAAGTCACATGTCAAGTTCTTGTAGGGTTATTAGGCACTCTAACAAGGGTTAAGAAAGCATCGACCATACCCGATTAAAATTTTAGCCATGCCTAACAACCCTAAACAAGATCTTTGCTAGAAAATTAGGGTTTCACATGCAAGTTAATAGCATCTACAACTAAGTGAATACGAAATTCAACCTTTGTAGATCGGTCCTTCACTTCTATAGATCCTTGTTGAAGTCCCTTCGCTGCGATCGTGGTTCACCCGGACTCTTACATGGCTTCACGAGGCTAAAGGAGCGCCCTTGCTTGAAGTCTTCGAGGACGAAGATGATCTACGTCGAGGGGATGCCAACTCAAGCTTCTACTTCACTAACTTGAGAATTAGTGAAGCAAACACCCTAAACTAAAGTGCTAGTCTAGTAGACGATGGAGAAATAGGATGTAGGTTCACATTAGAATTTGGTTTCTCACAATGTTTCTCACTTTGGATCAAACCCTAGAGAGCTCTTTTGCTCAAGGAAGAAGATGAAGAAAATAAAGAGAGAAAGATAATGATCAAGTGAGAAAGCTAACCATGGTTAGTGAGTATCGTATACTAACTCATGTAGAGACATAACCATGACTAATCCTTATGGTTGGGTTAACAAATATCCATAGTAAAAACAAACTTAGTGGACTTAGTCAATGCATCCATAAGCTTCATGCATTTTGCTAAACCTCCACTAATTTTGTAATTATTTTAAATATTAAAACCCAACATAAATAAATAGCATGGTGTAAGTCTCATACACCCAAGTCATGTGTATCATCAACCATGATACAAAAAGAAAACACAATTTTAATATATATCACACATATATTAAAGTTGTGCACTTGTGAGAAAAATCCTTATGTGAACAAGTGTTTGTTAATCTAAACTAGTATATCTAATATACAATTATACACTAAATTATTAAATCAACACTTGACTTAATAATCCGGTCATATCTCATATAACCGACTAACATCCATTGTATTGACTTATCGAATCAACACTTGATTCGATAACCCGGCTATATCATATATAACCGACCGATACAAAAAGTCGCGAGAATACAATACGGTATCACATAGACGCAATATTCTCGGTCCCGCACATATCACATATGCGCTCCTATTTCATTTTGCCTGAGCCAGTAAAACCTCTGTGTAGGACTCTAAAGACTCGTCAATACACCGGCAGTAGGTGATGATCACATCAAGAACCAACAAGCCGTCAGCGGCACTAGCTGGATGTAACGGCCACCCGGGTATTGAGCGATCAGAAGATCAGCAAGCATGCCCACTCCAACTCCTGTAAAAGCCTGCCGGTAACACTTCCCGTACAGTCCGGTCTCCTCGTCTGATATGTCGCATATCAAGTCTAGGGGTGGTAATCGTCATACCCCAATAACCGATAAGTCGTGCCGATATGAGGCTCATAACGGGTCGAGAAACTACTGGTAACACTTACCAGTAAATCTCTATATCAGCCCTGGCCAGGGACTTCCCTGTTATGGCCAATCGAGCACAGCGCAACAACAACCCCCAATACCGGGAGAGACGAAACCCCTCCTATCGCTCATTACCTCCATGTGAATCGGGACTGTACCCAAAAAGCACCGTTTTGCACGCCCTCATGGACGTGGTAAGGTGGAAATCAATGCACAATAGGAATCACATAAGACACTATGACGATCTCGGGTCTACAGACTAACCGGCACAAGTGTCACCAGAGAACTGCCATCTGACGTGAGGTATAATACCATCTGAGAGTTCTCGGTGAGTCCGTCCTGTGTACCCAGTCTCCACTGAGCACCTGTATACCATCTCTGATGTCAAACACCAATGGATATGGGATCATCCATCGCCCATCTCATGGGTCGAGAAGCGTATACGCTAGTCTACTCTGGTATATCGATGCCCTGTCTCGATACACCTACGACTAGGAACATTAAAGGATGTACTTATGGACTACCATGGCCCCACTTGTATGATCTGCATCATAGTCCAGCTAGTCAAGTACAAATCCTAAGGGCTTTACCAACATGCAACTATAAGACAGTATCAAGAGACATGTATACATGTTAAGATAAAGAGCAACCAGATAGCATACTATCATATCGAGCAAGAAAGTCCTCTCTATATATGTCCAAGCATCCAATATAATATACATCATCTGTACAATACTGGCCTCTAGGGCATACGTACAACTAACAATCTCCCACTTGCACTTGGGCCAGCTGCTGTAGTATCGCATACCAAGCATCCCGAAGAGTCTCTCAAACTGTATCTGGGAAATGGCCTTCGTGAGTGGATCTGCTGTGTTGTTCTTCGTGTCAACCCACCTGACCTCGATCTCCCGGCGATCAACTATCTCCCGGATCAGGTGATACCGCCTCAGAATATGCCTGGATCGCTGATGGGACCTGGGTTCCTTGGCCAAAGCCACCGCTCCATTGTTATCACAATACAAAGGTATTGGATGCTCAATGGATGGAACCCCTCCAAGTTCAGTACTGAACTTTTTGATCAAGGCAGCCTATTTGGCAGCATCGTTGGCAGCGATGTATTCAGCCTCCATCGTCGAGTCTGCCACGGTTTCCTGCTTGGAACTCTTCCAGCTAACCACCCCTCCGTAAAGGGTAAAGACAAATCCCGAGTGCGACTTAGAGTCGTCCTTATCACTCTGGAAGCTCGAATCGGTAAAGGACTCCACTTGGAGTTCTCTGTTACCATAGACCAAGAGCATCTCTTTAGTCCTTCGTAAGTACTTGAGAATGCTCTTCACAGCTGTCCAGTGACTCTTTCCAGGATCAGCTTGATACCTACTCACTACACTTAGTGAGTGTGCTACATCGACTCTGGTACATAGCATCGCGTACATGATAGAACCGATAGCCAAAGCATAGGGTATCACTTGCATGCGAGCTCTCTCCAAATCAGTCTTGGGAGACATCTCTTTGAAGAGAGTGAGTCCAGAGATCGTGGGTAAGTTCCCACGCTTGGATTCTTCCATACTAAACCTGTTTAGTATGGTGTCAATGTACCTGGATTGGGACAATCCCAATATCCTTTTAGATCTATCTCTATAGATCATTATTCCCATTATGCAGGAGGCATCACCAAGATTTTTCATTGAGAATCTTTGTGATAAGAAGAGCTTGACCGATTGCAGCATAGGAATGTCATTTCCTGTCAAGAGTATGTCGTCTACGTACAATACGAGGAAGACAACCTTACTCTCTGCCATCTTCTTGTAGATACAAGGTTCATCTACGTTTTTGAAGAAATCTGTAACAACTCTAATTTTTGTATACATAAAATTGATTTAAATTTGAAGTATGCTTGGAGTATTTAATGTTGCTGTTACCACTTTAATTATTTATTTTCCCACAATAATTACAAGAAGGAGCTTGTAGCTCATTGGCAATACCTTGCACTGCTGAACCAAGCCACCAGAGTTCAACTCCCATACCCCACATTATTTTTGATATTGATTTTTTTTAAAACCTTTAGAATACCAAGAGTTTACACGTGCATATCTCACAAAAACCCCCACTACACCCAAACATGTAACACTTGCAGGAGTTAGATGAACCGTCGGGGGGGATCCAGACCGCCGGGCTCTGCCGGGAATCGGCCAAATCGGCCTTGACTCGGCCGACTTAGTGCTCCGACCGAGTCATGGCCGAGGCACCCCCGAGTCGGCCGATACCGGCGACGGCCACAACATGAAAGTTGTGTCTTTTCATATTCCCTATGCGCCTGCAAAATTTCAGCCTCAGACCACTTCCAGAGCTCTTTAAAACCCCTAATTACTCCACTTTTAATACATTTTTATTACATTTTATCACATTTTTATTCTTAACTTTTCATCTACCCTAACCCTAGCCTAACCCTATAAATACCAACCCTACACACTACCCTCTCACCCCCAAAATCTTGGGCCACTCTCTCAAAAGTTTTCTAAGAAGTGTGTGCTTTGAAAACAAGTTCGCGGCGAAGCTCCGACGAGATTCCGGCGGGAATTCCGGCGACGTTTTTAGAAACCACCGGCGACGAAGCAATGCCTCGGCAACTTCTTTATTTCCCCTATACTCTTTAGTATAGATCGAAACCCGTAAGTCCCTTTCTATCTCCCTTTCTATTTCTCAAAAATACGAAATTACGAAACCCGACGGAATCGGAACAAATCCGATTTCCGATTCGGTTTTCTATAAAATTTCACTTCTAATCAATTCAAACATATCTAAACATCTTTATCATGATTATTAAACTTGTAAAAATCAATTTGAATAAGTTTTCACACATGAAATGATAACCTTTTTAACTTACCGTATTTTTTTCACTTTAATACCATCATGTTTCAATTTCACATTTAACCCGTTAACATTTCTATACCTTAAAATAGATCACGAGGTAATGACCTACCACCTCACACACACATATGCAACCATAATACGCTATCTTGAAAACTCCTGATACGATAAAACAAGATTTTACATTAAAATACCATTTTCTTAAAAAAAACCTTTTATAAAAGTTTAGGATTGATACATTTGTCTAAACAATATCTTTAATAGGAAAAATACGATAAGTTGTGGACATCGATCGTTTATCTAAACCTGACTTTGTGGTGTCTAGACAAGTGTGTCTAAGGCAAGTGGTTACTTAATTAGGGCCACTACTTGTAGTGGAGAGCCTCCCACTTACCTGGCACTTACCTGGCAGCAATAGGCGGTGAAGAGGCGATTTGAGGCTTCTAACGACTTGTCGTTTAGACCTTTTAGAAATAGGCTAGTTGTCTTAGGAAACCCTAGAATCTAACATACGGAAAATTACACTTTACAAATAAATACCTTTTACTTTATAAAACCGTTTTTTAAAGGATTAGTATTTTACAATCTTAGCAAAGCGCCGCTACAACCCATCTTTGTTGAACCCGTTCGGGATCGTGCGGTTTATCACGCACCTTCGGGCTAGTAGTGCGAGATTCAGACCTCCGCAAGGAACATTCGGTCTCGAAAGGTTTAAAATACGACATCTTAAGAAAATGTGATTTTTGGAATATAAAATATTTATTAAAACTATTTTTGTATAAATATATGTATAGTTATCATTTAAATATCTATTTTATTATAATTTAAATATTCCACCTTTTTCTAAAAATCACAAGAATAAATTTTACACTAAAAGATCATGAACTTCAAATAAATCAATATTACAGATAAATGACCATATTTATAAAATTAGGATATTTTCACTAGAAATGTCACAATATAAAATCCACCCTCATTAAAACTCTAAAGACGAACAATAAATACTTGAGCTGTATTTTGAAAAGTATATAAAAGTATTTTTACATAAAACCCCCTCAAGTTTATAAATTACCCTAAGGACCCTTGCAATTATAAGACTTCGATTCACATTTCTAATTGTCTAACTCCGGTTTGAGTCTGATTAATCTGATTTGAATATGATTCAAGTCAATCTATAGTCTACAAGATTCTAAGTCAATATGAACACATGAATCCATGAATACAATCATCAATTTACACAACTTGACTGAACCGAACCAAGGATATATATTCCTTTTACATGATTCTCAGTATTCCATTTACATGACTCTACGGTTATAACCGTTTCCTGATATCATGGTTTCGGTCAGTCAGTCAATCAATCATACAACCAACACAATTTACAAGATAACAGTACAAATAAGACATCACGGGGTTTAAAGGGTAGATTGGTACCGAAGGTGTTAAAGGTGGCACGAGGTGGTCAGACTTAACACACCTAACATGAATCCAGTTGCTGTTGTACTGCGGCATAAACGTTACCTTGTACTATACGTGCCCTTAGTCTCTGGCATATAGAGACTCCCCTCGTATACACTGGCATCCTTCTGTACCAAGCTACAAACAACACCGTTGACATAACATTACAACAATAGTTTACACTTTAAAATGTATCATCTTATTCTTTCTTTTTCTACTTCCCTCTTACCTTTGGGACTTACCGAGCGACCTGTTTGCCGATGACATTCTGTTTCTCTCTTCTTTGAATGTCGTCAGGTGATTTGGACCCGGCAGAGGTTGAGCCATCGCAAGAAGACTTGGGGCAGTTTACTGAAGATCCTGCACTGTAGTTTCATTGTACACTTTTCCTTTCTGTACTTTTCATTTCCTGTTATGCCACTGTTTAGGCATCTTATTATTTCAGTTGTATTTCCTTTCATGTATTGTACAAAGAATGTTAATAAATAAAAGTTGCTGTTCTTTTTATTCTTATTTCTTGTGTATTTATTTTATATTGCTTAGATACGCTTAGCGTATGTACTTCTGAGTATATACGTAGCGGACCTCGTCGCGTCCCCTTCGCCGTACACTGGGAAGCGGGGCGTGACAGGTTTTGTTGGTGGCCCATGCAGGTCTGAGCTGTATGAATCCCTATCATGCAGTTCTGGTCTGCGTGAACAACCTAAGCAATATAACACAAGAACCAGCAACTAAAACATTCTCTACAATTCATGTTCCTTGAATCTTGCAATTTCATATTCCTCGAATCTTATCATTTCATGTACTTGAATCTGTCCTAACCCAAATTTTTCTTCAGGGTTATGGATTCACCAAACAACACCTGCACCAACGACAACAACACACATCCAGCACTACCTCTCACACCAGCTGTTCCTGCGCCACCTACCGAGCAAACAGTGCTACTTGAGGCAATCCACAGCCTTCTCGAGGGACAGCAACAACTCTTGAACCGTCCCGAGATTGACGCTCCGGGGGTAAAGCAATTCAGGGCTTTACATCTGAAGCAGTTCTCAGGAAAGGGGAGCCCACTGGAAGCTGAGGAATGGGCTCAAAGTATCGAGGATGATCTGGCCACAGCACAAGTGCCAGACATCGCTTGGGTCCGTGTAGTGAAACTACAACTCACGGACAACGCTTGCAACTGGTGAAAGGCGGAAGAAAGCCGTCTTGCACAGGATTTTGAATGAAAAACGTTTCGCGAGAAGTTCGACACGAAATACTTCCCTGTGACTGCCAGGTTTGCCATGGAGCAGCAGTTCATTCATCTACATCAAGGATGAATGTGGGACAAATCGGTTGATGAATACGACGCTGAATTCACCATGTTAAGCCGGTAAGATATGTCGCAATAGTTCAGTTTTAAATATCACATACCACACAGCTAACACTATCCTTGAACAGATTCGCAGCACATTTGATACCGACGGACGAGATCAGCGCCCGTCGCTTTCAACAAGAACTGGACACGGAAATTCAGGCTGCTCTAGCCACAGGAAAATTTTTGACTCATGGGGATGCTCTGGAAGCTGCCTGCAGTTATGAGGCAGTGCTAAAAGCAAGGGGCAGAGCTCAGTCTGCAGGAGTCAAGCGCCCTGCCAACCAGATGGTAGGTGGAGCCTCGTCCAGACCACCTTTTGTGCCAAGACGTCCTGGAGCACCAATCAGCAGACCCAGCCCAGCCTTTTGTAACTACTGCAAGATAAATGGGCATCTGGCGAGAGATTGCCGTCGTGCGAATAACCTTTGCTTGATCTGCGGCTCAGCTGCTCATGGTATTGGGGCTTGTCCTCATAAACAAAACCCGGTTGTTGCACCCAGGCTAGCAAACAATTATCCACAACGTCCATCCATCCAAGCCCCTGCTCCATGACTTGCACTGCCTGCACCACCCAAAGGACCACAAGCTGCACCACCTCCTCGTCAGTTCCATCAAGCTCAAAGGAATGTTCCGAGGAATGCTCCTCAGACTAAGAGGAATATACCCAAGCGCCAGGCCTTCACGATGTCTGTGGAAGAAGCTGAGGCCACTGGCCAAGTCATTACTGGTAAACTTTCCTTCTCAAACTTATCTTTTAGTCCTGGTTATATACAAACTTTCCCTATACCTAAAACATATTCCATATACCTTAGGTACAATCCTAGTAGCTTCACTACCTGCACTTGCACTGTTTGATATTGGAGCATCCCACTGCTTTATGTCGCAACGGTTTGTCCGAACCTATGCGATTCCAGTCTCACAGCTTGTATCCAGCTGGAATGTCAGTTCCGGAAATGTCATTCTAAAGGCAACTATGGGATATAGCCTGTGTCCAGTCGTCGTCTGCAGTCGAGAGTTTTATGCTGACTTCAAAGTACTTGACATACCGAACTTCGATGTGGTTCTAGGAACGGATTGGCTTGGAACCTTTTATGCTACCATCGACTGTCGTCAAAGGAGGGTAGTATTCGAGATTCCAGACCATCCAGTCTTCTATTTCAAGAGCGGAGATCGTACCCTGGAGCCAGGTACCTACAAAGCAAAGCCAAGAGAAGCAGTAGTTGCGGCAGCTCAAGCGGAAGAAGAATTAAGACCAGAGGTAGTTCGAGAGTTTGACGATGTATTTCCTGACGATAAATCAGGTTTGCCTCCCGATCGAGCTCTTGAATACAGTAATGATTTAGTACCAGGAGCACAACCGGTGATCAAAGCACCTTATAGACTAAGTCTGGAAGGATTGAAGTATTGATTTAGTACCAGGAGCACAACCGGTGATCAAAGCAACTTATAGACTAAGTCCGGAAGGATTGAAGGAAGTCCGAACACAGTTGGACGAATTATTCGTGAAAGGATGGAATTGTCCCAGCACTTCAAGTTGGGGAGCACCTGTACTACTTGTGAAGAAGAAGGAAGGTTCATACAGAATGTGCATCGATTATAGGGCCTTGAATGAAGTCACTCTAAAGAACAAGTATCCACTCCCGCGCATCGATGATTTATTCGATCAGCTATGTGGATCTTGTGTTTTCTCTAAATTGGATCTTCGTTCAGGTTATCATCAAGTGAAGGTCAAGGAAGCTGATATTCACAAAACAGCTTTCAGAACTCGCTATGGACATTACGAATTTCTAGTGATGCCATTTGGAGTGACCAATGCACCAGCAATATTCATGAACCAAATGAACTATGTTTTCCGGGAGTATTTAGACAGGTTTG
Source organism: Agapanthus africanus (assembly GCA_030015575.1). NCBI lineage: Eukaryota > Viridiplantae > Streptophyta > Magnoliopsida > Asparagales > Amaryllidaceae > Agapanthus > Agapanthus africanus. The sequence goes on from JASDDO010000019.1 coordinate 631,178,287, forward strand.
TTGTCATCTTCATCGACAACATCCTAGTATATTCTAAGAATCGGAAAGAGCATGCAGAGCATCTACGAATTGTCCTGGAAACTCTTCGACAACATAAGCTTTATGCCAAGTACAGCAAGTGCGAGTTTTGGCTAAATCAAGTTGGTTTTCTTGGACATATCGTATCAGGAGAAAGAATTTCTGTGGATCCAGCCAAAGTTTCAGCAGTTAGCGAATGGCCTACACCAAAGTCAGTGAAAGACATTTGGAGTTTCTTGGGTTTAGCTGGATATTACAGAAGGTTCATTAAAGGATTCTCAAAGGTAGCAACACCCCTGACCATGCTCACACGAAAAGATGAAGAATTTGTGTGGTCAGAAGCATGCGAAGAAGCTTTCGTAGAACTCAAGTCAAGATTGACATCTGCACCTATTCTCGTAATACCGGATCAATCTGGTGGATTCGAAGTGCATTGTAATGCATTCGGTAAGGGATTAGGATGTGTTCTACATCAGCACGGTAAGGTTATGGCTTATGCTTCAAGACAATTGAAGAATCATGAGCGCAATTATCCGACGCATGATCTGGAGTTGGCAGCCGTCATCTTTGCTCTCAAGATTTGGTGCCACTACTTACTTGGTGAACGAGTGAACATCTACACAGATCATAAAAGTCTGAAGTACGTGTTTACTCAGAAGGAGTTGAATACGCGATAGAGAAGATGGTTAGAACTCATGGCGGACTTTGACATTAACTTCCAATATCACCCAGGGAAGGTGAACGTAGTACCTGATGCTCTTAGTCACCAACCCTTATCGATGAATCTCACCACTAAGTAGAAGCTTCAGCAAGACTTACATCAGATGGAGATTGAAGTAGTCATGCCAGGTAATGCTTCAAGTTTGATGAATCTAGAAGTTCAATCAACCATTGTCAATCAGATCAAAGCAGCTCAAGCAAGTGATGCTAAGTTGCAAAGGATCAGAGAACAAGTGGAGAATGGACTCTGAACAGACTTCATCATCCATGAAGACGGATCTTTGAGATACGACAGCAGATTGAGTGTACCAAAGGGTCATGTTCGGGAAGAATTAATGAAAGAAGCTCACAGCTCTCCCTACTCAGTACATCCTGGAGGTACCAAAATGTACAAAGATCTACGTCAGAATTATTGGTGGCATGGAATGAAGCGTGAAGTATCCAGAAGCGTCGCAAAATGCTTGGTGTGTCAGCAAGTAAAGGCTGAACATCTATGGACAACTGGACTACTTCAACCATTACTAATCCCAGAATGGAAGTGGCGGCACATCACGATGGACTTTGTGACTGCTCTTCCTCGCAGCACAAAGGATAACGATGCTATATGGGTCATCGTGGATCGACTCACAAAGTGGGCTCACTTCATCCCATTTCGGGTTGGCCAATCAACTGAGACACTAGCAAAGAAGTACATGGAGGTAATAATCTAATTAAGATTTGAACACTTCATAATGTACTATCTCTGATACCCATGAACTCATACAGGAAATTGTGAGACTTCATGGAGTACCGGTCTGCATTGTCTCCGATCGTGACACCAGGTTCTGATCATAATTTTGGCAGAGTGTGCAAACTAGCTTGGGAACAAGTCTGAACTTCAGCACGGCTTATCATCCACAAATAGATGGTCAGTCGGAATGAACTATTCAGATCTTGGAGGATATGCTCAGAGCATGTATGCTAGACTTCAAAGGATCGTGGGAAGATCACCTGCATCTTGTGGAGTTCGCGTACAATAACAGCTACCAAGCAAGCATAGGAATAGCACCTATTGCAGCATTATATGGAAGGAAGTGTCGATCACCATTAAGTTGGGACGATATCGGAGATAGGGAACTTCTTGGACCAGAGATGATAGTAGCGACCGTTGATGTGGTTCGTACTATCAGGGAAAGAATGCGCATAGCCCAAGATCTACAGAAACACTGGGCTGATGCAAAGAGACGGCACTTGGAGTTCCAGCCAGGAGACCATGTATTCTTAAAGATATCTCCGAACCGCGTAGTGATCCGATTTGGAAGACGGGGTAAATTGAGTCCGAGATATATTGGACCGTTCGGCATACTCGAACGAGTCGGTGAAGTGGCATACCGCTTAGCGCTTCCACCCTAATTGGAAGGAGTGCATAACGTGTTCTACATATCCCAACTCAGAAAGTATGTAAGTGACCCTATCCATGTACTTGATCATTCCGAGCTCACTATACAGCCCGACTTGTCTTGTGAGCAACAACCTGTGGAGATCCTGGACAGGAAAGTGAAGACACTTCGGAACAAGGAAGTTAACTTGGTCCGGGTAATGTGGAGGAAAGACACTCCAGGAGAATCCACTTGGGAAAGGGAAGATGAAATGCGTGCAAGATATCCTCACCTCTTTGTAAACTAGTCCTCAAATAAAAATTGTAAATTTCGAGGACGAAATTTTTGTAAGGAGGGTAGATTGTAAAAACTCCAATTTTTGTATACATAAAATTGATTTAAATTTGAAGTATACTTGGAGTATTTAATGTTGCTATTACCACTTTAATTATTTATTTTCCCACAATAATTACAAGAAGGAGCTTGTAGCTCATTGGCAATACCTTGCACTGCTGAACCAAGCCACCAGAGTTCAAATCCCATACCCCACATTATTTTTAATATTGATTTTTTTAAAAACCTTTAGAATACCAAGAGTTTACACGTGCATATCTCACAAAAACCCCACTACACCCAAATATGTAACACTTGCAGGAGTTAGATGAACCATCGGCGGGGATCCAGGCCGCCGCACTCGGCCTTGAATCGGCCAAATCGGCCTTGACTCGGCCGACTCAGTGCGCCGACCGAGTCACAGCCGAGTCACAGCCGATTCCGGCGACGGCCACAACATGAAAGTTGTGTCTTTTCATATTCCCTATGCGCCTGCAATATTTCAGCCTCAGACCACTTTAAGAGCTCTTTAAAACCCTCAATTACTCCACTTTTAATACATTTTTATTACATTTTATCATATTTTTATTCTTAACTTTTCATCTACCCTAACTCTAGTCTAACCCTATAAATACCTACCCTACACACTACCCTCTCACCCTCAAAATCTTGAGCCACTCTCTTAAAAGTTTTCCAAGAAGTGTGTGCTTTAAAAACAAGTTCGCGGCGAAGCTCCGACAAGATTCCGGCGGGAATTCCGGCGACGTTTTTAGAAACAACCGGCGATGAAGCAACGCCTCGGCAACTTCTTTAGTTCCCCTATACTCTTTAGTTTAGATCGAAACCCGTAAGTCCCATTCTATCTCCCTTTCTAATTCTCAAAAATACGAAATTACGAAACCCGACGGAATCGGAACAAATCCGATTTCCGATTCGGTTTTCTATAAAATTTCACTTCTAATCAATTCAAACATATCTAAACATCTTTATCATGATTATTAAACTTGTAAAAATCAATTTGAATAAGTTTTCACACATGAAACGATAACTTTTTTAACTTACCGTATTTTTTCACTTTAATACCATCATGTTTCAATTTCACATTTAACCCGTTAACATTGCTATACCTTAAAATAGATCACGAGGTAATGACCTACCTCCTCACACACACATATGCAACTATAATATACTATCTTGAAAACTCCTAATACGATAAAACAAGATTTTACATTAAAATACCATTTCCTTAATAAAACCTTTTATAAAAGTTTAGGTTTGATACATTTGTCTAAACAATATCTTTAATAGGAAAAAAACGATAAGTTGTGGACATCGATCGTTTATCTAAACCTGATTTTGTGGTGTCTAGGAAAGTGTGTCTAAGGCAAGTGGTTACTTAATTAGGGCCACTACTTGTAGTGGAGAGCCTCCCACTTACCTGGCACTTACCTGGCCGCAATTGGCGGTGAAGAGGCGATTTGAGGCTTCTAACGACTTGTCGTTTAGACCTTTTAGAAATAGGCTAGTTGGCTTAGGAAACCCTAGAATCTAAAATACGGAAAATTACACTTTACAAATAAATAACTTTTACTTTATAAAACCGTTTTCTAACGGATTAGTATTTTACAATCTTTGCAAAGTGCCGCTACAATCCATCTTTGGGGAACCCGTTCGGGATCATGCGGTTTATCGCGCACCCTCGGGCTAGTAGTGCGAGATTCAGACCTCCGCAAGGAGCATTCGGTTTCGAAAGGTTTAAAATACGACATCTTAAGAAAATGAGATTTTTGGAATATAAAATATTTATTAAAACTATTTTTGTATAAATATATGTATAGTTATCATTTAAATATCTATTTTATTATAATTTAAATATTCCACCTTTTTCTAAATATCATAAGAATAAATTTTACACTAAAACACCATGAACTTCAAATAAATCAATATTACAGATAAATACCCTTATTTATAAAATTTGGATTTTTTCACTAGAAATGTCACAACATAAAACCCACCCTCATTATAACTCTAAAGACGAACAATAAATACTTGAGGTGTATTTTGAAAAGTATATAAAAGTATTTTTACATAAAACCCCCTCAAGTTTATAAATTACCCTAAGGACCCTAGCAATTATAAGACTTCGATTCACATTTCTGATTGTCTGACTCGGGTTTGAGTCTGATTAATCTTACTTGAATATGATTCAAGTCAATCTATAATCTACAAGATTCTAAGTCAATATGAACACATGAATCCATGAATACAATCATCAATTTACACAACTTGACTGAACCGAACCATCGATATATATTCCTTTTACATGATTCTCAGTATTCCATTTACATGACTCTACGGTTATAACCGTTTCCTGATATCATTGTTTCGGTTAGTTAGTGAATCAATCATACAACGAACACAATTTACAAGATAACAATACAAATAAGACATCGCGGGGTTTAAGGGGTAGATTGGTACGGAAGGTGTTAAAGGGGGCAAGAGGTGGTCAGACTTAACACACCTAACATGAATCCAGTTGCTGTTGTACCGCGGCATAAACGGTACCTTGTACTATACGTGCCCTTAGTCTCTGGCATATAGAGACTCCCCTCGTATACACTGGCATCCTTCTGTACCAAGCTACAAACAACAGGGTTAACATAACATTATAACAATAGTTTACACTTTAAAATGTATCTTCTTATTCTGTCTTTTTCTACTTCCCTCTTACCTCTGGGACTTACGGAGTGACATGTTCGCTGACGACATTCTGTTTCTCCCTTCTTTGAATATCGTCACGTGATTTGGACCTGGCAGAGGTTGAGCCATCGCAAGAAGACTTGGGGCAGTTTACTGAAGATCCTGCACTGTAGTTTCATTGTACACTTTTCCTTTCTGTACTTTTCATTTCCTGTTATGCCACTGTTTAGGCGTCTTATTATTTCAGTTGTATTTCCTTTCATGTATTGTACAAAGAATATTAATAAATAAAAGTTGCTGTTCTTTTTATTCTTATTTCTTGTGTATTTATTTTGTATTGATTAGATACGCTTAGCGTATGTACTTCTGAGTATATACGTAGCGGACCTCGTCGCGTCCCCTTCGCCGTACACTAGGAAGCGGGGCGTGACAAAATCAAACTCTTTGATAACAACGTCAAAGCAGATGTTCCAACTCCGCGATACTTGCTTTAATCCATACATGGATTTAAGCAGCTTGCACACCTTCCCGCTGCTCCCACTATCTACGAAGCCCTCTGGCTGAGTCATCTACACGCACTCTTCTAAATCACCGTTTAGAAAGGCGGTCTTAACATCCATTTTCCAGATTTCGTAGTCATGATATGCAGCGATGGAAAGCATGATCCGGATGGATTTAAGCATAGCCACTGGAGAAAAGGTTTCGTCATAGTCTACACCTGGTCTTTAACGAAAACCCTCTACAACAAGTCTAGCTTTGAAAGTATCCACTTTCCCATCTACACCAAGTATTTTCTTGAAGATCCACTTGCTCCTAATGGGTTTTACCCCTTCAGGAGCAACTTCCAAAGTCCACACTTTGTTGGTGTACATGGATTCCATCTCGGACCGCATTGCATCCAGCCATTTCACTGAGTCCCCACTCATAATGGCCTGCTCGAAGCTAGTTGGGTCATCATTTACCATGATGCAATCCTCGCTCCCACCATCCATGAGAAAACCGTAGTATCTCTCAGGTGGGTGAAGAACCCTACTAGATCGGCGGAGAGGCTGAGGTTCGTTTGGAACTACCGAATCGTCCGATTCAACCAAATCTTCTGTCGTAGTCTGTATTGCTGGAACCTCTTCCAGTTCTACCTCTTTGCCACTAATCTCTTTTCCAAGAAATTCCTTTTCTAAAAAGGTGGCATGTCAAGAAACAAATACCTTTTGTTCCTCGATTTGGTAGAAGATATACCCGCGCAAATGTTTGGGATATCCAATAAACTTACACAGAATGGACCTTGCCGCGAGTTTGTCAGGATTTTGCGTTTTTATATATGCCGGACAACCCTATATCTTAACATAATTAAGATATGGTCTCTTTCCTTTCCATATCTCATATGGAGTGGTTGGCACAGATTTGGTGGGAACCATATTCAATAGGTCTGCAGCTGTTTCAAGTGCATACCTCCAGAAGGATTTAGGTAACTCAGCTGTGCTCATCATAGAGCGCACCATATCTAATAGGGTGATGTTCCTCCGTTCCGATACACCGTTGTGCTGTGGTGTATATGGAGGAGTTAGCTGAGAGAGAATCCCATTCTCTTTTACGAAGTCCAGGAATTCATTGCTCAAGTATTCTCCTCCTCGATCAGATCGAAGGATTTTAATTCTTTTTCCGGTTTGGTTCTCGACTTCTTGTTTATATTCTCTAAATTTCTTAAAAGCTTCTGATTTGTGTTTCATCAGGAACACATATCCGAATCTAGAGAGATCATCGGTGAATGTAATAAAGTACGCAGAACCATTCCTGGCATGTATAGACATGGGGCCGCATACATCACTATGTACCGGTCCCAAGAGTTCCGTAACTCTCTCTCCGTGTCCCGTAAACGGAGTTTTGGACATCTTGCCTTTGAGACATGACTGGCAAGTGTCATAAGATGAAAATTCAAACGGATTCAAATATCCATCCTTATGCAACTTAGTTAGTCGTGTCGCATTGATTTGACCCAGTCTGCAATGCCACAAGAAAGATTCGTTCATTTCTGAACACTTCCTCTTGTGTGTGTTTGTTATGCTCAGAACTGTTGATTGATTTAGAACATAAATTCCATTGCACAACCTGCCTGATCCAACCAACTTTTGGTTCAGAAAAATGTTCATAACATTACCCTGTAATACAAAATTATATCCTTCTTTACTCAACAAAGAAACCGATAAAATGTTGCAAATCAGGTTCGGCAAATAATAGCATTCGTTCAGAATCAATGTATTACTAGTTGGCAGTACAAGGTGATATTCCCCGACGGTTCTAGCTGCAACAATTGCACCATTTCTAACCCTTATGTCTCTATCACCTTCTCCAAGTTCTCTACCTTTCCTAAGCCCATGTAACTGATTACATATATGGGATCCTGACCCGGTATCTAATACCCAGGACGTAGAGGAAATGGCGAAACAGTTCTCTGTAACGAACACACCCGATGAAAATGCATCAACATGTACTTTCTTCATTCGGGTGACATGGGAATCCTGGTATTCCCCTATATCATGTTCAGTCTTATAACTTTTATAAGAAAGAACGGAACCAACGTTCCCCAGGACAGTATAACATGCGGGTTCGGTTAATACATCCATATTATTATCTTTATTAAGGCATGATATGGTCGCTACCTGGAGAGAGAAAGAAGAAAACACTTTAGCGTATGCTCTTGTAAGATCAGATTGGTTTTTATTTTATCTAATCAGGATGGCTCCCACTGTTTTTTATCAAATCTTCCTTCAAACCCTAAACGGAAAGACTAGCCGGGATTAATTACACCCTACAACTTCGCCGATCTTTCAGCCAGACCAGTGTCGGTACTTTGAGGGAGGTTCCCCGTGCTTTCGCACGGACCTAATTAAAGTAAACTACGTTTTTTCAGAGGCGTAAACCCGTTGACACCTTTCTAGACACCTACTTGATCGGGTAATTGTCCTGTGTAAAACTCTCCCAGGAGTAACAATTACTCGCAGTGGGTATCGGCATCCAACTATCTCATAGAAGGTATGCAATCTCATTGCAAATTTCAACACTTGAAATACCCGATAATATTTTGCCCCTAGCGTCCCATGACCTTGACGCAGGCCAACAAACCATAGTGCGCTAGTCAAGTTCTACCCGTCATTTCTTGATTGAATTAAACCCACCCGTACGACCCTTGACGTAGGCCATCAAAGTCGCACGACTGCCTTAATCCAATCTGCATCATATGCATAAGCAGATAAATACTAGTTAGCTACGGCACACTACGCCTTGACGCAGGCCAACAAACGTAGCACGAATACTAAGTAGGACTTATCTGAAATGACGGAGGGCTACGACAGGTTTTTCTGAAAACCTATTGTGGAATGAACTTGATATCGTTGTAGAATTGAGTGAATTTTGAAATGGAGTGATTTTGAGAATTTTATTAGTTTTGCTAAAGAGGTCACTCCCGGTGAAGGGATCTCGGCTCTTTCCTTATGGAATAAGGTGCACGATATATCATATATATCGCTATGCAAAGCAAAAACTCTAAAAGTAATCAAAAACAAACCGAGTGTTGTAGCATCTGCCAGTTTTGCTAAAGAGGTCACTCCCGGTGAAGGGATCTCGGCTCTTTCCTCATCGAATAAGGTGCTGGATATATCATATATATCGCTATGCAAAACAAAAACTGTAGCTACACTTTTTTGAAAAATTTGATTCTACAACATCTTTTAGGTTTCTTTTCTTTCATTAATCATATTAATGAAGTCCCATCATTTAAGTCACCTAAACATCACAGATAAATACGACGTACACTTATGCCATCCGCATTCACCTCGATGTCCCCTCGTGCACCGTTAGGTTAGGTAACTAACGGCAGAGCGGGGCAGGGCTAGCGTGGGTGTAAAACATAAGTAACATCTATATAATATATTATATATACTATATACAGTATCTATCATCACATATCAAATGATCACATCACAGATATCGCAGCAGAAGAAACATATGAAACATTGGATATACTAGGACGTCCGTGTTTTATTTTGAGCCTCTATAAAACACGGATTCCACGGTCGCGATGAATAGCCAAACCCACACCCCTAGACCCCTACGAGAGCGACAAGAAACCCTACCAATTCTAGAGTTAGGAGACCCGGACTCGACTCTTCGAGTCGGTCTCCCACTGGACTCCAGAACCCGGTTACTTGTGCTCTCCTCCTTGGGTCTATCCTAGTGCGGAAAAGTAAATAATATACAAATGGTGACATCAACCTCATCCCGGAAGTGCCCGAATAAAAGAATATTATATACATTTAATTTTACATGAATGAAAATAAAAACCCTCATCTCACATAAAAAACCCAGGCTATTCAGAACGCGACGATCCAATATAACATATCCAGCAACACATAACATCACATGTCATCAACGTAAGTAAATGTGCGCATCCCAATTGTCGTTGACATATAGCAACGAAACCGGCGATATCACATATTACACTTACGGTCACAGAAAAGAAAGTGTAAAGTTACAACATTTGGAATCCACATTCTCTTTAGACATCGTAAATCCGAAATATCACATACCTCGCATTTCATGCCTAACCATATGAATTCCACATATTGTATCATATTCTAGATAAATAGACAGTATTAAACTTTCCGATCGAATAATCAAATACCCAAGATTTCCATAATAGCTCAACACTTGAGCGGAGTTCAAAAATTCCAGAAAACGTCACAGTACCAACGGTCCAGCCGTAAAAGGGTCAAGCCAACGCCTCACATGTGGCACGTCGTACTGCCCCAAACCCTATGGTTCAAAAAGCAGTTCAAGACGGTTACATAATCGAGTTAAGGTTTGTTGTCTTCTAGAGGGTCCATCACGTTACATGCACGTTTTTCCGAAAGATTTAAACTCGATAAAAATTCAACACTTGAAAATTTATCGTGCCGGGAAAAATTGAGTTAATGATATTCGTTCGAACATTTTAATACTTTCTAAATTATCCGGAAAACAATAACGAATTTCAACTTTCCGATCGAATCAACGATTACAAAATAAACCCCAGAACACTCAACACTTCAGTCAGATTAAAAATACCCAGAAAATAAAAATTACAGAAATAGAAATTACAGTACAAAAACGATGGCATATTTCCTCTGTACTGCCGCGGATCCGTGGCCCAAGCACGGTACGGCCGCGGTTCCGCGGCAGCTTGTACGGAATATGCTGTCGTTTTTCACCACAATTCTTAGAAAACCCTGCTGACTTTTTTAGGTATTTTTAATCAGAAAAAACCACATTTTCAAAAAATGTACAGAGAGGGGGTTATCTTTACATTACGGGGTTCGTTCGGAGTTTTAACTTCGTATACACGCCGCCTAATAATCTAGCTAGGCTCTGATACCACTGTAGGGTTACTAGGCACTCTAACAAGGGTTAAGAAAGCATCGACCATGCCCGATTAAAATTTTAGCCGTGCGTAACAACCCTAAACAAGATCTTTGCTAGAAAATTAGGGTTTCACGTGCAAGTTAATAGCATCAACAACTAAGTGAATACGAAATACAACCTTTGTAGATTGGTCCTTCACTTCTATAGGTCCTTGTTGAAGTCCCTTCGCTGCGATCGTGGTTCTCCCGGACTCTTGCATGGCTTCACGAGGCTAAAGGAGCGCCCTTGCTTGAATTCTTCAAGGCCGAAGATGATCTACGTCGAGGGGATGCCAACTCAAGCTTCTACTTCAATAACTTGAGAATTAGTGAAGCAAACACCCTAAACTAAAGTGCTAGTCTAGTAGAGGATGGAGAAATAGGAAGTGGGTTCACATAAGAATTTGGTTTCTCACAATGTTTCTCACTTTGGATCAAACCCTAGAAAGCTCTTTTGCTCAAAGAAGTAGCTGAAGAAAATAAAGAGAGAAAGATAATGATCAAGTGAGAAAGCTAACCATGGTAAGTGAGTATCATATACTAACTCATGTAGAGACATAACCATGGCTAATCCTTATGGTTGGGTTAACAAATATCCATAGTAAAAACAAACTTAGTGGACTTAGTCAATACATCCACAAGCTTCCACAAGCTTCATGCATTTTGCTAATCCTCTACTAATTTTGCAATTACTTTAAATATTAAAACCCAACATAAATAAATAGCATGGTGTAAGTCTCATACACCCAAGTCATGTGTATCATCAACCATGATACAAAAAGAAAACACAATTTTAATATATATCACATATATATTAAAGTTGTGCACTTGTGTGAAAAATCCTTATGTGAACAAGTGTTAATTAATGTAAACTAGTATATCTAATATACAATTATACACTAAATTATTAAATCAACACTTGACTTAATAATCCGGTCACATCTCATATAACCGACTAACATCCATTGTATCGACTTATCGAATCAACACATGATTCGATAACCCGGCCATATCATATATAACCGACCGATACAAAAAGTCGCGAGAATAGAATACGGTATCACATACACGCATTATTCTCGGTCCCGCAGATTTCTCATATGCCAGCAGTAGGTGATGATCACATCAAGCGCCCACAAGCCGTCAGCGGTACTAGCTGGACGTAACGGCCACCCGGGTATTGAGCGATCAGAAGATCAGCAAGCAAGCCCGCTCTAACTCTTGTAAAAGCCTGCCGGTAACACTTCCCGTACAGTCCGGTCTCCTCGTCTGATATGTCGCATATCAAGTCTTGGGGTGGTAATCATCAGACCCCAATAACCGATAAGTCGTGCCGATATGAGGCTCCTAACGGGTCAAGAAACTACTGGTAACACTTAACAGTAAATCTCTCTATCAGCCCTGACCAGTGACTTCCCTGTTATGGCCAATCGAGCACAGCGCAACATCAACCCCCAATACTGGGAGAGACGAAACCCCTCCTATCGCTCATTGCCTCTATGTGACTCAGGACTGTACCCAAAATCCACCGTTTTGCACGCCCACATGGACGTGGTAAGGTGGAAATCAAAGCACGGTAGGAATCACACAAGACTCTATGACGATCTCAGGTCTACAGACTAACCTGCACAAGTGTCACCAGATAACTACCATCTGACGTGAGGTATAATACCATCTGGGAGTTCTCTGCGAGTCCGTCCAGTGTACCCAGTCTCCACTGAGCACCCGTATACCATTTCAGATGTCAAACACCAATGGATATGGGATCATCCATCGCCCATCTCATGGGTCGAGAAGCGTATACGCTAGACTACTCTGGTATATCGATGCCCTGTCTCGATACACCTACGACTAGGAACATTAAAGGATGCACTTATGGACTACCATGGTCCCACTAGTATGATCTGCATCATAGTCCAGGTAGTCAAGTACACATCCTAAGGGCTTTACCAACATGCAACTATAAGACAGTATCAAGAGACATGTATACATGTTAAGATAAAGAGCAACCAGATAGCATACTATCATATCGAGCAAGAAAGTCCTCTCTATATATGTCCAAGCATCCAAAATAATATATATCACCTGTATAATACTGGCCTCTAGGGCATACGTACAACTAACAGTTCTACCCATCATTATCCAGGTTAATTTGAACCCACCCGTACATACCCTTGACGAAGGCCAAAATAGTAGTACGACTGTCCTAAACTAACGCATCTATCTATGCAACAGAAAAGTAACAAATAGCTACCATACACTATGCCTTAACGAAGACCAACATACATAGCATGAATACTAAGTGCCACCTTTCTAAAATGACGGAGGGCTACGAATGGTTTTTGGCGAAAAACCTTTAACGTAATGAGCTTGATATCGTTGAAGGAACCGGATAGCTTTTTATAAAAATATAGTGGCGAAAACCATTGCTAAAGAGGTCACTCCCGGTGATGGGATCTCGGCTCTTTCCCCGCAGAATGAGGTGCAGGATATTCCAACTGAATACCACAACGCAAAGCAAAAAGTAATCAGCTATAGTGAAGTTATTACCCTGACGCAAACTTCTGTCCAAGGGGTCACTCCCGGTGAAGGGATCTCGGCCCTTGCCTCATCGACTGAGGTGCTGGAAATTCATAACCGAATACCACTATGCAAAACAAAAGAGAACGTCCTTGCAATAACAGCTTTTTAAAAAATTGTTCCAACAATATCGAACAGGTTTGTTTAGCTTGCATTGATCCGAATCAACACAGTCCCATCAATTGATCTCTCCAATAAAGAACGAATATATGATGTACGTATATGCCATCCGCATTTGCCACTAAGTCCGTCATCACCTGTTAGGTTACTTAACTAACGACAGAGCGGGGACTGGACTAGCGCGGGTGTATAACATATACAACATCTACTAGTAAATATATCAATATATAATATTCGCTCAAGGCGTGATAAAAATGCAACATCACAGAAATGTAATAAGCATCATAGAACAATACAGATAATCTGGGATCCCCGGGTTTTATAGAGCCGCTACTGAAACCCGACGTTCCCCTGGTCGTATGGATAGCCTGTGCAATGAAATCCTAGAACCCTACGGGCGCCGCAAGTTACCAGCCAAAACCTGAAGCGAGGCAGCCCCCTTCAGCAAAGTGAATGGACCACCCAGCACTTCACGGAATCCGTTAACTTGTGCACCCCTCCTTGGATCAACCTATACCCCCTACGAGTGCGGAGAATAGCCCGCCAATTCTAGAGTAAAGCCTCCTCCGTCTCAAAGCCATGAGATGCGGGCCCGTTGCCCTCTAGAACCCGGCTATCCGTGCACCCCACCGCTGGGTAATCCTAGTACAGAAAGTAAAATATATACAACGGGTACATCGACCTCAGTCCGGTCGTGCCCCAAAAGAATAATATACAAACAGGCAGTGACGGCAGTCCACATGTCGGACGCTCGCCCAGCAATATCAAATGTACAAATACAACCAAACTGTACTACCATTGCATGCAGGTTATCCACCACGACAAATCCGCAACATCACAGCACAACACAAAACATCAACGTGAATGTCACGTTCGCAAATCCGTCTAAAAGAACTATAGCAATTAGACAAGATTTACCGATCAAATGACATTCATGGTCACAGATATAATGTAAGCACTATGAACTAACATATTTAAAATTTTCGATCTACAAAATTTCCCGAATGGGGTCCCAAGCACAAATCCAGCACTCAAAATAATCTGGGCCAAAACAAAATATTCCAGAAACCCCATTTCCAAGTCAGAAACCACTGTAGAAAAAATGGTGCAGTGTTGCTACAGTACTGCGGCGGAACCGCGGCCAAAACGTGGGTACGTCCGCAGTTCCGCGGCGCTACAGTGAAATCAGTGCACCAAATTTTCTCAGATTTCTTAGAAAAGCCTGCCTGATTTTCTGCAATACACAAAATAATTTTTTGACGATAAAAAAAATTCGACAGAAACTCAGAAAATGAAAACGCGGTTTTGGAAATATTGATCGATCGATGTTTTAAATACGTTAGAACAAGCTAGTAAAGGTTAATGGCGTGGCTCTGATACCATGTAGGTCTACGGTAGTGCCCCGGCCATCTGTCCGAGGCCAAAATGCTGAAACAAAAACTTTTTCATAACTGGAAACCGGCGCTATCGCAGACTTTAATCCCGGATCAAACCATTAACCTATAACTAGCCAACTACAGAAGGGATAGAAAATATATATCTATCGATCCGTGTCCTTCGGTCTTTGGCCACCATCCCAAGCTCCTCGCGGCATCTCCGATCTTGATCTCCTCGTCGGAAAGGGCACCACATCATCGAGTCTTTTTACGGGCTCCCGTTTTATCCGAAGCAACTCGGGCACGAAGTTCACTAGCCGACGTGTCTAAGGTGAAGTAGAGAATGTGTGTGATCACTTTGTCTCTTGCATCCATTGATTCTCATCACATGAGAGTGTATGGATGGAGGTTGAAGATGATGCCATTGATGGAATTTGTGAGCTAGAGGAAGAAGAAGAAGCGGAGGCTATTCTTTTCTTTTTGTGTTGCTATGAAAAAAAATGAGAGAGTAAGTACCAAATAATACAAGAGCAAACATATCTATCATGGATGCCCTTCTCTCTCTTCCTCTCATTTCAACATTCAAATCCATCACAAAATGTGACATTTGCACAAGAAATGAGACCATGAGTCACCTATGAAGTACATGTCTCATTTAATGCACAAAATTATGATCTAAGCTCACAATTTCTATTTGTAAACATTAACCCAAATGTTTACAACAACAAAAAGATACGGCAACATCTAAAGTAAACTCGTGACGGATCATAAAGATACCCCTCACCTGTATATACAAACCCGCGTCCGCATTCCGACTGAATGCGAATGCGATGAGACTAAAGTAATCCAACAAATCTAATACTAAGATCCGGCATAAACCAAAGCCCACTAGTATGATCCGCCCGATCATGATCCGTGCAATACCGCACGTATATGATCGAATCCTGCCATATATCATACGGCCTATACAACGTTACGCCCGAAACTTGAGAAACTGTGTATGGGGGACTCTAAAGACTCGTCAATACTTTGGCTGTAGATTTAACCACTAGCATGTCAGTGGTACTAGCTGTACGTAACGGGCTACCAGGTACTGACCAAAAGGGAGGTCGATGAGGGAATTCATCCTGACACACTACTGAGCCTGTCAGTGACAATATCCGTACTGTCCGGTCCGTTCGTCTATGAGCATCGCATGGCGGATCTAGGGGGTTGGTAAAATTAAGACCCCCAAAAGCGGTACAAGTCGTGTCGGAGTGTAGCCCAAAACACCCTGAGATACTACTGGAATACCTACCAGTAAATCTCCTGCCTTGGCCAAGGACTTCGTGTAATGGCTTTCCTAGACACAACGCGATATCACCCCCAATACCGGGAGAGACGAAACCCCTGTCGATCCGCTCACTGCCTCCATGTGGCTCGGGACTGTACCAAAGTAAAACCTGTTTGCACGACTCCTTTGAGCCGTGGTAGGGTAGAAATCAAAGTACAGTGGGAACTTACACGAGACAAATGACGATCTCCGGTCGATGAACTAACCTGTACATATGTCACCAGGGAACTGCTAAATTAGTGTTTGTGACTAACGCGGCACGTATGTTACGAGATGGTTTTGGTGCTACTGTGCGTCAGAGTGTGTTGCTGTGTGTCACAGCGTGTCGGGGAGGTTTTTGGTGTATGTACACAGGTTTTAGCTTATCGAGTACACACGCGTTTAGCTTACGACGCTAGTTTCTCGTTTGGTCTTAATATTGCATTTTTGCAGGATTTTAGCTTATGTGTATTACTTTGTGTAATTTCTAGGTTCGCAGGCGGGTACTTCGGACACCGCAAAGAAGGGGAAGCAGGTTGTCGGCTACACCTAGCATGAGATCACAGTGAGTAGATTTAACATCTACGGGGAAATCGCCCGTATGGCGTTATGCGTCAGGGCTTGATAGGATGTTGTAGCTGTATATTTGCATTCATATACATTGATTGCGCAAGTATACTATTTGTTGCATACTGTATTCCCTGCTATATATATGGACTTAGAATTTCTAGGACACCGCACTGTTACTAACGGTTCTTGCTGCACAAGCACAAATTGTATGTTATACAAACACCGTTATAAATTGCCATGACACTCGCACTATAGGATTTCTACGAACCATACATCATTTTGATTACCACATGCACATATACATTGTTACACTCATACTTGTGTATATATCCACTTGCACATCCATACCTATATACATACATATTTCACATACATGGATGATACTGTCTTCGATTTCAAGAAAATGGGGACCGCATGAGATATTTTCAAAAACTGGATCTATTTAAAAGAGCGATTTTCCTTTTTTACTCTTAGTGGCATACGTCACATTGCATAGATTTACGCATTCAGTTTTGGATTTCCTCTGATTTCTGGATTAAAAAACAGTGGTATTATTTTAAGAAAATGTGCACTGTTTTGAAAACCCGGTTTCTCTTGATATGATATTTCAGTGCGTCCACCATCCGTTTTCTCGGTTCTGAGACGTGTGACATGTGAACCCAAATCGAGGAGCTGGATAAGGCCGATTGCTGGTACATGGTGGACCCGGTATGGTATCCCGGGGCAAGAAAGGGATGCTGTGTATACATACGGTGAGCCTGAAAGAGGGACTACTACCTACCGGTGATTGGTTGGACCTGGAGGTTATCCGGAGGATACTGACCATAGTCGAGAGATGGATATGGGCCGACCCGTACTGCCGGGGCCGAGGGCCGATTCCACAGACGGAGCCCGTGGGCCGATCCGGACTGACGGAGCTCGATATATGAGGATTTGCGTGTCGATGCTCGACACGAGTATTTCATGATGTTTTCGGGTGCCGATGTTTGACACCACACTTCTATGAGATTTACAGGATTGAGGGCCGGATAGAGTGACGGCGCCTGAGTTATCGGGATTTTGGGGTGCTTTTGGTAGACACCGGGGTTTTCCACGTTGATGATCCGTGTAGATGATATTTTATCCCATGCTCAGCATTCCCTATTATGCATTGCATCATGTAGTCGTAGTAGCTGATAGAGTAGTTTGCATGATTATTGCGTACCCAGCTCATCATATAGATGTTATTAGATTGCACTTGTTATGCATGATTATTGCGTACCCAGCTCATCATATAGATGTTATCTTTTTGCATATGTTAGAGTATCGCAGTATGTGCATACTCGCGATTACCTTTATATGTTATTTACTATTCACGAGTTGGCAACTCACCCCCGTTGTGCCACAGTATTTGCAGGTCGACCCTCAGAGTAGTTGAGGCAGGGCTACTTCCTTGTATCTTTTGCTGCGGATACCACTGCAGTTGGCGTGTGAGCCATTTGCTTATAGGTGGGTTTTTGCGGTATCCGTTTATTTTCCATTTGTACATTCTATTGTATCTAGTACTCTCCAACTACCATTTCATGTATTAACTTAGAGATCAGTTATGAGGACGATGTATATTATTATTATGTATTCTCGATGTTGAGCTCGTGTAAGCCGGCTTTATTTATGCAGTTTTATCATATATGCTGATTTTCACTTATTTCGTTCATTCTTCGCTACGGCGTCGTATACTATTATTGTGGTGGCTGTTTCCGCCGTTGGGCGTGACTGCTCCCATTTGGGGATGCTTATTTCTTATTGTATGTCATTTTACTTATATCATATTTTGCACCCATTTTCGGGACCAGTTTTTACAAAGGAGGTGCTGCCAAAATTTTTTTTAAAGAAAATAACTCAAACTTTAATGATTTTACTCGAGTTTTCTAAATTTTTTAAACCAAATGCTTTCACACTCACTACTTTTAATGGTTTTTGATTTCTGGGTTTCGGCTTACTTAGTCGCGTTACGCATATAGACGTTACGTGGTTATGTGCCGGTCACGGGCTGAACCTTGGGTTGTGACAAAGTTGGTATCAGAGCGTAGGTTTTACCTTTCGGAGTGTAGGATGACCTTGGTATGATGGAGTAGGTAGCTGAAGCAGAGTGGCGTAGCGTGTGTATGTTCCGCGGCATACCCACGACACGGTACTCCGCCTAAGTGACCTTAGGACTTATTGGATGAAATTCCTCCGTGATTATATATATTCTTGCGATTTGATTACTATATTCTTATCGAGTCTTGTTTCATTTCCAGCGATTATGCTGCCAAAGACTACGAGGGCGCAGAGAGAGGCCGCGAGAGCCGAGATTATATTTGACTCGTCTGAGACGAGGACTGACTCGGGCAGTACACTAGTTGTACCAGAGCAGACTGTTCCTCCTTCGGCAGATCAGATCGCTATGCTAGGGGCCGGTATGCAGGAGATGCGGCAGATGATAGGGTCGTTAGTCGAGACGCTTCGAGCGCAGCGACCATAGGTAGTTCCACCCGTTATAGGGACCGCGATGGTACCTACAGTTCAGGCAGTTGCACCTGCAGCTACAGAGGTTATCACAGTATCGCTATCCGAATTTATGAGGATGAAGCCTCCAGTTTTCACAGGTACCGATGCAGCCGAGGACCCACAGTCATTTATCGACAGGATGGCCCGGATATGTCGTTCTCTTAGATGCTCATATGAGAGATGGGTGGAGTGTAGGTCTACGGTAGCGCCCCAGCCGTATGTCCGAGGCCAAAATACGGAAACGAAAACTTTTTCATAACTTGAACCGGCGCTATCGCAGACTTTAATCCCGGATCGAACCATTAACCTATAACTAGCTAACTAGAGAAGGGATAGAAAAGCTATACCGATCGATCCGTATCCTTCGGTCTTTGGCCACCATCCCAAGCTCCTCGCGGCATCTCCGATCTCGATCTCCTCGTCGGAAAGGGCACCACATCATCGAGTCTTTTTACGGGCTCCCGCTTCATCCGAAGCAACTTGGTCACGAAGTTCGCTAGCCGAAGTGTCCAAGATGAAGTGGAGAATGTATGTGATCACTTTGTCTCTTGCATCCATTGATTCTCGTCACATGAGATTGTATGGATGTGAAGGGTTTCTTACAGCACCACTACAAAGGTTTGGAGGCAACACAAATGCCATATTTAAAATTTATATGGTGCTAAAGAAACTAACTTAAGGATCATGCTAGAAAATTTAGGGTAACATAACTTTAACATAAACACAAGTAGTAAAAGCTAGGGTTTTGAGAGTACAACCATTGTGGCTCCCTACGCTAGACTCCTTGGCTACTTGAGGGTTGGAAAAAGGTTCGCTTGAGATCCTCTAGGTCCACGACGATCCACCCGAAGTCCTCTTTGTCCAAGCTTGAAGCTCCACTAGATCAAGAGAAGAAAAGGAAGCTAACACTCTACACTAATGGGCAAGACTAGTGTAGTAGAATGGTGATGTGGTTTGTTTTCTCACTTCAAAATCCTAACTTGGTGATTCTTTTGCTCACAAGAGAAAACTAGAGAGCAAGAGAGAAAGGAGGAAGAAGATGATGGCTTGTAAAGAGCTCAAGATAATGATAAAACCTATAAATAAAAATGAGAAATGAGAATATATATATTTTCTCTTTCTCAATCTTAACCATAGTTATAAATATCTAGATATTTAGTTTGGATCAAAAATGGCTATAGAAATTAAATCATGGTTAAACCAAAGGGTTAGTGCAAGAATAAAATAATAAACCATAATAACAATTTCCATTTCCATTTTTCTTTTCCAAATAAATAATATCTATATATTTATAAAACTATGGTGTAAGTCTTATACTGCCACCATCCACTATATCAACAATCATGATAGAATTATGTACGAATGTATGTGTGCATGCACATCAATATGTGCATGAATGAGAATAAATACATACATGCATGCATACAACAAAAAGAAAAGAAAGGGTTTAAAGTGAGAAACTAATGGTCAATGATAAATCAACACTTGATTTAGCAAACCAGTCATATCACATACGATCCGACCAAAAGCAAACCGCCCGATTAATATACGGTATCTCATACGCGCATTTTAACCAGGTCCACGTGCATATCTCATATGCACACCACATCGTTTCACATGGACTAGGCAACTCCATTGTGGGACTCTAAGACTCGTCAATACGCCGGCAGTGGGTGATGATCATATCAATCACCCCCAAGCCGCAAGCGATCAGCTAAACGTAACGGCCACCCGGGTATTGAGCGATCAGAAGAAAACAAGCGAACCTGTCACAACTCCCGTCGTGCCAACCGGCAACACTACCGTACAGTCCGGTCTCTTCGTCAGATATGCTGCATATCGAGTCTAGGGATGGTAACGTCGACCCTAATAACTCAATTAGGCATGCCGATGAATGGTCTATAACAGATCGAGAAACTACTGATAACACTTATCAGTAAATCTCAACAGCCCTGGCTAGGGACTTACTGATATAGCCAATCGAGCATAGCACAACATCCACTCCCAATACCGGGAGAGACGAAACCCCTCCCATCGCTCATCGCCTTCGTGTGTCTCGGGACTGTACCCAATGGCCACCTGTTTGCACGACTCAGTAGAGCCATGGTAGGGTGGTAATCAAAGTACAGTGGGAGAACACACAAGACTCTATGACGATCTCGGGTCTACAGACTAACCTGCACCAGTGTCACCTGAGAACTGCTATCCGACGATAGATATAATTCTATATAGGAGTTCTCGGTGAGTCCGTCCAGTGTACCCAGTCACCACTGAGCACCCATATACGATCTCGATGTCAAACATCGATGGATGTAGGAACATCCATCGCCCATCATATGGGTCTAGTATCATAAACGCTAGTCTACTCTGGTATATCGATGCCCCGTCTCGATACACCTGCGACTAGGGACATTCCATGATATGCTTATAAATTACAGATGTCCCACTAGTATGATCTCTATCATAATCACAGTAGTCAAGCCTATATCCTCAGGGCTTTATCAACATGTGTGAATGAATAAAAGCATGATCAAATCAATCATGTCAGATAAAGAAGAACCAGATAGCATACTATCATGTCGAGCAAGAATGTATACTGAATATATATATATATATATGTATAAATACATCCACTATCATATAATGGCCTCTAGGGCATACATATATCCAACAATCTCCCACTTGCACTAAGGCCAGTTATTGGCGTATCTCATACCCAACATCTCAAAAAGTCGCTCATGCTGCGTCTGAGGGAGGGCCTTGGTGAGTAGTTCCGCGACGTTATTCTTTGTGTCTACTCTCCTAATCTTGATCTCGCGGCGATCTACAATCTCCCGGATCAAATGAAAGAACCTCAGGATGTGTCTGGATCGCTGATGGGACCTGGGCTCCTTGGCTAACGCCATAGCCCCATTATTATCACAATACAATGGTATTGGATCAATAATGGTTGGAACTACTCCTAGCTCCGAGACGAACTTCTTCATCCAGACGGCTTCCTTGGCAGCATCATTCGTAGCAATGTACCCAGCCTCCATCGTAGAGTCTGCAACGGTATCCTGTTTGGAACTCTTCCAACTTACCGTCCCTCCATTGATGGTAAATACAAACCCGGAGATAGATTTGTTGTCGTCCTTATCGCTCTGGAAGCTCGAATTGGTAAATGCCTCCATTTGGAGATCTCCATTACCATACACCAAGAACAATTCTTTAGTCCTTCACAAGTACTTAAGAATGTTCTACACAACTACCCAGTGATTCTCCCCTGGGTTGGATTGATACCTGCTTACAACACTAAGTGCATAAGCTACATCTGGGCGTGTACATAACATCGCATACATTTTAGATCCTACTGCCGAAGCATAGGGTATAATACTCATGCAAGCTCTCTCTTCATCGGTCTTTGGGCAAGAGTCCTTAGAGAGAGTGACCCCATGGCAAGCGGGTAAGGCACCCCGCTTGGAGTCTTCCATACTAAACCTTTTTAGGATGGTGTTGATGTACCTGGTTTGGGACAATCCCAATAACCTCTTGGATCTATCCCTATAGATCCTAATGCCCAGAATGTATGTGGCACCACCCAGGTCCTTCATGGAGAACCTTAGTGATAAGAAAGATTTAACCGACTGTAGCATAGGAATATCATTTACTATCAGAAGAATGTCATCCACGTACAATACGAGAAATGTGATAGCTCTCCCTACAGCTTTCTTATAAACACAAGGTTCATCTGAATTTTTTATGAAATCAAACTATTTGATAACATAATCGAAACAGATGTTCCAACTCCGTGATGCGTGCTTTAACCCATATATGGATTTAAGCAATCTAAATGCTTTCCCGCTGCTCCCACTGTCAATGAAGCCCTCTGGCTGATCCATATAAACGCATTCTTCTAAATCTCCATTTAGAAATGCCGTTTTAACGTCCATCTGCCAGATTTCATAGTCGTAGTGAGCAGCAATAGCAAGTAGGATCCGAATGGATTTAAGCATGGCTACAGGAGAAAAAGTCTCGTCATAGTCCAAACCTGGTCTTTGACGAAAACCCTTCGCCACCAGTCTTTCCTTATAGGTCTCTACCTGCCCATCTACACCAATCTTTCTTTTAATGATCCATTTGCACCCAACAGGTTTTACCCCAGGGGGTACAATGTCCAAAGTCCATACTTTGTTGGTGTACATAGACTCCATTTCGGATCTCATAGCATCTAGCTACTTCACAGAGTCTCCACTCGTGATAGCTTGCTGAAAGCTGGTAGAATCATCATCCTCCATGATGCAGTCTTCTCTGTCACCATCAACGAGGAAACTGTAGTACCTCTCCCGTGGGCAAGAAGTCCTACCAGACCTACGGAGTGGTCGAGGTTCCTCAGTTTCTATTGCAACAGCCGGTTCAACCAAGTCGTCATTTGTAGTTTGTGTCTCTAGAACCTCTTCTAGATCCACCACATTGCCATCAGTTTCATTTGTGAAAAATACTTTTTCCAAGAATGTGGCATACTGAGAAACAAACACTTTTTGTTCCTCCTTGTGGTAGAATAGATATCCATAAGAGTTCTTTGGATATCCCACAAAATTACACATGACCGACCGTGTCTCGAGTTTGTCTGGATTCTGCTTTTTAACATAGACCGGACAACCCCAAATCTTAATTCTCATCTCTTCCCATGCCATATCTCATATAACGTGGTAGACACGGTTTTGGTTGGAACCCTGTTCAGTAAAAACACTGCAGTCTCCAATGCATGCCCCCAAAATGAGACGGGTAACTCAGCATCACTCATCATGGAATGGACCATATCTAACAGGGTCCGATTTTGTTGTTCTGAGACACCGTTGTGCTGTGGTGTGTAAGGAGGAGTGAGCTAAGTGAGAATCCCATTCTCTTTTAGGAAGTTTGCAAATTCTGTACTGAGATACTCTCCACCTCGATCAGATCGAAGCATTTTGATACTCAAGCCGGTTTGTTTTTCTACTTCGAGTTTATATTCAGTGAATTTCTCGAAAGCTTCGGATTTGTGCTTTAATAAAAATACATGACTGAATTTTGAGAAATCGTCAGTGAAAGTAATGAACTATGAAAAACCGCCTCTAGCCTGTGTAGACATTGGCCCACATACATCACTATGTATGAGGCATAGGAGCTCAGTAGCACTTTCTCCATGTCCGGTAAACGGAGTTTTGGTCATTTTACCCTTGATACAAGACTGGCAAGTCGGATAAGATTTATATTCAAAAGGGTTTAAATATCCATCATTGTGTAACTTGTTTAGTCTTGTTTCATTAATATGACCAAGTCTACAGTGCCAAAGAAAAGCTTCATTTATTTCTGAAAGTTTTCTTTTATTAGTGTGTTGTATGCTGAAAACTGTATGTTGATTTAGGACGTATATCCCGTTATTAAGCATACCATACCCAACAACCATTTGATTTAGGTGAATGTTCATAACATTGTTCTACAATACAAAATTATATCCTTCATTGTCAAACAAAGAAACGGATATTATATTACAAAGCATACTAGGTACAAAATAACATGGGTTCAAAACAAATATACACCCAGACGGCAACCCCAAATGATACTCTCCCACTGCAACTGTATGTACATTGGAACCATTTCCAACGCGGTGAGTATGATTACCTGACTTCAATACCTTGCTATGTCTCAGCCCCTACATAGAATTGAAAATGTGAGAACCTGAACCGGTATTTAATATCCACGAAGCAGAGTTTATTGAAAAACAGTTTTCTGTCACAAACACACCTGAAGCGGAAGCATCCCCATGCTTCTTCTTGAGATTTAAGTACTCCGTGCAGTTGCGCTTCCAATGCCATGTTTTGTGGCAGTGATAACATTCCCCTTTCCCCGATTCTCGAGCTTTGGACTTGTTCTTCCCTTTAACCTTTTTAACTCCACCCCTAAGATTGGTAGGCTTCTTCTTCATCTTTCCCTTGGCCTTAGCCTTTGGACGAGAAGAGGAAGATTGCCCAACACTCAAAACGGGAGTTTTCACCGATTTCAATGTGCTCTCTGCACTCCTTAACATATTAAGGAGTTCAGGTAGTTCCTTCTCCATTTTGTGCATGTTGAAGTTAACTATAAATTGAGCAAAGGTGGAGGGGAGGGACCGCAGAATAATATCCGTATATTGTTCATTGTCCATCGTCCATCCAAGGTCCTCAAGCTCTTCTATGAGAGCTATCATCTTCAGAACATGGTCTCCTACTGGTGTGCCAGGGGCCATTTGCATCTGAAACAGTTTCCTCGATGCTTCGTATCGTAATACGCGGGATTGCTCTCCATACAACTCCTTTGTATGGAGGAATATAGCGTGAACGTCCATATTCTCCTACTGCTTTTGATGTGTGTTATCCATCATTGCAAGTGCGAGGCATTTGGCCGTGGCACAGTCAGCGTCCCATGTCTTGCGGACTTCAATATCCGCAACTGAGGATTTTGGACCTGGGACGGGCGGGGCTGGAGCCGTGAGGACATATGATACCTTATCATAAGTCAAGGCAATATTCAGATTCCTCAGCCGGTCTTTATAATTGGTCCCATTTAGTTTATTTTTATCTAGTAGAAGCTTGAGTCCTGTCATTGGTATCTGACATTAAGAGAGAGAAAAGAATACACTCAGCGAAAGCTCTTGCAAAGATCAGATTGGTTATTATCTTATCTAATCGATGTCTCCCACTGCTTTAATCAAGTTTTTCATTCAAACCTTAAAAAGAAAACTAGCCAGGATTAATTACAGTCTACAACTTCACTAACCATTCAGCTAGGCTAGTGTCTGTACTTGATTAATTAGACCCACTCACATGACCTTTAACTATG
Source organism: Agapanthus africanus (assembly GCA_030015575.1). NCBI lineage: Eukaryota > Viridiplantae > Streptophyta > Magnoliopsida > Asparagales > Amaryllidaceae > Agapanthus > Agapanthus africanus. The sequence continues at coordinate 631,204,175 of JASDDO010000019.1, forward strand.
GTCAACAAAGTCGCATGAATGTCCTAATTAATCTATATCATATGCTGTGTAGGAAGACATCACTTAGCTATCGTATACTACGCCTTAACTATAGTCAACAAACGTAGCACGAATACTAAGTACTCTGCTTCCTAAAATGACGGAGGGTTGCGGATGATTTTTAAGAAAATCTTTAACGCTTTGAACTTGATATCGTCGTAAAATCAAAAGGTTTTCAAAAGGAGTGGCTTGAGCTCCGCAGTTTTGAAATGTAGCTTTTTCATAAAGAGCCGAGTGGTTTTCAAATCCGATTCTACAACATCTTTTTAGGTTTATTTTCTTTACATTAATCATATTAATGTAGCCCCATTATTTAAGTCCTTAAGCCAATCACAGAAAAGAAACGAAAATACAATGTACGCTTATGCCATCCGCATTCGCCGCAATGTTCCGTTATGCACCGTTATGTTAATTAACTAACGGCATACCGGGACGGGACTAGCGTGGGTGTAAAACATAAGCAACGTCTACTATATATCTCATATATAATATATCATTCGTCTCAGATATCACAACACATTATACAGGCAGCAGAAACACAGATATGATAATATAGGATATACTAAGACGTCCGTATTTAGTATTTAGCCAATAATAGAAAATACGGATTCCACAGTCGCGATGAATAGCCAAGCCCACACCCCTAGACCCCTACGAGAGCGGCAAAAGACCCTACCAATTCTGGAGTTTATGAGACCCGGTCTCGACTCCTCGAGATGGCCTCCCACTGAACCCCAGAACCCGGTCACTTGTGCTCCCCTCCTTGGGTCTATCCTAATGCGGAAAATTAAATAATATACAACACTGGTGACATCAACCTCAACCCGGAAGTGCATCAAATAAAAGAATATTACATTACATTTGAATTTTACATGAATGAAAAGAAGACTTTCATCTCACATGAAATCCCCCGGCTATTCAATCACGACAATCCTACATGTCAAATCTCAGGAACACATAATATCACATATCATCAACATAAGTAAGTATACGTACCCCGATTGTCGTTGATGTATAGCAACGAAACCGGCGATATGCGACATACTACACTTACGGTCACAGAAAAGAAAGTATAAAACTACAACATTTGGAATCCACAATAACTTTAGACATCGTAAATCCGAAATATCGAATACTTTGCATTTCATGCCTAACTATATGAATTCCACATATTGTATCACATTCCAGATAAATAGACAGTATTAAACTTTCCGATCGAATAATCAAATACCCAAGATTTCCTAAATAGCTCAACACTTGAGCGGAGTTCAAAAATCCCAGAATGTGTCACAGTAGCAGTGGTCCAGCCGTAGAAGGGTCAAGCCAACGCCTCACATGTGGCACACCGTACTGCCCCAAACCCTAAGATTTAGAGGCAGTTTGGACGGTCACATAATCGAGTTATGATTTGTGTTCTTCTAGAGGGTCCACCACATTACTTGCACGTATTTCCGAAAGATTCAAACTCGAGAAAAATTCAACACTTGAAAGTTTTCCGTGCCGTGATAAAGTGAGTTAATGATATCCGTTCGAACCTTTTAATACTTTCTAAATTACCCAAAAACTGCACGAAATTAAATTTTCCGATCGAATCAACGAATCCAAAATAATCCCCCGAACACTCGACACTTGAGTCAGATTAAAAATACCCAAAATATGTACAAGCAGCTACTGACATTAATGTACAAAATCGATGCCATAAAGCTTCTGTACGGCCGTGGATCCGCGGCCCAAGCAAGGTTTGGCCGCGGTTCCGCGGCGATATGTAAGGATCATGTTGTCGTTTTTTACAGTTATGCTTATATTTTCCTGCTGAATTTTTTAAGTATTTTTAATTCAGGAAAAAACATAGTTTAAAAAAATGTCCAGAGAAGGGTCTAATTCCGTATTTCGTGGTTCGATCGGAGTTTTAACTTCGCCTAAACGTCGCCTAAAGCTCTAGCCTGGCTCTGAGACCATGAAGGGTTTTCTACAGCACCACTACAAGGGTTTGGAGGCAACACATATGCCTTATTTAAAATTTATATGGTTCTAAAGAAACTATCTTAAGGATCATGCTAGAAAAATTAGGGTAACATAACTTTAACATAAACATAAGTAGTAAAAGGTAGGGTTTTGAGAGTACAACCTTTGTTGCTCCCTACGCTAGACTCCTTGGCTACTTGAGGGTTGGAAAAAGGTTCGCTTGAGATCCTCTAGGGCCACGACGATCCACCCGGAGTCCTCTTTGTCCAAGCTTGAAGCTCCAATAAATCAAGAGAGGAAAGGAAGCTAACACTCTACACTAATGGGTAAGACTAGTGTAGAATGGTGATATGGTTTGTTTTCTCACTTCAAAATCCTAACTTGGTGACTCTTTTGCTCACAAGAGAAAACTAAAGGGCAAGAGAGAAAGGAGGAAGAAGATGATGGCTTGTAAAGAGCTCAAGATAATGATAAAACCTATAAATAAAAATGAGAAATGAGAATATATATATATTCTCTTTCTCATTCTTAACCATAGTTATAAAATATCTAGATATTTAGTTTGGATAAAAAATGGCCATAGAAATTAAATCATGGTTAAACCAAAGGGTTAGTGCAAGAATAAAATAATAAACCATGATAACAATTTCCATTTCCATTTTTCTTTTCCAAATAAATAATATCTATATATTTATATAACTATGGTGTGAGTCTTATATTGCCACAATCCACTATATCAACAGTCATCATAGAATTATGTATGTATGTATGTGTGCATGCACATCAATATGTGCATGAATGAGAATAAATGCATACATGCATGCATACAACAAAAAGACTAGAAAGGGTTTAAAGTGAGAAACTAATGGTCAATGATAAATCAACACTTGATTTAGCAAACCGGTCATATCACATATGGCCCGACAAAAAGCAAACTGCCCGATTAATATACGGTATCTCATACGCGCATTTTAACCGGGTCCACGCGCATATCTCATATGCTCACCACATCGTTTCGCCTGGACTAGGTAACTCCATTGTGGGACTCTAAGACTCGTCAATACACCGGCAGTGGGTGATGATCATATCAAGCACCCTCAAGCCGCAAGCGGTCAGCTAAACATAATGGCTAACAAGGTATTGAGCGATCAGAAGAAAACAAGCGAACCTGTCACAACTCCCATCGAGCAATCCGGCAACACTATCGTACAGTCCGGTCTCTTCGTCAGATATGCTGCATATCGAGTCTAGGGATGGTAACGTCGACTCCAATAACTCAATAAGTCGTGCCGATGAATGGTCTATAACAGATCGAGAAACTACTGATAACACTTATCAATAAATCTCAACAGCCATGGCCAGGGACTTACTGATATAGCCAATCGAGCATAACACAGCATCCGCTCCCAATACCGGGAGAGACGAAACCGCTCATATCGCTCATCGCCTTCATGTGTTTCGGGACTGTACCCAACGGCCACCTGTTTGCATGACTCAGTAGAGCCGTGGTAGGGTGGTAATCAAAGTACAGTGAGAGAACACACAAAACTCGATGATGATCTCGGGTCTACAGACTAACCTGCACCAGTGTCAACTGAGAACTGCTATCCGACGATAGATATAATTCCATATAGGAGTTCGCGGTGAGTCCGTCCAGTGTACCCAGTCACCTCTGAGCACCCGTATACGATCTCGATGTCAAACATCGATGAATGTGGGAACATCCATCGCCCATCATATGGGTCTAGTATCATATACGCTAGTCTACTCTGGTATATCGATGATCTGTCTCGATACACCTACGACTAGGGACATTCCAGGATATGCTTATAAAGTACAGATGTCCCACTAGTATGATATCTATCATAATCACAGTAGTCAAGCCTATATCTTCAGGGCTTTATCAACATGTGTGAATGAATAAAAGCATGATCAAATAAATCATGTCAGATAAAGAAGAACCAGATAGCATACTATCATGTCGAGCAAGAATGTATACTGAATATATATATATATACATGTATAAATACATCCACTATCATATAATGGCCTCTAGGGAATACATATATCCAACAGGATGGAGGTTGAAGATGATGCCATTGATGGAATTTGTGAGCTACAGGAAGAAGAAGAAGAGGCGGCTATTCTTTTCTTTTTTTGTTGCTATGAAAAAAATTGAGAGAGTAAGTATGAAATAATACAAGAGCAAACATATCTATCATGGCTTCCCTTCTCTCTCTTCCTCTCATTTCAACACTCAAATCCATCACAAAATATGACATTTGCACAAGAAATGAGACCATGAATCACATATGAAGTACATGTCTCATTTAATGCACAAAATGATGATTTAAGCTCACAATTTCCATTTGTAAACATTAACCCAAATGTTTACAACAACAAAAAGATACGGCAACATCTAAAGTAAACTCGTGATGGATCACAAGGATACCCCTCACCTGTATATAGATACCAGTGTCCGCATTCCGACTAGATGCGAATGCGATGAGACTAAAGTAATCCAACAAATCTAATACTAGGATCCGGCTTAAACCAAAGCCCACTAGTATGATCCGCCCGATCATGATCCATGCAATACCACACATATATGATCGAACCCTGCCATATATCATACGGCCTCTACAACGTTTCGCCCAAAACTTGAAAAACTCTCTATGGGGGACTCTAAAAACTCGTCAATATTTTGGCTGTGCATTTAACCACTAGCACGTCAGTGGTACTAGCTGTACGTAACGGGCTACCAGGTATTGACCAAAAGGGAGGTCGATGAGCGAACTCATCCTAACACCCTACTGAGCCTTTCAGTGACAATATCCGTACAGTCCGGTCCGTTCGTCTATGAGCATCGCATGGCAGGCCTAGGGGGTTCATAAAAGTCCGGCGCCCAAAAGCGGTACAAGTCGTTTCGGAGTGTATCCCAGAACACCCTGAGATACTACTGGAATACCTTCCAGTAAATCTCCTGCCTTGGTCAAGGACTTCGTGTAATGGCTCTCCTAGACACAACGCGATCTCACCCCCAATACCGGGAGAGACGAAACCCCTGCCGATCCGCTCACTGCTTCCATGTGGCTCGGGACTGTACCCAACAAAAACCTGTTTGAACGACTCCTTCGAGCTATGGTAGGGTAGTAATCAAAGTACAGTGGGACTCACACGATACAAATGAAGATCTTAGGTCGATGAACTAACCTGTACACATGTCACCAGGGAACTGCTATCTGACGTCAGGTATAATACCAATTAGCATGTTCCTGGCGAGTCCTGTCCGGTGTACTCATAACCCAATAAGCACCTGTATACATCTTAGGTGAACCAACTGACACCAATGGCTTGTGAGACCGGCCACCGCCCCTCGTTGGGGTCTCGACTGTATACACCAGTCTACTAATGGAGTATCGATGTCCAGTCTCGAAACTCCCACGACTAGGGACCACTTTAAGGATGTGCTTATAGACCCCAGCTCCCACATATATGATCGCCATCATACTGCTGGCCATCAAGCAAGAATCCTATGGGCTCTATCAACGTGCAATAGTAACCTGTAATGTCACCTAAAGCAGTACGCGATGATAAAGATAAACCAGATAGCATATTATCATCTCGAGAAAGACTGTCCTACCGGCATAGGTCCTCCCTCAATCATTGCAATCACGTGCCTGTGATCCAATAATTGACTCTGAGGGTACTATATCCAACATGGAGTTCGCGAGCTTTCGCCTGGAATGTCTTGCGCAGAAGTGGTGTGAGTCAGTAGAGAAGGGCAGAGTGGCAGGTCTTCCTCCTATGACCTGGGACGAGTTTGTGACGATATTTCTGGCCCGTTTCCTTCCCCAGAGTGTCAGGGATGCCCGAGCGCGTAGGTTCGAGTCATTACGCTAGACGCCGGATATGACGGTGGCAGAGTATGATGTGCAGTTCACCGAGCTATCTGTTTATGCCCCGTATTTAGTGTTTACTGAGGAGATACGAGTCAAAAGGTTTGTTCGAGGCTTGCTTACTCCACTGTTTCTTGCGATCAGTGCACAGCATTGCGAGACTTATGCAGCAGCTGTAGACGCAGCCCTATTAGTCGAGGAGCGCCTCGCTGAGACTTCGGTAGTTCCAGGGCCGAAGAGAGTTCGTACAGATACGTCAGCACAGAGAAAACCATTTAGGCGCCACGACAGGTTCCGTTCAGGTACGAGGGGTAGCGGAGGCTCGAGACGAGGTCAGCTATTCAGCTCTTATCCCCAGGAGGGTCAGCCGGCACCATCTAGATGTTTTTGATGCGGGAGTACTTATCATCGTATGCGAGATTGTCTGAAGCCACGCGAGGGCGAGACAGCCGTACCACATTGTAACACTTTGAATTTCGTTAGGAATGTTTTCGCGTTAATTAGCAATTTGCGTGTTTTTCGTAAAAACCCAAAAATCTTATTTCCTTTAAAACTAGCGCTAATTGTTATGAGAGGTGTGTGTGTGTGTGTGTGTGTATATATATAAAATTGGGGTTTATTAAATCTATTTTAGTCGTGTTTACCCTAATTGGGAATTTTTGTGTTAGTATACACATGCACACTTTTGGGACGTAAGTTAAAAAGTGTTATCATGTTAACCCTTTGCATTTTCTTGCATGGTTTTAATTATCCCCACCCTTTTTAACAAGTAAAAACCTTTTTTATTTTAAAATTTTAAATAGGAAATGAAGGTATGGTAGGTAGGTGAAGAAATTGACTTTTTTGGACCATTTTCCTCTCTATCTTTTCGCTCTTCTTCTCCTTTCAGAATTCCTGCAGAGGAGCTGTAGAGAAACCACCATTTCTTCATCTTCTCTTCTCTTTTCACTTCTCTTTTGATTCTTGTACAAACCCTACACATAACAACCCATTTTCTTCACAAAAACCTTGGAAAAATGACCTTTTGAGGTGTTTGGGGGCAAGTCTGTACACTTGAGGAAAGAGCTGGAAATTTTGGTTTTCTCTAAGGCTTTTGGGAGGTATTAAACTAACACTTAACACCCTAATTCATATCTTGTAGTATTTTTAGCTAAAAATCGTGTTTTTGTGCGTTCTTTGGTGCTAATGAGGGGATATTGTGATGTATATGTTAAATTGGCATTTTTATGGCTTGGTTAACTCATTTAAGTGCTATTAGTGTGGTTTAAACCAAGTTTTTATTTCAGTTGCACTAAAATACCCCAAAGTATCGATTTAGTGCTAAAGTGTTGTTTTTAACTTGGGTTTTTGTTCTGTGAAATCTGCTCGTACCCCGATTGCTTCAGTTTAAAATTGTAATTACTGGAGCATACACAGTAGGGATAGAGTACACACAAAAAACCCGGGAGCCCAGCTCCCTACCCAGGCCGTCGAAAAATGCGTTCTGGCCGCAATTTGCGGCCAGATGGGTGAATTGTGGGTTGGGGTCTGGATGATAGGTGTCTGCTGCTATGTGAAGGCTTTTGGTATATATAGTTTTGTAAAACTTTTACTGTATAAAAATCTGGAATATATTACCCTATTTCCCGTATTTTAAACCTTCGCGACACGTGTGATATGTGTGTGAGTTTGGGGTTTGCTGCGTATCGCGACGCGTCGGGGTAGCTTCAGGCGCGTAGTCACGCGTTTTAGCGTATCGCGCACACGCGCGCTTGGTTCGCAACGCGGGTTTCAAGTTTGACTTTAATGTCGCGTTTTTGTAGATTCGAGCTTATGTGTGATATTCTGTGAAATTCTAGGTGCGCAGGAGAGTACGACGGACGCCGCGAAGAAGGGGAAACAAGTCATCGGCTACACTTAGCGCGAGACTACGGTGAGTTGATTTAACATCTACGGGGAAATCGCCCGCATGGCGTTATGCGTCAGAGCTGATAGGACTTTATAGCCATATATTGCATTAACCTACATTGACTGTTCATGGATATTGTTGTTGCATACCGCATTCCCTGCAATATGTATATGAACTTAGAATTGATAGAACACCGCACTGTTGCTAACGGTTCATGTTGCACGAGCACAAATTTGCATGTTACACACACACCGTTAGTAACTTCCATGACACTCACACTGTAGAATTGCCAAGATCATTATACTGTAGTTCATCTTAAATTATGATACTTGTGCACGTATTCCTTTACATATTGATACGTGTGCACGTATTCCTTTACACATTGATACCTGTGCACGTATTCCTTTACACATTGATACCTGTGCACGTATTCCTTTACACATTGATACATGTGCACGTAATTCTTTACACATTGATACATGTGCATGTATTCCTTTACATATTGATACTTGTGCACGTATTCCTTTACACATTGATACTTGTGCACGTATTCCTTTACATTATGATACTTGTGCACGCACTCCTTTACATATTGATACTTGTGCACGTATTCCTTTACATTATGATACTTATGCACGTACTCCTTTACATATTGATACTTGTGCACGTATTCCTTTACATTATGATACTTGTGCACGTACTCCTTTACACATTGATACTTGTGCACGTATTCATTTACATATTCACATTTGTGCACACACTCATTTACATACTTATGCATATTCAAACTGTACCTACCTGGATATGATGATTTTGATAGAACTGGGAGCCGCATGATGTCTTTTTAAAAACTGAAACTATTTTTAATAGCGGTTTCTCCCTTTTACTTATATTACGACTTGATGCACATATCACCTCGCATTGACTTACTCATTGGTTTTGGACTTCATGTGATTTCTAGTTTTGAGGACCGTGGGGTTATTTAAGAAATTATGCACTATTTGAAAACCCGATTCCTCTTGATATGATATTTTGGTGCGTCCACCACGCTTTTTCTCGGTTCTGAGACGCTTGTTTGAAACCCAATTGAGGAGTTGGATGATCCATTTGCGGGTTCGTGGTGGACCGGGTATGGTTCCCCGGGAAGAGAAATGTTTTTCGTGGAGTAGACGATGAGCCTGGCATGGTGGCGAGTACCTACCGGTGATTAGTTGGACATGGCGGTTATCCGGAGGATACTGACCAGAGTCGATAGATGGATACGGGACGACCCGTACAGCCGGGGCCGAGGGCCGATACCGTAGACAGAGCCCGTGGGCTGATCCGGACTGACGGAGACCGATATATGAGGATTTACGTGTCGATGCTGGACACGATTATTTCATGATATTTGAGTGCCGATATTGGGCACTCATGATTCTCTGCGATTTACAGGATTTGTGGGCCGATGGGAGTACCGGCGCCTGAGTTTATTAGGATCTGGGTGCATTGATGGGCACCGATTATATTTTCCACGTTGACTTTTCGTGTAGTTGTTATATTTCCCATGCCCAGCATTCATTATTTTGCATCTCATCCTGTAGTTATATTACCTGATAGGGCACTTGCATGATTATTGCACAACCTGCTTATCGCATATAGATATTATCTGCTGGTATATGAAGAGTAGCGCAGTACGTGCATGCTCGCGATTACCTTTATATGTTATCTACTATTCACGAGTTGGCAACTCCGCCCCGTTGTGCCCCAGTATTTACAGGTTGCCCCTCAGAGTAGTCGCGGTAGGCTGCTTCCTTGTATCTTTTTGGCTACGGATACCACTACAGTTGGAGCGTGAGCTGTTTTGCCGATAGGTGGGTTGTGGTATTCTGGTTGTTTACTTTGTACACAATTTTGTATCTAGTACTCTCCATCTACTGTTTATGTATTGACTTAGAGAGCAATGTGAGGACGATGATGTATATTATTTGTATTCTGGTGTCGAGCTCGTGGGAGCCGACTTTTATTTTTATGCAGTTTTATTATTCTATGATGTTTTTACTTATTGCTCATTTCTTCGCTACGGCGTCGCATATTACTCTTGTGGTGATGGTTTCCGCCGTTGGGCGTGATTGCTCTCGTTTGGGAATATTTTATTTCATTGTATATCAATTTTACTCATACCTTGTTTTGTACCCGATTTCGGGGTTAGTTTTTACGAAGGAAACGATGCCAAAATTTTTAAGATAATAACTTAAACTTTAAAGATTGTTATTAACTACTTAAGGTTTTCCAAATGTTTTCAACACTCACTACTTTTAATGGTTTTGATTTCTGGGTTTCGGCTTACTTAGTCGCGTCACGCCTGGAGACGTTACGTGGTTAAGTGCCGGTCACGAGTCGAACTTCGGGTCGTGACAAAGTTGGTATCAGAGAGTAGGTTTTACCTTTCGGAGTGTAGTATGACCCTGGTATGATGGAATAGGTAGCTGAAACAGAGTTGCGTAGCGTGTGTATGTTCCGCGGCATACTCACGATGCTGTACTCCACCTAAGCGACCTTAGGACTTATTGATTTAATTTCCTTCATGAGTAAATACATTCTTGTGATTCGATTTCCGTATCCTTATCGAATCCTATTTTCTTTTCATCCATTATGCCGCCAAAGACTACGAGGGCGCAGAGAGCCGATATTCGAGTTGACTCGTCCGAGACGCGGATTGATCCGGGTAGTACACCGATTGTACCTGAGCAGGTTGTTCCTCCTACGACAGATCAGATCGCCATGTTAGGGGCTGGTATGCAGGAGATGCGCCAGACGGTGGGATCCGGTATCCAGGAGATGCGCCAGATGATGGGGTCACTAGATGAGACACTTTGAGCGCAGTCACCAGAGGTAGTTCCACCCGTTGCAGGGACCGTGATGGTACCCACAGTACAGGCAGTTGCCCCTGCAGTAACAGAGGTCGTCTCAGTATCGCTATCAGAGTTTATGAAGTTGAAGCCTTCGGTCTTCACAGGCACCGATGCAGCCGAGCGCCCACAGTCTTTCATTGATAAGATGGCCCGGATATGTCGTTCACATAAATGCGCAGATGCGAGATGGCTAGAGTTCGCGAGCTTTTGCCTGGAAGGTCTTGCACATAAATGGTGCGAATCAGTCGAGAAGGGTAGAGCAGTAGGTCTTCCTCCTATGACCTGGACAGAGTTCGTGACGATATTCCTTGCTCGATTTCTTCCACTGAGTGCCAGAGATGCTAGAGCACGCTGGTTCGAGTCCTTACGTCAGACTCCAGAGATGTCAATGGCAGTGTACGATGTGCTGTTCACAGAGCTATCAGTTTATGCTCCGTACCTGGTGGCTACTGAGGAGATGCGAGTCAAGAGATTTGTCCGAGGCTTGCTTACACCACTGTTCCTTGTGATCAGCGCACAGCATTACGAGACATATGCAGCAGCTGTAGATGCCGCCTTATTAGTCGAGGAGCGCCTTGCTGAGACTTCAGTAGTTCCAGGGCCGAAGAGAGTTCACACTGGTATATCAGCACGGAGACAGACATTAAGACGCCGCGACAGGTTTCGTCCAGGTACGAGGAGTGGCAAAGATTCAGGACGAGGCCAGATGTTTAGTTCGTATCCACGGGAGAGTCAGAGTAGTCGCAGGGTTGCTTTAGGTGCGGCAGCCTACTTCACCTCATTAGAGATTGTCCTGAGATACACCGGAGGGTGGCAGCAGTACCGCATGTCACATTGCCACCTTCACCACCCCAGAGGGCGTTGCCTATAGTACCTACTGTTGCTCCGCGTCAGACCCATGCACAGAGAGGTCGTGGTCATGGAGGATTTGCTCATAGAGGACGAGGTGATCGAGGCAGAGGACGGCCAGCGGCCGGCAGGGGATAGTTAGTCACAGGTGGAGGACAGGCGCGAGATTTTGCTTTGGCACATCAGGACGCGCAGGCGTCCAATGCGGTGGTCTCAGGTATCCTTCCAGTAAGTTCTGTTGATGCACACGTGTTGTTCGATCCCGGATCCATGCACTAGTACGTATCCGGACACTTTGTGCCGAGTTTGGGTAGAGAGTCCGGGTTGCTTGATCAGCCGCTTGTTGTGACCACTCCTGTGGGAGAGTCGTTTGTTGCCAGACACGTGTTCCGATCCTGTATCGTCCGTATTGGCGAGAGAGAGTTGTCCGTCAATTTGATCCTTCTTGAGATGTTGGACTTCGACGTTCTTTTGGGCATGGATTGATTAGCCACGTGCTATGCGTCTGTGGACTGCCGTGAGAAAACAGTTAGATTTTGTTTTCCCGGCGAATCGACTTTTGTTGTGCTGGGGAACCGTGGTGCCGCCACTCACAGTTTGATTTCTTCTTTTCTCGCTGGACAGCTTTTGAGGAAGGGATGTCAGGGATTTCTCACCTATGTTTGCGATACTAGGGCTACAGAGGTTACGTTGGATCAGGTTCCGGTTGTTAGCGAGTTCCCTGATGTGTTCCCTGATGAGCTTCCTGGGCTACCGCCTGAGCATGATATTTCTTTTTGTATTGATTTGGTTCCTGGCACGGGGCCTATTTCTATAACCACTTAGAGACGTAATCAACAGCGAGAAGGATGTACAAGTTCCCGAAAGAGCTGGGAAACGGCCCCATGAAATCTATCCCACAAACGTCGAAAATCTCCACAACCAAGATTGGTTCTAGCGGCATCTCGTTCCTCCGGGATATCCGGCCCAAGTGTTGGCACCGGGAGCAAGTATTGCAATAGTCATGAGCGTCTTTGAAGAGTTGTGGCCAGTAGAAACCACATTGCAAGATCTTCTCAGCTGTCTTTCTGGGGCCAAAATGCCCGCCACATGCTTGATCGTGGCAAAATGACAGCACACTCTTGAATTCATCGTCAGGGACACACCGACGAATAATCTGGTCAGGACAGTACTTGAACAGATAGGGTTCGTCCCAGTAAAAGTGTTTTACTTGGGATAAGAATCGAAGTCTGTCCTGACTTGACCATTCAGTCGGTAATAGCCCTGTGGCCAAATAATTCACAATATCTGCGAACCAGGGTTCGCGAGATACTGTCAAGAGCTGTTCATCCGGAAAAACGTCGTTGATCGGAAGTTGAAGCGACGGCGAAGAAAGAACTCATAAGAGATGGTCGGCGACTACGTTTTCACTTCCTCTTTTGTCCTTAATGACAAGGTCAAACTCTTGAAGCAAGAGGATCCAACGTATTAACCGAGATTTTGCATCTTTCTTCATAAAAAGATGGCGCAGAGCAGAATGGTCTGTATAGACAATGACTGGAGAGCCGATGAGGTAGGGCCTGAACTTTTCTAAAGCAAATACAACAACTAAGAATTCCTTCTCAGTTGTTGTATAATTAAGTTGGGCGTCGTTTAGGGTTCGGCTAGCATAATAGATCACGTGCGGCATCTTGTTGATGTGTTGTCCAAGGACAGCACCAATGGCAAAGTCGGATGCATCGCACATAATCTCAAATGGGTGCGTCCAGTCAGGTGAAGAAAGAACGGGAGCAGAAGTGAGTGAGTTTTTTAATGACTCGAACGCAGTCACACAGCTCGAGTTGAAGTCGAATGGCGTGTCCTTGGCCAGTAGAAGAGTCAAGGGCCTAGCAATCTTGCTAAAGTCCTTGATGAACCGTCTATAGAAACCGGCATGGCCAAGGAAGGCTCGGATGTCTCTGACGCATCTGGGAGGAGGGAGATTGGAAATGACCTCAATCTTCGCTTTGTCAACCTCTATGCTATTTTGCGAAATGATATGTCCTAAGACGATACCTTCACGCACCATGAAGTGGCACTTCTCCCAATTCAAAGTGAGGTTCTTGTCCTTACATCGGGTAAGGACAGCGTCAAGATGCAGCAAACACTCGTTAAAGGAATCTCCGAAGATGAAGAAATCGTCCATGAAGATCTCCAGGAATTTCTCCACCATGTCTGAGAAGATTCCCATCATACACCGCTGGAAGGTAGCGGGCGCATTGCATAACCCAAAGGGCATGCGACGATATGCGAACGTGCCGAAAGGACAAGTGAATGCGGTCTTGTCCTGGTCTTTTTCGGCGATGGGAATCTGATTATAGCCGGAGTAGCCATCAAGAAAGCAGTAGTACTCATGTCCGGCCAATCGTTCAAGCATTTGGTCAATGAAAGGTAGCGGAAAGTGGTCTTTCCGCGTTGCGGCGTTGAGTTTTCTGTAATCGATGCATACTCGCCACCCAGTTTGGGTGCGAGTAGGGATTAACTCATTCTCCTCGTTAGTAATGACCGTTATGCCTGATTTCTTGGGGACAAGGTGAATGGGGCAAACCCACTGGCTATCAGAGATAGGGTAAATGATACCACTATCCAGAGACTTCATGATTTCCCTTTTCACAGCCTCCTTCATGACTGGGTTGAGTCGCCTTTATGGATCCCTGGCTGGTTTGGCATCATCTATCAGATGAATATGATGTTCAACGATGAGGGGACTAATCCCCTTGATGTCCGCCATGGACCAGCAAAAAGCTTGCCTATTGCTGTGCAAGACCGCAAGAAGGGCTTTCTCTTGCTCTGGAGCTAGAGAAGCCGAGATGATAACAGCGAGGGTCTCGTTCTCACCCAAGTAAGCGTACTTATGGTGAGACGGCAAAGGCTTGAGTTCGAGCGTTGGAGGTGAAATGATTGAAGGAAAGATTGGTGAGAAGGTCTTGAACTCAAAGGATTCCAGCAAAGGTTCGAAACGAGTGTAAGCGACCGAGTTGGATGGTTCAGGTAACTCATCCGGAAATTCGAAGGATTCAAACTCGGGTGGTGAGGGCCTACGATCGTTCGAGAAAGTAAAACACTCGTAGTCATTATCGGGCGTTGAAACAGTAGCAGGTTCGAAGAGGAACGCACTAGTGGCGTTAAGGTTATCGTGATCGAACAAAAACTCCTCGAATTCACACTCTTCAGGGGTGATCTCCTGGATTGAGCAAACGTCTAGTATATGAGCATTAGGTTCGGAGGGCTGATTCCCCAACCTAAAAATGTTGAGTTCAATTGTCATGTTTCCAAAAGATAGGTTCATCGAACCATTTCGACAATTGATCACAGCATTTGAGGTTGCAAGGAATAGGCGACCGAGTATCACCGGAATTTGATTCCGGGGGTTAGCTACAGGCTGTGGTTCTAATACAATGAAGTCAACGGGGAATATGAAGTCCCCAACCTTGATTTACACATCCTCTAGCTCACCCCTAGGATGGGTGATCGATCGGTCGGCCATTTGGAGAGTGCAGTGTGTGGGTTTCAGCTCTCCTACACCTAGTTGCTCATATACTGAGTACGGAAGCAGGTTAACACTGGCACAAAGATCTAATAGTGCGCGGTTGATGTTCTTATCCCCAATGGTAATAAAAATCGTAGGACAGCCAGGGTCCTTCCGTTTTTGCGGTAAAGATTGGGTAAGAGCATTACTCACAGCACTAGCCAAGAAAACTTTCTTGGGTACCTGAGACTTCCTCTTTTTCGCGGACAAGTCTTTTAAGATTATCGCGTAGGACGGGACTTGTTGGACAGCATCTAAATGGGGAATGTTGATGTTAACCTGCTTAAACAACTCCAGAATCTTATCCATTTTTGGATTTTGTTTATTGGACCTCAACCGGTTTGGAAATGGAACGTTTTTAAAATTGGTTGAGTCCAATGCTTGTGGAGGAGATTGTGGAGCTGGAACGGATCCCAGAGCTGGTGCTTTTGTGGAGTGAGAAGTGGGTCCGTTCAGAGCAGAAGAAGAAGAAGAAGAAGAAGAAGAAGAAGAAGAAGAGCCTTTTGAAGAATGGAGAATAGGCTCAGAAGAAGAAGAAGAAGAAGCGGTCGGGTGTCATTATCCTCAATTGCTATGCCGATGTTGTTGTGCAGCATCCTTCCCGATCTCAATGTAGTCACGACACTCACATTATGGTTCTGTTGTTCAAGAGCAACATGTAAATTATGTGGGTGACCGGGATTTGGGAGTGGTTGAGATGGAAGCTTCCCTTTTTCTCGCTCGCTTAACACCGCATTCAGCTGTGCAATCTGGGCTTCGATGGTCTTGATACTTTGCCCGTGTGCAGCAGTGTGTTGCACCAAAGACTGAATAGACGACTGGATGTTGGCGGTGGATTTTGTCGATTGTTTAACGAACGCCTCCACGCTTCTTTCTAGAGAGGAAACCTTATCGTTGTTTGACAGAACAAAGTTATTTTGTGGAAAAGAATTGTTGGGTGCAAAGTTGTTCGTCTGATTTTGAAAAGGTTGGGGTTGGAAGGGCTGCTGAAACTGATGTTGAGTTTGTTGTTGCGCTTGTTGTTGCGGAGGAGGGGGACTTTGGAAATTGTTGCCTTGGAATTGTTGCTGATTCTGATTCCAGGCGAAATTGGTGTGGTTCCTCCAACCGGGATTGTAGGTGGAAGAGTATGGATCATTCCTCGGTTTTTGCTGAAATGCAGCATTAACCTGATCCTGTCCATGAGATGGTGGATTGTAAGGACACTCTTCGGTTAAATAAGAAGGATCGGAACAACAAGCACAAATGGTACGATGGGGAAGAACAGGGGCAGGAGCAGGAGATGAAAATTTGCTCTCTATCGCTTCAAGTTTTCTCGTTATTGTAGCCATTTCAGCTTTCATCGCAATAGAGACATCGAGTTGGTGAATTCCTACCCTAGACTGACCAGTAGAAGTGGAGGAAGAAGAAGAAGTAGTTGGTCCAGTACTCTCCCATTGAAGCATTTGTTCCGCAAGGTCGTCGATGAATTGCCACGCTTCCTCGTCAGATTTCGATAGGAAGTGGCCCTGACAAATGGTTTCCAACAACTGCTTGGTTGCTGGGTTCAGGCCCTCGTATAAGGTTTGGCAAAGTTGCCATTTCTCAATACCGTGGTGAGGGCACTGAACAAGAAGGTCTTTATACCGGTCAAAGCACTTCCAGAAGGGTTCAGTAGGAAGATGAGAGAATTGGTTGATTTCGTTACGGATCCTTGCGGTTTTATGATTCGGATAGAATTTCTTGAGAAACGCTTTCACAAATTCGTCCCAACTGGTTATGGAGTGGGAAGCGGTGCTATACAACCATTTTTCAGCAAGATCGCATAAAGTGAACGGAATGACCCGTAGCCGTATAGCATCGTCCGAAAGCTGGGTAGTTTTCATCATGGCACAAACATTTTAGAACTTGTTGATGAAGATATAGGCATCTTCAGATTCAAGCCCATGAAATTTCGGAAGCATGTTAATGAAGTGGGGTTTAATTTCAAAATTATCCCCATTGGCCGGTGGAAGAGAAAGACAGGTGGGAAGTGCAGAACGGGTGGGATAGAAACGATCCTGGAGCGCGATTCGCAGCGGCGCTACAACAGGCGGTAGTGGTGGGTTATTCGCCTCCATAAGAGGTGGAGTCAATCCCGGGGTATTCAAAGAGATGTTTGGATTAAATCCTAACATCGTGGAAGAAGAGGTTGGTGATGGTGAAGGTGAAGATGTATGAACAGAATTCCGGTCAACGTCGGAGTTGGCCGGCAAAGGTAAGGGTGAAAGAGGCATGGACGGAGTTTCGACGTCTGAGTCGATCGCGTAGTCGGTAGCGACTAACGTAACGCGGACTAGGCGGACGCTAGTGTCCTGAGTCCAAGCGGACATACACTAAACGAGTTTAGTATAGTCAAAGCGGAGATGGTGAGGGTAAGAAAACGTCAATGGAGAAATACGATAGGTGGTGGGTGAAAAATGGATTCTGGCGACAAACGGCAAGTTTTTATAAAAGTTTTTGGTTTTGTGTTTTTTTTTCTTTTTTTAGAAAGAGCTTTACAGAAATATGTACGGGCTTACGGCTTCAAGCAATCACAAACAAGATATGCACAATCACACCTAGATCTAGGGTCACCTAGGTCAGCTAGACAGCTCCTAACTGTTCCAAAGGGCTAGAAATAGGACCTCAAACTGCCTCTTCTACAACAATTGCGGCCAGGTAAGTGCCAGGTAAGTGGGAGGCTCCCCACTACGTAAGTAGTGGTCCTAATTAAGTAACCACTTGCCTTGGACAGACTTGCCTAGACACCACAAAGTCAGGATAGGATAAATGGCTGATGCCTGTAACTAGTCCTCTGTCCTATTGAGCGCGAAGTCCTTAGGGCTGAGTCTAGAATTTTTTTAATTTAAGCAATGGTCAATGCATATGCTTGTTTTGATTTCTGGGGTCCTGGGAAGGGTGATGAAATCCCCACCCAATCTGGATTGGTTTCAAGCCCCTTAAAGTCCGTATTAATATATGCAAAGCAGTAACAATCAACTGCAATCTATTTTATTTTTTAGCGGGGCACAAAGAATCCTGCACAAGAACAATTTATTGGAAGGGGGAAGAGAGTTTGCGCAAAGAATGTTGCAGAAAACACAGTTCAGTGGAGTTCAGAGGAGTAGGGAAGAAGGAAGGAACACTCACAGAGATTTTGAGATGCAGATTGCACCAAGTGGCCGCGGTTCCGCGGCCTAAGCTTGCTTAAGCCGCGGTTCCGCGGCAGTAAGGTGGAATTGGGCCTCTGTATTTCTTGGGTGGGCTGTCTTAGATGTCCTCTTCTTGTCTGGAGCTCCTGAATCTTGATTTTCTCACTGTATATGCTCCAGAATTTTACAGTAAACCGTTTGCTTCGTCTTGATCCGTCGCGGTGTAACCGCGAGATATGGGTCTAACTTCCCACATCTTTGGCACTGAACTCGACCGTCCTTTTATCCTGCACACTTGCACAAAAACTAATCAAAAATAACAAGATGGTTTTTTACAATGTATATTTTTTTTTGTTTTTCGGTTATATTTATATTCACAAATTACCCCGAAATTACACAAAGAAATAAACTACCGTCTCCCCGGCAACGGCGCCATTTGATTGGTAGATTTTTTGCATGCTAAGTTTATTACCGCAATCAAGACGGTTTCGCTTGTAGCTAGCCGGTTGAGTACGGGTCGTCCGCAGGGAGATGGGAATCTTTTTCTATGTGCTTTAACGAGTTAAGTCCAATTGTCCAGGTTTGTTTTTAGATTACTTATGTGCTAAAATGATATATAAAGAGAGCTTGTCACGGTTAGGATTAGGTTAGTTTGAGTTAGGAGTCGCTCACTTCTTTCGTTGCCACTCTTAATGTCGGTGTTATGGTAATCGGCAACAACGGGGATTAGCACGACTAGGAAGGAACTTGCGAGTATAAGGTAGGCTTTCCAACGCATAAGTTCTTCTTTTTTGTGCTTGTCCGTCCGTTCTTGGCTCTTAGCCTTAACCTCCGGTTAATTCAACCACAACCGGTCTCACTAAGGAATCACCGCTATCATGTAGGATAGGGTGCCGTAGGGAGCGGATTGTGGTTCAATTAACGGGAGTCCGAATTAAGATATTGGGCAAGAAAAGAGTGAGAGAGATTTCCTTCTCTCAAACTTTCCTTATCCTACCCTAACAAGTATGAAAACTACTCACCCATTATAAGAAAAAGAAAATAAAACAAAAGAGGAAGATAGAAAGAAAGAGATTAGAAGATTACAACTAGCTATTTGAGACCTCACCTTGGCAAGGATGAAGCTTAAGCATCATAGTTGTTTTAAGGATAAAGAAAAAGAGAACAAGAAAGAAACAACAACAAATAACAACAAGTAGATTATCAAATGAAAAATACAAGCAAATATAATTAACAATTATAACAAGATAAGCATGGTAAGAACAATAACTCTTTTATCCATTCATCACTCACAAAAGCTCACTACAAGTTTTTAATGGAGAAGAGATGAGAGGAGGAAGAAGAACAACACATGTATTCTAAAATCTAAATACAAGAATATGGACCCTTGGCTTTGGCAAGTTCTGGACTATTTATAGGCAGGAACTGTAAACCTAGGCCAAGAATCTGGCTCCATATAAAATGACCAAACTGCCCCTAAAAACCTACCAACTGCCGACACCATACGGCCACGGTTCCGCGGCCATAGTAGGGAGTTGGGCCTTCAGTTTTGGTGAGTTTCCCCTGTTTGTTATTGTCCGCGGTGTGGTATATGTCTTTTCTCAGAAACTCTTCACAATTTTTCCAGAATTTCAGCAGATCAAAAGGTGATTAGATGTGGATCTTTTGTCATGATTTTCTCGAGCTCCGCGTAGATATGTTGGATCTTGTGTTGACATTGAGCTTTGTGCATGAAAATGACATCAATTTGCCATTTTGTCCCTTAAACTGGTGTGCGGCAACATGCAGATAGAGAGCGGAGACCCGTGTTTTATCTGTGGTTGGCAGTAATCCGAAATTTGTCGTGCTTTTCCATCAATTTCACTGTTCAGAGCCGAGAACCTGTATCCTGTAATTGACTAGCAAACACGGCTCAAGAGTACCTACCGATAAGCAATGTGATCAAAATTGGGCGGTATAAAATTGCAAAAATCTGATATGAACATCAACCTGCAAGCTCTGCGCCGGAATCATGCTTCGTCTCAGAATGTGCACCCCGTGTCGAAATCATGCATCGCCTCGGTGTATCTACCTTCCCTGTCGAAATTATGCTTCGTCTCGGAATCAAGTCAGCCAACAAGCTCTGTGCCGGAATCATGCTCCGTCCCAGAATGTACCCCGTGTCGAAATCATGCTTCGCCTCAGAGTATTTGCCTTCCTTGTCGGAATTATGCTTCTCCTGGGAATTAACCTCTGCATCGAAATTATACTTCGGTCAGAATGTCTGCCGCTCTCCGGAATGATGCTCCGATCCTTGGAATCATGCTCCGCTCATCGGAATGATGCTCCGATACCTGGAATGATGCTCCGCTCATCAAAAAGATGCTCCGATCCGTAGAATCATGCTCCGCTCTTCGGAATGATGTTCCGATCCCTGGAATCATGCTCCGCTCATCGGAATGATGCTCCGATCCCTGGAATCATGCTCCGCTCTTCGGAATGATGCTCCGATCATCAAAATGATGCTCCGCTCATCGGAATGATGCTCCGATCCTTGGAATCATGCTCCGCTCTTCGGAACGATGCTCCGATCCCTGGAATTATGCTCCGCTCATCGGAATGATGCTCCGATCCCTGGAATCATGCTCCGCTCATCGGAATGATGCTCCGATCCCTGGAATCATGCTCCGCTCTTCGGAATGATGCTCCGATCCTTGGAATCATTCCTCTACTATTCAGAATTATTCTTCGACTCTTCGGATCGATGCCTCGACCTTGGAATTATGCTCCGCGAATCAGAATGATGCACCGATCCCCGGGAATCATGCTCCCCAGGATGATGCTCCGCCCCTTGGATGATGTTCTTCCTCGAAGTCTAACTTCAAGATCCATCAATTTCATGCACACAACTCAAATGAGCGGTGTGCATTTATTGATGGAGGGCACTTTGTTGGGGTAAAAATTTGCACACCGGTTGACCGAGTCAAAGTCAAGATCAACCCCAAGCCAGGTGGGCCCAAGCCCAGGTCAAGCGGGCCCATGCCCAAGTCGATCCCGCGGCCAGCCTCCTCTATGCCAAAATATAGATCATGTAATAAATAATTTTTATGTAATTTTTTTATACATGAATGTATGCAAAATGGGCATAAAGCCAATATTTTGTAAGCCCATGGCTTATGTGCAAAAAAGAAAAGGCACATGAGCCATAGGATGGGCAAAATGCCATTTTGTATAGCCCAAGGGGCTATATGTAAATATATAAGCCTATATAAGGCAACATGATTATGAATAAAAAAAGACTTTTCATTCACTCAAAAAACCTAGGGTTTGTGCCTCTTTCCCCTTTCTAAAGGTCTCAAACCTTCTTCTTTCTTTGGAATTAAATCAAGAGTTTTACTCTTCTTTTTTCAAAACTAAATAGTTTTTCACCACAAAACCCACAAAGGGGAACTTGGATCTAACATCAGATCTCAAAAAGAAGAGATTTTTAAAATCTCACATCTCTTGATCTTCAAGATCCGGCCAAACAAAGGAAGAAGAAAGAGACCCATCTCCAGAAACCCCACTTTGGGGAAGAACTAGGGCTCAAGGGGAGAAGCCCTTTATCAGCTTCAAAACAGCTTAGGAGTTTAACTCCACTTTAATTTCCCTTTCGGGAGTTTCTGGGACTAAAAGCCCCTTTTTCTTGCCGGCTGTCACGACCCGAAAGAGCACCTGACTGGCCCTTGAACCATATGAAGTCTATAGGACTCCATCTGACCCAAGTAAGCCAAAAGCCCAGAAATCTAAAACCTTTTTAAAGAGTAAAGAAACATGTTTTGAAGTCAAGATTTTTAAATAACTAAGCCGAATATGCATTTTTAAAATGTGTAGTCTTTTCTGAAAAATTCGGCAGAGTTTCCTTTGTAAAAACTGGCCCCGAACGGGGTACAACAAGAATAATATATAAATGCAGTGATAAAAGGCATCCCCAAGCGGGAGCTTGCTCTTCGTCAATCGACGGTCACAACCACGAAAGCAATAGAATATACAACGCCGAAGGGCGAGGATCGAAACTCAAAAGAAACTCAACAACCTGAAAACCGTAATACTACAAGCGCGACTCTAAGGTCGAAATAATACAACACTGTTTTCTAAGTATGAAACAATATAAAAGTTTTGGTTGATGGAATTTCTAGATACAATAAATAGTACAAGTACAATGGCGGTTCTGATACAAAAGAACCCACCTACCCAAGCAAGTCGCCCGTATGAAAGCAGTGTGCCAGAAAAGCCGCTATAAAACCTGCACGGCAAAACCTGCAAGAACTGTGGCACAACGGGGATGAGTTGCCAACACACGAATAGAAAATATCTATAAGCAGAGATCAAATATATGACCCATCCTAGGTCAATACGATCGGATATATATAAACCTCAATATGAATAAGTCTGAAGCATGCTAAAGTGGCAATGTAATCTCTATATATGAGTGTAGTGCCAAGTGCTCGTGCCAGTGCCTCATGTAATAGCATATCATAAATATGAGGTGTGATCAATATAATCAAATCTGCATGTACATGGATCCCATCCACTCGTCACCCAATGACAATAAGCATTATGCATGTAAATGTCATAAAGCATATGCATAGAAAATTTGAGGATATAACCAAAACCATGGAACCTGAGTGCCTAGCATTGACACTCGAAAACATCATGAAAACCTGTGCCTAGCATCGGCACGTAAATCCTAATATATCGGGCATCCATCAGTCCGGGTCAGCCCACTCTCTCATATATCGGGCATCCGTCTGTCTGGGTCAGCCCTCTCTCAATATATCTGGCATCCGTCAGTCCGGGTCAGCCCTCTCTCAATATATCGGGCATCCGTCAGTCCGGATCATCCCTCTCTCAATATATCGGGCATCCGTCAGTCCGGGTCAGCCCTCTCTCAATATATCGGGCATCCGTCAGTCCGGGTCAGCCCTCTCTCAAAACCAGAAATATCATAGAAACAACATATCTCAATGCGCAAATCAGAAAGCATGATGCATGTGACATATAAATTAAATGCAAGTAACAATTTATCCTGCAGCAGGGAATAATAGTATGCGCATATAAGGTCATGTCCTGATGCAACAGTACTACAGTGTAGTGACATGGCAATTATCGATGATGAAGTGTGTGAGCCGGCGAGCAGTGTACGTGGAACATATGCATCATCGATAATGGTGCTGGTGTCTGAGCAGCATGATAATAATATATCAATAAACACAAGCAATGTAATGCAAATAGCATGAATATGCGGAATCGAATAATCAACGCAACAGTAAAGAATCTACCTCAATAAATATATCATGCAGCCTTGCCTTTTGAAATAAGACGAATCAGGGTTTTTGGTAAAATAAGGGCTACGGCGTTTTAAGAGAAGATGCGTCGTTTGAAAATATCCGTAGAATCCCTTTTTCCTATCCTTAAAGTATCCTCGATTCGTTAGTTTTGAAATAGGTATGACTCGGGTCTAGTCTAACGCCTACTATGCGAACTACGGATCCAACTATCAAGCCAAACAGGAGGGGTATGGAAACCACCTAAATCTGAGTCGATATATATACATATAAATATAATAGTCGGTGATCCCGCCTCAATAGTATCCTAACGATATAATATCCTCGAGTCATGAGCGCGGATCTATCATCAATATAGGCTCGTATGGTAAATCGTCGTACGGCATCCCAATAGCGGGGTACGGTCAATATCACATTATCTCATCACAAATCACGTATCACTATCATCATATCATATAATCTGGGGTACAGATCTAAGTCGAGTACAATCGATACCATCTACACAAGTATGAATGCGGGGTAAAACACATGCCCAAAGGCCCGCTAAACCATCGTGTCATATCTCGAATACGAAACCTGCCATATCGCCGATCTCACAGCCTCAAATCGAATCTCATCGACTCAACTCACATCCCAAGTACTATCCTCAAATCCCGTATATGAACACATAGTCCCTTACCCATGTATATACATACACACCTCCAAACGCGCACAGATAAAAGAAAGAATGTATGCAAGTATATGTGTACGTGTATGTGTGGGTGCAACCACCACTTTAGGGTTTCGCACTATACTACACCAATACATTCTTACCATCACTAATCCATTTTTACCATCAATAATCTTAAACAACACATAATAAATATACGTGTGTATACGTATCCGTATACATCACCACAGACTGCGGGGGTGCTTTACGCCATCCACCCGACTTCCCCCGTAGATATAATCTACTCACCTGGTCTTCGCTCGCCGAAATCGATGACGCCGCGTTTCTTCGCCTCGGAATCCTTGCGAGGGTACCTACAATAATAAACCGTCGCAATACATATTAAAATCGAGGCAGAAAACCAATACAGCGCACAGTGTGCTCATAGGTTGGAACCTATGGCCTAAATGTGCAAATCAATCCAACAATCCCTGTTGTAGATGTACGAACACCCGACAACCAAATACAAATCCAATTATCAAGAAAGTGATTTTTAAAATACGGAAAACATCGCCTAAAACACACTAAAATGCTCCCAGATTTTCCCTAGGTGATAATTAGCCAAAACTGCATATAGGAGGGGTCTAATTTAGTGCAAAATAAGCCCTGGAACAAAAATCAACCCATTCCCTTCTACTCTGGCCGCAAATTCCGGCCAGAATGATTAAACCTGCGGCCTGGGGTTTGAATTAGGGGCTCGGGTCATGGTGGTAGCTTCCTAGGTGCCTGCACAACTCACTGTCAGCTCAATTTTATTTTACGGGTCTCGGGGTGATAGCAGATTCCTAAAACCTTCCCAGATTTCACAATATCTCCGATATTGGTTTTCTAAATCCGTATTCCGGTTTTCAAATCTCAGGTTTGGGTCTCAATTCCATCACTAGGGTGTTTGTGCAGCCTCCACTAAGCTCAATTCACACAACAACTCACAATTTTCCTCAAACCCTAACTAGGTTTCCTTTAAGTCCACAACACAACCCGATATCGATTCAATTTTAACATAGGGGTATAAGTAATGCAAAAACTAATCTAATGATCCATAAATTACCTCATTTGGCAACTCAAGAATTTTCTTGAGTTGCCTCAAGTTGCCAAAATCCTTGCTTTCTTGTTCCAATGTGCAGATCTTGGGCTTGTGCATCTTTTTAATGAAATGGAGATTGGGTTTTGGAATTGTTTTTGAGGTGATTTGGGACTTGAAGATGTGAGGTGAGGTGAGGTGCAGGAGCAGCAGCAGCAACAAGAGGGAGAGGGAGAGAAATGAGTGAAGATTGATGGGGAAATGACTAAGTCTTTTGGTCAAAGAAGCCCATACCTCTCTCTCTCACACCATACCTCATATAATGATCCCTTTTCCATTTCTTTTTCTTTTCTTTTTCTCTAATTCCTTCTCACTCAAATAGTGATCACAAAATAAAACCATGGCAAGAAAAATGTAACACAAGTGTAGAAAAAGATATGTGCATGTTTTGCACAAAATTGCTTAAAAGCCGATTATCGATTTTTAATCGCGATTAGCATTAAATTAGCATATAACTAATCATAAAAACATAAAAATGGCATAATTCCCTAAAATACCCTATTTTAGAATATTCCATAATTTTTCCACAAATTTTCCCATTTATTTGTATTTAATTATACCGAAATATTAAAATATTCATTAAAATAATATTAATTTATAAAAATTCCCAAAAATACTATTTTATTATTTTGAAATGTTACAATCTACCGCGCTTAAAGAAATTCGGTCCCCGAATTTAAATTTAAACCCCCAAATACAAAAACATTTCAGTAAACATCCAAATTGTCGGGGCTCCGAAAACATCAATACGTAGTGAATATCATACAAACAGAATGCCCAAAAATACGAAATCCAAGATGACGGATATGTGATAACCGAATCATAAAATCACAAATCATAAATCATGAATACCGTCGTCGGTATATCCTCCTTCGAAGTCGAGAAGGTGCCGGTACATCCAATGCTAGCGGTGCAAGATATCTACTTGCCTCTTGCTCGCTGCTGGCGTCCTCTGCCTCTGGTTCTTTATCTTCCCTGTGGATTACCAATCTCGCAATCCATCGGCTCATCGGCCTGTCAGGTGTACTAACGGGAATGATTTCCGTTCTAGCACTTCTCTGGTCATCTCTCGGTTAACCCCCACGACCGCTCGTAAAGCAGCATGTCACTGGCATCGGCCTTTGGTCTTCTGAATACACAGTACACATCCGATCCGGGGTGCAAATATCATTGCAGCAGTGTCCTGGAAGGAATCCCGCTCAAGGTCTCTTCCGATCTTGCCTATGCCGGTCTGTACGGTGGCCGGTACTTTTGCATATCTCTTTTCTCGCTCGATGGACATCTGCGTCCTCAGCACAGGATTTTGTCGGAAATTGGTCGCATCACAACGCCTCTGTAAGCATATCAAGTCTCTAGTCTCGACGGGAAGTAATGACAGCTCGTCAGCGTCTCGCACGAACCTCTTATCCCACTCGTCTGTATCGTCGTCCATTTCGACGTCGCGTCTCTAACTGCGCACTGTAATGTCCTCGGCTACGGTCCATCCGAAGTCTTTCACACGGACTCGAAATCATAAACTCGGTATCTTCATCACTCCGTAGAAGGTATCTAGTCGAACATGTCCTCAACGTGCATATCGCAATCTCTGATGTCAGCGGAGTAGTACGTCATCTCGTCGAAATCTCGTGTGAACTATTTACTCCACTTTCCCCAACGTCGACTGATTCGGACTCATCTACTCATGGCTGCATGGACTACGCTCCAACGGCTATGCTCGTATCTGGGGTCTCCCAAGCCATATGTCCCAACCCATGATATCCGAATAATGTCGAACCATCCGATCGACTCGTCAGAACCTCATAATCCCCCAAGAGCTCAACATCTTGGGTATAGTTTAACAGTATCGAGTACATACCACAGCATCGGTGGTCCAACCGTAGAAGGGCAAACCCAAGCCTCACTAATGGCGCCATGGAACCGCCGTAAACCCTAAGGTTCAAAGGCTTTCACACAGTCATTATATCGAGTTAGGGTTTCATTCTTCTAGAGGGTCCATGGAATTGCTTGCATGTCTTTCCGAATACTTTAAACTTGGAAAATGGGTTCCTGACATTCGATCGTCTCAATCGACTCTCAACGAATCTGCGTGAAGTCGCCTCTAGCTGAAATCAATCTATCTGATGACCTCGCATCGGGTAAGCTAACAAACCGCATGTCCTAGTCATTCATCCTCAGTGACTAGCGACTCACCATCATATCTCTAAGTATATACCCATGCTGCAGTAGCTCCAATCATCTGGGCGATATCTCGTCATTTGCAGCAACAACTGGCTCATTCATCCGTACGCTGAACAACGACTCAATCCTCCAGGAAAGGCGATACATTGGCGGCCATCTTTGAATCGGTCGGCTCTAGATCTGAGTAAGACTCTCCATACTGGAAACCATCAACTCAACTGAGCCCGCTCCGGTGCATAAATCGGACGAATCACCATCGTCTCTCAAATCGGGATAGACAAGCTACCAACTGTCTCATATCTGCCTGGGAGCTCCGGCGATCTCAGCTCGTAAGCTCCGGAAGCGACATCCTATCAATCTCAGCAACAGCTGGTCCATCTGTCTGCACGGTAGGCGACACCATAATCTCTGAGGTATGCTGTACCTCAACAGTCCTCTCTCAACTGGCAGCGCTAACAATGGCCCGATCATCCGTTGTAAAACCAAGCACTCGCTTCCACAAGAGGTCACAATCATCATGAACAAGCGATATCTCATTGGTCATCACATCTTGGCTGGCCTCTATCAGTGGCTCAATCCTCTGATACCGATCGGCACGTCTGAGAAATCTCGTAAAAGCGATCTGTCAAATGCACATGGCGTGAAAACACAATAAAACGAAGCCTCTATATGTAATCTTATGTCTTTGGAATCACGCCCTGGTCAGTCCTCATCCCAGACGAGCTCATGCTGACGCAACTCGAGCCGTAGCTCACTTTGCCCGTGCAATCGTGGCAGCAAAACCATAACCAGTCTCGATAAGGATAGATCATAGGAAGGAATATAATATTGTGCAAGGAAATGTACGTCCTATGGTTTCTTAAGAGGAGTGGCGTGTCGTAAGTATGCCGCGGAACATACGTACGGTACGTCTCTCTACTCAAGTTACCTACTCTATCAACCAAGGGTCATCCTATGCGACGAAAGTTCGGGTATAATACCCCCTCGACTAAGTCTAAGTTCCATAAGGTCAAGCCTAAGTTCCGTATATATATAAACGCCCTAAGCTCCACATAGTCAAACTCAGACTCGAACCAAGGTCAACCTAGCGCTCTGATACCAATTTTGTCACGACCCGAAAGAGCACGTGACTGGCCCTTGAACCATATGAAGTCTATAGGACTCCATCTGACCCAAGTAAGCCAAAAGCCCAGAAATCTAAAACCATTTTAAGGAGTAAAGAAACATGTTTTGAAGTCAAGATTTTTAAATAACTAAGCCGAATATGCATTTTTAAAATGTGTAGTCTTTTCTGAAAAATTCGGTAGAGTTTCCTTTGTAAAAACTGGCCCCGAACGGGGTACAACAAGAATAATATATAAATGCAGTGATAAAAGGCATCCCCAAGCGGGAGCTAGCTCTTCGTCAATCGACGGTCACAACCACGCAAGCAATTGAATATACAACACCGAAGGGCGAGGATCGAAATGTAGGGTTCCTAGGCACACAAAGGAGGTTCCACAAGGCATCAAGCATGCCAAATTTAAAAAAATTTCTTGTGCCGAGAAACCCTAATGCGATCGTTGACTAGAGGCAAAGGCGAAAACGATAACTAGTTAACAACTCAACTAAGAGTGAGTGGAAATACAACCTTTGTAGATCCGGTCCTCCACCTTCATAGCTCCGTGACGATGTCCCTTCGCAGCGATCATCGGATCTCGGACTCTAGTGTTGATTTCATCGGAGAAATGATCGGGCTAGGTCGTCGACTTCGATGCCGAAGATGATCTACGTCGAGGCAACTCAAGATCAAGCTCCAACTTCACCAAGTCATGAAACTTGTGAAGAAAACACCCTATACTACTTTGCAAGTGGTAGAGGATGAAGAAATAGGAAGTGGGTTCACTTTAGAATTGGATTTCTCACTCTTTTTCTCAAGTCACCATTGAAGCTAGCAAGCTTCTTTCTTCTTGAAGAAGAAGAAGAGGAAGATAATATGATAAGAATAATGAATAAATGGAAATAAAGTCATTCTTATCATTTTATCAGCCATGGTTAAGTGTAGAGAATAAACCAAGGTTAGGTGAATGGTTAGGTTTAGGAAAGAAACAAGAATGGTCAAAGCTTCTTGAAGCTTCAAAGAAACAAACAAAAGAAGCAACCATTTCTTTTCTTGCCCTAAACTAAATAAGTAAAATAAATAGTTAAGAAAAGATAACAAAACCCTAACCATTCACTTAAACATGGTTTAAAATAAACCTACACCAAAGCTTGCATGAATCATCAAACATGATACAATCAAGTGCACAAAAATATATCACATATACAATGTGCACATCAAGTGAGAAAATCTAATTTAAGTGAACCAATACTAGTTAATGCAAAGTAATATATCAAATATATAATTATACATTAAATCATTAAATCAACACTTGATTTAACGATCCGGTCATATCGTATATGACCGACTAATATCCAATGTATCGGCCTATCAAATCAATCCTTGATTCGATAGCTAGGTTATATCGCATACAACCAATCGATACATTCATCGCGAGAATAGAATACGGTATCATATACACGTATTATTCTCAGTCCCGCACATATCTCATATGCGTTCCTATTTAGTTTCGCTTGAGCCAGGAAACCTCTGTGTAGGACTCTAAAGACTCGTCAATACGCCGACAGCAGGTGATGATCATATCAAACACCCACAAGCCGCAAGCTGTCTGCTAAACGTAACGGCCACCCGGGTATTGAGCGATCAGAAGATCGACGAGCAAGCCCGCTCACACTCCTGTGAATCCAACCAGCAACACTTACCGTACAGTCCGGTCTGTTCCTCTGATATGTCGCATATCTCGCCTAGGGGCGGTAAACGTCAGACCCCAGTAGCCCGATAAGTCGTGTCGATATGAGGTCTATAAAAGATCGAGATACTACTGGTAACACTTACCAGTAAATCTCAGCAACCCTGGCCAGGGATTTCCGGTTATAGCCAATCGAACACAATGCAACATCAACTCCCTATACCGGGAGAGACGAATCCCCTCCTATCGCTCATTGTCTCCATGTGATTCGGGACTCTACCCAAAAGCCACCGTTTTGCACGCCCTCTTGGACGTGGTAAGGTGGAAATCAAAGCACAGTAGGAATCACACAAGACTCTATGACGATCTCGGGTTTACAGACTAACCTATACCAGTGTCACCAGAGAACTGCCATCTGACGTAAGGTATAATACCATCTGGGAGTTCTCGGCGAGTCCGTCCAGTGTACCCAGTCTCCACTGAGCACCCGTATATCATCTCTGATGTTAAACACCAATGGATATGGGATCATCCATCGCCCATCTGTATGGGTCGAGAAGGTATACGCTAGTCTACTCTCGTATATCGATGCCACGTCTCGATACACCCACGACTAGGGACCTTGAACGATGTACTTATGGACTACCATGTCCCCACTAGTATGATCCGCATCATCGTCCAGGTAGTCAAGTACACATCCTAAGGGCTTTACCAACATGTAACAGATAGTCAATCAGTGTACACGTTAAGGTAAAGAGCAACCAGATAGCATACTATCATGTCGAGCATGAAAGTCCTCCCTATATATGTCCCAGCATCCACTACAATATACATCCTATGTATAGTAATGGCCTCTAGGGCATACATATAACTAACAATCTCTCAATTGCACTAGGGCCATCTGTAGCAGTGGTTGTAGTATCTCATACTCAACCATCCCATAAAAGTCTCTCTTCGGGAATAGGCCTTCGTGAGTGGATCTGCCGTGTTATCCTCTGAGTCTGCTCTCCAAACCTCGATCTCTTTGGAGATCAACCATCTCCAAGATCAGGTGATACTTTCTTAGAATATGTCTGGATCACTGATGGGACGGGCGTTCCTTGGCATAAGCCATAACTCCATTGTCACACAATGGGAGGAACGAAGTTCATCTGATGAACTAATATACATCCAGACTGCCTCTTTGGTCGCATCATAAGTAGCGATGTATCCAGCCTTTATCGTTTAGTATGCCACGGTATCTAGCTTGGAACTCTTCCAACATACCGTCCCTTTACTGAGGGTAAAGACAATGCCTACGACTGACATTCAGTCGTCCTTATCACCCAGGAACCTTTCCAGTGATTCTCCCCAGAACCAATTGATACCATCTCACTACAACTAGTGAGTATCCTAATATCCAATTAGATCTATCTCATAGATCCAAAACCCAGGATTTAGTAGGTATCACTTTGATCCTATATGGAGAATCATTGTGATAAGCGGAGATTGACCGAGCGTAGCATAGGAAACTCCTTCCCTATCAAGAGTATGTCATCCACGTACTCTACGTGGATCAACACCATACTCCCTACTACCTTTTTGTATATACAAGGTTCATCTACCATTTTGATGATGTCAAACTCTTTGACTAACACATCAAAACAGACGTTCCAACTCCGCGATGCCTGCTTTATCACATAAAACATCTTACACACGTTTCCGCTGCTCCCACTGTTTACGAAGCCCTCTGGCTGTGTACTTATAGACGTTCTCTTCTAAAACATCATTTAGAAAAACAGTCATGGCACCCAACCGCCAGATATCGTAGTTATGGTATGTAGCCGTGGCAAGTAGGATCTGGATGGACTTAAGCATAGCTCCTTAGAAAAGGTTTCTTCATGATCCATACCTGGTCAATGATACAAACCTCTAACAAGTCTAGCTTTGAAAGTCTCAACTTTTCCATGTACACCAAGTAATCTTCTTGAGATATACTTGCTCCTGATGGGGATTTAACCCTTCAGATAAAGCAACTAAAGTCCATACTTTGTTGGTGTATAAGGATTCCATCTCAGATCACTAAGCATCCAGCCATTCTTATAGAGTCTCACTCCTGATGGCCAGCTCGAAACTAGTTGGGTCATCATCTCATGATGCAATGCTCGCTTCCACTGTCATAGAGAAACCGAAGTAACTCTCAAGTGGGTGAGGAACCCTACGAGATAGACGGAGAGGCTGAGGTTCGTTGGTTACTATTGAATCCTTCGATTCTACCAAATCATCAGCTGCAGTTTGTATAGCTGGAACATTTCCAGTTCTACATAACCGACCTTGCCTCGAGCTTGTCCGGATTTTGCTTTTAGACATAGGCCGGACAACCCCAAATCTTAACCAACTTAAGATATGGGCTCTTCCCTTTCCATATCTCATATGAAGTAGTAGGCAACTGATTTGATCAGAACCCTATTCAAAAGGTATGCAACTTCATAAGTGCATAACACCCAAGACTCAGTAGTACTCATCATAGAGCACACCATATCACATAGGATGCAATTGCTCCGCCCCGATATACCATCGTGCTATGGTGTATGCGGAGGAGTAATGCTGAGAGAGAATCTCATTCTCCTTTAGAATTGTCCAGGATTTCCGTGCTCAAGTATTCTCCTCCCTGATCATATCAAAGGACATAATACTTATACCCGTTTTGGTTCTCTACTTCTAACTTATATTCTGTGAATATCTCAAAAGGTTTGGACTTGTGTTTCAACAGGAACATATGTCTGAATCTTGAGAGATTATCACAGAATTTAATGAAGTACAAAGAACCGGTCTTGGCATTTGTAGACAGGGGACCTTCATACATCAACATGTATCATCCCTAGAGTTCAGTAACTCTTTCTCTGTTTCCAATAAACGGAGCTATGGTCATCTTATCTCTGTGACATGACTGGCAAGTTTCACAAGATGTAAATTCAAACTAATTTAAAAATGCATCTAAATGTAACTTCAGCCAGTCGGGTCGCATTGATATGACCTAGTCTACAATGCCTGAAGAATGATTCGTTCATTTCTGAACTCTTCCACTTGTTTGTGTTCTATATACTAAGAACCGTAGTTTGATTTAGAACAACAATGCTTTTAGATAACGTGCCTGAACCGATCAACTTTTGATATAGGAAATGTTCAAAACATTATCCAACAATACAAAATTATATCCTTCTTTAATAAATAAAGAGACTGATATGATTTTGCATATCAGGTTCGGTATCTAATAGCATTTGTTCAGAATCAATGTATTCTGGTAATACAGGGTGACAGTGACCAACAGACTTGGCTGCAACACTTGCACCGTTTTCTGCCTCATGAAACTTATCACCCGTTCTCGGTTCTTTACCTATCTCTATCCCATGTAACAAATTACATATGCGGGATCCTGATCCGGTATCAAATACCCAGGACGTAGAGGATACAGAGAAACCGTTCTTTGTAACGAACATACCCGAAGATGATGCATCAATATGCACTTTCTTCGTTTGGACAGCACGGGAAATCTGGTATTCCCCAATTCCTGCTCTGTCTTATAACAATTATAAGTTGGAGCGGGACCAACTTTCCCCAGCTCAGTATAACAAGCGGGTTCGATCAATATATCCGTTTTATTATCTTGATTAAGGCGTGATATGGTCGCTACCTGGAGAGAGAGAGAAGAAAACACTGAGCGTATGCTCTTGCAAGATGAGATTGGTTATTATTTTATCTAATCAGGATGGCTCCCACTGTTTTTATCAAATCTTCCTTCAAACCCTAAAAGGAAAGACTAGCCGGGATTAATTACACGCTACAAGTTCGCCAATCTTTCAGCCAGGCCAGTGTCGGTACTTTGAGAGAGGTTCCCCGTGCTTTCGCACGGACCTAATTAAAGTAAACCTCGTTTTCCCAGAGGCGTAACCCCATTGACACCTTTCTAGTCACCTACTTGATCGGCTAATTGTAATATGTAAAACTCTCCCAGGAGTAACAATTACTCGCAATGGGTATCGGGATCTAACTATCTCATAGAAGGTATGCAATCTCATTGCAAATTTCAACACTTGAAATTCCCGATAATTTTGCCCCTAACGTGCTATGACCTTGACGAAAGCCAACAAACCATAGCCCGCTAGTCAAGTTCAACCCGTCATTTCTTGATTGAATTAAACCCACCTGCACGACCCTTGACGAAAGCCAACAAAGCCGCACGACTACCCTAATCCAATCGCATCGTATGCAGCAGATAAGCAGCATATAGCTACCGCACACTGCACCTTGACGAAAGCCAACAAATGTAGTACGAATACTATATACAACTTATCTGAAATGACGGAGGGCTACGACAGGTTTTTCTGAAAACCTATTGCGTAATGAACTTGATATCATTGTAGGATCGAATGAATTTTGAAATGGAGTGTTTTTGAGGCTTTTCTAGTTTTGCTAAAGGGGTCACTCCCGGTGAAGGGATCGTCGGCCCTTTCCTCATCGAATAAGGTGCAGGATATATCATATATACGGCTGTGCAAAACAAAAACTATATAAGCAATCAAAAGACAAACCGAGGGTTGTAGCATCTGCCAGTTATTGCTAAAGGAGTCACTCCCGGAGAAGGGATCTCGGTCATTTCCTTATCGAATAAGGTGCAGGATGTTCTACAAGGAACACCGCAATGCAAAGCAAGAACTGTAGCTACTTGGTTTTTGAAAATTCGATTACACAACATCTTAGGTTCCTTTTCTTTCATTAATCATATTAATGAAGTCCCATCATTTAAGTTACCTAAACATCACAGATAAATACGACGTACACTTATGCCATCCGCATTCGCCTCGATGTCCCCTCGTGCACCGTTAGGTTAGGTAACTAATGACAGAGCGGGGCAGGGCTAGCGCGGGTGTAAAACATAAGTAACGTCTATATAATATATCATATATACTATATACAGTATTTATCACAGAACATCAAATGATCACATCACAGATATCGCAGCAGAAGAAACATATGAAACATTGGATATACTAGGACGTCTGTGTATTCAATACGAGCCAGTATAAAACACGGATTCCACGGTCGCGATGAATAGCCAAACCCACACCTCTAGACCCCTACGAGAGCGGCAAGCAACCCTACCAATTCTAAAGTTAGGAGACCCGGACTTGACTCCTCGAGTTGGTCTCCCACTGGACTCTAGAACCCGGTTACTTGTGCTCCCCTCCTTGGGTCTATCCTAGTGCGGAAAAGTAAATAATATACAAATAGTGACATCTTCCGCTACCTGGAAGTGCCCCAATAAAAGAATATTACATACAAGTTTTTACATGAATGAAAATGAAAAACACTCATCTCACATAAAAAAAACCCGGCTATTCAAACACGACGATCCAATATAACATATCCAGCAATACATAACATCACATGTCATCAACGTAAGTAAACATGCATATCCCAATTGTCGTTGACATATAGCAACGAAACCGGAGATATCACATATTACACTTACGGTCACAGAAAAGAAAGTGTAAAACTAGAACAGTTGGAATCCGCAACCTACTTAGACATCGCATGCCTAACAATTATAAACCCCGTATTTTAGTCTCATTATCGAAAACTATTTTCAATATTAAGTCGGGCAATTCAACAAGATTCCCGATATCCTGATCGAATGCTCGTCGCAAACTTTAGTAGGCGGCCGCACCCCCGACGCCGTCGACGAAGTGCACCAAGGCGGAACACCGCTGCCGCGAGCACCCGAACGGATGCTTTCGGCGACGGGGTTCTTCTACAGTCACTTGGTCAGGGCTATGGGATGAGGCTGTCTATTAAGTTTACCCGGCGAGTATCCGCTTACGCTACGTGATTGTGACGGACTTTTGATCGCATCAAAATTCCGTGGCAACCGATCAAGTGAGACTAAAGTGCTATGTTTATAACATTCATATCAGTTATCTCATAACTACTTGTGGATTCCAAGTATTGTATCCCATTCCAGATAAATAGAAAATGTTAAACTTTCCGATCGAACATTCAAACACCCAAGTTTTCCCGAAACAGCTCAACACATGAAACAAGTTTAAAAACATCCAGTTCATGCCTCAGTACCAACGGTCCAGACGTAGAAGGGTCAAGCCAACGCCTCACATGTGGCACGCCGTACTGCCCCAAACCCGAAGGTTCAAAGGGCGGTTCAAAGGGCAGTTCAAGACGGTCACATAATCGAGTTAAGGTTTGTTGTCTTCTAGAGGATCCATTGCGTTACTTGCACTACTTAGAACATTATTAAACCACGGAAAGATCCAACACTTGGAAATTTCCCGACAGGGGAAAAAGTGGGTATTTATATCCGGTCGAACATTTTAACATATTCTAAAATTATCCGGAAAAACACAGACGAAGTTAAACTTCCCGATCGAAACACCGAGTCCCCAATACAACCCAGAAAACTCAACTCTTGAGTAGAATTTAAAAATTCACTGAAAATACAGCACTAAAATATAGGAATTACTGTGCAAATTTCAAAACTTAATGTGACAGAATGGCTACGGAACCGCCGCACGATCCATGCTCGTGCCGCGGTTCCGCCGCGCTTTAGTAGAGTTGCACGCACGTGTTCCACAGTAACTTCTAAAAAACCAAGCTGATTTTTCTGCATATTTTTAATTCACAAAAATCCCAGTTTTTAAAAAATGTACAGAGAAGAATTTAGAATTAGGGTTTCGGGTTCGATCGGGTTTCTAACTTCGTCTACTCATCGCCTAAGGCTCTAGCTAGGCTCTGATACCACTGTAGGGTTCCTTGGCACACAAAGGAGGTTCCACAAGGCATCAAGCATGCCAAATTAAAAAAAAATTCTTGTGCCGAGAAACCCTAATGCCATCGTTGACTAGAGGCAAAGGCGAAAACGATAACTAGTTAACAACTTAACTAAGAGACCGCTACTTTTTACGCATGCCCCCTCGCGAGGATTACAACCCGCCGGAACACCTTCTGGTCTCGGGACACCCTGGGGTAAGAGCCTATGCTTCGCCACACTGTCACACAGTGAGAACCCCCCATAGGTCGACATCCAATGACTAGTAGCTCTGATGGACCCGTTGGTGCCACGGCGACCCCATTGGATGGGGTGGCTGCCTGACCTACAGTGGTATCAGAGCCTAGCTAGAGCCTTAGGCGATGAGTAGACGAAGTTAGAAACCCGATCGAACCCGAAACCCTAATTCTAAATGGAAATAAAGTCATTCTTATCATTTTATCAACCATGGTTAAGTGTAGAGAATAAACCAAGGTTAGGTGAATGGTTTGGTTTAGGAAAGAAACAGGAATGGTCAAAGCTTCTTGAAGCTTCAAAGAAACAAACAAAAGAAGCAACCATTTCTTTTCCTGCCCTAAACAAAATAAGTAAAATAAATAGTTAAGAAATGATAACAAAACCCTAACCATTCACTTAAACATGGTTTAAAATAAACCTACACCCAAGCTTGCATGAATCATCGAACATGATACAATCAAGTGCACAAAAATATATCACATATACAATGTGCACATCAAGTGAGAAAATCTATTTTAAGTGAAACAATACTAGTTAATGCAAAGTAATATATCAAATATATAATTATACATTAAATCATTAAATCAACACTTGATTTAACGATCCGGTCATATCGCATATGACCGACTAATATCCAATGTATCGGCCTATCGAATCAATCCTTGATTCGATAACTAGGTTATATCGCATACAACCAATCCATACATTCATCGCGAGAATATAATATGGTATCACATACACGCATTATTCTCGGTCCCGCACATATCTCATATGCGCTCCTATTTCGTTTCGCTTGAGCCAGGAAACCTCTGTGTAGGACTCTAAAGACTCGTCAATACGCCGGCAGCAGGTGATGATCATATCAAACACCCACAAGCCGCAAGCGGTCTGCTAAACGTAACGGCCACCCGGGTATTGAGAGATCAGAAGATCGACGAGCAAGCCCGCTCACACTCCTGTGAATCCAACCAGCAACACTTACCGTACAGTCCGGTCTGTTCGTCTGATATGCCGCATATCTCGCCTAGGGGTGGTAAACGTCAGACCCCAGTAGCTCGATAAGTCGTGTCGATATGAGGTCTATAACAGTTCGAGAAACTACTGGTAACACTTACCAGTAAATCTCAGCAACCCTGGCCAGGGATTTCCGGTTATAGCCAATCGAACACAGTGCAACATCCACTCCCTATACCGGGAGAGACGAATCCCCTCCTATCGCTCATTGCCTCCATGTGATTCGGGACTGTACCCAAAAGCCACCGTTTTGCACTCCCTCTTGGACGTGGTAAGATGGAAATCAAAGCACAGTGGGAATCACAGAAGGCTCTATGGCGATCTCGGGTCTACAGACTAACATGTACCAGTGTCACCAGAGAACTGCCATCTGACGTAAGGTATAATACCATCTGGGAGTTCTCGGCGAGTCTGTCCAGTGTACCCAGTCTCCACTGAGCACCCATATATCATCTCTGATGTCAAACACCAATGGATATCGGATCATCCATCGCCCATCTGTATGGGTCGAAAAGGTATACGCTAGTCTACTCTGGTATATCGATGCCCCGTCTCGATACACCCACGACTAGGGACCTTGAAGGATGTACTTATGGACAACCATGTCCCCACTAGTATGATCCGCATCATAGTCCAGGTAGTGTAGGGTTCCTAGGCACACTAATGAGGTCTCACAAGGCATCAACCATGCCAAATTCAAAAATTTCCGGTGCCGAGAAACCCTAATGCGATCGTTGACTAGAGATTAGGCGAAACATGCAACTAGTTAACAACTTAACTGCTAAGTGAACGAAAATACAACCTTTGTAGATCCGGTCCTCCACCTCCATAGCTCCGTGTTGACGTCCCCCCGCTGCGATCATTTTATCCCGGACTCTAGCGATGGTTTCGTCAAAGAAATGATCGGGCTAGGTCGTCGACTTCGATGCCGAAGATGATCTACGTCGAGGCAACTCAAGATCAAGCTCCAACATCACCAAGTCATGAAACTTATGAAGAAAACACCCTATACTACTTGGCAAGTGGTAGAGGATGAAGAAATAGGAAGTGGGTTCACTTTGGATTTGGATTTCTCACTTGGATTCATCACTTAGACATTTTCAAGAAAAGGTTTTCTTTCTTCTTTCTTCAAGAAGAAGAAAAAGAAGAAAAAGAATATGGAAAAAGAATTGTTTCAAAAAAGAAAATCCAAGTGATGGTTATCATATTGCAACCATGGTTTAGTGTAGAGAATAAACTAGGGTTTACTTAAAAGGTTAGGTTAAGGGTAAAACAAAATGGTAGACTTTTTCAAAGATGCTTTGAAGCTTCAAGAAGCTTCAAGCAAAGATTGAAAAGAAAGCCACCATTTCATTATATTTTCATAAAATAAATAAAATAAAACCCTAAACCCTAACCATTAACTAAACATGGTTTAAAAAAAACACTAACCCAAGTTTGCATGTATCATTAAACATGATACAATCTTGTGCACAAAAATATATCACATATACAATGTGCACAATCAAGTGAGATAATCAATCTTAAGTGAACCAATACTAGTTAATGTAAAATAATATATCAAATATATAATTATACATTAAATCATTAAATCAACACTTGATTTAACGATCCGGTCATATCGTATATGACCGACTAATATCCAATGTATCGACTTATCGAATCAATCCTCGATTTGATAACTAGGTTATATCGCATACAACCAATCGATACATTTTTCACGAGAATAGAATACGGTATCACATACACGCATTATTCTCGGTCCCGCACATATCTCATATGCGCTCCTATTTCGTTTCGCTTGAGCCAGGAAACCTCTGTGTAGGACTCTAAAGACTCGTCAATACGTCGGCAGCAGGTGATGATCATATCAAACGCCCACAAGCCGTAAGCGGTCTGCTAAACGTAACGGCCACCCGGGTATTGAGCGATCAGAAGATCAACGAGCAAGCCCGCTCACACTCTTGTGAATCCAACCAGTAACACTTACCGTATAGTCCGGTCTGTTCGTCTGATATGTCACATATCTTGCCTAGGGGTGGTAAACGTCAGACCCCAGTAGCTCGATAAGTCGTGTCGATATGAGGTCTATAACAGTTCGAGAAACTACTGGTAACACTTACCAGTAAATCTAAGCAACCCTGGCCAGGGATTTCCGCTTATAGCCAATCGAACACAGCACAACATCAACTCCCTATACCGGGAGAGACGAATCCCCTCCTATCGCTCATTGCCTCGATGTGATTCGGGACTGTACCCAAAAACTACCGTTTTGCACGCCCTCTTAGACGTGGTAAGGTTGAAATCAAAGCACAGTGGGAATCACACAAGACTCTATGATGATCTCGGGTCTACAGACTAACCTGTACCAGTGTCACAAGAGAACTGCCATCTGACGTAAGGTATAATACCATCTGGGAGTTCTCGGCGAGTCCGTCAAGTGTACCCTGTCTCCACTGAGCACCCGTATATCATCTCTGATGTCGAACACCAATGGATATGGGATCATCCATCGCCCATCTTTATGGGTCGAGAAGGTATACGCAAGTCTACTCTGGTATATCTATGCCCCATCTCGATACAACCACGACTAGGGACCTTGAAGGATGTACTTATGGACTACCATGTCCCCACTAGTATGATCCGCATCATAGTCCAGGTAGTCAAGTACACATCCTAAGGGGTTTACCAACATGTAACAGAGAGACAATAAGTATACACGTGTAACGTTTTGAAAATCGTTTCGGTGAAATTTCGAAAAAACGGTAAAATAAGGGGGTTTTCCTGTAAAAAGTCAAAATACAAATATCTTTATTATAAAATTAAATATACATATTCTAGCTATGAATTTGCTAGTATTTGGTGTTTATTGAGTCACTAGTGAAATTTCAAATTTTCTGAAAATTTTTCGGAAATTAATTATTTTAATATTATTTTAGGCCGTCACTAATACATTTAATTAGGGAAAATTACAAATTGGAATGAGTTGAAACAAATTTTGTGTATCATAACACATTAAACAAAATTTTATCATATGGTTTTTGAAATGAAATGGTTTGCCAAAACGGTTTAGAAAATATCGAAGAAAAAAGCTTTTTTTCGGTGAAATTAGTGTTAATGGGAATTGGGGTAATACATTTATCTTTTTCCCTCACCCACAGTCACCCACACCCTCTCTCCCCTCTCTAAATCAGCAGCCCCAAGTGCCCCCTCATTTTCCCACTTGAATGGCTAAAAGAAAAGAAATGAAAAGAAATGAGAAGAAAGGGTAATATATATAAGTATTGGTCGGGTTGACTTGGACTTTCTTTGACTTGACTTTTCTCCCCACACCCATACACTTCACTCCCATCCTTCCCCATTTCTGGCCGAGCCCTCCCCAAGTGCAGCCCCCCAATTTTCTCCTCTCATTTCCTCATCAAAAACCTATCAAAAACCTCCAAAATTACATCACAAATCAAGCTAAAACCCAAATCCAACTCTTACCCATTTTTCCTTGACCTATTCTAGTGTGGATCTTGGAGCAAGAAGCAAGTTTATGAGGCTAGGTTGGATGTTGATTCAAGTTTTGTGAGGTATAAATCCTTGTTCCATGGGTTGTTTGTTGCTTAGTTACTTAATTGTTGCTATCATACCTCATTTGAAGCTAATTAGGTGTTTAATTAGGTTTAATTGCTTGGTTGGAAAATTCAAGAAAAGGGTTTGTAAATCAAATTAGGATTTTCTTCATTGGGTATTGATCTTGATGTGGGGATTAACATGTTAATATGATGCTAAAACTAACCTAGTTGCTAGTTTACTAATTGATGCTTGTAATTGTTAAAATTGGAATTTTATGCAAACTAGGTTTTGGAAATTTATTGCAAATGTTAGACTAAAAATCTAATTAGGTTTTTCATGACTTCATTAACATTATTAAGTGTAGTTTAATGTTTTAGATCATGCAAATCTAAGCTAGATTATAGTTTGTGTATTTTTGCAATGAAATTGTTAAAATTTAGGTATTTTGTAAACTAGAATTTTAGGGTTTTTGGAATTTAATGAGATTAAATTATGGGAATTGTTTTTATGACTTATTTAAGATATTTAGTGAATATTGTGGCCGCTAGATTCATTTATACATCGAGTTTTGTACTAAAACGGTGATTTGTGCTTGCTAGATTTTCGGGAAAATGACTTTTTAAGTGAAATTGGGGTTTTTGGGAATTTTAAGCTATTTTATATTATAATTAGTGCTTGTAATTATACAAATGAGTGTGTTGGGAGCTTTCTCGATGGTTTGGCGTTTGTACGCCGACGTCGAGAGTTTTTGGATCGATTTGTGAAGGCAACCATAGGTTTTGACCTATGTGGGATTCATGCGTCGTTTTGGTCATGAGTCGGATTTTAATGCGATACGGTGCGTTATGATATGTAGGTACCCCATGTGGACTTCGAGACGACAAGCAAGCGCGTGGCGACGTCGGCACCGGCGAGCGAGGACCAGGTGAGTAGATTTATATCTACGGGGAGAAGTCGGGTGGATGGCGTATAGCACCCCCGCTGTTCGTGGTGATGTATACGAATACGTATACACACATTTATTGATTATATTTTGTTTGAGTTTATTGGTGATAAATATGGATGGTTTAGTATCGCGAAACCCTAGAGTAGTGGTCGCACCATACATGCACACACCCACCCATACTTGCATACATTCTTCTTCTATTTGTGTTTTCGGGAATATATATTTAGTTATGTGTTCACATGGGTATGGGACTATGTGATCACATACGGATTTGAGGATGATACTGTTGGAGATAGTGCCCTCAGAGTCAATTATTAGGTCACTGGTACGTGATTGCAATGATTGATGGAGGACCTATCCCGGTAGGACAGTCATACTCGAGATGATAGTATGCTATCTGGTTTACCTTTATCATCGTGTACTGCTTTAGGTGACCTTACAGGTCGCTATTACACGTTGGTAGAGCCCCTAGGATTCTTGCTTGACCACCAGCAGTATGAGGGCGATCATATAAGTGGGAGCTGGGGTCTATAAGCATATCCTTAAATGGTCCCTAGTCGTGTGAGTTTCGAGACAGGGCATCGATACTCCAGAGTAGACTAGTGTATACAGTCGAGACCCCGACGAGGGGCGGTGGCCGGTCTCACAAGCCACTGGTGTCAGTTGGTTCACCTAAGATGTATACAGGTGCTCATTGGGTTATGAGTACACCGGACAGGACTCGCCGGGAACATGCTAGTTGGTCATATACCAGACGTCAGATGGCAGTTCCCTGGTGACATGTGTACAGGTTAGTTCATCGACCTGGGGATCGTCATTTGTCTTGTGTGAGTTCCCACTGTACTTTGATTACTACCCTACCACGGCTCAAAGGAGTCGTGCAAACAAGTTTTAGTTGGGTACTGTCCCGAGCCACATGGAGGCAGTGAGCGCATCTTCAGGGGTTCGTCTCTCCCGGTATTGGGGGTGAGGTCGCGCTGTGTCTAGGAGAGCCATTACACGAAGCTCTCGGCCGAGGCAAGGAGATTTACTGGTAGGTATTCCAGTAGTATCTCAGGGTGTTCTGGGCTACACTCCGACACGACTTGTACCGCTTTTGGGGGTCTGACATTTACCAACCCCCTAGGCCCGCCATGTGATGCTCACAGACGAACGGACCGGACTGTACGGATATTATCACTGACAGGCTCAGTAGGGTTGTCAGGCTGAGTTCGCTCACTGACGTCCCTTTTAGTCAATACCCGGTAGCCCGTTACGTATTGGCTTATACCTCTGACGTGCTAGTGGTTAAATCCACAACCAAGGTGTTGACGAGTCTTTAGAGTCCCCCACATTCAGTTACTCAGCTTTCGGGCGAAAGGTTGTAGAGGCCGTATGGAGATATGGCAGGGTCCGATCAGATACGTGCGATATTGCACAGATCAGGATCGGACAGTTTGTACTACAGGCCGTATGGTTATATGGCAGGGTTCGATCAGGTACATGCGGTATTGCACGGATCAGGATCGAACGGATCATACTAGCCGGTTTTGGTATAAGCCGGATCCTAGTATAGTACAGTGTAGATTTTGTCTCATTGCATTTGTATTTCGGTCGGAATACAAATGCGGGTGTGTATGCACAGTATCGGGGTTTTCCTGTAATTTATTACGGGACCAGTTTTCTGGAGTTGCCAGTTTGCTTTCCGTTTCGGCCAATTTCCTTTGTATCGTTCATTGGCCGAAGATTGGTGGAGGATGGCTTATTTGCATTGTTGCAAATAGGCATTTGTGGAGAGGGGTTCTTTGCATATATTTGTATCATGATGGTTTTATGATGGAGCCCATCCCTTGACCTTGACTTCTTGACTTCTTCTTGTCATCTTGTTTTGACTTGTGGAAAGATGATGGTTGCTTTGGAGTGTTGGGTTTTGTTGTGATCATTTGATTGTTTCATCATCACTTGCTTTCCACCCACCCCCTTGTCTTTGTTCTCTCTCTCCAATCACCTAAGGGGGCCGGCCACTATTGGAAAGGGATGAGGGAAATGCTT
The DNA here is from genome assembly GCA_030015575.1 of Agapanthus africanus. NCBI lineage: Eukaryota > Viridiplantae > Streptophyta > Magnoliopsida > Asparagales > Amaryllidaceae > Agapanthus > Agapanthus africanus. Next base: position 631,249,080 of record JASDDO010000019.1, read on the forward strand.
CTCTTTTGGTTGGGAGAAAAATGATACTCTCATTCTTTGGATATCACATTTTTCCTCACCTCTCTCCAAGTTCTTTTTCCTCCACCACAAAGGCATCTCCATGAACCCCAAAATTGAGACTTGCTCACTAGATATTCTACAGCAAATCTTGGGCACGTCGACTAGCCAGCTTCGTGCCCGAGTTGCCTCGGCATTGAGGTGGGAGCCCGTAAAAGAAGTAGGCGATGTGGTGCACTTCCGGCGACGAGGTGGAGATAGGACATTCCGCAGCAGATCGGGACGACGACGAGAAGACTGGAGGACTTGGATCAGTCAGTATATCTCTCTTCCCCATCTTGTAGTTAGCTAGGACTAGTTAATGGTTCGATCCGGGTATTAGTGCGCGGCGGTTTGCCAGTTCAAGAAAAATTAAAGTTTATCACCGCTTCCGCATTTGGCCGTCGGATTGACGGCCGGGGCGCCGCCGTGCACTTACAGTGGTATCAGAGCCTCGCCATTAACTTAGTCTAGCTTTATTTAATGTGTTTTGCATTTCCGATCGACCAAAATTCCAAAATCCGCATTTTTGCTTGCATCAGTTTTCTGTTGAAATTTTTTGGTGTCTAAAAATTTTTCAGGTTACAGAAAAGTGATCTACTAGAAAAAATAAGAATTCTGTAAAAATTCGATGCAACAACTCCACAGTAGGAGCGCGGAACCGCGGCCAAACACCCTTTTGGGCCGCGGTTCCGCCGCACACTGTTGGGTTCCCTGTACCAAATTTCTACAGTATCTTTCTGGGGTTAAAATTGGGGTTTTGGAATAATAACATTGGGCCCAGAATTTCTTGATCTGCTGCTGTAATGCTTGGGGCCCACTTGTTAAAATTTGATCGATCGGATATTTTAAACATATTATTTCACAGTATTTACATTATATCTGCGACCGTGAATGTCACTCGATCGGTAAATCCGGTCTAACTGCTATAGCCCGGTTAGACGGATTTGCGAACGAGACTTTCACGTTGATGTTCTGTTTTTGCTGTGATGTTGCGGATCGGTCGTGGGGGATAGCCTGGATGCAATGCTAGTACAGTTCTGTTGTATTATGTACATTTGATATTGCGGGGCGAGCGTCCGACATGTGGACTGCCGTCACTGCCTGTTTGTATTATTTTTTTGGGGCACGACCAGGTTGCGGTCGATGTTCCCATTGTATGTATATTTTACTTTCTGTACTAGGATTGCCCCGCGGAGGGGTGCACGGATAGCCGGGTTCTGGAGGGCAACAAGCCCGCATCTCATGGCATTGAAACGGAATGGGGCTTTACTCTAGAATTGGCGGGCTATTCGCCGTACTCGTAGGGGGTACAGGTTGACCCAGGAGGGGTGCCTAAGTTACCGGATGCCGTGAAGTGCTGGGTGGTCCATTCACGGTGCTGAAGGGGGCTGCCTCGCTTCAGGTTTTGGCGGGTAACTTGCCGCGCCCATAGGGGTCTAGGTTTTCATTGCACAGGCTATCCACACGACCAGGGGAACGTCGGGTTTCAGTAGTGGCTCTGTGAAACCCGGGGATCCCAGATATCTGTAATGTTTCTGTGATGCTGTATATTTTCTGTGATGTTGCATTTTATCACGCCTTGAGCGAATATAATATATTGGTATATATATTAGTAGATGTTGTATATGTTTTGCATCCGCGCTAGTCCAGTCCCCGCTCTGTCGTTAGTTAGCTAACCTAACGGGTAATGACGGGACCAAGTGGCGAATGCGGATGGCATATACGTACATCAGTATATTTTCGTTCTTTGTGGTGTGATCAATTGATGGGACTGCGTTGATTCGGATCAATGCAAGTTAAAAACAAACCTAATCTGATGTTGTTGGAACACTTTTCAAAAAGCTGTTATTGCAAGGATGTTCACTTTTGTTTTGCACAGTGATATTCGGTTATGAATATCCAGCACGTCAGTCGACGAGGCAAGGGCCGAGATCCCTTCACCGGGAGTGACCCCTTGGACAAAAAGTTTGCGTCAAGGCATTAACTTCACTATAGCCGATTACTTTTGCTTTGCACCGTGATATTCAGTTGGAATATCCTGCACCTCATTCTACGGGGAAAGAGCCGAGATCCCTTCACCGGGAGTGACCTCTTTAGCAACGGTTTTCGTCACTATATTTTTAAAAAGCTATCCGTTCCTTCAACGATATCAAGTTCACTACGTTAAATGTTTTCGCCAGAAACCATTCGTAGCCCTCCGTCATTTCATATGGATGGTCAATAGTATTCAAGCTGTGTATGTTGGCCAAAGTCAAGGCACAGTGATTGGTAGCTATTGGGGTATTCATATGCAGCATAGATAGATACGTTGGTTTGGGACAGTCGTACTGCCATTTTGGCCAAAGTCAAGGGTAGGTACGGGTGGATTCAAATTAACCTGGAGAATGACGGGTAGAACTTGACATGTGACTTATGATATGTTGGCCAAAGTCATGGTCATAAGAGCATGGGGCAGAAATCACATCGGGAGTTTCAAAAGAACTGAAACTTGCCAGATATACGCATACCTTCTGGAGTGTGATGATGTGAGCGGATTCCGTCACGTTATCATGCGATGAGAGTTGGATCCCGATTCCCACTGATGAGTTAGTTTACTCCTCGGGTGACCCCGACTAATTCTTCTTTCAGGTTTGGAGGAGAATTTGAGGTACAGTGGGAGGTTTCCAGATTAGATAAATTGGTAACCTTTCTGATCTAGGTTAGAGTGCACGCTGAGTGTTTCTTTTCTCTCTCTCTTTGGCAGCGACCATTGACTTGACCCTAAGACTATGACTCAGTGACCAAGTTGACTGAACCTTCTTAAACACTGGCTTTTGGATTGTCAGAGTTGCAAACCTCATTGCCACTCCTACTTTTACCCTTTTCTCCACGACACCCCGTATTACTACGAACGTCCACTTCCATTGGACAAAACCATCGTATGGTTATATACGAACTCGAAGGGATTTATTCGAGGATGGTTTTCGGTTCTGGAGAAAACGGATAGGATTATTCAGTTGTCTTTTCCTTTTACCTTCTCTCAGATTGCGAGTACTCCTTGGTTGAGGAGATAGTACACCTATTATGCAAATTGGATAGTCTTCTTCCAAACCTTAGGCTGGTGCCGACCGGTAGGGAATGAAGAAAACCAGTTAGCCAAAATGATGTACAGAAGGTATTAAGTTAAGACAAAGCAAGGGATTAGTAAGAGGGCAAAGTAAATTGCGACTGTTATTCATGACCATACCAAGTATTCCTTTACCACTCCCAAATCACCTTTGTAATTCTCCAGGACACTCCGTATCACTACGAAGATCCACAATTTATTGGATACTCCATCGTATGGTTATATACGAACTCGAAAGAAACTTGTTCCAGTTCGGGGATGGATTCTGGTTCAGGAGAAATAGGAATAAGGTTTGTTCAGGTGTCTTTTATCCTCACCTTCTCTCGCATTGCGAGTACTCCTAGGATTAGGACAGTACACCCATTATGCTTATTGGATAGTCTTCTTCCAAACCATAGGCTGGTGCCGAACGGTAGGGATGGAAGAAAACCATTTGGCTTAAGGGGTGTGCAGAAGGTAATGACTAAAGACATATAAAGGGATTTGGAGAAGTGGCAAAGAATTATACGGTTACAGTCGTGAATCTGGAAGAGACATTACTAGGAATACCCGGATACCCCATCGAAACATTTCAATGTTTCAGTTTCACTGTGTACTATTAAAAGAAAACTGATTTCCCGATTAGATACTTACTCCAGGGTATGTATTTAACAGGTATGATTCTCACATCTGTATGGTTTTACAGATGATGAGTGGGAGTAAATTATTGGGAATTAGGTGATCATCCTCATTATATCGGGATTCGTTGTAATCGATGATATTTGAGGAAGTCACCTGGATTGTTTGCCGGTCGGCAAATATTTGGTTTTGAATATCCGCTGTCATGCACCAATTTCAAATTGATATATCTGTACGTCTATTTTCATAGAGTGAGATATGCCTTTTTTGAAATTATGTTTACGACATTTACCTATATCAGTGGATGGTTAGGTAAGGAGCATTAAACAGCGGTGTAATTCTTCTTAACCATAAGTACAATTTTCAACCTACGACACACAGTGAATGAGTTTTCAAGACTCAAAGGACTTATACAGAGTATTGTATGTTGTCCAGGGTCCATCAGGACAGAGGGGTTGGTCCTCGTACTATATTCGGTTTACTTATGACTTCTCTAGTTTTTAGACAGGTGTTTCGTAGGAAACACAGGGTCCGAATTTTGAGAAGTTATAGGTATTTGAATAGAGTAGAGAACCAGGTGTAGCAAGTATCGGGATTCTTCAAAGTGATCGAAGATGTAGATACTTGTCAATGGTATTCAGTTGATAGTAGTGATTAAGAGAACTTGCTTCTCTTTCAGGTTACTCATAATTGGAAATGCTCCTAAGTTGTGTAACGCTGATCGGCCTCCTTCCATTTAGTTGACATGCACTGGAGACAGCTGCATGATTTGGATCTGGTTCAATTAAATCAGTGCCTCTGTTTCTATATTGGATATAGAACAGTTCATATCATAACGATGTTAAGGTACGGGGAGTTGTCCGGCTTATGATTAAAACCAGACTCTGGATAACTCAAGGCACGTTTCTGTAATGGCTGTTTGTGGGTTGACCCAGGCTATGACGAGGGTTGATTTTCTACCATCTGGATAAACAATAGCAATATTGTTCTAGACTCGCCACAGTTTTATTAAAAATGGATTTTTTCAGAAAACAGTAGTGGGAGTATGGTAGAACTGGAAGTGATTCCAGAACCACAATAGATTGCTGAAGATTTGATAAGGAACCTAAAGATTCAATCTGGCTTGACATTCCATTGGCCACTCCGCAGAAAAGGTGGGTAACTTCAGGCACCCGAGAGGTACTCCGGTAGCCTCAAGGACGGTGACAGGGAAGTTCTTGTTTACCCACACTTGCCATTGCTGTTGTTCCAGACCGTGAGACCCGGTAGGAGGATGAGTATAGCGTCGTTCTAAACTAGCTTTAGAAGTGTACGTCTATATGACTCTACCAGTGGGTTGTCGTAGTCAGTGGGAGCAGCGGAAGCATTGGTGGACAGGTAGCTTATGTCTATTTATAGTCTAAAGCACCAGTAGCGGAAATAGATCATCAATTTCTGATGTGACAGTCATAGGTTTGACTTCATCAGAATAGGGGATGGATGTTGAGAAGGTAGTAGGGTGTAATGTCATGGTTTTAGGATGACATACACAGAATAGGAAAAGAAACTCCTATACTACGATCGGTTATACTTTGGTCGTCACACAGTGTTTTCTCCATATGGGATTTGGACATTATGTCAGACATACTGGTTACTAAATCTATGGTTTTAGATCTAGATTTGGGTGGTTTCCCAATCAGGGTACTTTGGCAGCATTCTAAGAGTATTTAGAATGGACGACTCCTGGCACGGTAGTGTACCTGCAGGTGATGGAGTCACCCTCTCTAAAGGTGTCTTATAGACTAAAGTAGAGAGGGATGTGCATGATTGGCAGATCATTTGCTTAGGCAATTGAGTCAATCATGAGATGTCAAGTACCACACCAGATATTGTTCTTGCACTAGATGCAATAAGATGATATTGATCCAATCCTGGAGAAACAGTCGGAAGCAGTTTTAGAACATAAGTGGATGTTATAGGGATATGATAACGATAGCCTCATACAGGAGACAGTTATCATTCCAGGCTTCCAAGGTGACCTGGACGACAAGGAGGTTGTCAGAGTTATAGTTTTCCTTCTGACGAGGGGCAGTATTTTGGACAGGTGGTCTAAGGCAATACTGAGGGAGGCATGGCGCTGGATACTGATTAAGTTCAGTTAACGATACAGTCTAAGAAGTTTGGATTTGGAGTTCATTTATGAGCTATGTCCCATCAGACATCCAGACACATTCTAAGACAGGTATTGCTCTTTTCGGGAGATGGTTTTCTCCGCGAACATGAGATATAGAGAGACATAGAAAGAAACATCAAGGCGGATCCACTCACTGAGGCTATTCCTCGAACGCAACAGTTTCGCAAACGAGCTTTGTGAGACTGACTAGTAGAGGAGTTGGGTGTTCGGTATCACACGGGCTTTGAGTATGCGACATCGCAATAATTAGCCATGAGTGCAAGTGGGAGATTGTTGGAGATAGTATCCTCAGAGTCAATTATTAGGTCACAGGTACGTGATTGCAATGATTGATGGAGGACCTATCCCGGTAGAACAGTCTTACTCGAGATGATAGTATGCTATCTGGTTTACCTTTCTCATCATGTACTGCTTTAGGTGACCTTACAGGTCGCTATTACACGTTGGTAGAGCCCCTAGGATTCTTGCTTGACCACCAGCAGTATGAGGGCGATCATATAAGTGGGAGCTGGGGTCTATAAGCATATCCTTAAATGGTTCCTAGTCGTGTGAGTTTCGAGACAGGGCATCGATACTCCAGAGTAGACTAGTGTATACAGTCGAGACCCCGACGAGGGGCGGTGGCCGGTCTCACAAGCCACTGGTGTCAGTTGGTTCACCTAAGATGTATACAGGTGCTCATTGGGTTATGAGTACACCGGACAGGACTCGCCGGGAACATGCTAGTTGGTCATATACCAGACGTCAGATGGCAGTTCCCTGGTGACATGTGTACAGGTTAGTTCATCGACCTGGGGATCGTCATTTGTCTTGTGTGAGTTCCCACTGTACTTTGATTACTACCCTACCACGGCTCAAAGGAGTCGTGCAAACAGGTTTTAGTTGGGTAAAGTCCCGAGCCATATGGAGGCAGTGAGAGCATCTTCAGGGGTTCGTCTCTCCCGGTATTGGGGGTGAGGTCGCTCTGTGTCTAGGAGAGCCATTACACGAAGCCCTCGGCCGAGGCAAGGAGATTTACTGGTAGGTATTCCAGTAGTATCTCAGGGTGTTCTGGGCTACACTCCGACACGACATGTACCGCTTTTGGGGGTCTGACTTTTACCAACCCCCTAGGCCCGCCATGCGATGCTCATAGACGAACGGAAAGGACTGTACGGATATTGTCACTGACAGGCTCAGTAGGGTTGTCAGGCTGAGTTCGCTCACTGACGTCCCTTTTAGTCAATACCTGGTAGCCCGTTACGTATTGGCTTATACCTCTGACGTGCTAGTGGTTAAATCCACAACCAAGGTGTTGACGAGTCTTCAGAATCCCCCACATTCAGTTACTTAGCTTTCGGGCGAAAGGTTGTAGAGGCCGTATGGAGATATGGCAGGGTCCGATCAGATACGTGCGGTATTGCACGGATCAGGATCGGACAGTTTGTACTACAGGCCGTATGGTTATATGGCAGGGTTCGATCAGGTACATGCGGTATTGCACGGATCAGGATCGAACGGTTCATACTAGCCGGTTTTGGTATAAGCCGGATCCTAGTATAGTACAGTGTAGATTTTGTCTCATTGCATTTGTATTTCGGTCGGAATACAAATGCGGGTGTGTATGCACAGTATCGGGGTTTTCCTGTAATTTATTACGGGACCAGTTTTCTAGAGTTGCCAGTTTGCTTTCCGTTTCGGCCAATTTCCTTTGTATCGTTCATTGGCCGAAGATTGGTGGAGGAGGGCTTATTTGCATTGTTGCAAATAGGCATTTGTGGAGAGGGGTTCTTTGCATATATTTGTATCATGATGGTTTTATGATGGAGCCCATCCCTTGACCTTGACTTCTTCTTGTCATCATGTTTTGACTTGTGGAAAGATGATGGTTGCTTTGGAGTGTTGGGTTTTGTTGTGATCATTTAATTGTTTCATCATCACTTGCTTTCCACCCACCCCCTTGTCTTTGCTCTCTCTCTCCAATCACCTAAGGGGGCCGGCCACTATTGGAAAGAGATGAGGGAAATGCTTCTCTTTTGGTTGGGAGAAAAATGATACTCTCATTCTTTGGATATCACATTTTTCCTCACCTCTCTCCAAGTTCTTTTTCCTCCACCACAAAGGCATCTCCATGAACCCCAAAATTGGGACTTGCTTACTAGATATTCTACAGCAAATCTTGGGCACGTCGACTAGCCAGCTTCGTGCCCGAGTTGCCTCGGCATTGAGGTGGGAGCCCGTAAAAGAAGTAGGCGATGTGGTGCACTTCCGGCGACGAGGTGGAGATAGGACATTCCGCAGCAGATCGGGACGACGACGAGAAGACCGGAAGACTTGGATTAGTCGGTATATCACTCTTCCCCATCTTGTAGTTAGCTAGGACTAGGTAATGGTTCGATCCGGGTATTAGTGCGCGGCGGTTTGCCAGTTCAAGAAAAATTAAAGTTTATCACCGCTTCCGCATTTGGCCGTCGGATTGACGGCCGGGGCGCCGCCGTGCACTTACAGATACTTGGGCTTGAGATGAGTCGATAAGATTTGTGTTGAGCTTGTGACATCGGTGATATGGCAGGATTCGTATTTGAGATACGTCCTGATATTATAGCGGGTCTTTGAACGACGATACGGGTGAATAGTGTTATAATCAAAATGGTCGACATGTGATCGTGATATGAGATATGATATGCTAGGATATTGATATTAGGCCGTATCGGGCGATGTATACCCTTGATGATGCTATGTGCTGACGGTATCGGTTTGTACGAGATTTTCGATCTGTTGTTAGATCATGAGTATATTGAGGATATTAGTATTGTACTAGACATAGGTCAGTACCCTAGACTATGATCTTGAATAAAGAGGATACCAGAGGAATGGTGTGAGGAATATGATTTTGACCGGTACCCAGATTTGGGGATGCCGTACTACGGATTTACGTACGAGCTATATCTTGATGATCGATCCGCACTCTTGACTTGGGATGTCTGATTGTAGATATGGTATCGGATATGATATTATTGAGGCGGGATCACCAACTAATATATATACATGTATGTATATGGATCGACTCAGATGTTAGGCGGTTTCCTTACCTGTAGTCCAGCTTGTTAGCTTAGCCCTTTAGTTTAGTTTAGTTGTTAGATTAGATTCGATTCTTACCTATTTCAAAAACCAACGAATCGTGGTTATTTTAAAAGACAGCCCAAGGGATCCTACGGATATTTCAAAAGACGTATCTTTTCATAAAAACACCGTAGCCCCTATTTTCAAAACCCCATGGTTCGTGTTATTTCAAAAGGCACCATTTGTAGGACTTATATTAGATTAATGCAGGTTAGTTATGGTTGCGTCTTGTATTCAGCTCCCGCTTATTATTGTGGTTCGCTTCGCATCGCATACTTATGTTATAATTTCTTATTGCAATGTTGATATCATATTGTTAGGATACCAGCACCATTACTGATGATGCGTATGTACCACATACACTTACTTGCCGGCTCACACACATCTTCATCGGTAATTGCCATGTCACTTACACCTTAGAAAATATTATTGCTTGACTTAGCTTGTTAGTTAGTAATTTGACATGATATTAGTGTACCTGCCTTATATGCCAGCTTAACATTGTAGTTATTACTTGCCACTTCATGCATACTGTTATTCATTGTTATGCCTATATTCATGGTTTTACATGCTATTGATGATTTGGATTCGGATTTCCATGAGATTTTCTGGATTTGGGGGGAGGGGGAAACCACAAAACTTATATAAACTGATTTCTCTCTTTTTAAATAAAAAGTGCGGTTTTTCCCATGATGTATGAGTCGTCCACCATGAGTTTGCTGATGGATTTCGAGACCCGATTTGAGGAGACGGATGAACCGTTTCGGGTACATGGTGGACCCGGTAAGGTACCCCGGGGCAAGAAGCACGTGATGATGACGATGTGAGCCTGGCAGGGGAGCACTACCTACCGGTGATATTACCCGACGCGTCGGATATCTGGAGGATACCGTCGTGGTCTTGAGATGGAGGGTAGGGGCCGGTCTGGACTGACGGCGCCCTAGATATTGTGTTTGAGACATTGAGATTTCGAGATATTGAGGTACAGAGACTGTGATACAGAGATATCGAGATATTGGGATTACGTTTTGTGCCGATGCTAAGCACTGTTTAATGCTGATTTCATTTATGATATCTCATTTAAAAATACAAAGGAAATCTCACTAAATTATGAAAACAGTTTCTTCATTTACATTTATTCTGTTTTCATGCATTCATACCTCATTCATATGATATATTGATACCTGAGGCACTGACACGGGCATATGAGATTACACTCGGATTAGATATTTACCCTAGCCTTGTTATAGGTTGCATGTTATATATATAATTGAGGATTTATATTATGATCATTGACCTAGGTTGCGTTATTTATGCGATTTCTTTCCGTAGATGTTTTTCTATTCACGAGTTGGAAACTCACCCCCGTTGTGCCCCAGTTCCTTGCAGGTTTGCCGTACAGGTTTCTTTACGGCTTGCGGGCATAGTTTCCTTCGGGTGATTTGGTAGTAGGTGGGTTTACTTGTATCGTACCCCCATTATATAACTTGTATATTATTACTCTGTTGTATCTAGAAGTTCCATCAACCAAACATGTATTTATTTTGAGATAGAAACCAGTGATGTTATTCCTTCGACCTTAGAGTCGCGCGTTATATTTCTGTGGTTTCCTTGTGGTTTTGAGTTTCCTTTGAATTTTAATCCTCGCCGTTGGCGTTGTATATTATATTGCTTGTGTGGTTGAGACCGTCGATTGACGAAGAGCTAGCTCCCGCTTGGGGATGCCTTTTTATTGATTTCGTATACTATTCATGTTGTATCCCGTTTGGGAGCCTGTATTTACAAAGGAGACTCTGCCGAAATTTTCAGGAAATATTTGATGTTTTTAAAACCGCATAACTCGGCTTATTCTATTAAAACTACTTGATTTTAAATTTGTTTTCCTTCACTCTACTACTTTTCTTGGTTTGGATTTCTGGGTTTTCGGTTTACTTAGATTACGTACGCCTCGAGACGTTCGTAGTTTAAGTGCCGGTCATGTTCCGTACTTTCGGGTCGTGACAAAGTTGGTATCAGAGCGTTAGGTTTTACCTCCGGAGCGTAGGATGACCCTTGGTTGATGGAATAGGTGACTAAAGTAGAGTGACGTACCGTGGGTCTGTTCCGCAGCATACTTACGATACGCTACTCTACTTAAGAAGCCTTAGGATGTACATTTCTTTGTTCAGTATTATATTCATTCCTGATCTAGCCTCATCGGTACCAGTTATGGTTTTGCTGCCACGATTACGGGCATCGAGAGCTACGGCTAGAGTTGCGGTCAGCACGAGCTCGTTACGAACGAGGACTGACCAGGGCGTGATTCCGGCGACACACGATTGCAGAGATGTGTCTTTTTATTGTGTTTTCGCGCCACAAGCGTTGATGGATCGCTGTATGAGATTACTCGGACGGATAGATCAGCACCAGAGGATTGAGCCAATGATAGAAGGTCGCCAGTCATCGAGGATGAATGACTAGGACATGTGGATCGTTCGCCTACCCCGATACGAGGTCATCAGATAGATTGTTTCCAGCTAGAGACGAATTCACGCGGAGACGTTGGGAGTCGACAGAGAAGATCGAATGTCAGAAACCTATTATTCCAAGTTTAAAGTATTCGGAAGGGCATGCAGGAAATTTTATGGACCCTCTAGAAGAATGAAACCCTAACTTGACTTAATGACCATGTGGAAGCCTTTGAACCTTCGGGTTTGCGGCAGTTCTACGGCGCCATTAGTGAGGCTTGGGTTTGCCCTTCTACGGCTGGACCACCGATGCTGTGGTATGTACCCGATACCATTAAACTGTGCCCAAGATGTTGAGCTCTTGGGGGATTATGAGGTTTTGACGACTTGATCGGATGGCTAGACTTAATTCGGATGCTAGGTGGTGAGATGCATTCTTGCGAGACTCCAGATACAAGGATAGCCGTTAGAGCTCAGTCCATGCAGCCACGACGAGAAGAGTCCGAAGCGGTCGACATTAGAGAAAGGTGAAGTAAGAGGTTCGTACCAGATCTAGATGAAACGACGTTCCACTCCGCCGACATCAGAGCTGCGATACGCATGCCAAGGCATTGTACTTGGATATACCTTCCAGAAGGAGTCGTGATGAGTATGCAGCCGTTCCGGAACGAGAACAGATCTAGTAAGAGACGATGACTTCCGGACAGTTCGGCAGAGACGAGATTTGGGAGAGATCTCGACAGGACCTTTCTGGAATGAATTACAAGAAGACTTGGACCCAGGAGTGGTCATGTTACGCACACCGGCAGGCCAGAGCTCAGGTTCTTCGATGAGACATGCTATGAGTTACCACGACAGTTGGCCAGAGATTCTTGGAGGATGTGCTTGAGCGGGACTATTCCGCCATACTTGATTTTGGTATTTTGAGCGATCTATTTGCATGATTGATTTTGATGATGGAGTTTCATGATATTTGTTTCCATGGACCATGGTTGCACCTACTGAGTATTCACGATTTTTGCACAGTTGTTGCACTTGAGATAGTTTTCGTGCCTTGGTTCCTCATGTTTGTGATTATATGGATTTTATACAGTTAAGTTGATTGTGCGTATATATACATACGATTTGGTTTTGCACTCGGTATGATTCACATATGCTTGCAGTGCAGTGATACGCATTTTGTGCACTTAGATGCACTGGACTTCGATTTCGATTGTGATACTCGATATTTGTTTTGTGCACCTTGTTAGTTATATGTATGCCCTAGAGGCCATTACTATACATAGGATGTATATTGTAGTGGATGCTGGGACATATATAAGGAGGACTTTCTTGCTCGACATGATAGTATGCTATCTGGTTGATCTTTACCTTAACGTGTACACTGATTGTCTCTCTGTTACATGTTGGTAAAGCCCTTAGGATGTGTACTTGACCACCTGGACTATGATGCGGATCATACTAGTGGGGACATGGTAGTCCATAAGTACATCCTTCAAGGTCCCTAGTCGTGGGTATATCGAGACAGGGCATCGATATACCAGAGTAGACTAGCGTATACCTTCTCGACCCATACAGATGGGCGATGGATGATCCCATATCCATTGGTGTTTGACATCAGAGATGATATATGGGTGCTCAGTGGAGACTGGGTACACTGGACGGACTCGCCGAGAACTCCCAGATGGTATTATACCTTACGTCAGATGGCAGTTCTCTGGCGACACTGGTACAGAGTAGTCTGTTGACCCGAGATCGTCATAGAGTCTTGTGTGGTTCCCACTGTGCTTTGATTTCCACCTTACCACGTCCAAGAGGGCGTGCAAAACGGTGGTTTTTGGGTACAGTCCCGAGTCACATGGAGGCAATGAGCGATAGGAGGGGATTCGTCTCTCCCGGTATAGGGAGTTGATGTTGCACTGTGTTCGATTGGCTATAACCGGAAATCCCTGGCCAGGGTTGCTGAGATTTACTGGTAAGTGTAACCTGTAGTTTCTCGGACTATTATAGACCTCATATCGACACGACTTATCAAGCTATTGGGGTCTGACGTTTACCACCCCTAGACGAGATATGCGACATATCAGACGAACAGACCGGACTGTACGGTAAGTGTTACTGGTTGGATTCACAGGAGTGTGTGCGGGCTTGCTCGTCGATCTTCTGATCGCTCAATACCCGGGTGGCCGTTACGTTTAGCAGACCGCTTGCGGCTTGTGGGTGTTTGATATGATCATCACCTGCTGCCGGCGTATTGACGAGTCTTTAGAGTCCTACACAGAGGTTTCCTGGCTCAAGCGAAACGAAATAGGAGCGCATATGAGATATGTGCGGGACCGAGAATGATGCGTGTATGTGATACCGTATTCTATTCTCGCGATGAATGTATCGATTGGTTGTATGCGATATAACCTAGTTATCGAATCAAGGATTGATTCGATAAACCGATACATTGGATATTAGTCGGTTATATGCGATATGACCTGATCGTTAAATCAAGTGTTGATTTAATGATTTAATGCATAATTATATATTTGATATATTACTATGCATTAACTAGTATTGGTTCACTTTAAATGGATTTTCTCACTTGCATTGCACAAGTTGTATATGTGATATACTTTTGTGCACTTGATTGTATCATGTTTGATGATACATGCTAACTTGATTAGGTGTATGATAAAACCATGGTTAGTTAATGGTTAGGGTTTCACTTGATTTATTTATGCCTTTATTTATTTCTTTTTGGCAAACGAAAAGAAAAATGGTGGCTTTCTTTGGATGCATGTTGAAGCTTCATGAAGCTTTGACTAAGTCACCATTTTTGTCTTCATGCTTAACCCTAACCATTGACCTAACCCTAGTTTATTCTCTACACTTGACCATGGTTGGATTATGATAAGTATTCATTTTATTTTCTTTTTGAATTAACTTATCATATCATTATCTTCTTCTTCTTCTTCTTCTTTACAAGAAGAAAAAGCTTGACCATCAATGGTGATTGATGAAAAAGAGTGAGAAATCCAATTCTAAAGTGAACCCACCTCCTATTTCTTCATCCTCTACCTCTTGCCAAGTAGTATAGGGTGTTTTATTCACAAGTTTCATGACTTGGTGAAGTGGGAGCTTGATCTAGTGATGCCTCGACGTAGATCATCTTCGGCACGAAGCCGACGACCTTGCCCGCCCATTTCTCCGATGAAGCCGACGCTAGAGCCCGGGTTTCCATTTGGACAGCGAGGAGACTTCATTGCGGAGCTATGGAGGTGGAGGACCGGATCTACAAAGGTTGTATTTCCGTTCTTTTAGTTAAGATGTTAACTAGTTTCATTTGTCGCCTAATATTCTAGCCAACGATCCGTATTAGGGTTTCTCGGCACCGTAATTTTTGAAATTGGCATGGTTGGTGCCTTGTGAGACCTCTTGAGAGTACCTAGGAACCCTACAGTGGTATCAGAGACTAGCTAGAGCCTTAGGCGATGCGTAGACGGAGTTAGAAGTCCGATTAAACCGAAACCCTAACACAAATTTGCTCTCTAGACTTTTTCCAAAAATTGGGTTTTTTCCAGATTAAAAATATGCAGAAAATTCAGCAGGAAATTCTAAGAGTTACGGTGCAAAAATTACCTAATGATCTGTCTAAAGTGCGGCGGAACCGCGGCATTAGCGTGCTAATGCGGCGGTTCCGCGGCCATTTTGTCTCTTCTCCCATTGAATTTTGCACAGTAATTCCTATTTTGCAGTGCTGGTTTTCCTGGGATATTTTTTTTCTGAACTCAAGAGTTGAGTTTTCTGGATTGTATTGGGGACTCGGTGTTTCGATCGGATTGTCTAATTTTGTCTATGTGGCTTTCCGGATATTTTAGAATATGTTGAAAAGTTCGACCGGATATAAATACCCAACTTTTTCCCTGTCGTGAAATTTCCAAGTGTTGGATCTTTCCGTTGTTTAATGATGTTCTAAGTAGTGCAAGTAACGCGATGGTCCCTCTAGAAGACAACAAACCTTAACTCGATTATGTGACCGTCTTGAACTGCCCTTTGAACCTTAGGGTTTGGGGCAGTACGACGTGCTACATGTGAGGCGTTGGCTTGACCCTTCTACGGCTGGACCGTTGGTACTGAGGCACGAACTGAATGTTTTTAGACTTGTTTCATGTGTTGATCTGTATCGGGAAAACTTGGGTGTCTGAATGTTCGATCGGAAAGTTTAACATTTTCTAATTATCTGGAATGTGATACAATAATTGGAATTCACATAAATTTTTTAGATAACTGAATGAATGTTATAAACATAGCAGTTTAGTCTCACTTGATCGGTTGCCACGGAATTTTGATGTGATCAAAAGTCCGTCGCAATCACGTAGCGTACGCAGATACTCGCCGGGTAAACTTAATAGACAGCCTCGCTCCATAGCCCCGACCAAGTGACTGTAGGAGAACCCCATCGCCGAAAGCATCCGTTCGGGTGCTCGGGGCAGCGGTGTTCCGCCTTGGTGCACTTCGTCGACGGCGTCAGGGGGTGCGATCGCCTACTAAAGTTTGCGACGAGCATTCGATCAGGATGTCGTGAATCTTGTTGAATTGCCCGACTTGATATTGAAAAGTGTTTTCGATTTTGAGACTAAAATGCGGGGTTTATGATTGTTAGGCATGCGATGTCTAAGGAATTCATTTGATTAGGCATGTGATGTCTAAAGAGGTTGCGGATTCCAACTGTTGTAGTTTTACACTTTCTTTTCTGTGACCGTAAGTGTAATATGTGATATCGCCGGTTTCGTTGCTATATGTCAACGACAATTGGGATGCGCATATTTACTTACGTTGATGACATGTGATGTTATGTGTTGCTGGATATGTTATATTGGATCGTCGTGTTTGAATAGCCGGGGGTTTTATGTGAGATGAGTGTTTTTTCATTTTCATTCATGTAAAAACTTGTATGTAATATTCTTTTATTGGGGCACTTCCAGGTTGCGGAAGGTGTCACCCTTTGTATATTATTTACTTTTCCTCACTAGGATAGACCCAAGGAGGGGAGCACAAGTAACCGGGTTCTGGAGTACAGTGGGAGACCAACTCGAGGAGTCGAGTCCGGGTCTTCTAACTCTAGAATTGGTAGGGTTGCTTGCCGCTCTCGTAGGGGTCAAGGGGTGTGGGTTTGGCTATTCATCGCGACCATGGAATCCATGTTTTATACTGGCTCGTATTGAAAACACGGACGTCCTAGTATATCCAATATTTCTTATGATTCTTCTGCTGCGATATCTGTGATGTGATCATGTGATGTTCTGTGATAGATACTGTATATAATATATATGATATATTATATAGACGTTACTTATGTTTTACACCCGCGCTAGCCCTGCCCTGCTCTGCCGTTAGTTAGCTAACCTAACGGTGCACGAGGGGACATCGAGGCGAATGCGGATGGCATAAGTGTACGTCGTATTTATCTGTGATGTTTAGGTAACTTAAATGATGTGACTTCATTAATGTGATTAATGAAATAAAAGAAACCTAAGATGTTGTAGAATCGAATTTAAAAATAAAACAGGTAGCTACAGTTCTTGCTTTGCACAGCGGTATATGTGATATATCCTGCACCTTATTCGATAAGGAAAGGACCGAGATCCCTTCACCGGGAGTGACTCCTTTAGCAATAACTGGCAGATGCTACACACTCGGTTTGCCTTTTGATTGCTTGTAAGAGTTTTTGCTTTGCACAGTGATATATATGATATATCCCGCACTTCATTCGACGAGGAAAGGACCGACGATCCCTTCACCGGGAGTGACTCCTTTAGCAAAACTAGAAAAGCTTCAAAAACACTCCATTTTAAAATCATTCGATCCTACAACGATATCAAGTTCATTACGCAATAGGTTTTCCGAAAAACCTGTCGTAGCCCTCCGTCATTTCAGATAAGTCCTGTTTAGTATTCGTGCTGCGTTTGTTGACCTTGTCAAGGCGCAGTGTGCGGTAGCTAACCAGTATTTATCTGTTTATGCATATGATGAAGATTGGGTTAGGGTAGTCGTGCGGCCTTGTTGACCTTGTCAAGGGTCGTGCGGGTGGGTTTGATTCAATCAAGAAATGACGGGTTGAACTTGACTTGCGGTCTATGGTTTGTTGACCTTGTCAAGGTCATAGATCGTTTGGGGCAAAATATTATCGGGAATTTCAAGTGTTGAAATTTGCAATGAGATTGCATACCTTCTATGAGATAGTTGGATCCCGATACCCGCTGCGAGTAAGAGTTACTCCTGGGAGAGTTTTATACATTACAATTAGTCGATCAAGTAGATGTCTAGAAAGGTGTCAACGGGATTACGCCTCTGGGAAAACGAGGTTTACATTAATTAGGTTCGTGCGAAAGCACGGGGGACCTCCCTCAAAGTACCGACACTGGCCTGGCTGAAAAATTGGCGAACTTGTAGTGTGTAATTAATCCCGGTTAGTCTTTCCTTTTAGGGTTTGAAGGAAGATTTGATAAAAAGCAGTGGGAGCCACCCTGATTAGATAAAATAAAAACCAATCTATTCTTGCAAGAGCGCACGCTGAGTGTTTTCTTCTCTCTCTCTCCAGGTAGCGACCATATCACGCCTTAATCAAGATAATAATACGGAATATTGACTGAACCCTCTTGTTATACTGAGCTGGGGAACGTTGGTCCCGCTCCATCTTATAATTGTTATAAGACAGAGCAGGAAATTGGGGATTACCAGATTTCCCGTGCCGCACAAACGAAGAGAGTGCATGCTGATGCATCATCTTCGGGTGCGTTCGTTACAAAGAACTGTTTCTCTGTATCCTCTACGTCCTGGGTATGTGATACCAGATCAGGATCCCAGATATGTAATCTGTTACATAGGGCTACAGAAAGGTAGAGAACTGAGAACGGGTGATAAGTTTCATGAGGCAGAAAACGGGGCAAGTGTTGCAGCCAAGTCTGTTGGTCACTGTCACCCTGTATTCCAAATGCATTGATTCTGAACAAATGTTATTAGATACCGAACCTGATATACAAAATCATATCTATCTCTTTATTAGTAAAGAAATGATAAAATTTTGTATAGATGGATAATGTTTTGAACATTTCCTATATCAAAAGTTGATCGGTTCAGGCACGTTATCTAAAAGCATTGACGTTCTAAATCAAACTACAGTTCTTAGTATACAGAACAAACACAAGAGGAAGAGTTCAGAAATGAACGAATTCTTCTTAAGGCATTGTAGACTAGGTCATATCAATGCGACCTGACTAGCTGAAGTTACATTTAGATGCATATTTAAATCTGTTTGAATTTACATCTTATGAAACTTGCCAGTCATGTCACAGAGATACGATGACCATAGCTCTGTTTACTGGAAACAGAGAAAGAGTTAGTAAACTCTTGGGATGATACATGTTGATGTATGTAAGGTCCCCTGTCTACACATGCCAAGACTGGTTCTTTATACTTCATTACATTCTCTGATGATCTCTTTTGATTCAGACATATGTTCCTGTTGAAACACAAGTCTGAACCTTTTGAGATATTCATAGAATATAAGCTAGAAGTAGAGAACCAATACGGGTATAAGTATTATGTCCTTTGATGTGATCAAGGAGGAGAATACTTGAGCACGGAAATCCTGGACTATTCTAAAAGGAGAATGAGATTCTCTCTCAGAATTACTCCTCCGTATACACCATAGCACGATGGTATATCGGGGCGGAGCAATAGCACCCTATATGATATGGTGTGCTCTATGATGAGTACTACTGAGTTTCCTATTTCCTTTTTTAGGAGTTATGCACTTGAGAAGCTGCATACCTATTGAATTGGATTCGAATCAAATCAGTTGCCTACCGCTTCATATGAGATATGGAAAGGGAAGAGCCCATATCTTAAGTTGGTTAAGATTTGGGGTTGTCCGGGCTATGTCTAAAAGCATAATCCGGACAAGCTCGAGGCAAGGTCTGTTATATACAACTGGAAAGGTTCCAGCTATACAAACTACAACAGATGATTTAGTAAAACCAAAGGATTCAATAGTTACCAACGAACCTCAGCCTCTCCGCCGATCTAGTAGGGTTCCTCACCCACCTGAGAGATACTTCGGTTACTCTATGACAGTGGGAGCAAGGATTGCATCATGAGATGATGACCCAACTAGTTTCGAGATGGCCATCAGGAGTGGGACTCTGTAAGAATGGCTGGATACTTAGCGATCTGAGATGGAATCCATGTACACCAACAAAGTATGGACTTTGGTTGCTATATCTGAAGGGTTAAATCCCCATCAGGAGCAAGTATATCTTGAGAAGATTACTTGGTGTAGATGGAAAAGTTGAGACTTTCAAAGCTAGACTTGTTAAAGCTTTTCGTCATCGACCAGGCATGGATAATGATGAAACCTTTTCAAGTGGCTATGCTTAAGTCCATCCAGATCCAACTTGCCACGGCTACATACCATGACTACAATATCTGGCGGTTGGGTGCCATGACTGCTTTTCTAAATGATGTTTTAGAAGAGTGCGTCTATAAGTACATAGCCAGAGGGCTTCGTAGACAGTGGGAGCAGCGGAAACGTGTGCAAGATGGTTTATGTGATAAAGCAGGCATCGCGGAGTTGGAACATCTGTTTTGATGGATTAGTCAAAGAGTTTGACATCATCAAAATGGTAGATGAACCTTGTACATACAAAAAGGTAGTAGGGAGTATGGTGATGATCCTCGTAGAGTACGTGGATGACATACTCTTGATAAGAAAGGAGTTTTCTATGCTACGCTCGGTCAATCTCCACTTATCACAATGATTCTCCATATAGGATCAAAGTGATACCTTCTAAATCCTGGGTTTTGGATCTATGAGATAGATCTAATTGGATGTTATGATTCTCACTAGTTGTAGTGAGATGGTATCAACCGATCCTGGGGAGAATCACTGGAAGGGTTCCAGGGTGATAATGACGACTGAATGTCAGACGCAGGCATTGTCTTTACCCTCAGTAAAGGGACGGTATGTTGGAAGAGTTCCAAGCTAGATACCGTGGCATACTAGACGATTAAGGCTGGATACATCGCTACTTAAGATGCTACCAAAGAGGCTGTTTGGGTGTATATTGGTTCATGAGATGAACTACGTTCCAACCATTGTGAGACAATGGAGTTGTGGCTCATGCCAAGGAACGTCCGTCCCATCAGTGATCCAGACATATTCTAAGGCCGTATCACCTGATCATGGAGATAGTTGATCTCCAGGGTGATCGAGGTTAGGAGAGTAGACTCTGACGACAACACGGCGGATCCACTCACAAAGGCCTTTTCCCAAAGAGAGACTTTTATGGGATGGTTGAGTATGAGATACTACAACCACTGCTATCAGATGGCCCTAGTGCAAGTGGGAGATTGTTAGTTATATGTATGCCCTAGAGGCCATTACTATACATAGGATGTATATTGTAGTGGATGCTGGGACATATATAGGGAGGACTTTCTTGCTCGACATGATAGTATGCTATCTGGTTGATCTTTACCTTAACGTGTACACTGATTGTCTCTCTGTTACATGTTGGTAAAGCCCTTAGGATGTGTACATGACCACCTGGACTATGATGCGGATCATACTAGTGGGGACATGGTAGTCCATAAGTACATCCTTCAAGGTCCCTAGTCGTGGGTATATCGAAACAGGGCATCGATATACCAGAGTAGACTAGCGTATACCTTCTCGACCCATACAGATGGGCGATGGATGATCCCATATCCATTGGTGTTTGACATCAGAGATGATATATGGGTGCTCAGTAGAGACTGGGTACACTGGACGGACTCGCCGAGAACTCCCAGATGGTATTATACCTTACGTCAGATGGCAGTTCTCTGGTGACACTGGTACAGAGTAGTCTGTTGACCCGAGATCGTCATAGAGTCTTGTGTGGTTCCCACTGTGCTTTGATTTCCACCTTACCACGTCCAAGAGGGCGTGCAAAACGGTGGTTTTTGGGTACAGTCCCGAGTCACATGGAGGCAATGAGCGATAGGAGGGGATTCGTCTCTCCCGGTATAGGGAGTTGATGTTGCGCTGTGTTCGATTGGCTATAACCGGAAATCCCTGGCCAGGGTTGCTGAGATTTACTGGTAAGTGTTACCTGTAGTTTCTCGAACTGTTATAGACCTCATATCGACACGACTTATCAAGCTATTGGGGTCTGACGTTTACCACCCCTAGGCGAGATATGCGACATATCAGACGAACAGACCGGACTGTACGGTAAGTGTTACTGGTTGGATTCACAGGAGTGTGTGCGGGCTTGCTCGTCGATCTTCTGATCGCTCAATACCCGGGTGGCCGTTACGTTTAGCAGACCGCTTGCGGCTTGTGGGTGTTTGATATGATCATCACCTGCTGCCGGCGTATTGACGAGTCTTTAGAGTCCTACACAGAGGTTTCCTGGCTCAAGCGAAACGAAATAGGAGCGCATATGAGATATGTGCGGGACCGAGAATGATGCGTGTATGTGATACCGTATTCTATTCTCACGATGAATGTATCGATTGGTTGTATGCGATATAACCTAGTTATCGAATCAAGGATTGATTCGATAAACCGATACATTGGATATTAGTCGGTTATATGCGATATGACCGGATCGTTAAATCAATTGTTGATTTAATGATTTAATGCATAATTATATATTTGATATATTACTATGCATTAACTAGTATTGGTTCACTTTAAATGGATTTTCTCACTTGCATTGCACAAGTTGTATATGTGAGATACTTTTGTGCACTTGATTGTATCATGTTTGATGATACATGCTAACTTGATTAGGTGTATGATTAAACCATGGTTAGTTAATGGTTAGGGTTTCACTTGATTTATTTATGCCTTTATTTATTTATTTTTGGCAAATGAAAAGAAAAATGGTGGCTTTCTTTGGATGCATGTTGAAGCTTCATGAAGCTTTGACTAAGTCACCATTTTTGTCTTCATGCTTAACCCTAACCATTGACCTAACCCTAGTTTATTCTCTACACTTGACCATGGTTGGATTATGATAAGTTTTCATTTTATTTTCTTTTTGAATTAACTTATCATATCATTATCTTCTTCTTCTTCTTCTTTTTTATAAGAAGAAAAAGCTTGACCATCAATGGTGATTGATGAAAAAGAGTGAGAAATCCAATTCTAAAGTGAACCCACCTCCTATTTCTTCATCCTCTACCTCTTGCCAAGTAGTATAGGGTGTTTTCTTCACAAGTTTCATGACTTGGTGAAGTGGGAGCTTGATCTAGTGATGCCTCGACGTAGATCATCTTCGGCACGAAGCCGACGACCTTGCCCGCCCATTTCTCCGATGAAGCCGACGCTAGAGCCCGGGTTTCCATTTGGACAGCGAGGAGACTTCATTGCGGAGCTATTGAGGTGGAGGACCGGATCTACAAAGGTTGTATTTCCGTTCTTTTAGTTAAGATGTTAACTAGTTTCATTTGTCGCCTAATATTCTAGCCAACGATCCGTATTAGGGTTTCTCGGCACCGTAATTTTTGAAATTGGCATGGTTGATGTCTTGTGAGACCTCTTGAGAGTGACTAGGAACCCTATACACCTTGTGCACCTGATTTGATTTTGCGCATGTTCGGTGCTTGATATTGGATTTCATGATTTCGTGCATGATGGATGCACCTGCCTTGGATTTTCGCACATGTTGAGCACATGTTTGAGATGTGATTTTGGTGCACACCAGATGCACTAAATCGAGATTTTTCGTGCATGTCAGATGCACCTGATTTTGCTGTCAGGCACACATGTTGCCTATGATAGATGTTTCATGCACACCCGATGCACTTAGATGTTGTTTCTGTGCATATGTATGGCACATATATGGATTTTGATTTCCGTGCGCACCAGACGCACGTAGTATTCATACGCGTATTTTGGGATTGATTGTTCTTATAGAGCAGTACGTTTTTATGATATTTGCTAAGTGTTTTCGTACTAAGCAGGACTAGTCAAAGGACTGTACCTGAATGTATTTTGCATGCATTGATAGCTATTGAAGGGAATTTCAAAAAAAAGAGCGAGCTATAGTCTCAGTATTTACCTACGTGTCTGATATGACGCAAAACGTTTAAAACAAGGAAAACCCTTCTAAATTGTTTTCCCAAAACGGCGGAACGTACATTTCAAACAAAGGTATATATGTATATAGTTATTTTCTTATGATAGACGTCCGCCACTGTGCAGTGTTATGTGCATTGCACAGCAACTTTAAGAGATTTGACATGCATTTCCTTCAGATAATTACATATATAGATTTGATATTTACGTGTATAGTTTTGAGTTATATCATATTGGTTTTGGTATTGGATTTGACATTGTGTCTTTACCGTGACTCCGATGATTGCGGGATGCTTAACGGAGTTTTGATTTTGAGTTATCTGCTCATTACCCATGCGCATGTATTGCGCTATGATGCGTTTTATGTACTTATGATTTCGGAGCCCGATGACTTGATGGTTTTGCTTAGATGTTTTTGTATTTGGGGGGAGTTGAATTTAAATTCGGGGACCGAATTTCTTTAAGGGGGGAAGATTGTAACGTTTTGAAAATCGTTTTGGTGAAATTTCGAAAAAACGGTAAAATAAGGGGGGTTTCTGTAAAAAGTCAAAATACAAATATGTTTATTATAAAATTAAATATATATATTCTAGCTATGAATTTGCTAGTATTTGGTGTTTATTGAGTCACTGGTCAAATTTCAAATTTTCTGAAAAATTTTCCGAAATTAATTATTTTAATATTATTTTAAGCCGTCACTAATACATTTAATTAGGGAAAATTACAAATTGGAATGAGTTGAAACAAATTTTGTGTATCATAACACATTAAACAAAATTTTATCATATGGTTTTTGAAATGAAATGGTTTGCCAAAACGGTTTAGAAAATATCGAAGAAAAAGGCTTTTTTCGGTGAAATTAGTGTTAATGGGAATTGGGGTAATACATTTATCTTTTTCCCTCACCCACACTCACCCACACCCTCTCTCCCCTCTCCAAATCAGCAGCCCCAAGTGCCCCCTCATTTTCCCACTTGAATGGCTAAAAGAAAAGAAATGAAAAGAAATGAGAAGAAAGGGTAATATATATAAGTATTTGTTGGGTTGACTTGGACTTTCTTTGACTTGATTTTTCTCCCCACACCCACACACTTCACTCCCATCCTTCCCCATTTCTGGCCGAGCCCTCCCCAAGTGCAGCCCCCCAATTTTCTCCTCTCATTTCCTCATCAAAAACCTATCAAAAACCTCCAAAATTCCATCACAAATCAAGCTAAAACCCAAATCCAACTCTTACCCATTTTTCCTTGACCTATTCTAGTTTGGATCTTGGAGCAAGAAGCAAGTTTGTGAGGCTAGGTTGGATGTTGATTCAAGTTTTGTGAGGTATAAATCCTTGTTCCATGGGTTGTTTGTTGCTTAGTTACTTAATTGTTGCTATCATACCTCATTTGAAGCTAATTAGGTGTTTAATTAGGTTTAATTGCTTGATTGGAAAATTCAAGAAAAGGGTTTGTAAATCAAATTAGGGTTTTCTTCATTGGGTATTGATCTTGATGTGGGGATTAACATGTTAATGTGATGCTAAAACTAACCTAGTTGCTAGTTTACTAATTGATGCTTGTAATTGTTAAAATTGGAATTTTATGCAAACTAGGTTTTGGAAATTTATTGCAAATGTTAGACTAAAAATCTAATTAGGTTTTTCATGACTTCATTAACATTATTAAGTGTAGTTTAATGTTTTAGATCATGCAAATCTAAGCTAGATTGTAGTTTGTGCATTTTTGCAATGAAATTGTTAAAATTTAGGTATTTTGTAAACTAGAATTTTAGGGTTTTTGGAATTTAATGAGATTAAATTATGGGAATTGTTTTTATGACTTATTTAAGATATTTAGTGAATATTGTGGCCGCTAGATTCGTTTATACATCGAGTTTTGTACTAAAACGGTGATTTGTGCTTGCTAGATTTTCGGGAAAATGACTTTTTAAGTGAAATTGGGGTTTTTGGGAATTTTAAGCTATTTTATATTATAATTAGTGCTTGTAATTATACAAATGAGTGTGTTGGGAGCTTTCTCGATGGTTTGGCGTTTGTAAGCCGACGTCGAGGGTTTTTGGGTCGATTTGTGAAGGCAACCATAGGTTTTGACCTATGTGGGATTCGTGCGTCGTTTTGGTCATGAGTCGGATTTTAATGCGATACGGTACATTATGATATGTAGGTACCCCATGTGGACTTCGAGAAGACAAGCAAGCGCGTGGCGACGTCGGCACCGGCGAGCGAGGACCAGGTGAGTAGATTTATATCTACGGGGAGAAGTCGGGTGGATGGCGTATAGCACCCCCGCAGTTCGTGGTGATGTATACGAATACGTATACACACATTTATTGATTATATTTTGTTTGAGTTTATTGATGATAAATATGGATGGTTTAGTATCACGAAACCCTAGAGTAGTGGTCGCACCATACATGCACACACCCACCCATACTTGCATACATTCTTCTTCATTTGTGTTTACGGGAATATATATATAGTTATGTGTTCACATGGGTATGGGACTATGTTATCACCTACGGATTTGAGGATGATACTTGGGCTTGAGATGAGTCGATAAGATTTGTGTTGAGCTTGTGATATCGGTGATATGGCAGGATTCGTATTTGAGATACGTCCTGATATTATAGCGGGCCTTTGAACGACGATACGGGTGAATAGTGCTATAATCAAAATGGTCGACATGTGATCGTGATATGAGATATGATATGCCAGGATATTGATATTAGGCCGTATCGGGTATGTATACCCTTGATGATACTATGTGCTGACGGTATCGGTTTGTACGAGATTGTCGATTGTAGTCAGATCATGAGTATATTGAGGATATTAGTATTGTACTAGACATAGGTCAGTACCCTAGACTATGATCTTGAATAAAGAGGATACCAGAGGAATGGTGTGAGGAATATGATATTGACCCGTACCCAGATTTGGGGATGCCGTACTACGGATTTACGTACGAGCTATATCTTGATGATCGATCCGCACTCTTGACTTGGGATGTCTGATTGTAGATATGGT
The DNA here is from genome assembly GCA_030015575.1 of Agapanthus africanus. Taxonomy (NCBI): domain Eukaryota; kingdom Viridiplantae; phylum Streptophyta; class Magnoliopsida; order Asparagales; family Amaryllidaceae; genus Agapanthus; species Agapanthus africanus. The sequence goes on from JASDDO010000019.1 coordinate 631,275,711, forward strand.
ATCGGATATGATATTATTGAGGCGAGATCACCGACTAATATATATCCAGGTATATATATGGATCGACTCAGATGTTAGGCGGTTTCCTTACCTGTAGTCCAGCTTGTTAGCTTAGCCCTTTAGTTTAGTTTAGTTGTTAGATTAGATTCGATTCTTACCTATTTCAAAAACCAACGAATCGTGGTTATTTTAAAAGACAGCCCAAGGGATCCTACGGATATTTCAAAAGACGTATATTTTCATAAAAACACCGTAGCCCCTATTTTCAAAACCCCATGGTTCGTGTTATTTCAAAAGGCACCATTTGTAGGACTTATATTAGATTAATGCAGGTTAGTTACAGTTGCGTCTTGTATTCAGCTCCCGCTTATTATTGTGGCTCGCTTCGCATCGCATACTTATGTTATAATTTCTTATTGCAATGTTGATATCATATTGTTAGGACACCAGCACCATTACCGATGATGCGTGTGTACCACGTACACTTACTTGCCGGCTCACACACATCTTCATCGGTAATTACCATGTCACGTACACCTTAGAAAATATTATTTCTTGACTTAGCTTGTTAGTTAGTAATTTGACATGATATTAGTGTACCTGCCTTATATGCCAGCTTAACATTGTAGTTATTACTTGCCACTTCATTCATACTGTTATTCATTGTTATGCCTATATTCATGGTTTTACATGCTATTGATGATTTGGATTCGGATTTCCATGAGATTTTCTGGATTTGGGGCGGGGGGGGTGGGGGGGAACCGCAAAACTTATATAAACTGATTTCTCTCTTTTTATATAAAAAGTGCGGTTTTTCCCATGATGTATGAGTCGTCCACCATGAGTTTGCTGATGGATTTCGAGACCCGATTCGAGGAGACGGATGAACCGTTTCGGGTACATGGTGGACCCGGTAAGGTACCCCGGGGCAAGAAGCGCGTGATGATGACGATGTGAGCCTGGCAGGGGAGCACTACCTACCGGTGATATTACCCGACGCGTCGGATATCCGGAGGATACCGTCGTGGTCTTGAGATGGAGGGTAGGGGCCGGTCTGGACTGATGGCGCCCTAGATATTGTGTTTGAGACATTGAGATTTCGAGATATTGAGGTACAGAGACTGTGATACAGAGATATCGAGATATTGGGATTACGTTTTGTGCCGATGCTAGGCACTGTTTTATGCTGATTTCATTTATGATATCTCATTTAAAAATACAAAGGAAATCTCACTAAATTATGAAAACAGTTTCTTCATTTACATGTATTCTGTTTTCATGCATTCATACCTCATTCATATGATATATTGCTACCAGAGGCACTGACACGGGCATATGAGATTACACTCGGGTTAGATATTTACCCTAGCATTGTTATAGGTTGCATGTTATATATATAATTGAGGATTTATATTATGATCATTGACCTAGGTTGCGTTATTTATGCGATTTCTTTCCGTAGAAGTTTTTCTATTCACTAGTTGGCAACTCACCCCCGTTGTGCCCCAGTTCCTTGTAGGTTTGCCGTACAGGTTTCTTTACGGCTTGCGGGCATAGTTTCCTTCGGGTGATTTGCTAGTAGGTGGGTGTACTTGTATCGTACCCCCCATTATATAACTTGTATATTATTACTCTGTTGTATCTAGAAGTTCCATCAACCAAACATGTATTTATTTTGAGATAGAAACCAGTGATGTTATTCCTTCGACCTTAGAGTCGCGCGTTATATTTCTGTGGTTTTCTTGTGGTTTTGAGTTTCCTTTGAATTTTAATCCTCGCCGTTGGCGTTGTATATTATATTGCTTGTGTGGTTGTGACCGTCGATTAACGAAGAGCTAGCACCCGCTTGGGGATGCCTTTTTATTGATTTCGTATACTATTCATGTTGTATCCCGTTTGGGAGCCTGTATTTACAAAGGAGACTCTACCGAAATTTTCAGGAAATATTTGATGTTTTTAAAACCGCATAACTCGGCTTATGCTATTAAAACTACTTGATTTTAAATTGGTTTTCCTTCACTCTACTACTTTTCTTGGTTTGGATTTCTGGGTTTTCGGTTTACTTAGATTACGTACGCCTCGAGACGTTCGTAGTTTAAGTGCCGGTCATGTTCCGTACTTTCGGGTCGTGACAACACGTTAAGGCAAAGAGTAACCAGATAGCATACTATCATGCCGAGCAAGAAAGTCCTCCCTATATATGTCCCAGCATCCACTATAATATACATCCTATGTACAGTAATGGCCTCTAGGGCATACATATAACTAACAATCTCCCACTTGCACTAGGGCCATCTGTAGCAGTTGTTGTAGTATCTCATAGTCAACCATCCTATAAAAGTCTCTCTCTGGGAATAGGCCTTCGTGAGTGGATCCGCCGTGTTATCCTCTGAGTCTACTCTCTTAACCTCGATCACCCTGGAGATCAACTATCTGCATGATCAGGTGACACTGCCTGAGAATATGTCTGGTTCACTGATGGGACGGGTGTTCCTTTGCATAAGCCACAACTCCATTGTCACATAATGGGAGGAACGAAGTTCATCTCATGAACCAGTATATACCCAGACTGCCTCTTTGGTAGCATCTTAAGTAGCGATGTATCCAGCCTTTATCATCTAGTATGCCACGGTATCTGGCTTGGAACTCTTCCAACATACCGTCCCTTTTTCTTAGGGTAAAGACAATTCCTATGACTGACTTTCAGTCATCCTTAACACCCTGGAACCCTTCCAGTGATTCTCCCCAGGACCAATTGATACCATCTCACTACATGTAGTGAATATCCTAACATCCAATTAGATCTATCTCATAGATCCAAAAACTATGATTTAGCAGGTATTACTTTGATCCTATATGGAGAATCCTTGTGATAAGCGGAGACTGACCGAGCGTAGCATATGAAACTCCTTCCCTATCAAGATTATGTCATCCACGTACTCTACGAGGATCACTACCATACTCCTTACTATCCTTTTGTATATACAAGGTTCATCTACCATTTTGATTATGTCAAACTGTTTGACTAACTCATCAAAACAGATGTTCCAACTCCGCGATGCCTGCTTCATTTGTAAAGCAACTTGCACACGTTTCCGCTGCTCCCACTGTTTACGAAGCCCTCTGGCTGTGTACTTATAAACGTTCTCTTCTAAATCAATATTTAGAAAAGGAGTCATGGCACCGAACCGCCAGATATCGTAGTCGTGGTATGTAGCCGTGGCAAGTAGGATCTGGATGGACTTATGCTTAGTTACTTGAAAAGGTTTCATCATTTTCCACGCCTGGTCGATGACGAAAACCTTTAACAAGTCTAGCTTTGAAATTCTCAACTTTTCCATCTACACCAAGTAATCTTCTCAAGATATACCTTCTCCTGATGGGGATTTAACCCTTCAGATAAAACAACCAAAGTCCATACTTTGTCGGTGTATAAGGATTCCATCTCAGATCGCTAAGCATCCAGCCATTCTTACAGAGTCCCACTCCTGATGGCCAGCTCGAAACTAGTTGGGTCATCATCTCATGATGCAATCCTCGCTCCCACTGTCATAGAGAAACCGAAGTATCTCTCAGGTGGGTGAGGAACCCTACTAGATCGGCGGAGAGGCTAAGGTTCGTTGGAAACAATTGAATCCTTTAGTTCTACCAAATCATCAGCTATAGTTTGTATAGCTGGAACATTTCCAGTTCTACATAACAGACCTTGCCTCTAGCTTGTCCGGATTTTTCCTTTTAGACATAGGCCGGACAACCTCAAATCTTAACAAACTTATGATATGGGCTCTTCCCTTTCCATATCACATATGAAGTGGTAGGCAACTGATTTGATTTGAACCATATTCAATAGGTATGCAACTTCATAAGTGCACAAATCCCAAAAGGAAATAGGTAACTCAGTAGTACTCATCGTGCTATGGTGTATACGGAGGAGTAATGCTGAGAGAGAATCTCATTCTCCTTTAGAATGGTCCTGGATTTCCGTGCTCAAGTATTCTCCTCCTTGATCTCATCAAAGGACATAATACTTATACCCGTAATGGTTCTCTACTTATAACTTATATTCTGTGAATATCTTAAAAGGTTTGGACTTGTGTTTCAACAGGAACATATGTCTGAATCTTGAGAGATTATCAGAGATAGTAATGAAGTACAAAGAACCGGTCTTGGCATGTGTAGATAGGGGACCTTCATACATCATCTTGTATCAGTTCCAAGAGTTCATTAACTCTTTCTCTGTTTCCAATAAACAGAGCTATGGTCATCTTATCTTTGTGACATGACTGGCAAGTTTCACAAGATATAAATTCAAACTGATTTAAATATGCATCTAAATGTAACTTCAGCCAGTAAGGTCGCATTGATATGACCTAGTTTACACTGCCTCAAGAAGGAATCGTTCATTTCTGAACTCTTCCTCTTGTGTGTGTTCTGTATACTAGGAACTGTAGTTTGATTTAGAACGTTAATGCTTTTAGATAACGTGCCTGAACCGATCAACTTTTGAAATAGGAAATGTTCAAAACATTTTCTAACAATACAAAATTATATCATTTCTTTATCTAAATAAAGAGACTGATATGATTTTGTATATCAGGTTCGGTATCTAATAACATTTGTTCAGAATCAATGTATTGGTAATACAGGGTGACAGTGACCAACAGACTTGGCTGCAACACTTGCCCCGTTTTCTGCCTCATGAAACTTATCACCCGTTCTCAGTTCTCTATCTTTCTGTAGCCCTATATAATAGATTACATATCTGGGATCCTGATCCGGTATCAAATACCCAGGACGTAGAGGATACAGAGAAACAGTTCTATGTAATGAACACACCTGAAGGTGATGCATCATATGCACTTTCTTCGTTTGGGCGGCATAGGAATTCTGGTAATCCTCAATTTCCTGCTCTGTCTTATAACAATTATAAGTTGGAGCGGGACCAACGTTCCCCAGCTCAGAATAACGAGCGGGTTCGGTCAATACATCCGTATTATTATCTTGATTAAGGCGTGATATGGTCGCTACCTGGAGAGAGAGAGAAGAAAACACTCTGCGTGCGCTCTAGCAAGATCAGATTGGTTATTATTTTATCTAATCAGGATGGCTCGCACTGTTTTTTATCAAATCTTCCTTCAAACCCTAAAAGGAAAGACTAGCCGGGATTAATTACACGCTACAAGTTCGCCAATCTTTCAGCCAGGCCAGTGTCGATACTTTGAGGGAGGACCCCCGTGCTTTCGTACGAACCTAATTAATGTAAAACTCGTTTTTCCAGAGGCGTAACCCCGTTGACACCTTTCTAGACACCTACTTGATCGGCTAATTGTAATGTGTAAAACTCTCCCAGGAGTAACAATTACTCGCAGTGGGTATCGGGATCCAACTATCTCATAGAAGGTAATCTTATTGCAAATTTCAACACTTGAAATTCCCGATAATTTTGCCCCTAACCTCCTATGACCTTGACAAAGGCCAACAAACCATAGGATGCTAGTCAAGTTCAACCCGTCATTTCCTGATTGAATTAAACCCACCCGCACGACCCTTGACAAAGCCAACAAGGTCGCACGACTACCCTAACCCAATCTGCATCATATGCATAAGCAGATAAGGACCAGTGAGCTACCGCACATTACGCCTTGACAAAGGCCAACAAACGCAGCACGAATACTAACTACTACTTATCTGAAATGACGGAGGGCTACGACAGGTTTTTCTGAAAACCTATTGCGTAATGAACTTGATATCGTTGTAGAATCAAATGAATTTATAATGGAGTGTTTCTGAGGCTTTTCTAATTTTGCTAAAGGGGTCACTCCCGGTGAAGGGATCATCGGTCCTATCCTCGTCGAATGAGGTGCGGGATATATCATATATATTACTGTGCAAAGCAGAAACTATAGAAGCAATCAAAAGACAAACCGAAGGTTGTAGCATCTGCCAGTTATTACTAAAGGAATCACTCCCGGTGAAGGGATCTCGGTCCTTTCCCTATCGAATAAGGTTCAGGATGTTCTACAAGAAACACCGCGATGCAAAGCAAGAACTGTAGCTACCTATTTTTAAAAAATTCGATTCCACAACATCTTATGTTTATTTTCTTTCATTAATCATATTAATGACGTCCCATCATTTAAGTTACCTAAACATCACAGATAAATACGATGTACACATATGCCATCCGCATTCGCCTCGATGTCCCCTCGAGCACCGTTAGGTTAGGTAACTAACGGCAGAGCGGGGCAGGGCTAGTGCGGGTGTAAAACATATGTAACGCCTATATAATATATCATATATACTATATACAGTATCCATCACAGCATATCAAATGATCACATCACAGATATCGCAGCAGAAGAAACATATGAAATATTGGATATACTAGGACGTCCGTGTTTTTAATACGAGCCAGTATAAAACATGGATTCCACGGTCGCGATGAATAGCCAAACCCATACCCCTAGACCCTTACGAGAGCGGCAAGCAACCCTACCAATTCTAGAGTTAGGAGACCCGGGCTCGACTCCTCGAGTTGGTCTCCCACTGGACTCCAGAACCCGGTTACATGTGCCCTCCTCCTTGGGTCTATCCAAGTGCGGAAAAGTAAATAATATACAATCGGTGACATCTTCCTCAACCTGGAAGTGCCCCAATAAAAGAATATTACATACAAGTTTTTACATGAATGAAAATGAAAAACACTCATCTCACATAAAAAACCACCGGCTATTCAAACACGACGATCCAATATAACATATCCAGCAACACATAACATCACATGTCATCAACGTAAGTAAACATGCGTATCCCAATTGTCGTTGACATATAGCAACGAAACCGGCGATATCACATATTACACTTACGGTCACAGAAAAGAAAGTGTAAAACTAAAACAGTTGGAATCTGCAACCTCCTTAGACATCGCATGCCTAACTAAATGAATTCCTTAGACATCGCATGCCTAACTATTATAAACCCCGCATTTTAGTCTCATTATCGAAAACTCTTTTCAATATCAAGTTGGGCAATTCAACAAGATTCCCGGCAATTTTGATCGAATGCTCGTCGCAAACTTTAGTAGGCAGCCGCACCCCCGATGCCGTCGACGAAGGGCACCAAGGCGGAACACCTCTGCCGCGAGCACTCGAACGGATACTTTCGGCGACGGGGTTCTCCTACAGTCACTTTGTCGGGGCTATGGGGCATGGTTATCTATTATGTTTACCGGCGAGTATCCGCGTACGCTACGTGATTGCGACTGACTTTTGATCACATCAAAATTCCGTGGCAACCGATCAAGTGAGACTAAAGTGCTATGTTTATAACATTCATATCAGTTATCTCATAACTACTTGTGGATTACAAGTATTGTATCCCATTCCAGATAAATAGAAAATGTTAAATTTTCCGATCGAACATTCAAACACCCAAGTTTTCCCGAAACAGCTCAACACATGAAATAAGTTTAAAAACATCCAGTTCATGCCTAAGTACTAACGGTCCAGCCGTAGAAGGGTTAAGCCAACGCCTCACATGTGGCACGCCGTACTGCCCCAAACCCGAAGGTTCAAAGGGCAGTTCGAGACGGTCACATAATCGAGTTAAGGTTTGTTGTCTTCTAAAGGGACCATCACGTTACTTGCACTACTTAGAACGTCATTAAACTACGGAAAAATCCAACACTTGGAAATTTCCCGGCAAGGGAAAAATGGGGTATTTATATCCGGTCGAACTTTTTAACATATTCTAAAATTATCCGGAAAGACACAGACGAAGTTAAACTTCCCGATCGAAACACCGAGTCCCCAATGCAACCCAGAAAACTCAACTCTTGAGTAAATATTAAAAATTCCCAGAAAATACAGCACTAAAATATAGGAATTACTGTGAAATTTCCAAAAGCAATTGTGACTAGACGGCCGCGGAACCGCCGCACGAGCCATGCAAGTGCCGCGGTTCCGCCGCGCTTTAATGGAATTATGAGCACGTGCTTCACAGTAATCCATAAAAAACCCTGCTTAATTTTCTGCATATTTTTAATTCACAAAAATCCCCGATTTCAAAAAATGTACAGAGAAGGATTTTGCATTAGGGTTTCGGTTCGATCGGACTTCTAACATCGTCTATACTTCGCCTAAGGCTCTAGCTAGGCTCTGTTACCACTGTAGGGTTCCTAGGCACACTAATGAGGTCTCATAAGGCATCAACCTTGCCAAATTCAAAAATTTCCGGTGCCGAGAAACCCTAATGCGATCGTTGACTAGAGATTAGGCGAAACATGCAACTAGTTAACAACTTAACTGCTATGTGAAGAAAAATACAACCTTTGTAGATCCGGTCCTCCACCTCCATAGCTCTGTGTTGACGTCCCTCCGCTGCGATCATTGGATCCCGGACTCTAGCGATGGTTTCGTCAAAGAAATGATCGGTTTAGGTCGTCGACTTCGATGACGAAGATGATCTACGTCGAGACAACTCAAGATCAAGCTCCAACTTCACCAAGTCATGAAACTTGTGAAGAAAACACCCTATACTACTTGGCAAGTGGTAGAGGATGAAGAAATAGGAAGTGGGTTCACTTTGGATTTGGATTTCTCACTTGGATTCATCACATATACATTTTCAAGAAAAGGTTTTCTTTCTTCTTTCTTCAAGAAGAAGAAGAAGAAGAAAAAGAATATGGAAAAAGAATTGTTTCAAAAAAGAAAATCCAAGAGATGGTTATCATATTGCAACCATGGTTTAGTGTAGAGAATAAACCAGGGTTTAGTTAAAAGGTTAGGTTAAGGGTAAAACAAAATGGAAGACTTTTTCAAAGATGCTTTGAAGCTTCAAGAAGCTTCAAGCAAAGAAAGAAAAGAAAGCCACCATTTCATTATATTTTCATAAAATAAATAAAATAAAACCCTAAACCCTAACCATTAACTAAACATGGTTTAAAGCAAACACTAACCCAAGTTTGCATGTAACATCAAACATGATACAATCTTGTGCATAAAAATATATCACATATACAATGTGCACAATCAAGTGAGATAATCAATCTTAAGTGAACCAATACTAGTTAATTTAAAGTAATATATCAAATATATAATTATACATTAAATCAATAAATCAACACTTGATTTAACGATCCGGTCATATCGTATATGACCGACCAATATCCAATGTATCGACATATCGAATCAATCCTCGATTCGATAACTAGGTTATATCGCATACAACCAATCGATACATTTATCGCGAGAATAGAATACGGTATCATATACACGCATTATTCTTGGTCCCGCACATATCTCATGTGCGCTCCTATTTCGTTTCGCTTGAGCCAGGAAACCTCTGTGTAGGACTCTAAAGACTCGTCAATACGCCGGCAGCAGGTGACGATCATATCAAACACCCACAAGCCGCAAGCTTTCTGCTAAACGTAACGGCCACTCGGGTATTGAGCGATCAGAAGATCGACGAGCAAGCCCGCTCACACTCCTGTGAATCCAACCAGTAACACTTACCGTACAGTCCGGTCTGTTCGTCTGATATGTCGCATATCTTGCCTATGGGTGGTAAACGTCAGACCCCAGTAGCTCGATAAGTCGTGTCGATATGAGGTCTATAACAGTTCGAGAAACTACTGGTAACACTTACCAGTAAATCTCAGCAACCCTGGCCAGGGATTTCCGGTTATAGCCAATCGAACACAGCACAACATCAACTCCCTATACCGGGAGAGACGAATCCCCTCCTATCGCACATTACCTCTATGTGATTCGGGACTGTACCCAAAATCCACCGTTTTCCACGCCCTCTTGGACGTGGTAAGGTGGAAATCAAATCACAGTGGGAATCACACAAGACTCTATGACGATCTCGGGTCTACAGACTAACCTGTACCAGTGTCACAAGAGAACTGCCATCTGACGTAATGTATAATACCATCTGGGAGTTCTCGGCGAGTCCGTCCAGTGTACCCAGTCTCCACTAAGCACCCGTATATCATCTCTGATGTCGAACACCAATGGATATGGGATCATCCATCGCCCATCTGTATGGGTCAAGAGGGTATACGCTAGTCTACTGTGGTATATCGATGCCCCGTCTTGATACACCCACGACTAGGGACCTTGAAGGATGTACTTATGGATTACCATGTCCCCACTAGTATGATCTGCATTATACTCCAGGTAGTCAAGTACACATCCTAAGGGCTTTACCAACATGTAACAGAGAGACAATTAGTATACACGTTAAGGCAAAGAGTAACCAGATAGCATACTATCATGTCGAGCAAGAAAGTCCTCCCTATATATGTCCTGGCATCCATTACAATATACATCCTATGTACAGTAATGGCCTCTAGGGCATACATATAACTAACAGATAGTCAAGTACACATCCTAAGGGCTTTACCAACATGTAACAGAGTGACAATCAGTCTAGACGATAAGGTAAAGAGCAACCAGATAGCATACTATCATGTCGAGCAAGAAAGTCCTCCCTATATATGTCCCAGCATCCACTACAATATACATCCTATGTATAGTAATGGCCTATAGGGCATACATAAAACTAACAAATTTTTTTTTAAATTTGGCATGCTTGATGCCTTGTGGAACCTCCTTTGTGTGCCTAGGAACCCTAATGCGATCGTTGACTAGAGGCAAAGGCGAAAACGATAACTAGTTAACAACTTAACTAAGACGAAACTCAAAAGAAACTCAACAACCTGAAAACAGTAATACTACAAGCGCGACTCTAAGGTCGAAATCATACAACACTGTTTTCTAAGTCTGAAACAATATACAAGTTTTGGTTGATGGAATTTCTAGATACAATAAATAGTACAAGTACAATGGCGGTTCTGATAGAAAAGAACCCACCTACCCAAGCAAGTCGCCCGTATGAAAGCAGTGTGCCAGAAAAGACGCTATGAAACCTGCAAGAACTGTCGCACAATGGGGGTGAGTTGCCAACTCGTGAATAGAAAATATCAACAAGCAGGGATCAAATATATGACCAATCCTAGGTCAATACGATTAGATATATATAAAACTCAATATGAATAAGTCTGAAGCATGTTAAAGTGGCAATGTAATCTCTATACATGAGTGTAGTGCCAAGTGCTCATGCAAGTGCGTCAGGTAATAGCATATCATAAATATGAGGTATGATCAATATAATCAAATCTGCATGTACGTGGATCCCATCCACTCGTCACCCAATGACAATAAGCATTATGCATGTAAATGTCATAAAGTATATGCATGGAAAATATGAGGATATAATCAAAACCATGGAACCTGATTACCCAGCATCGACACTCGAAAACATCATGAATACCTGTGCCTACCATCGGCACGTAAATCCTCATATATCGGGCATCCGTCAGTCTGGGTCAGCCCACTCTCTCATATATCGGGCATCCGTCAGTCCGGGTCAGCCCTCTCTCAATATATCGTGCATCCGTCAGTCCGGGTCAGCCCACTCTCAATATATCGGGCATCCGTCAGTCCGGGTCAGCTCTATCTCAATATATCGGGCATCCGTCAGTCCGGGTCAGCCCTCTCTCAAAACCAGAAATATCATAGAAACAACATATCTCAATGCGCAAATCAGAAAGCATGATGCATGTGACAGATAAATGAAATGCAAGTAACAATTTATCCTGCAGCATGGAATAATAGTATGCGCATATAAGGTCATGTCCTGATGCAACAGTAGTACAGTGTAGGGGCATGGAAATTATCGATGATGAAGTGTGTGAGCCGGCGAGCAGTGTATGTGGAACATATGCATCATCGATAATGGTGCTGGTGTCCTAGCAGCATGATAATAATATATCAATAAACACAAGCAATGCAATGCAAATAGCATGAATATGCGGAATCGAATAATCAACGCAACAATAAAGACTCTACCTCAATAAATATATCATGCAGCCTTGCCTTTTTAAATAAGACGAATCAGGGTTTTTGGTAAAATAAGGGCTACGGTGTTTTAAGAGAAGATGCGTCGTTTGAAAATATCCGTAGAATCCCTTTTTCCTATCCTTAAAATATCCTCGATTCATTAGTTTCGAAATAGGTATGACTCGGGTCTAGTCTAACGCCTACTATGCGAACTATGGATGCAACTATCAAGCCAAACAGGAGGGGTATGGAAACCACCTAAATCTGAATCGATATATATTCATATAAATATAATAGTCGGTGATCCTGCCTCAATAGTATCACAACGATATAATATCCTAGAGTCATGAGCGCGGATCTATCATCAATATAGGCTCGTACGGTAAATCGTCGTACGGCATCCCAATAGCGGGATACGGTCAATATCACATTATCTCATCACATATCAGGTATCACTATCATCATATCATATAATCTGGGGTACAGATCTAAGTCTATTACAATCTATACCATCTACACAAGTATGAATGCGGGGTAAAACACATGCCCAAAGGCCCGCTAAACCATCGTGTCGTATCTCGAATACGAAACCTGCCATATCGCCGATCTCACAGCCTCAAATTGAATCTCATCGACTCAACTCACATCCCAAGTACTATCCTCAAATCCCGTATATGAACACATAGTCCCATACCCATGTATAGACATACACACCTCCAAACGCGCACAGATAAAAGAAAGAATGTATGCAAGTATATGTGTACGTGTATGTGTGGGTGCAACCACCACTTTAGGGTTTCGCACTATACTACACCAATACATTCTTATCATCACTAATCCATTATTACCATCAATAATCTTAAACAACACATAATAAATATACGTGTGTATACGTATCCGTATACATCACCACAGACTGCGGGGGTGCTATACGCCATCAACCCGACTTCCCCCGTAGATATAATCTACTCACCTGGTCTTCGCTCGCCGAAATCAATGACGCCGCGTTTCTTCACCTCGGAATCCTTGCGAGGGTACCTACAATAATAAACCGTCGCAATACGTATTAAAATCAAGACAGAAAACAAATACAACGCACAGTGTGCTCATAGGTTGGAACCTATGGCCTAAATGTGCAAATCAATCCAACAATCCATGTTGTAGATGTACGAACACCCGACAACCAAATACAAATCCAATTATCAAGAAAGTGCATTTTAAAATACGGAAAACATCACCTAAAACACACTAAAATGCTCCCAGATTTTCCCCAGATGACAATTAGCCAAAACTGCATATAGGAAGGGTCTAATTTAGTGCAAAATGAGCCCTGGAACAAAAATCAACCCATTCCCTTCTACTCTGGCCGCAAATTGCGGCCAGAATGATTAAATCTGCGGCCTGGGGTTTGAATTAGGGGCTCGGGTATTGGTGGTAGCTTCCTAGGTGCCTGCACGACTCACTGTCAGCTCAATTTTATTTTAGGGGTCTCGGGGTGATAGCAGATTCCTAAAACCTTCCCAGATTTCACAATATCTCCGATATCGGTTTTATAAATCCGTATTCCATGTTTCAAATCTTAGGTTTGGATCTCAATTCCATCACTAGGGTGTTTGTGCAGCCTCCACTAAGCTCAATTCACACAACAACTCACAATTTTCCTCAAACCCTAACTAGGTTTCCTTTAAGTCCACAACACCACCCGATATCGATTCAATTTTAACATAGGGGTATAAGTAATGCAAAAAATAATCTAATGATCCATAAATTACCTCATTTGGCAACTCAAGAATTTTCTTGAGTTGCCTCAAGTTGCCAAAATCCTTGCTTTCTTGGTCCAATGTGTAGATCTTGGGTTGTGCATCTTTTTAATGAAATGGAGATTGGGTTTTGGAATTGTTTTTGAGGTGATTCGGGACTTGAAGAGGTGAGGTGAGGTGAGGTGCAGGAGCAGCACCAGCAACAAGAGGGAGAGGGAGAGAAATGAATGAAGGTTGAAGGGGAAATGACTAAGTTTTTTGGTCAAAGAAGCCCATACCTCTCTCTCTTACACCATACCTCATATAATGATCCCTTTTCCATTTCTTTTTCTTTTCTTTTTCTCTAAATCCTTCTCACTCAAATAGTGATCACAAAATAAAATCATGGCAAGAAAAATGTAACACAAGTGTAGAAAAAGATATGTGCTTGTTTTCTATAAAATTGCTTAAAAGCCGATTAGCGATTTTTAATCGCGATTAGCATTAAATTAGCATATAACTAATCATAAAAACTTAAAAATGGCATAATTAAAATACCCTATTTTAGAATTTTCCATAATTTTTCCACAATTTTTCCCATTTATTTGTATTTAATTCTACCGAAATATTAAAATATTCATTAAAATAATATTAATTTATAAAAATTCCCAAAAATACTATTTTATTATTTTGAAATGTTACCCCGGCGCCCAACGGCCTTGCGCTCAAGCGCCCAGTACCCACGTGCCGACACGTGGCGTGCTGGCGCCCAACGCCCACGTGCCGACACGCAGCGTGCTCGCGCTCGAGCGCCCAGCGCCCACGTGCCGACACGCAGCGCACTGGCGCTCTAGCGCTCAAGCGCCCAGCGCCCACGTGCCGACACGTGGTGTGCTAGCGCTCGAGCGCCTGGCGCTCGAGCGCCTGGCGCTCAAGCGCCATGCGCCCACGTGCCGACACGTGGCGCGCTGGCGCTCAAGCGCCAAGTGCCCTCGTGTCGACACGTGGTGTGCTAGCGCTTGAGCGCCCAGCGCTCAAGCACCAAGCGCCCATATATCGACACGTCGAGCGCCCAGCGCCCACGTGCCGACACGTGGTGCGCTAGCGCCTAAGCGCACAACACCTAAGCACACAGCACTCAAGGCGCTGGCCCCCATGCGTCCTTTGGGCGCTTTTTCCCCTTTTTTTATATATATGTATACATGTATATATATATATATATAGATACACAAACACTCCACAACACTGTCCCTCATAAAAACTCAACACATGCACACTGCACATTAAGTTCGCATGACCAGTTTAACCCGTCAATCGGAGGTTCTCTCGCTCCAAAGGCGTGGGGTAATTAACGGCAGCTTAGTCCGCGGCTTCCGGAGATTCGGATCCCCACAATCATTACACACCGGCCTACCCTAGGCAGGGGGAATCTGTAATACGCCTGACAAGCGCGCGCGTATTCCCATCTCAATGGGGTGACGAAAAACACCCTATATATGGTGGGATGGGATGAAGAGGGATGTCACAGACTTTGTGTCGAGATACCTGACTTGTCAGCAAGTTAAGGCCGAGCACCAGAGGCCCACGGGAGAGCTACAGCCGTTACCCATTCCGGAGTGGAAATAGGAGCAGATTTCTATGGACTTCATTGTGGGTCTACCCAGGACTAGTCGAGGGTATGAATCCATTTGGGTGATTGTGGATCGATTGACGAAAGCGGCCCACTTCCTGCCGGTGAAGACTACTTTCGGATTTGCTCAGTATGCCCAGATATATATCGACGAGATCGTACGACTGCATGGAGTCCCGACATGTATCCGTTGGATATAGTGCCCTCAAAGTCAATTATTGTATCACAGGCACGTGATTGCAATGATTGAGGGATGACCTATACCAGTAGGACAGTCTTACTCGAGATGATAGTATGCTATCTGGTTTATCTTTATCATCGTGTACTGTTTTAGGTGACATGATATGTATCACTATTACACATTGATAAAGCCCATAGGATTCTTGCTTGACTACCAATAGTATGATGGCGATCATATAAGTGAGAGTTGGGTAGTCTATAAGCACATCCTTAAAAGTTGTCCCTAATCGCGGGTGTTTTGTGATAGGGCATCGATACTCCAGAGTAGACTAGTGTATACAGTCGAGACCCCGATGAGGGGCGATGGCCGGTCTCACAAGCTATTGGTGTTAGTTGGTTCACCTAAGATGTATACAGGTGCTCATTGGGTTATGAGTACACCGGACAGGACTCGCTGGGAACATGCTAGCTGGTTATTAAAACCGTTGTCAGATAACAATTCCCAGGTGATATGCGTACAGGTTAGTCTATCGACCTGAGATCGTCATTTGTCTCGTGTGAGTTCCCTATGTTCTTTGATTATTACCCTACCACGGCTCAAAGGAGTCGTGCAAATAGGTTCTAGTTGGGTATAGTCCCGAGCCACATTGAAGCAGTGAGCGGATCGGCAGGGGATTCGTCTCTCCCTACGTTGGGAGTGAGATCGTGCTGTGTCTAGGAGAGCCATTACACAAAATCCATGGCAATGGTAAGCGAGATTTACTGGTAGGTATTCCAGTAGTATCTCAGGTGTTTTAGGCTACACTCCTTATACCGCTTTTGGGGGTCTGACGTTTACCAGCTCTCTAGGCCCGATATGCGATACTCGTAGATGAACGGACTGGACTGTATGGATATTGTCACGCATAGGCTCAGTAGGGTTCCAGGATGACTACGCTCATCGGATTCCCTTTCTCTCAGTACATGGGCAGCCGTTACGCACAGCTAGTACCACTGACGGCTTGTGGTTAAACGCACTGCCAGAGTATTGATGAGTCTTTAGAGTCCCTCACAGAAAGTTTCCCATTTCGGGAGAAACGTTGTAGAGGCCGTATGGTTTTATGGCAGGGTTCGAACATACACGTACACTTGTGCACGTGTCACGGTTTGGATGGATAATACTAGCGGGCTTTGGTTTAAGCCGGATCCTAATATTAAACTATGTAGATTTTGTCTCATTGCAATTGTATTCGGTTGGAACACAAATGCGGGTATGTATATACAGTAGCGGGGTTATCCTGTGATTTGTTACGGGATCGCTTTTTGAAGTTTCCAGTTTGTATCTTCTTTTGGCCAAATTTCTGTGCCGAATACAAATACGGGTATGTATATACAGTAGCGGGATTATCCTTTAATTTATTACGGGATCGCTTTTTGAAGTTGCCAGTTTGTATCTTCTTTTGGCCAAATTTCCGTTCTATCTTTCTTTGGCTGAAATTTGGTGTGAGGGGTTTATTTGCAAATGTGGCAATTAGTAATGCAGGGGCTTTTGTGTGGTGCCGAGGCTCCAGGGATTTTCCAGCAAGCTTCTTGATGTTTCTGGCATCATTGACTCACTTCTTGCATTATTGTTATTTTGGAAATGCTAGGATATTTTGTGGACGATCTTATGCTTAAAGTTATCATTCTTTACTTTGCACTCACCTTCCTCCACAGGTTGTGGCCGAGCTATTTTTGGGCTGCCCCATTTTTGGTGTGACTGTGAGATTGATTTCATTTTCATTGCTACAAAATTCTCAAGCTCCATTTTCATTGCACATTTTTATCTTCCTTCCAAAATGGCAACTTCAATTAACCCTCACCCGATTCGTTGGGTGACTCAAGACAAAGTGTTCTACACTTATTCTACAGCAACCTTAGACACGTCGGCTAGCAAACTTCGTGTCCGAGTTGCCTCGGTTCAGAGGCGAGAGCCCGTATAAAGATTCGTTGACGTGGCTCAGTTTTCGGTGAGAAGGAGATCGTGGATCGAGCGAGATCAGAGAGAGAGCTTCGTCGGTACATCCGCAATAAGCTAGGGACAGAGGTTAAAGACCGAAGGACACGAATCGATCGGTATAATCTCTAAACCCCACTTTACAGTATACTAGTTTACGGTTAATGGAACGATCCGGGATTCGGATGCGGTTAGTGCCAGTTCGTAAAAAGTTTTTTGTTCCGCATTTGGCCTCGGAAAGATGGCCGGGGCGCTGCCGCAGCCAAACATGGTATCAAAGCCAAACTATTAACCGTTAACTAGTTGATTTAGACAGTGTTAAAGTATCGAAACCGGAACAAACCGAAACGACACCACAGTATCATCAGTTTCTGTTGTTTTAAAAGGTCTTAGAATTTTTTTAAATAAGTGCAGAAGACCTATTCTAGATGACACAAGAACTCACCCCAAACACGGACCCCTGGGCTCGGATTTTAGCCGATCCCTAAACCCAATAATCCGGCATCGTCGGCCCTGTATGGCCAATGGGTTTGGTGTTTTGGGTGTTGCTCTGGTCCTCTAGGGAATTTGGTTCTGTGGTGTTGTTTGTGTAGCCCAATTTGGATATGGTTTTATCAGTTTGACTGGGCTATTCGTGGTAATTTCGGAGTCGGTATTTTCTAACGTTGTTTAAGTTTTGCAGCTTTTTACATTACTATCTGTGACCGTGAATGTCATCCGATCGGTAAATCTTGTCTAACTGCTATAGCTCTTTTAGACGGGTTTGCGAACGTGACATTCACGTTGATGTTTTGTGTTGTGCTGTGATATTGCGGATTTGTCGTGGTGGATAGTTCATGTGCAATGGTAGTGCAGTTTTGATATTTGTACATTTGATATCGTGGGGAGAGCGTCCGACATGTGGACTGCCGTCACTGCCTGTTTGTATATTCTTTTGGGGCTACGACCGTGTTGAGGTCGATGTACCCAGTTGTATATATTTTCTTTTCTGTACTAGGTTTACCCTGCGGTGAAGTGCATGGATAGCCGGGTTCTGGAGGGCAACGGGTCCGCATCTCATGGCTTTGAGAGGGAGGGGACCTCACTCTAGGATTGGCGGGCTATTCGCCGCACTCGTAGGGGGTATGGGTTTTCATTGCACAGGATATCCACAGGACCAGGGAAACGTCGGGTTTCATTGTGGCTCTATGAAACCCCGGGATCCCGGATTATCTGTATTGTTCTGTGATGCTGTATTACTTATCTGTAATGTTGCATTTTATCACGCCTGGAGCGATTATTGTATATTGATATATATACTAGTAGATGTTGTATATGTTTTACACCCTGCTAGTCCAGTCCCCGCTCTGTCGTTAGTTAAGTAACCTAACGGGTGATGACAGGACCCAATGGCGAATGCGGATGGCATAAACGTACATCATATTTTCATTCTTTTCTGGTGTGATTAATTGATGGGACTGCGTGATTCTGATCAATGCAAAGAAAACAGACCTATACAGATGTTGTTGGAACAATTTTCAAAAAGCTGTTATTGCAAGGACGTTCCCGTTTGTTTTGCACAGTGGTATTCAGTTTAGAATATCCTGCACCTCATTCGATGAGGCAAGGGACGAGATCCCTTCATGGGGAGTGACCCCTTGGACAGAGGTTTTGTTAGTGTATATGCCCTAGAGGCCATTACTGTAATCATACTAGCTTGTATATTTAACTTAATGGAAGCTTGGGATATTCACAGTTGTATAGACAATCTTGCTCAAAATGGTAGTATGCTACTTGGTTTGTCTCTACTTCAATATGTGCATGTGTTTCTTTTAGCATATCGCTTATATGCATATTAGTAGAGCCCTTAGGATCTTTGCTTGATTACCCGCGCTGTGATGGCAGTCATACCCGTGGGGGCTGGGTAATCCATAAGCACATCCTTATACAGGTCCCTAGTAGTAGGACTATCGAGATAAGGCATCGATACTCCAGAGTAGACTAGCGTATGCGCTTCTCATCCCAGCGGGGGAGACGGTTTATCCCACAGCCGTCAGTACGTCGTACTTGAGATAGTATGCGGGTGCTCTCGTTAGGTTACGAGTACACTGGACAGGTCTCGTCGGGAACTGTTGGTTGGTATTATACTATCGTCAGTTATCAGTTCCCAGGTGACATGAGTACAGCTTAGTCCGCTGACTTAACACTGTCACTTCGCCTCGCGTGTGTTCCCACTGTACTTAGATTACTACCCTACCACGGCTGAAAGGAGTCGTACAAACAGGTAGTAGTTGGGTGCAGTCCCGAAGCACTTGGAGGCAGTGACGGTTAGACAGGATTCGTCTCTCCGGTATTGGGGGTTGACATCGCGCTGTGTCTAGGAGAGCAATTACACAAGTAGTCCCTGGCCAGAGGCAAGCGAGATATACTGGTAGGTTTCCGTGTTTATCTCAGGGTGTTCTGGGCTACACTCCGACACGACTTGTACCGCTATTACGCGACTGACGTTCACCGCCCCCTAGGCCTGCCATGCGATGTATCAGTACGAACAGACCGGACTGTACGGAGATTGTCACATACAGGCTCAGTAGGAGTTCGGATGGGTTTTACCTCATCGGCCTTCTTATCGACATCTACCTGGGGACCGTTACGTACAGCTAGTGCCGCTTGCGGTCTGTGGTTAACCCACTGCCAGCGTAGTGTCGAGTCTTTAGAGTCCAACACAGAGAGTTTCTCTGCACTGAGCGAAACGTGTAGAGGCCGTATGGTTTTACGGCAGGGCTACGATCACTTACGTGCACTTCTGTGCGTATGCTGTTCGGGCAGGCAATACTAGTGGGCTTTGGTTTAAGCCAGATCCTAGTATTGCACGGATGGATTTGATTTGTCTTATGTGCATTCGCATTCTATGGAATGCGGATGCGGGTGTGTATGCAAATTTTTGAGGGGCGATAAAGGAGGGGGGTTGCCCCATTAGGGTTTTGGCAGTTGGCTCGGCCAAAACCGTAATGTGGCGGGCTCATTAGGGTTTTGGAAATTCGTTTGGTCAAAACCATTATGAGCCGGAGACATTGTTTACTAATCCTTTTAATGATAGTTTAGTGATGGCTAATTGCATTGACCACTTAGACCTCTCTTGACTTTGTTGACCCGTTGACCGTGTTGACCATTGACCTTCAAGAGAGATCTACACTCTTCTTTGAATTTCTTTTAATTCTTGAGTTATGATAATGGTCAATTCAATGTAGCATCAACTTTATCATGATAGGATTAGTAATGATGGTTTTGGATGTATTATTGCAACCATGGTTCATTTCTTATGAGTTAATCTTTTCATTATTCTCTTCTCTTTCTCTCTTTTGAAGTGAGAAGAAAAGAAAAGCTCCATGATTGCTAGGTTTTCTCCTTCATCTTCTCCTCTTGAAAATTCTTTTGATCTCATGTGTTGAGAGAAAAAGAATCCACATAGACAGACACTTCCATCTTTCTCTTCTATACAACCTAAGGCATTTAGATTAGCAATCACCTTGCCCTAGTTGCCTCGGCTTGAGGTGGCAGCTTAGTGTACAACTCTTGGGTGGATCGTCTTCGACTCAAGAAGGCCGCGGAGTTGACCAAGATCCGGATCGACCCTCGGAGCGTGGATGGACGAGCCGGACAGCGGAGAGAAGACCCGAAGGACCGGTTTCGTGAGGTATATTTTCTACAGCATAGTACTTAAAGCCTCTACTTGTTTGCTAGTTTCTAGTTTAGCCAAGATCTTGCTTTTGAGTCCATGTTGCTTTGCGCCAATATTATTGTTTTTCGTCGTTTCCGCCTCCCCGTAAGAACTGGGGTGAGCAACGTGGACTTACAGTGGTATCAGAGCCTAGCTAAACATAAACTAGCAAGTTAGCAAAGTGTTAAGAATATCGATCCGAAAAAATCACAAAACACGTCCGGGAAAAACCATGTTTCTGTCGAATTTTTATACTGCTGTAAAAATAATTTAACATACATGAAAATTCGTCTCAGGCTTTTCTAAAACCACAGCAGAAAACCAGTCCACTGAACCGATCAAACTGCCGCGGTTCCGCGGCAAGAACATGCTTCGATTTGACTCGGTCGTGGACCGGGTTTTTTGCAGTGTTTTTATTTGACTGTTTTGGGATTTTTAGTACATGTTTTTTCTACCCAGATTTTCCAGAGAACAAATTGACTTTTGGGGTGGTTAAAAATCTGTATTTTAATCGATATTCCGTACACTTTGGGCTAATGAACATTTTCTGTGATGTGATATATGTATTGAACGTCCGCTAATCGCTATACGTTGATTATTGGGGGGTTATACATATCTGTGATCTGTAATGTTTATGGCTTGTGTATATGAACTCGTTGGATTGTCGCGGATGAATAGCCGGGAATGGATGTAAGATGAGAGTTTCTTTTTCTTTCATTCATTGTAAAAGTTGTAAATTGATATAATATTATTTGTATGGCCGCACAACCGGGGTCGGGGTTGTTGCCGTCATTGTATAATTTCTTTTTACTATTTTTGCTCCTAGGATAGACCCAAGGTGGGGTGCACAAACTACCGGGTATCTCGAAGTGCCGAGTGGCCTACTGACAGTATTGACGGAGGTTGCTTCGCTTCGGGTACTTGGCAGGTAGTTTGCCGCACCCATAGGGGTCTACGGTGGGGTTTGGCTATTCATCGCGACCGTGTAATCCACTTTTCGTTGCAGGCCCGAACGAATCGCGGATTCCTAGTATATCCAAAGTGTTCATCAGTGATCTGTAATGGCTATCATTGCTAAATATCTATATATGATATCTATTTAGGTGTTGCTTATGTTTTGCATCCGCGCTAGTCTAGCCCCCGCTCTGTCGTTAGTTAAGTAACCTAACGGGTGATGACGGCGCCCCGTGGCGAATGCGGATGGCATAAGCATACGCCATATTTTTGTTGTTTTCTGCAATGGTAGGATTAAATGATGGGACGCATTGGAATTAATGCTAGAAAATAAACCAAGTAAAAGTCGTTGGAACACTTTGAAAACCACTCGGTTCTTTTCAAAAACAAGCATTTTAAACGCGTAGCTTAAACCACTCCTTTTAAAAGCTATCTCGTTCTATCGATTATATCAAGTTCACTACGTTCACGGTTTCGCCAAAACCATTCGTAGCCCTCCGTAATTTCGGTTAAATATTCAGTAGTATTCAAGCTATGTATTTTGACCTTTGCCAAGGCATAGTGATTGGTAGCTGCTGAATATTTATCTGTAGCATAGATTGATGCGTTAGTTTGGGACAGTCGTACTACTATTTTGGCCTTCGTCAAGGGTATAGGTACTGGTGGGTTCAAATTAACCTGGATAATGACGGGTAGAACTTGACATGTGACTTATGATATGTTGGCCTTCGTCAAGGTCATAAGAGCATGGGGCAAAAATCCATATCTGGAGTTTCAAAAGTACTGAAACTTGCTAGCGCTGCATACCATTTGGATTGTGATAATTCTGGTAGGATTCCTTCAGTTTTGTCACGCGATGATATTTGGATCCCGATCCTACTGTGAGTATATGCTACTCCTCGGGAACTCTTTCACTTAACGATCAATGCTATAAACCAAGTAGGTGTTTAGAAAGGTGTTAGCGGGGCTACGCCACAGGGAAAAGAGGTTACATAATTAAGGAACTTCGCGAAAGCGTTGGAAAACCTCCCTCGAAGTACCGACACTGGCCTGGCGAACGGTTAAGCAAGTATTGTACGGTGAGATTGATCCTGACTAATTCTTCCTTTATGGTTTGAAGAGGGATTCGAGAAACAGTGGGAGCCATCCTGTTTAGATAAATTAAAAACCAATCTAAACTTGCAAGAGCATCATGCTAAGTGTTTTCTTCTCTCTCTCTTAATTGCAGCGACCCAAGTGACCGCACCTAGGTTACATCTAGATAATAAAATGACTGAATCTGACTGTTATGACTAGCAAAGGTCTGTCCAGATGTCCATTGCCCATGACAAGCTGGGACACCTCTTGACTGATCCAACCCCTGCCATCTCAGGTCAAGTTTCCCCTATCATGGATATCAATATCCGTAGGACATCGGAAGAGGACTGTGCGAAAGCCAAGTGCCTCGTGTTAGCCTCAGTTAATGGTACATACCAGAGGCAGCACGAGAAGATGGACTCAGTTTCTATCTTCCTCCATAACAAAGATTTATATGGAGAGCAATCTCGTATCGCAAGATATGAGACCTCGAACGAATTGCTTCCAGCGAGGTTGGCTATCGGGTCATCTATAGGGGGCAACGTCCTTACAGAGACCAGCTCTTTTGAGCTCATGGACCTGAAGACCACGTTGAAGAACGGGTCAGATGCTGACTTAGTTCAACAGTCTTTACCTATTACCTTGAAGGAAACCATGGAACTAGAAAGAAAGGGAGGGGCAGAAGTTTCGTGACTGGATGTAGTAAAAGCAGGACGTTCCTATTGTTACGGGAATGAACATGGGCAGAAGGATTGCAGGGCTTGCAAAGCCAGTAGCCAGAATTTGAAGCATGATATGGCTTCGGCTTCGGTGTGTTTGTAATAGAGAACTGTATGTCAGTTAACCCAACTTCCTGGGTATTGGATACCGGATCAGGATCTCATATCTGTAATTCGTTATAGGCTCTGAGAAACCGTAGGGTTATCAAGAAAGGTGATATGACTCACAGGGTTGCTAACGGAATGAGAATGTATGCTGAATCCGTAGGGGAATATCATCTTGGACTGACAACTGGGCAAATATTGATTCTGCGTGACTGTTTTTATGTACCAGGTGCGACTTGTAACATCATATCTGTATCCTTACTTTCTAAGGAAGGATATGATTTTGCTTTTGTAAGCGATGTAGTAAACATCCACCTAAATCAAGTTCTGATTGGGTCAGGTACATTGAAAAACGGTATATACGTTTTGAGTCAAGCTCAGGTCTTCAGTGTCCAGAACACACTTAAAAGAAAGTCTCCGGAATTAAATCAGGCTTTCTTATGGCATTGTAGACTGGGTCACATCAATGAGACACGGTTGACCGAGTTACATAAAGAAGGATACTTGGATCCGTTCGAGTACCAGTCCGTATGCCACTTGTGAATCTTGTCTCATGGGAAAGATGACAAAGACTCCGTTCACTGGACATGGAGAAAGAGCGAGCGAGCTCTTGGGACTCATACACAGTGACGTGTGTGGTCTAATGTCTACTCATGCGCGAAGTGGTTATTCATACCTCATTACTTTCACAGATGATTCTGTAGGTATGGGCATGTCTTCTTGATGAAGCATAAATCCGAGGCTTTTGAGAAATTTCAGGAATACAAGAATGAAGTTGAAAAAAAAAAGGCAAAAGTATCAAGACACTGAGATCTGATCGAGGTGGTGAATACTTAAGTGCCGAGTTTCTGGGCTACTTAAAAGTGAATGGAATTCTCTCTCAGCTTACTCCTCCATACACACCACAACACAACGGTGTATCGGAAAGGCGGAATCAAACCCTATTGGTTATGGTTCGTTCCATGATGAGTAAGGCTGAGTTACCGCGATCCTTCTGGGGTTATGCACTAGAATCAGCTGCATATCTTTTGAACAAGGTTCCCTCCAAGACTGTGCCTACCACACCATATCAAATGTGGTGTGGGAAGAAACCCTGTCTTAAGTATCTGAAGATATGGGGATGTCCAGCTTTTGTAAAAAGCAGCATGTGGACAAGCTCAAGGCACGCTCAGTACTGTGTAAGTTTGTGGGATACCCAAAGAACTCCAGGGGGTATTTTTTCTATTACGCAGAGGAACAAAAGGTTTTTGTTTCTCGTCATGCCACTTTCTGGAACATCAGTTTTTAGAAAAAGAAGCAAATGGGAGCGTAGTAGAACTGGAAGAAATTCCAGAACCACAAGATATTACTGGAAGCTTGGAAGAACCAGAAGTTTCAAGAGAACCGGACATCCAGCGCCACTCCGCAAGAGTAGTAGGTAGTCTCATCCGCCGAGAGAAACTACGGTTTTCTCATAGACGGGGATAGAGAGGATTGCACTATGGATTATGGTGAGCCTACTAGCTTCCAGCAAGCCATTCAGAGCGGCGACTTGGTAAAATTGCTGGATGAAATGCGGAACGAGATGGAGTGCATGTACACCAACAATGTTTTGGACTTTGGACTTTGCACCAGAAGGGGTAAAACCCGTAGGCTGCAAATGATCTTCAGAAAGATGATTGGTGTAGATGGGCAGGTTGAGACCTATAATGCAAGGCTTGTTGCAAAGGTTTTTCGTCAAAGACCTGGTTTGGACTATGACGAGACCTTTTCTCCAGTGGCTATGCTGAAATCTATTCGTATCCTTCTTGCCATTGCTGCCTTCCACGATTACGAAATCTGGCAGATGGACGTAAAGACGGCTTTCCTAAATGGAAATTTTGGAAGAGTGCGTCTATATGGATCAGCCGGAGGGATTCATTCAGAGTGGGAGCAGCGGTAGAGTGTGCAAGTTGCTAAAGTCCATCTATGGACTTAAGCAGGCATCGCGGAGTGCTTTGATGATACTGTCAAAGAATTCGACTTTATCAAAAACCCAGATGAACCATGCATTTACAGTAAGATGTGTAGGGAGAACTATGGTATTCCTCGTCTTGTACGTGGATGACATTCTCCTAATAGAAAATGATATTCCTATGCTACAGTCAGTCAAAGGATTCTTGTCGCAGAGGTTCTCCATGAAGGACCTGGGCGATGCCAACTACATTCTGGGGATCCAGATCTATCGTGATAGATGTAAGAGGATGTTGGGACTTTCACAGTCAAGGTACATCGACACCATACTGAAAAGATTCAGTATAGAAGATTCCAAGCGCGGTAATTTACCGGCTTGTCACGGGATCACCCTCTCCAAAGAGATGTCTCCCAAGACTGATTTGGAAAAGGATCGCATGTCTATTATACCCTACGCTTCTGCGGTAGGCTCTATAATGTATGCGATGTTATGTACCAGACCAGATGTAGCATGCGCATAAGCGTTGTAAGCCGGGTATCAGTCAAACCCAGGGGAGAAACACTGGATAGCGGTAAAGAACATTCTCAAGTACCTGAGAAGGGAGATGTTCTTGGTGTATGGCGGAAAAAGACCTCCAGCTCGAGGCCTTTGCTGACTCCAGCTTCCAGAGTGACAAGGATGACTCCAAGTCCATGTCGGGTTATGTCTTTACCCTCAATGGAGGGGCGGTTTGCTGGAAGAGTTCCAAGCTGGAGACTGTTGCAGACTCAACTATGGAAGCGGAGTACATAGCTGCTTGCGATGCAGCAAAGGAAGCTGTCTGGATGAAGAAGTTCCTCACGGAGCTTCAGGTGGTTCATACCATTGTTGATCCAATACCACTGTATTGCGACAATAACGGCGCTATAGCTTTAGCGAAGGAACCCAGGTCCCATCAGAAGTCCAGGAACATTTTGAGGCGGTAACACCTGATCAGGGAGATCGTAGATCGCTGGGAGATCGAGGTGAAGAGAGTAAATACGGAGAACAACACTGCAGATCCACTCATGAAGGCCCTACCCCAGACTCAGTTCGAGCGGCTGATCGAGATGATAGGTCTTCGATACGCCAGTACATGGCCTTAGTGCAAGTGGGAGATTGTTAGTGTATATGCCTTAGAGGCCATTACTGTATCATACTAGCTTGTATATTACTTAATGGAAGCTAGGGATATTCACAGTTGTACAGACAATCTTGCTCAAAATGGTAGTATGCTACTTGGTTTGTCTCTACTTCAATATGTGCATGTGTTTCTTTTAGCATATCGCTTATATACATATTAGTAGAGCCCTTAAGATCTTTGCTTGATTACCAGCGTTGTGATGGCAGTCATACTCGTGGGGGGCTGGGTAATCCATAAGCACATCCTTATACAGTTCCCTAGTCGTAGGATTATCGAGATAGGGCATCGATACTCCGGAGTAGACTAGCGTATGTGCTTCTCACCCCAGCGGGGGAGACGGTCTGTCCCACAGCCGTCAGTACGTTGTACTTGAGATAGTATGCGGGGTGCTCGTTAGGTTACGAGTACACTGGACAGGACTCGTCGGGAACTGTTGGCTGGTATTATATCTATCGTCAGTAATCAGTTCCCAGGTGATATGAGTACAGCTTAGTCCGCTGACTTGACACTGTCACTTCGCCTCGAGTGTGTTCCACTGTACTTAGATTACTACCCTACCACGGCTCAAAGGAGTCGTGCAAACAGGTAGTACTTGGGTGCAGTCCCGAAGCACTTGGAGGCAGTGACGGTTAGACAGGATTCGTCTCTCCGGTATTGGGGGTTGACATCGCGCTGTGTCTAGGAGAGCCATTACACAAGTAGTCCCTGGCCAGGGC
Source organism: Agapanthus africanus (assembly GCA_030015575.1). NCBI lineage: Eukaryota > Viridiplantae > Streptophyta > Magnoliopsida > Asparagales > Amaryllidaceae > Agapanthus > Agapanthus africanus. The sequence continues at coordinate 631,303,507 of JASDDO010000019.1, forward strand.
AAGCGAGATATACTGGTAGGTTTCCAGTGTTATCTCAGGGTGTTCTGGGCTACACTCCGACACGACTTGTACCGCTATTAGGGGACTGACGTTCACCGCCTCCCTAGGCCCGCCATGCGATGTATCAGACGAATAGACCGGACTGTACGGAGATTATCACATACAGGCTCAGTAGGAGTTCGGATGGTTTACCTCATCGGCCTTCCTATCGACATCTACCTGGGGGCCGTTACGTTACAGCTAGTGCCGCTTGCGGTCTTTGGTTAAACCCACTGCCAGCGTAAGTGTCGAGTCTTTAGAGTCCCACACAGAGAGTTTTCCTGCACTGAGCGAAACGTGTAGAGGCCGTATGGTTTTACAGCAGGGCTACGATCACTTACGTGCACTTGTGTGGTATGCTATTCGGGCAGGCAATACTAGTGGGCTTTGGTTTAAGCCAGATCCTAATATTGTATGGATGGATTTGATTTGTCTTCTGTGCATTCGCATTCTACGGAATGCGGATGCGGGTGTGTATGCACCGTTTTGAGGACCGATAAAGGAGGAGGTGCCCCATTAGGGTTTTTGCAGTTGGTTCGGCCAAAACCGTAATGTGGGCAGGCTCATTAGGGTTTTGGCAATCCGTTTTGGTCAAAACCATTATGAGCCGGAGACATTGTTTACTAATCCTTTTAATGATAGTTTAGTGATGGCTAATTGAATTGACCATTTGACCACTTAGACCTCTCTTGACTTTGTTAACCCGTTGACCGTGTTGACCATTGACCATCAAGAGAGATCTACACTCTTCATTGATTTTCTTTTTAATTCTTGAGTTATGATAATGGTCAATTCAATGTAGCATCAACTTTATCATGATAGGATTAGTAATGATGGTTTTAGGTGTATTATTGCAACCATGGTTCATTTCTTATGAGTTAATCTTTTCATTATTCTCTTCTCATTCTCTCTCTTGAAGTGAGAAGTAAAGAAAAGCTCTATTGTTGCTAGGTTTTCTCCTTCATCTTCCTCCTCTTGAAAATTCTTTTGATCTCGTGTGTGAGAGAAAAAGAATCCACATAGACAAACACTTCCATCTTTCTCTTTTACACAACCTAAGGCATTTAGATTAGCAATCTCTTTGCCCTAGTTGCCTCGGCTTGAGGTGGAGCTTAGTGTACAACTCTCGGGTGGATCGTCTTCGACTCAAGAAGGCCGCGGAGGTGACCAAGATCCGGATCGACCCTCGGAGCGTGGATGGACGAGCCGGACAGCGGAGAGAAGACCCGAAGGACCGGTTTCGTGAGATATATTTTCTACAGCATAGTAGTTAAAGCCTCTACTTGTTTGCTAGTTTCTAGTTTAGCCAAGATCTTGCTTTTGAGTCCATGTTGCCTTGCGCCAAAATTATTGTTTTTCGCCGTTTCCGCCTCCCCGTATGAACCGGGGTGAGCAACGTGGACATACAGGTTTGCGTCAGGGTAATAACTTAACTATAGCCGATTACTTTTGCTTTGCATCGTGGTATTTAGTTGGAATATCCTGCACCCTATTCTATGGGGAAAGAGCCGAGATCCCATCACCGGGAGTGACCCGCTTTAGCGAATGTTTTCACCACTATATTTTGTAAAAACTATGTAGTTCCTTCAACGATATCAAGTTCATTACGCTAAACCGTTTTTCGCCAAAAACCAGCCCTAGCCCTCCGTCATTTGTTACGAGTATTATTTAGTATTCGTGCTGCGTTTGTTGACCTAGTCAAGGCATAGTGTTCGGTAGCTAAGTGGTGCTTGTTTGTTGAACGGAGGTGTACAGAAGGTAATAAGTAAAGACAAATAAAGGGATTAGAAAGAGGGCAAAGTAAATTGCGACTGCTATTCATGACCAAACCAAATATTTCATCGCCACTCCTACTTCACCTTTGTATTTCTCCAGAACATCCCGTATCACTACGACGATCCACAGTTATCGGATAATCCATCGTATGGTTATATACGAACTCGTGGAACTTGTTCCAGTTCGGGGATGGATTCTGGTTCGGGAGAAATAGAATAAGGTTTATTCAGTTGTCTTTTATGATCACCTTTTCTCAGGTTGCAAGTACTCCTAGGATTAGGAGAGTACACCTATTATGCTTATTGGATAGTCTTATTCCAAACCATAGGCTGGTGCCGAACAGTATGGAAGGAAGAAAACCATTAAGCCTGACGATGGTGTACAGAAGGTAACGACTAAAGACAAATAAAAGGGATTTGGAGAGATGGCAAATGAAATATACAGTTATAGTCATGAATCTGCATAATGGAAGAGGGCATTACTAGGTAATACCCGGATACCCCTTCGAAACATAATCATGTTTCAGTTTCACCGTGTATTGTTAATAGAAAACTGATTTCCCAATCAGTCCTTGCTCCAGGGTATGCATTTACCAGGTATGATTCTCACATCTGTTTGGTTTTACAGATGATGAGTGAGAGTAACTTATTGGGAATTAGGTGATCATCCTCATTATATCGGAATTCGTTGTAATTGGTGATATTTGAGGAAATCTCATGGGTACAGTTTTCAACCTACGACACACAGAGTTTGAGTTATTCAACTCAAGCGACTTATACAAAGTATTGTATGTTGTCCAGTGTCCATTAAGACAAAGGGGTTGGTCCTCGTACTATATTCTGTTTACTTGTGACTTCTCTAGTTTTAGACATGTGTTTCGTATAAATACAAGGTCTAAGTTTTGAGAAGTTATAGGTATAAGAATAAAGTAGAGAACCAGGTGTAGCAAGTATCGGGATTCATCAAGGTGATTGAAGATGGTAGATCCTTGTGTATGGTATTCAGTTGATAGTAATGTTTTAGAGAACTTGCTTCTCTTGTAAGTTACTCATAATTGGATGCACTCCTATGTTGAGTAATGATGATCGGCCTCTCTCCATTTAGTTGACATGCACTGGAGACAGCTGCATGATGATTGAATCTGGTTCCAATTAAATCAGTACCTCTGTTTCTATATTGTATATAGAATGGATCATATCTAAACGATGCTAAGGTATATGGAGTTGTCCGGCTTATGCTTAAAACCAGACTCTGGATAACTCAAGGCACGTTTTTGTAATGGCAATTTGTGGGTTGACCCTAGCTTTGACGAGGGTTGACTTTCTACCATCTGGAAGATCAATGGTTATATTGTTCTTGACTCGCCACAGTTTTAGTAAAATGGATTTTTTCAGAAAATAGTAATGGGAGTATGGTAGAACTGGAAGAGATTCCAGAACCGCAAACAATTACGGAATATTTAATAGGACCTAAAGATTCAATCAGGTTTGATATTCATTAGCCACTCCGCAGATATGGTAGGTAACCTCAGACACCCGAGAGGTACTCCAGTGGCCTAATGGACGGTGACAGGGAGGTTCTTGTTTACCCAGACTTGCCATTACTGATGTTCCTAGAC